>CAWUFW010011050.1:0-646047 GCA_963921515.1 Calotriton arnoldi
CCAGTGAGTCTTCTGAATGGTTCTCTCAATTGGTGGTGGCCAAGCGCAACAATGGAAAAATCAGTTCATGTGTGGATCTGTGCCATTTAAATGACAATATTGTGATCGACCGATTTGCGCTGCCTAAAATCAACAAAATGGTCATATGTCTCAAGGGAGATAATGTATTTTCCACCATCAACCAGCAGATTTCTTTGACACCTGACTCTATGAAGTAGACCGCATTCATTACACTTTTCGGGTGTTTCCAGTTTAAAAGGATGCCTTTCAGCCTGGCAACTTTCAGAGACTAATGTTCAATCTTTTTGGGAAAGAACCAGAGATCAAGTTTTTCAAGATGACATATTAATCTTTGGAGGAGACACAAGTATTAACGACTCAAGGCTGTGGAAAGTGTTGGGTATTTTGGCAGAGAATGGTCTAACAGTGAAATTCTCAAAATGCAAATTTGCTGAGGAAAAGGTGACATATTCGGGGCATGAAATTGGTGTTGATGGAGTAAAACCCCCAAATTCTCTCATTAATGCAATAAAGGATGCCCCGGCTCCTAGGAACAAGAAAGAAATCAGATCCTTTTTGTGGTTAGTAGAATACTGTTCCAAGTTCATCCCACAATTTGTGAAAAAACTTTTTATATGAGTTCAATCTGATTACATCGGAGATCAACAAAATACCAGCTTTGGATTGTTTTGATCCCAATTTGAATTATTGTATCACCACTGACGCCAGTGGTAAAGGGCTGGATGAGGTTTTGACCAAAAAGGATAAGGAAGGTTAAGAGCTTATAATCTCTTTTGCATCCTGAGCTCTTTCACCTACTGAAGAAAGGTACCCGATTATCGAAAGAGAGGCCTTAGCATGTGCATGGGCTTTGGACCATTTCAGAGCTTTTGTATGGGGGAAGCCCGTTACCATTTAATGTGATCATAAACTTCTGGTGACATTGTTAACAATGGAGGGAACAGTCAGTGCATCAGCACGAATTACCAGACTATCAATGAGAATGCAGGATTACATTCATAAACTGGTGTGTTTGCCCGGTAAAGACAATGTGGTAGCTGACTGCTTATCCAAAATGCCCACTAGGTTGGAAGAATGGGAAGATGAGGTTTGCAACAGTTTTCAAGTAGCTTTTGTACACAGTGATGATGGCCATGCAGTACGCAGGGAAGCGTGGTTGGCAGAGTATGAAAAGGATTGAGTGCTAACACAAGTTAAGGAATTTGTCCAAGGGAGTTGGCCTAACAAGAACAACTTATCTGAAAAGGTCAAACCATTTTTGGAGGTTAGGTCACAGTTTACAGTGGATAATTGCACGATTTTGAGGGGGGAGAGGATTGTTCCTCCAAAACGTCTACGGAAATCGATAATTGCATTGTGTCATGAGGTCCCTTTTGGCATTGTAAGGACAAAGAGTTTAATCTGGCACTCCATATGTAAAAGGGAGGAAACGGCCTTAACTATATTGATTTTGAAGGATTGTCTTCAATTGCATGCGGCCCAGGAGATTCCAAGGCTCTCTTATGTACAATCGGTATGTGTGGAGTTTGGATGTGCCGACCTGTATAGTGACACGGATTGACACGGATTCATGTTTAAAAGCTACCAAGTTATCTCTGAAGCATATGTTTTTGAATAGGGCACAGTCAAAAGGGCTTTAGGGGGATAAAGTGAAATCCTCAGTAGTTGCCTATAATCTTTTACACTATCAAGATGGTCTCCCACCATACCTATCTTAAATGCACAATATTCAACATCGTTACGTGTTGATAAGATTCCGTTTTCACTTTTTACCGTTTATGATTGGTCACCCTGCAAACTGTATTTCCTTCACTGATCTGAATTTGTGCCCTTGTGATGGAGTTTCTATCATTCCTCTTTGCATATTAAGTTCTTATGCACATTATATGATTCTCCCAGAAAACTATTTTTTATCCCTACTCTTAGAAAGTATACATTTAGACAGTGGAGACCAACGCTATGGTTCTTACAAAACCTCTATGGCCCCTGGGTCTTTTATGCAGTGGCCTCATTTATTTGGCAGGCACTCAAACTCCAGAAGCTTGTAAATCCTTGAAATATTGATTTTACTGATTTTATAATCCATTGCCCTAGTCCTTCTGAGCACTATGCTTATGTTTTCATGGTCCTCTTTTAACATCTCCTTTCCTGGCTCCAATATGAAATGTTCTTTCTTTTTTACTTCTTTTGACCTGCAATCCTCTGATGTATTGCTTTTTCATGCACTTTATAATATCCTGCTAGCCCTTTAACACTGTTGCTATGTGTTTATCATGTGTACTTTTAACTTATTTGCACAAGATGTAATACTGTTTACCTTATGTTTTACTTATGCACATATGATCTTTTAAATGTGATGTATTCTTTTATCTGCTGTGCCTTTATGCCACAGAAATGTGGCGAAATAAAGCTCTTTTGACTGACTGACTGAGTTTAATCAGAAATTTGCTTTGGTGGGCGAATATAGATGCAGAAGTGGAAAGCGTTCTGAGAGGATGTTTTATTTGTGCTGGTGCAGATAAAAATTTACAAACTTTGAGACCACCCATTAATGAAAAAAAAAAAATTCTAAGCAGTCTTGGGAAATGGTAGCTATTGACTTTGTAGGTCATTTGGGTGAAGAACAGAGAATACTTTAAGAAAGTGGGAGATCAACTCAAAACCACCTCCCTTTACAAATGGAGTGGAAATGGTATGGTTGAGAGAGTCAACCAGGTTGTGAAGGGGGTTTTTCAATCTGCAGTGGCTAGCAACATGGATTGGTAGTTGCAATTACACAAGGCAGTTTGGGCATACAGAGTAACAAGAAATAAGGTCACAGGGTTGTCGCCATTTGTGGTCATGAGGGGACGTAATCCTAGATTTAAGTTCAATCCCAGCTGGTTGCATCCCGCTGGTATCGAACAATGGTCTCTTGATTCGGTGCAAAGCAGGAAAGCAGAACAACATTCTAAACTGAAAATGTATTATGATGGCAAACATGGGGTTCGCACCAGTGGAGATCGCCGTTTGTGACTGGATTCGGGTCGGTAAATCTTGTAAAGTTAAGAAGGGTCAGAGTCAGTTTTGTGAACCGGAGGAAGTGATTGAGGTGTTAAACACTGCTGTCAGACTGAGTAGCGGAAAAGTGTGGAACTTAAAAAGGGTGGCACGTAGATCTGAGGGAGTGCCTGGCGTACTTCCGCCTCCGAAGCGACCGCAGGCTGCACTTCGATTGAAGTCAAGGTGGATAGTCTCCATCGCCATGTGCTAGTCCTTAATTGAACTTGCACGCCCAATATTGCTCTATGGCCATTATACCATGCGCTACTTTAAACCTTATACATTTGGACATTGGATTGTGTTATAAAATTGTACCAGCTCCAATTGGATCACTTGTTTGATATTTTGAACAGATACCAAACTGTTACTTTCGCTCAAGATAATTCTTGCAACCGGGACACAACATACTGGATGATTTGTTGCCCCAGATTGATTTTGCCCTGAAGAAGTCCTATGTAAAAAGGACGAAACGCGTTGGCTGATGGTTTTGTACGAATTGAATAATAAAGAAGAGAAACATCGTATACTTTGCATTAGCAGCGATTCACTTTGAATTAGGAGTCCTCAAATGGATATTTCTTTATGGACTTTTTTGACAAGTTGTGGTGCGGCTCCAATCTAGGTTTTAAAAAAAAAATTTTTTTAGGTCCACTCGATACTCGACCGCCATCTTAGAACGGAGTAAAGGTTATGCGTGTAATATGGTCAACTGGCCTGAAATATGTTAAATTGTGATCCATCGCGCTTATGACCATACCCGAGTGGTATGTAAAGTTTACTCCATGTACCTCTGAAAATTGTAAACAAGACTATGGGGTTTTGTGGTATGTTTGATTGATCATTTACATGGGGTTTTTATGATTTTGTGTGGCATGGATAGTTACTGTCATCTTTTGCCATTATAGTATTCATTGTGTGTGGTAGGGCGATTTGATTGTATCATTTGGTGTTGTGTCATTTTCAATGCATTTGTATTCTTTTGTGGGAGTCTCTTATAGTAAATCTTCTCCACTGTTCCTTTCCTGGCCTTATCTAAGTCTACTGTTAATTTTACCTCCCATGAGATCCAACGAGATGAAGTTTCATTCAATTTCCACCATTGTTATGACTAACTTCCTTATGTTACTACTCAGGCACTTCTCGCTTCCAACAAGTGCTTTTTTTGCTCCCTCACCTCCTGTTCTAAAACCATACCTCCCTAAGAATATGCTAACATTGTTTTCTCAGTTTTTTCTCCAGAGTTATTCAAATATTTCTATCATACCGCACCTCTCCAAATCTTTCTTCCAAAGTCGGTAAATTAGGTAATTGCATCTCTCTTTATAAAATGTCTGCTGTTAGCCACTATTATGAGCATGTGTTTAAAATTATCCATCAGGCGATGGGTAATACTCCAGAAGAAGCGTTACCCATGAGTAGGGCTCCCGGTTTTCCGTTTAAACGGATTTTTACATATAAATACAGACGGAAAACAATTTTTCCTTTGTCTGTATTTATATGTAAAAACGGCAAAATACTAGAAAATTTTGCCGCGCTGCCGTGCTCGAATCCCGAGTTCTCGCCACGCCCCCTTCCTGCTGCTGGAAATTCCTTCCCGGGCACACACACAGCCGCACCCGAGTACTTCACAGGTCTTTTGAAGACCATTTACTTTTAACGAGGCTTTGTTGTGTTTTCACCCCTTCTTACAGCCCCTGCATCTCCACTCTGCCTATTGAGGGAACAATCAGCTCCCCCGAAATTTTTTCTCAGCCCTCCCCCGAAATTTGGCTCTAATTGCGCCTCTGGGTAGGATTGAGTCTCGCAGACTTGGGTGGTGTGAATTGCACTGGACAAGGTGAGTACGTTTCTAGGTTGTGCATGTCAGTTCTGCATGCCCGGGTGGTGGGTCAGCCCTGCACAGACAGAGGGCGTTATAAGGGACTTGTCACCGCAGTGGGGGTGGTGTGCCTAGTGCCTCTAGAAGTGACTGAGTTCTCCTCCGCGTGGATTTCTGCTGGCGGGAATCCACTTGTCAGGTTTTGAGCCGTGCACCACGTTGGTGAGCCCTGAACCACGCTGTGTTTTACATACAGCACACTGGTGAGCCCTGCGCCCTGGTACACACTGGTGAGCCCTGGAGCACACTGGTGATCTCTGGAGCACACTGGTGACCGTGAGTCCTGCACAACTCTGTTGAGCCCTGCACCACGAAGGTGAGACTTGCACCACATTGGTGATCCCTGCAGCACACCGGTGAGGCCTGCAACACACAGGTATGTGCTGCAGCATGCTGGTGAGCCATGCAGCACACTGGTGAGCCCTGCACCCTGCATCACACTAGTGAGCCCTGTGCCCTGCAGCACACTAGTGAGCCGTGCACCACACTGGTGAGCCCTGAACCACGCTGTGTTCTACATACAGCACACTGGTGAGCCCTGGGGCACACTGGTGAGCTCTGCGGCACACTGGTGAACCCCTTGAGCAGCTCAGTGTTTAGTGCACGCAGTCTCCCTGACTGATCACACATTCCGCAGATGCCGCCTCTGCATTTGGCAGGATGCAGACGAATTAATTGCTCGCCGCTGATATCTGTCCCGTTGTCCGTGCAACATGTTTTCTGCCTTCTTCTGGGACCGTTCCACGTGACCGGAAGAGACAAGAGAAACGCATTGAAGGCACCACAAAAATGCAGTGGCACATCAGAATCCTGCATGAGCGCGCGGACAGCACTGCACAAAACAATGCACTGTGGTAGGCAGGCAGCACGCACTGACAGAAGCAGACTGGGGCACAATGAGTGCCACCTGCTTACCGCTATCGGTGAGAGCCTAAATCAGGGCCACTGGAATTATGCGAGTGTGTGGCAGTGGCGTTTACGCATAGTTATATATTTGCTGAATTTGCTACATAATCCAATATCTATTGCATAATTTGCAGACTTGTACAAAAAACAAATGTTTCTCGCTTAGATGTTTCAAAAGTTATTAAAAACCCAGATTTCTAGCAGGCTTTAGATGGAAATACAGAAGCGCTGGCACATGTTTGCTCCTGATAAGTGCTTGTTCTCTATCCTAAAGTGTTTTTATAGCAGAACTGAGAAGCACAGGTACTCTCCTTTTCAAATTACTCAGTACCGGACCAATAAAGCACTGCTAAAGCCACAACAAATCGCTAGTTTAAGTGAGCGCATGTGTGCATTGTCAATTTAAATAAATGTGGAAAAATACTAGCTGTAGCGTCGTCTTTTGCTTGTGGCTAAAATAAATGTGGATAAATACAGAAAAAATGCCCAAAAAATAAATATGGATAAATACAGACGGAAATGGCAAAAAAATAAATACCATAAAACCGTGAGCCCTACCCATGAGCTACATAATGGTATTATACCTTATTGTGAATTCTGAATGAGAATTTCCTTACACACTCCAGCATTTACTGCACATCCTTTACACGCTGTTTAGAAACTTTATGGTTACTCAAAAGAGAACAACTTTACTCATAATGTCTGCTGGTACTCAGTCCCTCGTTGGTTTCTATGTCTCCAAATGGAAAATTCCTTGTATGACATCATGCTATGTAAATCATTTTTTCAGTTTCCAGAGGACTTAAATTGGACTCATCACATGCCAATATGTGACTAGTGACCCCGTATGAGAGATGACTTCATACTGTATAATCAGCCAAGCCAAGCACCAATGGTATGTGCAAAATCTCACCTTATGTCAACCTATGTCACCTTTCCTTTAGCAACCTCTCACTTCACAGCACATATTTCACCATTCACAAAACATTTCATGCACCCTAAGGTTTGTTGGACAGAGGCAAACATTTAATGTGCTAAATGCAACAAACTCAAGAAATGTTCGTTTGTGTAAAGAAAAAAAACTTGTTTTCTCTTTTGCTACTTTTCTGCTTTCTTCTGGATTCACAAAGTCATTTTCATGAGGAATTCAGCTCTAATAAAGCAGAATAGGCAAATAAGATGGTTGCACAAGATTAAATCTTTTTTTTTAAATTTGTTTATTGACATTTTCAAAACAAACATTTCCATAACATTCGAACGAGTCAGTTCAATATTGATCAAAAAGTTAACTCATATATCCATAGGCATATCAGTACACAGATCTAATAACTTCTTACACCGTAGCCCTCCTCCACAAACCTCAGACAATATGACAGGTAGGTAAAAGAAAATAAAGAGAAAAAGTAGTTCTCACATCTTAGCAAGTGTTAACACAAGGGTCAGCATTGTGCATTGATCGGCCTCGAATGGGCTGTTTCTACAGTTATGCAGTGAGCTGCCGATCACATATGCCAGTACATGTGTTCTAATCAGTCGAGTCAGGTATGTGGCATGAAGCTATCAGGTTTAGGGTACAGTTTGCATATCTCCCGCAGCCACTTCCTCAGTCGGCGTTCGCAAATCAGCGCTCCATGTTAAGAATGGTTCCCAGATGTTGCGGGGTCTAGAGGAGGGTGGCATCAATTCCCAGAATGTGCTCAATTGTGCGTGGCCATATGTAAGGTCTCTAACCCAATCTGCGATTTTAGGCACACGGCGTCTACCCCAGTGGACTGCAACCTGTCTCTTAGCAAACAAGAGGAGAAGAGCGTGTAATTTACGTAACTTGGGCGGTGTGTTTTTTACATATCCCAATAGGCCAAGCGAGGGAGAAGGGGCCAGCGACATCCCCAAGATGCTATTTACTGACTCAAAAATCTGCTTCCAAAAGGTAGCTATCCTGGGACAGTGCCATGCAATGTGAAGGAATGTAGCTGAGGCAGAACCACATCTCCAGCAGTTGTCATCTTCGCGTATACCCATTCGGTGGAGGCTCACTGGAGTTCGGTAGTACCTATGCAAGTATTTGAAATGGATTAATCGCAGCTTATAATTCGGGGAAAGTTCTGAAAGTTGACCACAGCAATAGGTCCACTGGGCCTCAGTCAGGGATGTCTCCAACTCAGCGTTCCAGTGTCTAAGCGACGGGGGCGTCACTATCGGGGCAGTGTCTTGCATGCGGGTGTAAAGGCGCGTAATGAGTCTACGGGGAGAGGGGAATTTCAGCAGGTTATCTAACGCAGGCAGTGTCGGCGGCGGCTTCGGGAATTCCTCCCAGAGGGCACGGCACGCCGTGCTTATTTTATGATATAGAAACATCTCAGAAAACGGAATTACCTGACCTTCGGGAGCCACAGGAGGAGGCCTAAATTCATCATCTGGATATAAGTCCTCAAACGTCTGAAGTGTCATCCTCCGAGCTAGAGTCTTGCCCATGCTGTCTTGCAAGCAAGGCATCATCGGATTTTGAGACAAGGGGATAGAAGGTGCATACAGCAACGGGATACCCGCTCTTTTACGCAGTTCATCCCATGCCCAGCATAGAGTCCCAGCAGAGTCTATGTCCCCTCGAGGGCGGCGTGTCTTTTGGTATAGCGCCACTTTGAGCGGGGTGGGGGCCATCACACCTGTCTCGACCGCCACATGCGGTTGGAATGGGGTCGGGTGGACCCAATAGTGTAAAAATTGTGCTTGTGCGCATAACGCGTATAGCCGCATGTCGGGAGCTCCCAAACCGCCTTGTCTCAGCGGGAGAGTCAGCAGATCCCAGGAGATACAAACCTGTTTTCCGGCCCACGCCAACGTGGTCAGTGATGCTTGGAGTGTATTAAAGAATTGCTTAGTGAGTGGGAGTGGTACATTAACAAACAAATATAAGAATTTCGGCAAAATAACCATTTTAGCTAGGGCAATCCTGCCAGCTAGCGACAGTGGCAACCGAGCCCACACTTTTACCTTTTCTTCCAACCACATAATAGTTCAGCCATAATTGAGGCGCCACACCTCCTGTGTGTCCCGGCTTACCCACACCCCTAAATATTTAACCTCTGCAGCCTCCCAGCGTAATGGGAACTCTGACGTCACTGGGGGGGTGCCATCCGTCAACGGAAATATCACAGATTTAGCCCAATTGATATATACACCTGAGAGTCCGCCAAAACGTATGAATTCCCTCAATATCGGATCTAAGTTCTCAGCGGGGTTTACAATGTATAGCGTGACGTCATCCGCATATAGGGAGATAAGCAAGCTACGGGAACTGAGTCCAATACCGCTTGCGGTATGATGTTGTCGAATGCGGGCTGCCAGGGGTTCCATTGCGATCGCAAAAAGCAATGGGGACAAGGGACATCCCTGTCTAGTGCCGCGGGAGATTCGGAAGGGACCTGTAAGCACACCATTGACCCGGACCCGTGCTGTGGGCAAAGTGTACAGCAAACGGATGCGGTTCATGAAGAGTGGACTGAATCCCATACGCTCTAGAACAGAGAAGAGATAGGACCATTCAAGCGTATCAAACGCCTTGGTGGCATCTAAAAATACCACTGCGGCCCTTTCGTCTGGATGCAAGTAGTGTAACACCGAAAAAATAGTCCGTAAATTATGAGACGTCGATCTCCCTGGGATAAATCCCGACTGATCTGGTAGCGCTATTATTGGCAGGAGTGGCTGCAATCTATTGGCGATCAGTTTCGCTAGGATTTTAACATCCACATTGATCATAGATAGTGGGCGGTAGGAGTCCAGCTCCTCCCCCGGCTTTCCAGGCTTTAAAAGCGTCAGAATCATCGCCTCCCTCATGGACTGTGGTAACACGCCTAGTTCCAGCGCTTCCTCGTATACCGCTAGCAACCTAGGCGCCAATTCCTCAACATAAGTTTTATAAAAGGATGTAGTTAGGCCGTCGGGACCCGGAGCTTTCCCTAAGGGCAAACCATTAATAACTTGAGCCACATCTTGCACTGTGAATGGGAGGTCCATATATTCTCTATGGGTGTTGTTGAACCAGACCAACGCCATGGAGTCGAGGAATGATTGTAGCCCCCCCTCACCTGTCCCATGAGTAGTCGTGTACAGCCGGGAATAAAATGTGGAGAACTCCTCAGCTACCTCCATGTGGCCTCTAACCATGTCTCCCTGCGGAGTTCGGATCTCATGGATAAATGTTGCCGATTTAGATGGTCTAATCATGCCCGCTAATGTGCGTCCCGGTCTGTCCCCCTCCCCATATCGACGAGCCTCTGCATATTTACCTAGAAATTTCGTTTCACGCTGCGCCTCTTCAGCATAATCTAATAATAGGGATTTCAAGGTTTGTGCAGTGAGGGGATCATTTGTGGAATAGAAGGTGTCTTCCAATACTTTAATCCGGGTTTCCAGGGAGGCAAGTGTATTCCGGATGGCCTTTAGTACCCCCGCCTGTCTCGCTATACATTGTCCTCTAATCACCACCTTAAAAGCCTCCCATAGTGATGCTTCTGTATCCACAGAGCCTGTGTTATTAACAAAACAGTCAGTAATGTCCCCTCTTATCTCCTCCTTAAAGGCCTCATCTAGCATGGCATGCGGTGGAAGCCGCCATGTAAACGCACGGGGGAGTGATCCCGGGAGCAGCAGTCGCAACAAGCATGGGGCATGGTCCGACAGTGTGCGCGGTAAGTGCGAGACATCAGTGGTCCAAGCCGCGACGTCTCTGGAGACTAGCCAAAAGTCCAAGCGGGACCACGCACTGTGATGATCAGAGATGCATGTACCTTCCGTCACCAATGGATGTCTATTGCGCCATATGTCCACTAGTTCCCCATCTGTAGTTATTGAGTGCAGAGCGGCACTAGCTGCCGGGTGTAAGGAGCGAGCGGCTCCCCTCCTGTCCATGGCATCATCTAGTATAGCATTAAAATCTCCACCCCATAGCACAGTGTCACAGCCTGTCGCCCCGATTCTGGACCATATGTCCTGAAAGAATTCGGGGGAGTCAATGTTCGGACCATAAATTTCTGCAATTGTCAGGGAAATCCCTCCCAGCAGACCACATATAATGACAAACCTCCCCTCGGGATCGCTGTATACTTCTCTCTCGCGCCAGTCTATCCCCTGCTTAATCAGCACAGCTACACCTCTAGCATAATTGGAGTATATGGAGGAATACACGTGTCCCCATCTGCGATGCCGCAGTCTTTGAGTCGGTGCAGTATTTAAATGCGTTTCCTGTAGCAAACAGACGTCAATGTTGTGCCTAGCTAAATAGGCATGTACCAGTCTGGACTTACGGCTGTCATTTAACCCTCGGATGTTCCACGTTAGCAAATTCAGTGGTTGTGCGTGGTCTCGTCTATATGGGTTCCTGCTGCGCAAATTAGGGGCACAGTGTGTGCGATGAGCAAATCACAGGGTGTGTACCTTAACCAATATCTATTATTCGTACTGACTCTAAACAGAAAAACAATACCCGCTACCCACCCACCACCCACTCCAACCCCCCAATCAGGTTGTAGCATAATCCCCCCTAACAAACGAAAACAACATGAAATACTGAAGATGGAGGGGAAACTCCCCATGAGGGCGTAGTGGCTTCAGCAATCATCCCTGTGTTAACAGGGTGGCTGGGATTACTTCAGTGTACGCTGCAAGCCCACCCCGACATCCCCAGGTTAATCAGCTATCTGAAACAAATAAAGTTGCAAAGACCCACAGTCATGTATCTATAAAATACCACATAGTTCGGAGATTCATCGTGTGAGGCATTCAGACCTGCGGAGAGCAGTGTTAGAATTCAGTCATTGTCACTGAGCTGTCCAGACGTCGACGCAGCAGCCTCCCGGGAGTCTTTGCCTTTCCTTCCCCCGACGTGTTTGGTGAATTTCAGGGCAGATTTGGCATCAGTGAAATAATGCGCTGTACCATCATATGAAACTTTCAACTTTGCAGGATATAGCAAGGAGTAGGGAATTTGCGCCTGTAGAAGTGTGCGCTTTGCCGGGATGAATTCACGTCTCGCCGCCTGCACAGCTGGAGTGAAATCTGGGTATAGTGAGATGTTATTGCCCTGATAGGACAATTGGCCTTTTTCCCTCGCCATTCTTAAAACATTGTCTCGGTCTTGATAGTTCAACAATTTGGCCAAAATCGGTCTCGGTGGTGCCCCAACTGGAGGTTTCTGCCCGAAGGATCTGTGTGCCCTTTCCACTGTGAAGACAGGGGACAGATGGGGGTCAAACAACACATGCAGGAGGTCCGCCACATAGGTCTCCATCTTGGTGAAAGCGGTGGTCTCCGGGATACCAGTAATACGCAGGTTGTTTCTTCGTGACCGCGCCTCCAAATCATCATTTTTAGCGCGGATGACCCCTAGAAGCTTGTCCATATGCAACAGCTGTTCCTTAGTTGCCACCTGAAATTCATGGAATTCGGTGTGTTGATTTTCCAGTACATCTAACCGATTGTCATGGACAGCGACTTGGGCTTTAACCGAATCCAGCTGCGTGGTCAGGGTGTCTAGTTTGGAGTCAATATTCCTCAGGCTGGACCGCATTTCTAACATGAGGGTACGTAGGTCCTCTCCTTGGTCGTCAGGGTGTGTCGCTAGGTGTTCCTCCATTGGTGTATCCGAAGGGGGATCAGTGTGGCGCGTGGAGCGTTTGTCAAACGTGATCTTCGGCTGTTTGGCATCCTGCTTGCCCATGTTTAAGCAACCGGGGAAGAGCGCCTGAGCAGACAGGAGTTCGCAGCCGCCCACAATTCTCAAGGCTTCGCGGTCGTCAGCCCGCTCCTCACGGGCGGCTCAGCGCAAGGCGCACAGACACAGCCCGTCCCAGCGCAGAGTTCCCCAAGCCGCCCAGGTCGTCGGACACCCGCCCGAGCCCACCAGGTATAATCCTGGAGGTAGACCAGCTCAGGTTTCCTCAACTTCGGCTGGCACCAGGAGGGGACCTCAGGGGAACAAATCCACAGCGAGTGGTGGTGGGCAGGTCTGAGCCGGGGCTTCACCCAAACAGTCAGGAGATCAAGCATATGTCGTAGCGCCTCCCGGGATTGCGTCGCCACAGCTCCCCAAGGTCAGGATGTCGAGACTCCCGCGCTCCCACCAGGTCCGCCCGGCGCGCAGCCATAAACTCAGGTGCCAGGGCGTTCACACAGCTGCCTCCCCCTGGCCTCGACTCCTCCACTCCGCAAGAGTGTCTTTACGGGTGCCACGGGCAGGGAAATTACCCAGGGCGCTCAACGGCCCGCTGGGGGCACGGTCTCCCTCACCCCACACCGGCCCCAGCAGCGCAGGATGCCCACCTCCGTGGTTTCTTATCCCCAGCAACAGCCTGCACCGCAGGTACCACGTCTTTACCCAGCACTTCGCAGGGCCCGGCAAAGGGGAGGAATCTCCAAGGGCGTCGGGCCGTCCCCGTGACGCGCGTCGCCTCTCACCTCCTCTCTGGACGCTCGTCAGCTAGGATGGCGGCGTCAGGCCACTGTACTCGCGCCGTGCCCACCGTGCTCTCCAGCAGTAATCATCCACTGGTGCCGAGTGGGTCAGACACCAGAAATACTGTGCATGTGGCACTTAACGTCATTCACATTCTCCACCTCAGCAGTGGGGCTGATTATCGCAAGGCGTCCGCGCCTCCGCCTCCGAGTTGCGGCCTGCAGTCTCGCCGCAGCCTCGGGCTCGGGTTGCTGGATGGCCGCTGTCTGCGTTCACCGCGGGTGTGGGGCTCACAGGCAAGAGGCAGCGCCTCTGTTCCGCACGTCTCGGAGCTCACACGGAGCGCGGATTCTGCAGCAATCTATCCGCTGTGGACCAGGCAGTCAGGGACATCGAACATAGGCTCACCACGCCACCTCAGTACAGGATTAGAAAAGGATTAATGACCCAGCCGGCGGAGCGCACTCAAAGATCGGCCATTCCGCTGCTCGGCAAACCACGCCCCCTCACACAAGATTAAATCTGATGGCAAGTTACTAAATGTAATACTAAAAGTAAGGACTATTAACAAATTCACCTATTTAACAGAATCCATGTGTTTCTTTATCGCCCATTTGTTTTAGATCTATATTGCGTAGTGGTTGCCATTATTTCACGCTCATGAGTGTTTCCTAAACCCCTTCTGATGACTTCACAAGATTTAAGGTGTCAAACCTGCCGCAGATATTGGTTTCACGAGAGTGAGGCCTGCCTTCATTTCTGGTCCAGTTCAGTCATTCAGACGGATTGCCTGTAGGTGCGAGCCTACTTGGCCACAGTAGTCAGCCACTTGGTGGGTTCCATTTTCCATCACACAGTGCGAGTCTCCTGTCTCTTACTTATCCCTCCCCAATCCATTTCTCTTTTCTATGAACACACAATGGATGCTTTCCTTATGCATGAGCCTTGTATGTGGAACAGCATCACAAACCTTTCTGGAATCCCAGCAGATCACATCCAATCTGCCCTGGTGTGGGTGGGAGGAGTGCAAATGGTGGGTACCAGCACTCATTTTTGGGGACTAGGACTTATTTTTCTTCATTAGGCTAAGGCCCACCGCATGAAAGAGTGAGGCAGAAAAGGGAGAAAGAAGACGGTAGAGAGAGGAAAAGAGAAATTAAAACAGTGACAAAAGGGATAAAGCAGGGTTAAAAAAGAGCATGTTTATTTATTTTATTTATTTATTTGTAGAGCGCAGCATTCATCCCAAGGGATATCAAGGCGCTAGTCACAACAGTGCTTGGCTGCTGGTATAAAGGAATTAATGATTGTTAATTTTTAGGGAACAGATGGGTTTTAAGTTTTTTCCGGAATGTCAAGTAGTCGGATGTAAGACGAAGATCCAAGGGGAGTTTATTCCATCTCTGAGCTGCTTATCTCACTGTAAGAGTGAGATAAAGAGAGAGGAAGTGTAGGATGCTGGAGAGGGAGAGACATAAGGTAGAATCAATACTAAGCGGCCTTTGTATTTGCCATCCCTGGCATTTGGTAGCACCCGCATTTGGCTCTTAAGAAAATCTTTGGTCCTCTTCATTTATTTGTTTGAAAACGAAGCACTTTCTGCAAGGTTACCAGAGTCCTGCATTAAACAATACATAAATGAATCACTCTTTCATGATCTAAGGGTACTCAATCATACTACACGTGTTAGCTGGCCAGGCAGCTTAGTAAACTAAGTTGACATCTGGGTCACATTATACATGCGGTGCATTTTACTTCATTGCGCTGGGCGCACCTTTTGAAAGGTGTGCCCAGTGCAATGAAGGAAATTGCGCAGTATTATGATGAATGCACTGCCATCAGGGCAGCCACGAATGCAGCACATTCATGTGAAAAACGGAGCGGCTGCTTTGAAGCGGCTCCGAGTTTTTCAAAGTGCAGGCGGCAAACCGCCTGCACTTTTAAAGGGGATAAGAGTCCCCTTGGAGGCGGGTGCAGTCATTGACTGCACCTGTCTGCAAAGGGATGTCTGGGGGGTGTCCATAGGACCCCCTTTCCTCTCTCCAGAGGGCTGCTCTCAGGGGGCGCAGAGAGCTTCTTTGCCGCTGCGCCCTCGTCTAATATATGGTGCAGGCGCAGAGGCAAAGGGATTCCCTAATTTGCATGGCGCACGCCCCCATGCAAATGAGGGAACACCTCCTGAAGATAGAGCTGGTGCTTTATGTGCGCCAGCGCCTATCGGTATTACAGAAGGGGCCGCACAAGCGTCTGCGGCCTCTTCTGTAATACCAAAGTGCCCAAGAGGCGCGCAAAGCAGGCGCAAACGCCCGTTGTGCCCCCGGAGCACTTGGTGTAATACGGCCCCTGATGTGACGTGGAGGTCATGAATGAATGAATGTATGAAGCGAACTTGTTATAGCGCTACAGCTACTCAAAAGTGTGTCCCGGCGCTGACAGAAACGGGTAGGAGGGAGCTAGAATATGCTGCTAAGTTTTAAAAAGCCACGTTTTCAGGTGTTTCTTGAAGACTGAAATATCAGAGATGGCTCGTACAGTGGCAGGGAGTCTGTTCCAAGCCTGTGCCCCCAGGAAATCAAATGATCTGCCACCCATCCGGGCCAAGCGCACTTTAGGGTACTGGCAAGGTCAGAGGAGGAGGATCTTAGAGACCGTGCTGGGATGTAGCGGTTAACTCGTTTGCTAAGGTAGCCTGCTCCTTTTCCATGAAGGTCCTTAAAAAAGACAATAAGGGCTTTGAATTTGATCCTTTCAATGGCAGCCAATGGAGGAATTTAAGAAGGGGGGACATATGAGACCTTGGTTTAGGTCTGAGGATCGCCCTGGCTGCGGCGTTTTGTACTACTTGCAGGCGCTGTACAAGGCAGCTGGGAAGGCCCAAATACAAGACATTTGCGTAGTCCAGTCTTGACGTCACCAACGCCTGGACCACTATTTTCCTGGTCTCTATTGTCAGGAGTGAAAGAAATGTTTTTAACATGCGCAAAATGCCGAAGCATGTGCCACCCAAAGTTTGAACCTGGGACCTCATGGAGAGGGCGTTATCCAGAAAAACACTGCGGTTTCTCACAGATGTCTGCTCAGTGTGCGGTGGCGAATATTCTTCAGGCCACCATGCATTCCAATTACTGACTGCAGGTTGGCCAAAGAAGACTATCTCGGATTTATCCGAGTTGCATTTAAGCTGATTCACCTTGAGCCACTGAAACACCTTTGTAAGACGTACTCTGATATTAACACCGTCGAAATCAGCTCTTTTTTCGTAGGTGAAGATCAGTTGTGTGTCATCTGCGTAGGATATGATCTTCGCACCGTTTGCCTCTGCCACGGATGCCAAGAGGGACAAGTACAGGTTAAAAAGAGTCGGGCTAAGAATAGAGCCCTGGGGAACTCCAACCTTCATGCCGGGCATGGGGGATGAAAAGGGGGGAAGCCATATTTCTTGGGCTCTGTCCTGCTGTAAAGAATCCAACCAGGCCAGTGCTGTCCCACCAATTCCCAAATTCCTCAATCTGTCAATGAGTCTCTCGTGCGGGACAGTATCAAATGCTGCTGACAGATCGAGAAATATCAGGACAGCCCTTCCACTCTGATCCAGTTTTTCTCTGATGTACTCCAATAAGGGAGTCTCCGTGCTAAAATTAGCCCTAAAGCCAGATTGAGACAGGTGCATCAGATTGTAGCTTTCTGCTTGATTTGAAATTACTTTATTTACATTCTTTTCTAGAACTTTTGAGAGAGCCGGAAGGAGAGATATCGGCCTATAGTTGGCGGGATCATTATGATCAGCCGAAGGTTTTTTTAAAAGTGGAAGGATTTTGGCCTGCTTCCAGATGCATGGCACTTTCCCAGCGGAGAGGGATGAATTCAGTACCTTATTTACTGTGGCATTAATCGTAGGGGCAAGGGAAGCCAAAATATTTGCAGGTCAGGCATCAGTTGGAGAGCCGGACCGAAGACCTTTGAGATAATGGAGTGAGTCGGCTAATAGTATTTTAGGGAACTCCAATAACGTAGGAGTAAGCGAGGCGTCTGCCCTTTTGGTCAATGATTGCTCTATCACTAGTTCTCTTCAGTGGTTTCTGCCAAAGATTGTTGAATTAAGGCAATCTTATTGTGAAAGGATAGAGCAACCTGCTGAGTCCAGTCGGCTGAGTGAGGGGATTCGTTCTTCATTGCCAAAGGGGAGGTGAAGGATTTCACTATGTTAAAAATTACTTTTCCCTTATTTCGAGCCATGTCAATCTTCGCCTGTAAATAATTCATTTTGGCCTCTTTCACCGGAAGGTAATAGGATTTCAGGCCAGTCTTATAGGTTTTCCTATCATCCAGTGAATAATGTTTGCGCCATTTCCTTTCCAGAACCCTACATGTCCTTTTACTTGCTCTTAAGGGTTCGTTAAACCAAGGAGCGGACGGGTGGGTCCTCCTTGAGGTTCGTGAGGACAGGGGAGCGGCGTCTTCTAAGTTGGACTTCAGCCAGCATTCCAATGAGGTGGCGTCAAGATCGCCAACCAGCATAGGTGCGGATGTTTCCAGAGCCTCACTCAGGGAGGGAAGAGATATGTTATGGAAGGATCTGTATTTGTGTTCAGTCCTAATTGACCTGGGTAGGAATCCAGAGCCTAGTTTAAGTATCTTAAAATTGATGAGAAAATGGTCGGACCAAGTGATGGGGTTTGGAAGGTCAGTCTTTAGTAGGTCATGAGGTTTAATCTCAGCAAGTCCATCTCAGAGTTTCATCCTGACAAGGTTGGTGACTTAATTAAATAGGCTATAGTAAAAATGATCATTTAAGAGTCTTAGAAGACGGAAGTGCAGGATGAAACTGTTTACATGTTAAATAATATTCTGTATCAAGTAAAAGTAGGGAGGGAATCTGACTACATTAGTAATGACCCCAAGCACCATACTACCCTCAAACCGATGTAAAACATCCACAAATCTGTCTGACATCACTAAACAAACTACCATAAACAGCTGTATTAGAGTTAAGCATCCATGGTGGTTTTCATATAACTAACATTAAAATTAATTATTGCCTTAGACTAATTAAGGCTAGACTACCAAATATGACAGCTTTCACCCTACATTTGTGGTTGCCACATCTCATGAGGATTAGCTAAAGTGGTCAAATTTACACAAAATCTTGTAATTCCTATTTTCTGATTAATTTACATTGATTTGTAAGTGCCCCCCACCCCCACAATCAAATACCTTTTAAAAGTCTCAACTAATCAACACTAGACTTCTCAGACTATTCGCTCCTGTTAGTGTAAAATACTTTATATTGGTCTTTTTTTTAATCGATTTCCTTAAAGGTGAATATGTTTCCATCAAACATAACTTTTTTTTTACATTTAACTGAAACATTACGGTTTTTATAAATAATAGCTCATTTTCAAAACATCAATGTTTAAAAAAACTTTTTTTCAAACGAATCTTACTTTGCATACGTAGATAATTTTCATAAGAAACATGATTTTATTTAAGTATTTATTGAGTGAAATGTCTCACCCCTGCACGTTGCATTTGTTTTTCGATTTGTCAAAAGTATTAGCAAAATTGTTTAAACTAGTAGAGCAGTCATGGTACCCTCGACCCTTGTGGTTGTGATTTTGTTTGGTGCATTGTTGCTGCGAATGAAGGGAGTAGTTGCTGCACCAGAAGTAACTCCTTTGAAGACACATCTGTTTCTTGTGGACTGTGGTCGCTTTCAACTGTGGTTTGTGTTTGATGGAAATGACCGGAAATACCTGTGTGATTAGTACAAAGGAAACACTTCGAAAGAAAAACTTTGCAGAATAACATTGAAGCAACAGCTAAAATGAGGCTGGAGAACATTAAATAATCTGTATAGATGCACTTACAAACCATCTAATGTATGGCGGATTTCCTATACCACAAGTGTGTTCAAGGTTGATCCATGGTATCCAGATCCATGCCTCGTTTTTAGAATATGCCCTGATTATGTCAATGATCCCAATATACTTTAATTGTATGCAAATGTATTCCATGTGGATTGGCTGAAAACCTGTCATGTATCTGGCCACCTTGCACCAACACTGGATAACTGCTTTCTAGCAAAATAATACAGTAATCAGTTTTCACAAAATGAGATCTGTGGAAGAAAGGAAGCGGGAAAGGAAGGAGAAAACTTTGTATGTCACATCTCTCAATGTCTAGACAGCTTCTAAGCGCTGCCGGAGGCTTATACTCCTTGTTTGTAAATATCCGAGCTAGTATGCCGTGCCTGGAGGTTATTTGGTTCTGGCTCATATTTATTTATATGATTAATTATTCTATTATTAATATTTTCAACACTACAAACTTAATTGTTCTAAAATGCTCTCTGCTGTTGGTTATAGACCTAGCTTGCTTGCTCACAGGCAAAGTGGCAGAGATTCTGATTTTTTTTCGAACAGACAGCTGCAGAACATGCAGCATTCGTGATCCACAGGAACTCTAAATTTTGTTCCATATATTTTACTTTATATTGCATCATGAAGTATGTATTGCACAATGAACGTTAGCCTTTGGAACCATACTTACTGCTCACCGACCTTTACTCTTTGAACCCTCTCGGCTCATCTTTTCCTTCTTTAACACCCTACGGAAACATTACGGAGCACTCATTATAGACCATCATACTACCACTACCTCGTGAGAGAGTGCAATGATGAGTGTGGGTGTAACGGTATGTACCGCTACACTTCAAAACTCTGGGCCTTGTTTACTTAACATGTTTCATTAAAAGATTTCTTGAGTTACCCATGATCACACCATCTCCTAACTTACCATTTCACTTGGCTACAACCAACGTCAACCACACCACAAAAAAACTGAAAATACAAAAATCACATCACGAAGACTTGTAGCTATTTTTGCAGATGTCTTTTGTAGAAGGTACATTATGGAGCAAAATTATTCACGTTTATTTGTGACGCTGCTAACTGCATTCTATTTGATCTAGGTAATCCTTTTCCAATTTCTATCCATTTTGAAGTGGATCTATTTATTACCAGTTTGTGAAGTTGTGTCTTAGGAAGAATCCCCTGAACTTGGAAAAGTGTCATGAAAATGGAGTGCCACTGCCTTACTTGGTTTGCATTTGAGAAGTATCTTGAAGTGGAGCACCAGAGGTTACTTATGGAGCATCAGTAGGTTACTTTGTTTGCATGATGGATGATGGATTAAACCCAGATCAGTTGACTAGGGGTGAGTGTTTGATTTGCTCTAGCGCTCCGTCCATCATCCCCTTTGGTATCGCTTTGTTCGCCCTAAGTTGGCAGGGTATGCCCAGACGTGGGTCCCTTGCTCACTTTGCCACTGGATTCAAGATAGCCTGGCTGATGAGGGTTTTGAACCCGAAACCGGTCCCAGGATGCTTGTTTCCGGTCCAGGGAAGACATGGCTTGGCAGTTCGGGCTGGACTGTTCCCATGAGGCACAGGGTCAGACTGATTTGCATATGGCCATGTCTGAACTGGGGTGGTGGAGTGAGCTAAAGAATGATGATGGATTAAACCCAGATCAGTTGACTGGGGGTGAGTGTTTGATTTGCTCTAGCGCTCCGTCCATCATCCCCCTTTGGTATCGCTTTGTTCGCCCTAAGTTGGCAGGGTATGCCCAGACGTGGGTCCCTTGCTCACTTTGCCACTGGATTCAAGATAGCCTGGCTGATGACGGCTGAATAGCCAGAAACCGGTCCCAGGATGCTTGTTTCCGGTCCAGGGAAGACATGGCTTGGCAGTTCGGGCTGGACTGTTCCCATGAGGCACAGGGTCAGACTGATTTGCATATGGCCATGTCTGAACTGGGGTGGTGGAGTGAGCTAAAGAATGATGATGGATTAAACCCAGATCAGTTGACTGGGGGTGAGTGTTTGATTTGCTCTAGCGCTCCGTCCATCATCCCCTTTGGTATCGCTTTGTTCGCCCTAAGTTGGCAGGGTATGCCCAGACGTGGGTCCCTTGCTCACTTTGCCACTGGATTCAAGATAGCCTGGCTGATGAGGGTTTTGAACCCGAAACCGGTCCCAGGATGCTTGTTTCCGGTCCAGGGAAGACATGGCTTGGCAGTTAGGGCTGGACTGTTCCCATGAGGCACAGGGTCAGACTGATTTGCATATGGCCATGTCTGAACTGGGGTGGTGGAGTGAGCTAAAGAATGATGATGGATTAAACCCAGATCAGTTGACTGGGAGTAAGTGTTTGATTTGCTCTAGCGCTCCGTCCATCATCCCCTTTGGTACAGCTGGAACTGGACACCGGCCCCTCAGGCATTGCCCGAGTGCCCGCGTTACCAATCGACCCTGCCTAGTGCCATCCTAGGGGGGGGGGAGGTGTGTTAGGGCGGTGCTGGTGGGGCCGTCTCCACCTGTAAATGTCCTGTCCCAACCCACGCCCTCTTTGTCCCCCACCCCCGACGACAGCTGCAGCAAGTAATACCTGCCCTCCCAGCCTCGGCTCAGCCATGCTGGTCCTGTTTACATTTCATGTTTACCTTACTCTTGCATCCCTAAGAGAATTTGCTATTTCCAAGATGGTGGCGTGTTCCTGCATTTTTTTTATGCAACACGTTACTCATGAATAGTGCATAGTGTGAAAAGAGTCGCTGCTCTGCAGCTGTGTGAGTTCAGATTGTGTGTGATTGTAATTCTATGCGAAAATGTACGAAGGAGTTAAACTGCTGTAAAAATATAGACAGGATAAAAGTTAAAGAAAATGCAGTGAGTGCAGATGAGAGGGCGCATTGTGTGTGTGTGGGCGGATTGGTGACGTAATATCTTCACGATGTCATGATCGCTCGTTATAGGTGGCCACTCCAGGTGTCCCCTCCAGGTGCCTGTGTGCCCCCACAACTCACGTCTAGACCAGTCTCTGTTCGCACCTAAGTCAATGGCTGTAGAACTGGGCTGGCATCCACTTGATAAAACATATATTATTGCTATATAAGCATTTCTGTCATGTCTAATCACTGCAAATGACATGTTACTACTGTCTAATTGCTGTGAATCAATTTACCGACCTCAGAAGAATGGAAAGCTGAGTTAGCCTTGCCGGATATCGAACTCCTGGTCTCCAAAACTTCACGTTTGCCGTCCATCGTAAACGTTTTGGAGCCATCCTGCTTCCTTATCAATTCCATATTTTATCAGCTTCCATAATTAGAACTCTCAGCTTCAAGAGACGGCGAGTCGAAAACCGAGCATAACTGCTTCGCAACGAGGAAGCGACGCGCATGCCTGATACCGAAAGTCTAGGCTCAGCTGCTTCATGGCGCGCTCGAAGAGCATGGGTGTCTTTACACACATTGACCACACGGCGGACTCTTCTCCCTTTTATGCCTCACGCAAGCCCCACGAAGAGAATGAAGAGCAGAGATGGGGGATGGGAAGCAGCAGCGACGAGCAGCAGCTTCAGGGCGACTGAAAACACCTGTACACAGCTGGAAAGCGAAAGACAAGAAGGAGTCAACGCTATGAAGAGCAACAAATAGCTTTGGCAATGTTTGTACACTTGCAAGTCATGTCAATAAACATTATTGAACTGAATTGTACCCAAGCCTGCCACGTACAAGGGCTCTTGCCTGACATGCGCAGTTTTGCGCACATGGAAAGGCTTGGCACTAGGTCCCCAGGGAGCAGGGCATAACCTTTAGCTATTCCCTTTGTTCATTAACGCGTTTGTTTGGTTTTGTTAAGGATATTTTTGTAAAACTTTTTAAACTTGCCCTGAAGTCACCAACCCTGGGTTAAGTTAACCCTATCATCCTTTAGGGATTGTTTTAACTGGCGGAAGGCGCTGTTCCATACATGGGGGCATGTAAATATGACCCCACGGCAGGGAAGGTGTTAAAAATGAAGCGTTTTAGGCTACCCTAAGCATAGCTGCCAAGGTTTCAGATTGCTATGTGTGACATTTCTATAATTTCAGTGTAATTATGAGTGACATTTCATCGACTATGAGGGACACTTTCTCGCGAGCAAAATCAAGGAATGATGACGAAGGAAACCTATAAATATCAGAAATTTACATCCATTTGAGCAACAAGAAACTCTAAGAAGATCTTGAAACTGCTGCAAAGCACCAGAAATGGAAGGGTACGCAGCGGAGACAGACTGCATGACTGCAGTTCTCAGTAACAGAGGGTAGGCAGGCACTGCAGCTGCTCAGAAGACGATCTCGTTCATCTGATCATTCATGGACTGCGTGCTAGCCTAAATAAGCATGGTTGATAGCATAGCAAGTGCAACTAGGAGATTATACTGTCACTCAGTCTCAGGCAATTACTGTTTTTGCGAATCTGGTGAGCTATAGCTGCGGCAACAGGCAGGCCCTGTCAGACTCTGCAGCCCAGCTGCCTGTCTCCATGGCAGCATAAACTTCATGAGACAGTGTAGGAACTACTTAAACAAATGCAGGATTTAACAGAAAATATATATTTCCTTAAACAAGAACACAGGTAGCCTTTGGACAGAAAGTGTCCGCCTGTTTTGAAAGGCAACAACTGACGCTACTCTTGGGATATACATTGAAAACATATAAAAATACCAGATAACGTCAGATATATAAGGGGTAGCAGTGCACTCTAGGGGAAACATGTTTGTATACTTTAAATTAGGCAGTGTTCGTACATGGAATGTGTTGAAAGTCATGCCCTGTTTGCACGAGATTCGTGCAGAATCTGCAGTGTCTTTGGTGCTCCAGAAAACATGTTTTCCACCTTGAATACTTCCCTTGAGCTACCATGGCAAAGACACTAGAATGTCAACCACAGTTTGAAACTCTGGTCTTCAAAGCAGCGAGTAGTGCCTGGAAGTGAGCCAACTGAGCTATGTATCAGAGCTTTTACTGAAGTCTGCAAGTGCAGCACTGCTACACAAACCTACTCACTGTACTCAGCGCTGTGGCGTGGGCACTATTTCAGCCTGTTGCTTGGGGGTTAGTGGTGCTGCTACAAATAAAAACACAATGAAGTGACAGTTCGCTCTTGCTAACTTATAGTGCTGTGCAAGTAAGAATTCCTGTCTCACAGCTGCAAGAGAAGAATTCTCATCAAATTACACTGACAGGCAGGTCTTGCAGTGCATCTGCGGGTGAGATGAACATTTTGCGGGTAATTTGCCAGGTGTGCATTGTTTAAAATATATTGCCTGATTTGTTGCTAAATTGAAGTGAATATTTTTGGTCTTTTTCGCTGGGGTTTTTCAGTAGGGGAAAGACACAGCTGATGTACATTTTCTCCTTTCTTTTAGCAGTGAGGTGGTGTGCTGCCTGTCTATGCTCTTGCCCTAATGGGTGTCTTTCTGTGTTTTCAATAAAGGTGTTAGATCCTCGATGTGAGCCTTTGATATGTAACTTCTCCCTGAGTTGTCAGTGACTGCTGATTGCTCCTCAAGTGCGCCAGGCCCAGCTGTAAAGTTGGAGAGTTGTGCATGACCCCATGCGGCCCTCGCAGCATGTGCCTCTGTGTTTTCACACTACCCTCGGCCTCCCTGACACAGTAAGGTTCAGGATAAAAAAAAGATTAGCTGCGGCCCTGCCCACGGACCTGGCTCAATATTAACTTCGGTAGCTGGAGCAACCTATAGTCCACCCTGCCTGTTAAAATAGTGGAGGAAGTTGCAAACCACAACATTCCCAAGAAAATATCGTGATTTTCCCGCATACATAAGCAGCCATGGCGTGTGCCCTGGGGTGGCGCCAGGGCCTTCAAGGTTAAGAGGCTGGGCACTCGCCACGTCCTCTGAAGTTTCGGTTGACGGAGTTCATCACTCTAATTACGAACACCCCGACGCCAACAGAGAGGAGCCGAGGCCCATGGATGGCGCTGCAGCAGGAATCGATGGGCTCTCTGGGCCAGTGACCTCGGAGGCGAGGGCAAGGACTCCCCGGAGAGGCCAAAACTAACTCAGGCCTTTACATGTACACAGTCCTGCCAAGTGTCACGCAGCAGGCGTGACGCTAACGCATTTCAGTGTGGTGTTCCGCATCACCGCACTGAAATGCATTGTCACGCATTTTGCCCACTCTCTAACGTGCTGAAACTGGCCGCTAATAATAACGCCAGAGGGCTGCTCTGCTGAGTGCACTGCTCTCGCTCCCCGCAGACTACTAGGCGACAGAGTAATTGACATGAATCGGTCCGTGCTTGTGGCGCTTGCTTGGTAGCTACAATGTTGCAAAACTGCAGGCTGCAGAGTGCTGGTTCTTGATTCCCGCCGCGGCCTGACCTCTCAGAGACAAGTCGTGCGTTAACCGGCTGCGGCGCCTGGCGCCCATTACCTCACGTCCTGCTGTAGTTAACAGGAAGCAGGAAGTAAGAGTGAGGCTCGGAAGCGGCGGCGGGAGTGACTGAGTCTCTCACACATGATGGCAGCGCTCGCGGCATGACGACGCAGGCGTCCGGGCGGCAAACCTGAAATGCCAGGGCCCGTGGTGGCTCACGCCGGCCTGAGCCTGCCTGCTGCAGCCAGCTTTGCAGAGCCGCTGCCTGCAATTATGGGGCGCCATTCGCCACAGACTTCGAGTCCGGACTGACTCTAATCTGCGGCCTCGACCCAAGTAAGTGCCTGTGTGTGTGTTAATATAATAACACAAATGCCGACTGACTCCAGACTCTCTGGTCACTCTGATTCCTAATACAGATCTATTTTTAGCGCGCTTGTCCTCAAATTACGTGGAGGTTTTAGAAAACGAACTCACCCCAGGTAACTACCCAACAGAGTGGAAGCGTCTGGGAGATGCAGGCGGCGATGGGAGCTGCTGCCTCGAGTCGTGACCAGAGCCCTCTAGTGCTTATCTCCCAAGTCATGCCTGGTCGCTGTCTGTACATGTAAAGGCCTGAGTTAGTTTCGGCCTCTCCGGGGAGTCCTTGCCCTCGCCTCCGAGGTCACTGGCCCAGAGAGCCCATCGATTCCTGCTGCAGCGCCATCCATGGGCCTCGGCTCCTCTCTGTTGGCGTCAGGGTGTTCGTAATTAGAGTGATGAACTCCGTCAACCGAAACTTCAGAGGACGTGGCGAGTGCCCAGCCTCTTAACCTTGAAGGCCCTGGCGCCACCCCAGGGCACACGCCATGGCTGCTTATGTATGCGGGAAAATCACGATATTTTCTTGGGAATGTTGTGGTTTGCAACTTCCTCCACTATTTTAACAGGCAGGGTGGACTATAGGTTGCTCCAGCTACCGAAGTTAATATTGAGCCAGGTCCATGGGCAGGGCCGCAGCTAATCTTTTTTTTATCCTGAACCTTACTGTGTCAGGGAGGCCGAGGGTAGTGTGAAAACACTGAGGCACATGCTGAGAGGGCCGCAGGGGGTCATGCACAACTCTCCAACTTTACAGCTGGGCCTGGCGCACTTGAGGAGCAATCAGCAGTCACTGACAACTCAGGGAGAAGTTACATATCAAAGACTCACATCGAGGATCTAACACCTTTATTGAAAACACAGAAAGACACCCATTAGGGCAAGAGCATAGACAGGCAGCACACCACCTCACTGCTAAAAGAAAGGAGAAAATGTACATCAGCTGTGTCTTTCCCCTACTGAAAAACCCCAGCGAAAAAGACCAAAAATATTCACTTCAATTTAGCAACAAATCAGGCAATATATTTTAAACAATGCACACCTGGCAAATTACACGCAAAATGTTCATCTCACCCGCAGATGCACTGCAAGACCCGCCTGTCAGTGTAATTTGATGAGAATTCTTCTCTTGCAGCTGTGAGACAAGAATTCTTACTTGCACAGCACTATAAGTTAGCAAGAGCGAACTGTCACTTCATTGTGTTTTTATTTGTAGCAGCACCACTAACCCCCAAGCAACAGGCTGTGCCCACGCCACAGCGCCGAGTACAGTGAGTAGGTTTGTGTAGCAGTGATGCACTTGCAGACTTCAGTAAAAGCTCTGATACATAGCTCAGTTGGCTCACTTCCAGGCACTACTCGCTGCTTTGAAGACCAGAGTTTCAAACTGTGGTTGACATTCTAGTGTCATTGCCATGGTAGCTCAAGGGAAGTATTCAAGGTGGAAAACATGTTTTCTGGCGCACCAAAGACACTGCAGATTCTGCACGAATCTCGTGCAAACAGGGCATGACTTTCAACACATTCCATGTACGAACACTGCCTAATTTAAAGTATACAAACATGTTTCCCCTAGAGTGCACTGCTACTCCTTATATATCTGACGTTATCTGGTATTTTTATATGTTTTCAATGTATATCCCAAGAGTAGCGTCAGTTGTTGCCTTTTAAAACAGGCGGACACTTTCTGTCCAAAGGCTACCTGTGTTCTTGTTTAAGGAAATATACATTTTCTGTTAAATCCTGCATTTGTTTAAGTAGTTCCTACACTGTCTCATGAAGTTTATGCTGCCATGGAGACAGGCAGCTGGGCTGCAGAGTCTGACAGGGCCTGCCTGTTGCCGCAGCTATAGCTCACCAGATTCGCAAAAACAGTAATTGCCTGAGACTGAGTGACAGTATAATCTCCTAGTTGCACTTGCTATGCTATCAACCATGCTTATTTAGGCTAGCACGCAGTCCATGAATGATCAGATGAACGAGATCGTCTTCTGAGCAGCTGCAGTGCCTGCCTACCCTCTGTTACTGAGAACTGCAGTCATGCAGTCTGTCTCCGCTGAGTACCCTTCCATTTCTGGTGCTTTGCAGCAGTTTCAAGATCTTCTTAGAGTTTCTTGTCTCTCAAATGGATGTAAACTTCTGATATTTATAGGTTTCCTTCGTCATCATTCCTTGATTTTGCTCGCGAGAAAGTGTCACTCATAGTCGTTGAAATGTCACTCATAATTACACTGAAATTATAGAAATGTCACACATAGCAATCTGAAACCTTGGCAGCTATGTGTACAGACAGCGACCAGGCATGACTTGGGAGATGAGCACTAGAGGGCTCTGGTCACGACTCGAGGCAGCAGCTCCCATCGCCGCCTGCATCTCCCAGACGCTTCCACTCTGTTGGGTAGTTACCTGGGGTGAGTTCGTTTTCTAAAACCTCCGCGTAATTTGAGGACAAGCGCGCTAAAAATAGATCTGTATTAGGAATCAGAGTGACCAGAGAGTCTGGAGTCAGTCGGCATTTGTGTTATTATATTAACACACACACAGGCACTTACTTGGGTCGAGGCCTCAGATTAGAGTCAGTCCGGACTCGAAGACTGTGGTGAATGGCGCCCCATAATTGCAGGCAGCGGCTCTGCAAAGCTGGCTGCAGCAGGCAGGCTCAGGCCGGCGTGAGCCACCACGGGCCCTGGCATTTCAGGTTTGCCGCCCGGACGCCTGCGTCGTCATGCCGCGGCGCTGCCATCATGTGTGAGAGACTCAGTCACTCCCGCCGCCGCTTCCGAGCCTCACTCTTACTTCCTGCTTCCTGTTAACTACAGCAGGACGTGAGGTAATGGGCGCCAGGCGCCGCAGCCGGTTAACGCACGACTTGTCTCTGAGAGGTCAGGCCGCGGCGGGAATCAAGAACCAGCACTCTGCAGCCTGCAGTTTTGCAACATTGTAGCTACCAAGCAAGCGCCACAAGCACGGACCGATTCATGTCAATTACTCTGTCGCCTATTAGTCTGCGGGGAGCGAGAGCAGTGCACTCAGCAGAGCAGCCCTCTGGCGTTATTATTAGCGGCCAGTTTCAGCACGTTAGAGAGTGGGCAAAATGCGTGACAATGCATTTCAGTGCGGTGATGCGGAACACCACACTGAAATGCGTTAGCGTCACGCCTGCTGCGTGACACTTGGCAGGACTGCCTAAGTGTTACGTGTATACCAAATTTTACATATCCCCACATAGACGGCTACTGACCTCGGTTTGGAAAATTGTGACCCCCACTGGCAAAATATTTCTCTCTTGCAGGCAAGAGATATTCCCGCTTCTTTGGCTTGTAAGTACCTTCCCTCCCTTTCTCCCCACTCCCGGGTTGTGAGGTATGTTCACTCAGCGCCCCAATAACTGCAGAAAGTTGTTTCAGAACGGCCTGCTACGGTTGCATCGCAGTCAATACGTGGCGGTACTTTGCATTGCAGGTAAAACGTTATGTCACTTAAAAAGGGGAAGTAAAGAGGTTTAGGAGGGGTACTGTGAAAGGGTGGTAAGTGTTTTTAAGGGTTCAGGGATGGGTAGTTTTTATGGATAGTAAGGGGTATCAACAGGCACATGCATCAAGGTAGGATTTGCGAGTCCTTAATTGCGATTATTAAGGAATCGCAATTAAGGACTCGCAAAAGCCTATGCATGTAGGAATCGCTATAAAAATAGCGATTCCTATACATTCCTTAATTGCGACTCGCAAATTGCGAGTCGCAATTAAGGAATGGCATCCCATTCATTCCTATGGGCCTGCGGCCCATAGGAATGAATGGGAAATTTCATGTGCAAATTGCGAGTACCAATCGGTACTCGCAAATTGCGCAAGCAATTACAAGGGTGCAAGGGTGTCAAAAGGACACCCTGTTGCACCCTAGAAATTGTACTGTGCACCCATGTTGCGCACACACATGCCCCAAGGGCATGTGTGTGTGTGACATGAAACTTTGAAAAATGCACTTTAGTGCATTTTTTCAAAGTTTTTGCAAAATACCGTTTTGTTTTATTTTACGGTAAATTGCGGCCCCGAATAGCGAAATCACTATTTGAAAGTGCTTCTTGCATTTCATTTAAGGAATCGCAAATTGCGATTCCTTAAATGCATTCGCAATTTGGGAAATCGCGAAAAATTGCGATTACCGAAATTGCGCATGACAAATTGCTTCATGCATCGCAAAAGCCCATTTTGCGATCGCAAACGGCCGAATTTTGCGATTCGCACCGTTTGCGATCGCAAAAAGCTTTGATGCATGTGCCCCCAAGGGTTTAGGGATGGGCAGTGTTAATGGGTAGTAAGGGGTTTTAAGGGCTTAGGTCGTTTTAAGGGGTAGTTAGGGGTGTTATGGGTTTAGGGATGATTCGTATGAAGTGGTAGTTAGTGATTTCAGGCCTGCCAACTTAAATATTTCACTCTGCGAGAAGGGGCGTGGCTTATTATGACATGGTGCTACCTTACAGCCTGCCACCAACCTCCCAACTCCCAAAGATAAAAATAGATAAAGCTTGCTGAGGTTAGCACCATTGTGCTGGGGTGTTTTCATACCACTAAATAGACATACTGAGGACGCTGAGGTTCACACTTTCCCCTAAGGGATCAATGTCTCCTTATATCACTTTATTGCCAAGGTCCCAGGGTACTGGGCTTCCCCTTGTTCTTTAAACGCCTAAATGGATATCAGCTGTTCAGTGACTCAGAAGATGAGGTAGAAACCCACTCTGTGCAGTGATTCCCAGCCTGGCTTCCCTGCCGCTCTGTGATATTAGCTCTACACCTGGTGACCATGTGAAAGGAACCGATATCGTGTGACTCACAGTGGCATCGTGTGAGTTGGCATGTCTTGGGTTCGGGGTGGGTAGGGTAAAGAAGTAGTAAGGGGTTAGTAGGATCCAAAGATGGTTTGGGATCGGGGTACCAAGAGGTTTTTAAGGTTCAGGGATGAGTATAACAAAGATGTTTTTAGGGTTCAAGGGTGTTGGGAAGTGTTTAGGGACAGTGTTTAGGGAAGGGTTTCTAAGTTTCACGGATCAGTGGTAGTAGGGGATAGTAAGGGATGCTTATGGTTGATGGATGGGTAAACTTAAAGGTAGTTAGGGGTGTAAGGAAGAGTAAGTGAAGTTTACATTTTTAAAAAGGGGGTTAAAACACACGTGCACACACACACACATATATACACATATATATATTATATATATTTACACATATATATATATATATATATATATATATATATATATATATATATATATATATATGGAGTATGCAGGCTTACCACAATAAAAAAATCACGCTAACACAAACATTTTTTTAAACAAGACATATATGTATAATATATTTGGATATTTATTTAAATATATTATACACATATATGTTTTCCACAACATATGTATATATATATATATATATATATATTTAAATATTTATTTAAATATATATTTATTAATTAAATATATTTAACTATATATAATAAATTTAAATAAAAGTAAGACAACATTTCATCTTACAGGGTCGAAATTCTGAATATATGTCCTTAAAAAGGGATTATACATACTACTTACCACGTAAGATTTCCTCCACGTAGGGGAGAGGATGTGGTCTAATGGCTAGAGTGATCGACCTCAAAGCTCGGTAACCGGGTTCGAGTCTCGGCAGGGATGCTCAACATCCTGTGATTCTTGGCAAATCACTAAATCTCCCGGTGCCTAACAAAAAATGAATTTGTCGGTCTGTAACGCAACTGGTGATCATCTAATGCGCTCAGATACCTTCGGGTCGAGTTTGCGCTATATAAAACTAAAAAAAAAGAAGATGCAATGTAAATGTAACTACCGATGTACTTACCTGCTTAGCAGTACATCGCAATGTAAAGGTAATTGTGATGTAATTACCGCATGGTCACCCACTGCAAAGTTACCACCCACAATGTAACAACTGATATTCTGAAGTGGGTCAGTGTACCTCGCCCTGGTTGCTAGAACTAAAATCACTGCAGCCTTCAAGGTGCTGAGATAAGTAATGTTAGTGCAAATATTATATTTCCACATCACTCATAATCAGAATAAGACAAACAATGTTTTGATGTCCATGGTCTTTATAAAAAAGAAATGACATAGTAAATATGGTTGGCAGGCGTACTATATACAGCACAAACAAAAGAGATGGGACTGGGGCTATATAAAGTACAGCACAAATGCCCCTAGATCAGCTATAAACATAAGTAGTGTGCAGTTCCTGTCTAGGGATTTAGGTCCGCCAGTTGGGTAAGTCAAAGGAAGTGCTCCTTTTAGGAGCAAGGGCCCTGACACACTCCGAAGGGTGTCATGCTTCATCATTGGGAAGCTCCTCGTTGGGCTGGCGCTGCCATGCCCAACGGGCCCCTGGAAGCGGCACTTTGCCAGAGTTCTTTTCTTTTTGCCGGTGTGAAGAGTGAGGGTGGATGACTAGGTGTGAGTCTTGATATCCTGCCCAAGATGTCCAATATACAATGCCAAGACACCAGAATCAAGCAGCCTGGCTTCACTTTAACTTTAACCTGGGAAGGATGTGGTGTTACGGGCAGAGCTACCGACTTTGGAATTGGGGAACCAGGTTCTAGTCTCGGCGTTGGCTTAACATCCTGTGATTATGGGAAAATCACGAAATCTCCCTGTGTCGTGAAAAAAAATGAATGTGACCTTGCAGAATGCAACTGGCGCTCATGTAAAGCGCTCAAATACCCTCGGGTCCAGTCCGCGCTGTATGAATCTGCAAAAAAAAGGTGGGACCACATCAAACCCACCTTTCAAGCTCTCTTTTTGCCATCTGCCAATAACAGGATCAAGTTCAAGGTCCGATGAATCATTTATAAAGCAAAAAATGGCAAAGGCCCAGTATCCCAATGGAAACTGGCAGCTCCACTAGGCTCCGAACAAAGCCCCTTTCTTAATGTCACTTATAGAATCGACAAACAATCATTCAAAACGTGAAACACCAGGAAACATCAGTGGGCGTAGAAGGAACCAGCCTTTCAGCTGGCCTCAGTCAAACCTGAAATGAAAATCCAACTGAAAACAAGTAAAAACTTTTTGAAAATTAGCTATTTAGACTTGCCTTTAACTGAACTCAATTCAGAAGAGGGATTATGTGTGAAGAATTTTGGCCAGGATTAATCACTCGTCAGTCTTGACTCTCACACCATACAGTACTGTTAAACAAAGCGCACCTCTCTTAAGCACAGTGAAGTAACCAAATGAGGACATGTAGCGCTTTATATACATTCTTCATAAATAAATAAAGATACAAAATCTAAAAATTACTCATTATTGAGGGACTGCTTGGTGGCATACTGATAAGCATGGGCATAAAATATTTTCTACTGAACTTTGCAGGGGATGTTTTTGCTAATTTTTTTGCGATAGCAATGTGTTTTTTCTTTAATGGAAAATATATAAGGTGACTTGCCATGAATAGCCCGCCTACATCATTTTTCCAAATCTGAGAGTGAAACAGGGGGCAGAATAACCAGTTGGATTTGCAAGAGCTGCAATATGGGCACCAGAGGTGTAGCTATTCAAGCATGTGCAAATGTAGGCTTTATGGCTGTTTCTGGCCCTAAAACAACTAAACAAATTAACAACACAAATACTGCCCATTTCACATCTTTGACGAGTTTACACAGAAACACAAATTTGCATCACTTCACTAAACTTTTTGCCAATTATGCGTTTTTAGTCCATGTATCAAAAAGCTCTAGTAGTTCTACAAACAAGAGCATATTAAACAGTTTGGGTGCCTAAAATCCTGGGTATGGCCTGATTTGTGTTAAGTCTATAGTACAAAACATAACATTATGAACCTGATTCTCAAAAGATAATCAAAGATACTCCATAGGATTATGCTTAATTTTGCTACAACTTTCTGACTATATTGGAAGTCACACAGAAATTAAGGAGCGTTGCTCAGAAACTGTAACATAAGTTCAGTTCCAGACACAGAACTAATTATTTGCTAATGTGTACATTGTTTTATATTTAATTAAGCGTAAGCACTTCATAATGAACATCTTCCCCAAGGGAAAACATCCTCCTCTATATGGCACTAACTTTGTGGTGTTACCTTCCCAATCAGATGCTGAGTATGGATTTACTTCTATCTTAAACAGAAGTAAAAGGTGCCTGGAACCATTTGCTCCTTTTTTACAGCATTCTTGCCTTAGAGGGAACATTCCTTGCTCAAAGAGTAAACTTTCTCACATGTAAAATTATATTATTGTGATGCAAATTTATGTGTGAGTAATTCCATTTGGGAATGTAAAATGATGCTTTGGGAATTCCGAAGGTAAATTTACATTCATAAATCAAGCCATGTGTAAATCTCATTTTATCTTTGTTACACAAAATATTTTGAGAATCAGGTCCTAAGACATTCATAAGTGCAAGGGTCAGTCACAAGTAGAGCGTATGCAAAATTTAGTACAGAATGTTCATTTTTAGAATCAATACAGTGTACAAAAACATACAAAAAAGCAACAAAGCGTATATATTGCGACTTTTAATTTGGAATTGGTAAAGGTTTCTCACAAGTAATGTGTACGCATACTGCCATTTATGTAGTTCATCTTTCCCAAAGTTAGTAGTCCTAAATCTCTAAAAACTAGGATAAGGATGATATTGTTGAGAAATAATTTAGTCTTATTATTTAGAGATGCTGAAAGGTGTTGGCACAAGTTTATTATCTAATACATTTCTTTCTGATTTGTGTGTAGCAGATCAAGTCCTATGTCATTGGTTATCTTAATACATTGATTAATATTCCAAATGGTCTTTGCTTATTGAATGAGGGCTAGTTAATTTTTTTCAAGAGTTGTGGACCACAAAGAAACACATTGCTCCGAGTTTACAACAAATGTACCGAAATTCATAAAATTTTTCATTTTCTTTTAATTCAGAACATTTTGTCCTCAGTGGGTGGAATAGTGGGTGGAATGGCCTAATAGTAATATAGTCCTTTTGCCTCGAGTGAGATCGGGTGTTAAAGGAACCCTCTCTCTCTCCTTATAGGGCCTTTCCTGCTGCTCTGGCCTGTGACTCAGCTTCAGTACTTTTAAGGACCGGTGTAGCCTTCCTCAGGGAGTTATAACGTTATATGAATGAAAATTGTAGAAATATTAGACATAGCATCTTGTTTTGAATTTTGTAGTTCATATTTTTTTATGCAATAGTTTGTCTATCGTAATCTATGACTTCCGGGTAATGTTAACATCATGATTAAAATAGATACTGAATTTGACCTCACAAAGTACAAGTAAATGACCATGTTGAAATTGTGAGGATATTGATTATTTTATTTGCCTCTGAATATTCCTCTGAGGCAGTAAGGTGGATCCTCTTTAAAACATGCAGATATTATGGTCCTGAACCAATATTATCCTTGAACAAACGTGTAAACATACAATGAACCTTAGAATTGTTTCTGTATGGTTCGTTGCTATGTCTTTTTGCCTGCTTTCCTTTGTCTTTGTTTGGTCTTTTTCCAATTTTTCTGTTTCCCAAGCTTTCCTGCTTCCTGAGATTCTCCCCCTCGTTTCCTTGAGCCAGTTGTATACCATGAAGCTCCACTGTGTGAATTTTTGTCACTTTACAGAGTGCTCGTAGGTGGATAAGATGATAATAAAAGGTTTGTAGGTATCAGTGGTTGTTTGCCTATGTAGATGAAGAAGCCTGTCGGTGAATATTTCTGCATTCTAATAAATGTAGGAAGGAGGATTTATTTGCTACTTAGTGATCTTTGTCTTTGTTGGTTGATGTGTATCTACGTTTTTGTCCATATCTCTATGAAGATGAATGTTTCTATGTACTTGCCTGTGCATAGGTAATCATATATGTATATTGGCATGCTTCCTTCTTTGGAGGACCTGTGCATTTATCTGCTGCATATTCAAAGGTATTCAATAGAGGATATTGCCTATGAGTGTTAGAGTGCTATTATCTATAAATGTGAATAGAGCATGGATGTGCATTATGTGTGCATTTGTTTAGGTAGGTACGTAATTATTTATTTTATTTGCAAGGTGCAGCATTCTACTTTTCAGCTGCTTTACAGTGCTTCTAGGGGAGGGCTTAAAGACAGGTGTCTGTGGACATGGTGAGTTTATTTGTACCTGTGTTGGAGAGGAAGAGGAACCATAGTTGAGGTGTTTGTCACCGGGAGAAGCTTGGTAGTCTTTTATCGATGAGAGAAAAAAGAACTAAAGCGCTTCCGTGCCGAACAAAGTCTCTATTGAGAGCTTGGCAATAACATACCTCATACATGTTGTTACCAAACCAACGGACTAGCCTCATTGGAGAAGTTTAAGACCAGGAGAGTTTTTTCAAATGGCATGCATTATAGAATATAACCATGTAAAGAGGTCTTGGATCTCTGTATGGTGAAGTGAGATTATAATGGTCCTACTTGTTTTGCTACTAAGGCTCAACAAAACTTTGAAATAAAGATATGGGGCTTTAACTACTTCCAGCTGCTAAATGGGTTTCAAATACATTACTGTATTCGGATTAGATCTTTTTGTAATATCCGATTTTAACTTTTGAAAGAGATTAAAGTTTTATAGTACTGAAGAAAGTGGAATTTATAATTCATCCCACAGAAACGCATTGGCAATTTATTGTGTCACAATCTACCTACGCTGGACATTTTTACATGATTTATCAAATTAATAAATGCGCAGTCGTATATATTTGGTAGCGGTGGATCTGCTTAAAGTCATTGATTTGTCAACTTTTTTTCTTCTGCCACTATGTTTAGTACATTGTGATATATTTAATATGTCTATGTGAAGTTTTTAATATATACTATTTTATTTTATCAGATTAAAATATATATTTTCTAGAAATCTGGTATTCACATTAGCTTTTTTCTGGTTCACGTAGGTGTGGTTCGTCTTGTATGATGGAGTGTGTGCGACTGTCTTTCTTCCTTCTAAATGTACACCGAGGTCAGTATTAGTGAATTTGGAGTGCTAGAGTCAGTCATCCATACTTAAGGTGAAATCAAATGTCTCTTTTATGGTACTGCCTAGATTATGTGAACGGTATTGATTTGATGAAGTATAAAGTGTTGAGAAACCTCCAAAGGTGGAATCTCTGAAATCTCAGCATCTGCTGACATAGGCAGTTAGTGGGTGGGTCTTGTTTGGGTGCCCAGCATGACATATGAAACAAGAAAATGTTTGTGACATTCAGGTCTCAGGAAATGCTGAAAAGGTGTAGCTTCAGGCCTTTTTGAATTGTATCAAGTTTTGTCCAAGGACGAGGGCAGAAACCTTCCTCAGGGTGGTGCCCTGGAACTTCAGTGGTTCTCCAGTTAAACATGTTGCATCTTGGGTCAGAGGCCAAGAAGATTAATGAAGGACCACCTCAGATTTGACAACAAATGAAGAACTAACAATGATTTCCTGGGTATCTTTATTCACAAGACATGGTACTTCGATCTCTGGAGCCAGTGTGGCGACTTCAGGGCAGGTGTAATGTTATTGTGGCTCCTCAGGCCAAATATTTCCAAGATTGTGTGGTTCTGGCTCTTTGTAGCTTTGTTATTTATTTATGTCCATGTGCACATTTGTCCTTGTAGGCTGCCATATCTGCAGGTATTAGTCTAATTGGCTCTGTCATGGCCGTCTACCTTTTCGAGCCTCGTTTAACATTGAATCCTCCGTCTTGAGTAATATATTTTCAAAGGGCTACACTCTCCAAACTGAAATGTGGTTCCAACTGTGCGTAATGATGAACAACCTGATTTTTATCCAGTACTGTCTGCCAGTTTCGATCAGGTATAATACAGCTTACCACCTTCACGGTGCAGAGGTGAGAACATGATCCCTAGCTACTGAGTATCGCAGGTCTACCCTTGGAATCGTGTGGTGCGCACCATCTCTCTGAGGAGTATTGAGACATGCTAGAATAAATTCATACATATTGTAAGATGGCATGGCGCACTCAATCGCAATATGTTCCTATCAACTGCAACAATGTCTGAGTATATTACAGTATATTGTGAGGTGACTCGCTCTACTGCAGTTTGTTTCTGTGCATCATGTTATTTGTCTGTGCTTTGCAAGATAGTCCACTAGATAGTGATGCTTGGCAAGATAGTCTAATGTATCGCATTTTGATCCAATATCACGATATTCTCAAGGGCTTTACAAGACGGTCTCATATTTTACAATATTTTATATTAGGTACCAATGTGTATCAGTCTCTGTCACTGCTCTGCATAAGGGTCAACTATATCATACATACTTGGTCCAGTATGTAAGACGACGCACTATATCACAGTTTTTTCAATATATCACAATATCTACGTTTGCTTTGCTAAAGGATCCAATATAACACATTTTGATCCTCTATGTCATGGGTACTCACAAACATTTGCCCAGGGGCCACAAAGTATGGTTTATGGTGTGACCGAGGGCCGCACTGCTGCCAGCAGGGTGGCAGTAGTGGGTCTGGGTGGGTCAGGGATTATGTAAGGAGGTTTAAAAAAACATGTTAAATAAGCGGGCAAGCATTTATTTGCAGGTTAATAAATGCTTGCCTGTTTAAATAACATTTTTTCTGAATATTATTGCTCAGCAACTAAACAGCAGCTTGTGCCGCTGTTCACTAGGGGGGCCGCATTTAAAGATCAATAGGACCGCACTTTGAGTATCACTGCTCTAGGTCATATTATTGTCTAGCGCTTTGCAGGATGGTCCAATACACCACAGTTTTTCCATTATATCACAGTATCCCCCATTGCTTTGCAAGATGATATATCACAGCAGTACCATTCCTGGCTTTCAGGATGGTCCGATATAATGCCTGTTGTTCCAACATGTCACAAAATATCCCATTGCTTTGCAAGATGGTCCGAGACACACGATTTGATTGAGTAAATCACAATATCATCCATTGGTCTGCACGATGTCCAAATATATATTCCGTATTAATGCAGCATATCACAGTACCATTCATTGCTGGCAGGACGGTCCCATATAACGCATCTTGTCGAAATATATATCACAACATCGTCCATGGCTTTCCGGGATGGCATGCCACATCTCAAGGTGTTGGAGTACCATACCATGTCACCCATAGGTTTGCTGTATGGTCCGATATATCCATCGTGTCGCAATAAATCACAAAATAATCTATTGGGTTGCAGAATGGCCAGATACATCGCAATGTTTTTTCAATATATCTAAAAATGTTCTGGTGGCTGCGCACAATAGACATGCGCCGGCCTGCCCAGCCAGGATGAGCTCACAATTGGTAAGGTGCCTTAACCTTAAGTTGACCCCAATTATATCAATGCCAAAACTTGTCTGTGATAGCTAATGTTGTGTGTTTGGGTGGGAGATGGATGACCACTTCGGACAAGCACCCACTAAAGATGGCCTGCCAGTAACCATCTGCCCGGACGGCCCTAACGAGGCAAAGATTAAAGAGTCAGGCCCAGAGGTCAGCGCCAAGACAGATAGGAGCGTGTGCATCTGATCGAGGTAAGTCTGCCCAGCATGGTCGTGCAGGAGGGGAGGGTGCAGGGGGCCGGCTGCCTTTGTGCCGGTGCCGGCCGGGGCCTTACTGGGTCGGCCCTCGCAACACGTGAAGCAGACATCCTTCATCCGTGCTCACAATACACAAAGCAAGATTCGATTTTAAATCCACTCTCCGATTTTTAACGACATCAGTAAAATTGAATGTCACAGTTTTTATTTGCTCACATTATCTTTGTTTGTTTTTCTGGTTGTGGCTCGTGGAAGAAATATGGAAGCATTTTTATTCTGGAAAAAAACGCTAGTAGGCCCCCTTCCTGGTTTATACAGGCTAACACTTTAATTACATTTTCACGAGCACTGAACGAGGAAACAGGCTGCACGCGGCTAGATTGATTCTTATGTTTTTTAAAGCCAGATGCATGGAAATAACAAAAGCCAGGGAAGCAAATTGGTCCGCCATCTGTATGCCAAACGTCTTCAATGCCATGGATTTACTACTGCTCTTAGATTTCTTTATTTTATTTTACATGTAAGCAATTTTGGCCACTTGTCCGTTTTTTTACTCGTGTTTTTTCACTCGTGTTATTGCTAATTGAAGGAGAGGGAAGAGTACGTGGTTTATATTTGGGAGACTCCTTTTCCAATCCAGATTTCTCTAACTGGCTCACTGTGGGATCTTCAGCTAATTTTTTAAGTATAGTTCATTTCGACCCCCTTATCCATGAGTTTTTTTTCACATATCTTATCCGATGGAGGCATGACCTAGGGTCTGCGAGCAGAGGTGCCCTAGGTTAAAATTGGGAGGCTCAAATTCTGATTCAAATTTCTCTGATACAGAGATTGATATTGAACTAATTAATCACGTATAGTTCATATTTTCCTGTTTGTCCCTAAATGTTTTTTTTTGTTGTCAAATGTTAAATCTGATTTAGGGGTGCATGTGATTTCCTGTACCATGGTCCTGTGAGCTGAAATTCTTGTCTAGGTTTCTCTAACTCATGCACAGTGTGATCTTGAGCCAATTCCCTTATCCCTCTACTCCTTTGTTTTCATTACGTCAACCAGAGGTTGCATGAAGAACATAAACTTTGATAAGAAGTTGGTATTTACACCTATATAGGCACTTGACTAACTATTGATCTCATCAGAAGGACCACAGAATGAGCATTATTTAGTTATCTTCAGCGTGCAGATAACATTGTTTATTTTTTATCTTTTTTTCGCAGTTTTATAAATGCGCAAACAACTCGACACGAAGGTATTGGAGCGCTTTACATGAGTACCAGTTATACTACACAAGGACACATTAATTTTTGTTAGGCACAGAGAGATTAAGTGATTTGCCCAAAATCACAGGATGTTGAGCCATGCCAGACTCAAAACTGGTTCCCCAGCTCCAAGGGCGGCAGCTCTGGCCATTAAGCTTGGTATGAATGTATATGCTGTGTATACCGTTAGACTCAGAAAGTCCCCGTATCGTTTTTAGGGTCGAGCCCGCTAGTGCATGCGTCTCGCTTGCGAAACACTATTGTTTACAAAAAGGGCTTGGAGCCCACCCATTGCTTACCATTTGTTGGCTGCAGTGTCCTTCTTTGGCCAGTGCTGGCTAAATGTCACTTCCAATCCTTTCAGTGGCGCAGGGACCAAGCACAGATTGATTCAACTAAATCAGTGCCCATCCGCTGCTCTCAATGTGATTCAGGTACTAATTCTTTCCTCTTCCACTCACGCTGCCTGTGGCACTCTCCATAGTGCGGCAGTATGTAGAAGTGTTTACAGTCCCACAGACATTTCCGGTATCTCCCTCCGATCTTGAAACACACACGTGTTGACGTTCTTGGTAGGCGGCTAAATTGGTGAGTGAAAACTTTTCTTTCCCCCAGTGGCGTAGCGGTCCGCCCCGTGCGGCATGAGTTTTGGGGCGGCGGCCTCTCCCCTCTCTTACCTGCCGTCTCGGTGCAGCAATCCCCCCGGCTCTTCAATCGGCCGCCGCGGGGCAGCAAACAAAACAGAGTAATCTCGCCAACACCTCCCTGCCCTCTTCAATGCGGCCGCCGTGGGGCAGCAAACGCTAGCTACGCCACTGATTTCCCCGTCCGATCCCTTTGCTTTCATTTGTTTGACTTGTAGCAGTACCCGTGGCTGGCTTCTGTGAAACAATCTAATTAGCGCAGCTTTGTTTTCAGAAGCCGGTCAGCGATGGGCTCTTTAAGGAACTGGGGATCCCAGTCACGTTGCTAAAGTTCTGGCTTGGTTTCCATGTATACTTAAGTGAGGAACTGGCGCCTGAGAGGAAACTGTCTTGAGATGAGTTGAATGTTTCCTCCAAACTCCCAGGTGGTCATGTCGCCAACTGAACATATTTTGATGTATGGGCCATAAATTAACAGCCCGGAGTGTTTTATACGCATTACAGTACAGGGTGTGCTACGGTAACAGTATTTGTGAAGCGTCCTTATGCCATTTATATGACCTCCAGGCGCTTCCTTGTGCTGTGAAAAAAATAATCCTAGCCCGCCCTTTGTAATCTTTGTTTTGCATAAATCTGACTTAAAACCGCAGCACTGCTTTCCCCATTGCCTGTATTTTTGTATACCTGTACATGATCTGCACCACTTCCTTTACATTTCCGTTGTTGCCTTTTAAAGGCAGTGCTCTCATGTCAGTAATGGTTCTGGCCTACGCTTGTGCATGTCTGAGAACATGGGTTTTCTTGTTTGCATATCATCATATAAAATGGCAGCACAAATGTGTTCGTGTCCTGCTTACTACGCCCCTCCCCCCCAAAATAACTTGTCTGCAAGCACCAGATAGTTTTTCACAACCATTTTTTCACCGTCTACAAAATGGCGCTGATGACTCTAAATGGAGCTGATGACCCTGCGAAGAGCACTCTTTCCACTAAACAGCCTGTTGCTGCCCGAATGGTGCATGCAAGTACGAGTATACATTTGTTTTCCGAAGCTATTCGGGACTGCCTGAATGCTGGTGGAAGCGCTTCCCTTATACTGCTGGACCTTTCAGCAGCATTTGATACTGTTCCCCATTCGCTGCTCTTGGCTAGTCTGGCGGATATAGGTATCTGAGGTTTGGCTTGGAGTTGGCTGAAATCCTTCTTGGAGGGGCGTACGCAACAGATCTGGCTCCCGCCATTTTTATCCCCGCCTCAATGGGTGACCACGGGAGTGCCGCAAGGGTCCTCTTTGAGTCCCCTTCTTTTTAACATCTACGTCACTCCTCTGGTACAGTTGGCGGAGGAGTTGGGAGCCAAGATTGTGGCGTACGCCGATGACACCCAACTCCTGTTTACTTGGGGCAAATCGGAGTTTTCTACTCTGGAGGTAAAAAACTGCTTGACAGCTGTTTTTCAGTGGCTCTCAGCGGCTCAGCTTAAATGCAAGAAGATAAGTCGGAAATCCTCCTCTATGGGAGTTTTCCTCCCCGGTTCAGAGAATCACTTTGGCCGTCCGACTATCCATTGCCATCTTCTTCTGGTCAACCAGTTAAGAACCTGGGTGTTTGGTTCGATGAGAATTTATCCTTTTCGACCCAAATTAAGAAGCTGGCTGGGGGCTGTTTTGGGATATTAAAGTCCCTTAAGAAATTTCTTCCGTTGCTTCCTAGGGCAGCGAAGGAAACGGTGACCCGGGCATTGATACTGTCACGTATTGACTATGCCAATGCCCTGTACATTGGCCTACTAGACTATAGTCTCAACAAACTGCAGGTGGTCCAGAATGCGGCGGTGAGGCTTCTGTTTAATATTCCAATTAGAAGCAGCATTAGACAACATCTGCGCATACTGCATTGGCTGCCTGTCACTAATCGTGTGAAGTTCAAAGCCCTGGTCGTTGAACACCGTGCCTTGTATGCGTCTGGGCCTGCCTATTTAAGGAAGCGCTTCGCGTTTTACACTCCAGTAAGACTTTTGAGGTCAGCATCCCAGCTCCTTGCCCGGATACCTCGTGTTCGCCTCCAAAGAATGGGGGCAGGTCTCTTGCCTTTAGGGCTGCCACAGTCTGGAACTCCTTCCTTATTCTTTGCGTAGCATTCAGGATCTGGGTCAATTTAAAAAACAGCTCAAAACATTCCTGTTTTAATCAATTTATTCCTTTCAGCACCTCAAGGTTCGCGCCGGGACACTCCCTGGAGTATCTGTGCGCGTTATAAACTCCAGTAACATAACATAACATAACATGTTCACTGGCAAGTTCTGAGTGCTGCTGCTGTGCAACATGGATGCAAAAAAACATTGACAAAGCCAATAGATTTCGCATAGGCGAGACTTATTGGCTTTGCCAATGCTTGTTAATTTATCGCATGCACCTGGAATGTTTGAATATGTTCCAAACAACGGAGGGATATCCTGAGCATCTCTTCTTTTGAAAGCTCTGGTACTGGCGGAAGCTCTTCCCGAGTTGAAATGGTGAAGCAGTGGAAGTCTATCGCTGTAAGAATCAGAATAACTGATCACCACCTCGAATTGCAGCGAACCTTAAAATACCTGCCTCTTCCCAGTCACATAATTGTAAAATGCTGACCACTGCCAAAGAAAATTGTAGTTGCTCACATGTGCAACTGTGTTGATTCTCACACTTTTCTGCAACCTCTCATGCTTGTGGGCAGCTACCAGTTCACTGCCCCACAGGGCTTAATTTGAGCCGATGGTTTCCGGTGCTCGGCACCTGCTCTTAATTGCCAACACCATCACTTAAGACAGTCTGCCACATGGTGGTCCTGTTTGTTTTATTTAGAGATGAGCACAGCAACAGTTGTTTATTAATTCAATATACATTAAATTGACTAATATCTGCACCCAAGCCATTCTTGTAGCTTTGGGGGCTTGAAATAGTCTGAAGTGCCACACTTGAAGGAGTGGGATGTTCTTAAGTGTGTTTGTACTGCCTGCAGGGCAATGTGTTGTGCAAGCAGGAAAGGCCTCCTGACGACAACCCGGCACTTATGTTTTTTACAGATTAAGCACTGCTGCCCCGTGAGTGGAGCACATGTCCCTTTCTCATGCTCTACACCCAAACTTTTCTCAGTAGGCTAGACTACAACACCCACATCCTTTAATCCATGCACACTGAATGTGCCTCGTAGGATTCCTGTGACAGTCTCAGCACTTCGCTGCCTCCTCAGAGGTATGACGTATCATATAGGTTCTACCATACAATATCAAAGGTTTGTAGTCTTTTAATTCCCCTATGTAGTCCCATTAGCCTCTGATCTTCGGCATTTTAAGATTCTGTCTTCTCAGAAGAGGCTGGTATTGTGCTGAATTATATATTGGTTGAAAAATGTCCAGCATTGGCCTATGATGGCCAGAGTCATGCTGGATTTTCAAATTGCACGCAAAAAATAGATTTGCATGCACAAAAACGAAATGACACTCAATAGTTGTGGTGGAAATCTGGCATGGTTCTGGCCTGTAGGGCACAAGCTGGATACCCCGTTCATTTTGAGTCATGTTGGTGACCATGTACTTTCTAAGAGGTGCTTTTGTGAGTTGCCCCTCCACCTGCCAAGAAGCAGTCTGTAATCAAACCATTAATTACACTTATTGCTGCCTAGTCCAAAGGGCGTTGGCCACTCTCAAGTCACCGCCCTGCCCTAGCCCATAGTACAGAAATTCATACTTATGTTTTTATACATGACCACAGATATTGGGGGCTGTTACAGAATGGATTGTATGTGGGGGGTGGAAGGGAGAGATAGTGCTGCTCTAGAGATGGAGACTTTGCATATTCTGATACCGCATCCTCTGGCCAATGATTGAAGCTCCCTGGACAAGTGCGCTTAAAGCATTTCCTAGATCGCCATGTTTCTGTTAGGAGGTGACAGTATCCAGTATTGTATTGTACAATTTACATAGTGCTTTATGTCCCTGATGAGATCGCATAGCACTACCTTCACATCGGGTGCATAGTTGATAAGGTATGTAAATGTGTTGAGTGTGGTGTGTGATTTTTGGATACGTGATCTGAACACAGTGCAGCAAACTGGTAGTAGTAGCGATTGAGCATGAAATGTTGTAAAGTAGTGTGAGACCTTTGTGCCTGCAGATAATTATCAATTTAGGACTGGTCCGTTTATTAGCAAATCATATGTGTGTGATAAGCCACACACTTTTCCACGAGGAATTCAAAGTGGTTGGCTGTTATTCTTATTGTAGCACGTATTGGTTCTATTTTTGCCCACCTGAATAGAGAGGAAGTGTCCGCCAGGGCGAGATATGTTTTTGGAAGGAAGGGATGGTCAAAAGTGGGGTGAATCTAGAGCGATGTGATGTCGTTTGTTGGTAAGTAAGGTGTTTTTGGTTTACAAAGAGTGGTCTAGTTCAGTGTGTGACTCAATAAGTGATACATACTCTGCGAGGTGATACGTCTAGTCTTTAGTGACTTGATTAACTTGCGCTAAAAGTGAGAAATTAGAGTATATATTGACCACAAGATCTCATACATGAGTTGCCAGATTAGAAGGCAGATCAAACTCTTCTGGCCAGATGGTGGATGAGGGGTAATTGGCACAATTCCTGCAAGCTAGTATCTCTATTTTCAACATGTTTAGCATGAGTTGGAAGGTCCAAACCGCCATGTGCACTTAGAGAGTGCAAACCACTCCTCCCTCTGCTCTGGCCAGCCCAGCCCCGCCCCGTCCTAACCTGGCTCCAAGTCCACACTAAAAATAAAATGATAATAACATCATGTTTGTATCATTTTATTTTAGTTTTTTTGCACTGCTCAAAGAGCAGTGGGGCGACACTATTCCGCCTTAGTGGAAGAGCCGCCACTGGAGCTGAGGTCTTATAACAGTACACAACTCCATTTAAACAACAATCAATGAGGCTTCTGCGTCTCGACCAGGATGTACTCCGGTTTGGTGGTCAAAAAGAAAGTTGGTTCCTTCAATAACAGTTGTTAGTTGGTTGTAGGCAAATGTTTTATTGAATTTGCCTAACAGCAGACATTGCCAATTGGCCAATATTTTAAAAGATCAGTTAGGCCTCTGCCTAGTTTTTTTATTGAATGGGTTTGGCTTGGGAGTGTCTAAGTTAATTTCAAAATACTCTCAACTCCGAGGAGTGGTGAGAGATGGCTCTGCCAGGGATGGCTTATGAGCGATTTATGACGATGCCCTTGCGTACATCTATTTATGACAATATCCTTGCATTCATTTGCCTGGCAAGTGTCTGCTGGTGATCCTGGTGAACATCAAGCTTTGGAAACATAAAACAAGCTCCAGAGTGAGGACCTCGAGCACTCAGAGCTCTCCCTCCAAAATATGTGCATCTCTGTAGGTGGGCATAAAGACTGTTAAGGATTGACAGCAATCAGGCATTGGATTCTTCAGTAAGGCACGGTGGTGCAGAGGTGGGAAGACGCTGATCTATGAAGGCTTTTATATACGAGGCATAACGGCATGTGTTCAACCTGTTGCTTGGTCAGGAGCCAGTGGAGTTGCATCCAAGTGATTAAGATATGGTCTTTCCTTCAGGCCAAAGATCAGAGCAGCCACAAGATGTCCTAATCCTTGAAGTTTTCTCATTATCTTAGCATGTAAGATGTCACAGCTTTTACTGCAATAGTCGTTTCTGACAATGAGTACTGCTAATCCTGGAGCTATCTTGAGGCAGGAGAAGTGGTAGAAACGTTTCAGGTCTAGTGGTAAAAACAATGGCATACACAACAAAGGCTAAAACAACTTATCCTGACCGGCAACCTTTATCCACCTCCTGGCTTTGGAGTTAGTGTAATTTAATGCATTAAAGATAAGAGTTGCATCTGTATGATGTCGGGACACCAAAGCTGCCATTGTTTTGAGCCAGTGAGGAAATGCAGCAAAACTTTTTGTGAAGTTTGAGACTGCGGCCTTGAGTCTGACACTCTTGGGCTTACTTGAGTGCACCACAGGATCCCAGGCAAGATAGCCACACGTCTGTAGTCTGCTATTATAAAATCAAACAGAGATGGAAGCACGTACAAAATTATTAAATATGTGAGGCAGGTGAAGATACAGAGGCCGTGACAATGGGCAGATGGCGCGAGTGGGACTTTTTTAAACTAACCCATAGGTGACCTTGTCTTTCTTTTTGCTTATCAAGAATCTACTTTCCAAGAGTCGAGACTGAGGCATGTTGTATTTCAGAGACTAGGAGCGAGAGAGTATCTGGGTCCTTCTGACATGAGGACAGAGGGCAAGAAGGTGCCTCCTTGTTCAGGATACATGGCAGTTCAGGGACTAAGAGAGAGAGCAGCAGGGTCCTCCAGAAATCGAGACAGATGGCAGACAGTTACTCAGTACACATTGCCAAATCTCTGTAAGGACAACATAGAATCCCTTTCAGAGACACTGAAAGGTGGTTTTAAGCACAGCAAGCAGTAGTGCGGTTCAGGCAGACTATTAATGGGGAGTGTTTGAGTGGAATACCTGAGATGAAGCACATCAGGACTGGGTTAGGTTGTTTTTGCACTGAAATTGGAGGAGGTACTAAAGTTAAGATTCAGGAGCCCTGGGCCATCTACTGCCTGCAGCATTAAGATGAAGCAGAGTTCAGGCTTTTGGCAGTCAAGAATTATGATTAAGGTAGAGTCACTAAAAAAGAGGCAAAAAAACTCTAGAATGCGCAGAAAGTACAGAAAAAAGCTTTGGCTAGGGTAGAGGATAGATTTATTGGGAAGTTTAGAGTTATGTTTAGGTTGTGTTTAGCTCGCTAGCGTTAGAGGGAAGTGTGAAGGATGATGTACAGAGACGTCTACAATTTAGGGTAAGGGATGGGTTTAAGGAGCAAGTTTAGGGTTGTGTTTAGGTAATGTTTAGGGGGTTAGAGCTATCTATATTCTGAGGGATGATGTGTGTACGTGTACAGTTTAGGGTAGAGGTGTGGGCTAGGTTTAGGTTTGGGGTTTGAGTTTGGCATGGGGAACGGATGTGGTTAGGATTAATTTAACTTTAGGGATTGGGTTAAGGGAAGTGACGTGTAAGTGAAAGTGTAAGGGAAAGTGTTATGTGAATGTTGGAGTAAGGATTAGTGCTAGAATTGAGTGGCAGGTAAGGCATGATGTTTAGTTTTGGTTAGGTTTAGAGGTTGGTTAAAGTTAGGATTAGAGCTATATAAATTTAAATTATAAGATAAAAGACAGTATAAGAAGAACAGGTGGGAAACGGTGGCCCAGGAGATGGTACGAAGTGTATGCCCTGTGGAAATGTCCGAGACATGTCATGAAAAAAAGGTTAGTATGAGGGTTAGAATGAGCATACTGTAGAGGTTAAGAGTTAATGTATATGTATGTAAATTCCACAAACGCAGAGGCAAAATTTAACTTTTTACCTTTATATTTTCTTTTTCTATAGACCTATGTTAGCCCCTACTTTTTCTCTTTTATGAATTCGACTTTTCGGTGCCCTTTTTTTTTACCATTTAATCTTTCTTCCAAGCAGTCAATACAACCTTTTTCCGCACGGTATCCAGACTTCCCAGGCTACCGGCCGATCAACTTTACTGCTCCCATAATTAATCGGGTTCCTTCATTTGTTGACAACCGTCGAGCTACCGCGCAACAGCCCATTTGGTGCACGTGGCCCCCGCTCAGCCACTTCAGAGGCCTGCGATAGCTCTCTGGGGGTCCCAGCGCGCGGATGCCAGGGTCGCGTGCAGGAAAGCGCAGCGCGCGCAGGGCTCTCGCGGCCAGCTAGGCTTCACGTCTAGCGGTATTTATCGCCCCGCCGGGTTGCTTTGATTTTCTCTCCTCGTGCGCGGCACTTGCTCTGGGAATGCATAGTACTTTTTATCGGCCCTCCACGCTGCCTGATGGGATGTCGACATATGTCTCGTAAACTCACCTGTAGAGAAAATAAATCTACAGCAGCAGAGCAATTTATTTGACCTAATTCCCATAAATTTCCCTGGGGTTCAATCACCAGGCGCGCAGCTCCGACAGCCCAGAGGTGGCACGCTTGGCTGGTGTAATGACACCTCCGGGTTCATTAGTGTTCCTACCCTGGGGGTTGGCGTCTATGAAGGGAGGCTCCAGTGATCCTCTTAAACTAAGCCCCACTCCCATTTCCTCACCAAACTTCCCTGGTCCGTTTGTGTTTTCTGCACTGAGGGGGAATGACTTGCAGTATTTAAAAAACACGCTGGAAGGTTCTGGGCCTTTCCCCTCCTGCACATAGGAAAAAATACTCCAGAATCCCATAAATTCTGGGTCAAGGGTAGGGCTGGGCAACGTTTTACCAATGCCATCGAAATTCCTTCCAAAATGTGGTATTATGTTATTTCCTGGGAGAATGGTCCACATAGAAATTTTTAAGGTGAGAGACATTTTCTACTCAAACTAGTCTTCTGCTGATATCCAGTTAAACTTTTTTTCCGAAGTGTGCGCTAAATGTTACACAAAATACGCTAAAGCACATTTCGGTAGGAAAGTGTAATTTTACATGAAAAAAATGAAATATCCTGAGGAAAAAATAAGCAATCTCGCTCATCCCTAGTCAAACAGTGACCGCAGAAAAGGGACGGAGTCACGAGAGATGGAGACCTGAGAAACAAGAGTCTCACAGTCAACTTGCACATTTTTTCATCATAAAGTAGCTTACAGGTTTAATACGCTAGCTTCAAAGCACACCGTGTAACATGCAGGTCACAGATTTGTATTATATGTAGGAAGCTTAGTGTTTTGCTGCTTTTGTTGCAGAGAGCCGTGTGTTATCTGAAAGTCGCAGGTTCAAAACCTTGTAATAGCTTAGTGAGTTATTAACTGGCATCAGTAGGCTGCAAGCTGCATGCAGCCTACCAGGTATACGTTTGGAACCTTGTTGGTTTTTCTTTATCTTTCATTATTCTAAGATTGTTAAAAAGTTCTGTTGGATAGTAATAAATGCTTATTAGTAAGTGCTCTATAGATGGATAGACAAATACCTGTTATTCTTAGAATACAAGCATATCTCTTACATCCATTGCTTGGAAAAGGCATCAAAGTGCCCCCAAACCATAGTTCATCTCTAAAGCACTTGTGAAGTGACAAGCGGAATGTCTCTGTTTCCTGTATTGCACTGGCATCAAGGTGTTAGGCTACAGCCACTTGCCAGCCAGGAGCAGACATGAACAAAAGAAGTGTTAATAGCCCTGTAAGTGAGGCTTTGGCATTGGGCCCAGCTGGAACTGAAAATAAGAGGCCTTCCTCACACCCTGCAGGTTGCTGCTCTGAATGAAAGAGCGGGCTCTGTTGAATGTGTCCCAGTGTTGGCAAATTGCTCCGGTATACAGTTAACACATGTTACTGGTGCTGTCCCAGATCCAACTCAGTAACAGCTGCTGGATTCGGGATTCAGCTGAATACCCCTCTATACCAGCACTTATGCTTATTCTAGGTTGGAATGCTTAGCAAGTGCCTGCCTCAGGCCTTATTACGTAACATGGTACACTTTCCCTGCGTGGACCGGACATTTGGATGCATTCGGCACAGACCCGCACAATGAGCTGTGTTACAGAGAAAATGTGCTCAGTGCAGGTACGAGCGGAGACAGCACAAAACGTCAAGGTGGACCAGAACTTTTTAACCAGGAGTTCGTCTTTCAATGCAGCGGGCCCACCTGCACTTTCAGGAGGGGCCTGGGACCCCGTCAGAAAAGTGCGCTGCAGCACCTTCCCTTTAATACAGCACCTGCCCTTGATGACAGCACAAACAGTGCGCCACTTTCTATATGGTCCACAACCAGTGCACTTCCCATTGGTCTACTTGCCTTTGCACGTGGACTCTACTACCCCGATAATCTACTTTTCTTTAAACAACAAAGTTTTCAATTTGGCTTCGAAGACTGGCTCTGAAGCTATACTTCGAAGCAGGTCCAGCAAACAATTCCATAAGTTAGCTGCCTGGAAAGCAAATGATCTTCTACCCGCTGTGTTCTTGTGTATCCTGAGAATGCAGAGTAGATTTTGGTTTGCTGAGCGTAAAGTCATCTGAGGTATATATTTGTTAACCTTTTCCTGAATTTAAAGCGGACCATTTTTGTGAATGGCTCTATGGGTGATCATTAAAGCTTTAAACTTTATTCTTTGCTTAACTAGTAGCCAATGTAGTTGTTCCAGACCTTTGCGGACAGACTGTCTCTTCGGAATGTTCAAGACCAGCACTGATTCCCCCATCTCTGATGGCCATATTCTTTGTATGCCCAATGGTGATACATTTCCGAAGACAAAATTTCAGATTTGTGTGAGTTTAGCTGAAGACAACTGCTATTTATCCAGCCTCCTGCTGCCGACAGACATCACTGAAAGTCTGCAATTTGTAGCATCATCCAGTTGCTGATATGCAAGCATCAACTGAGTGTCATCTGCATATGATACTATATTGAAACCCCAAGACTGCACTACAGAAGCCAAAAGATAGATAGATATATATAATTACTTCTCAATGCCACTCGATAAGTTCAACAAAACAGTGCGCAGCACATCTGAGATTTTACTTCATCCGGTATTTTATTTCATTATATTACACCAAGTGCATCCAACAGTACAGAATAGCCTACGCGTTTTGGTATATATATATATATTTCACTAAGGGAAAGTAGAAACCTAGCCCGGTTCTGATTCTCAGATCCCCTTTTCCCTCACAGGGAATATATATAAAACAGGGTGGGGCTCAGCGCTGACCCCTGAGGAATGGCACATCTTATTCCTCTGAAAAAAGAGGTATAAGGTGGGCACTTTTGATCATATGACCTAAAAGTTCACACCCAATCTGCAGTAGCCCTTTCCCCAGTCAGTAATGTTATCAGATGACTCAGTTTCATCAGAGACGCAACGCTCTGGTCCTGTCCATTCATTAACCAACACAATGCATTCTGTTATTTATAGTTCTCACTCACCTCATTTGAACCAACTGGACCAAACTTTAAAAGTACACTGGTTTGTAGTAGGAAAATCGAAAACTTGACTCAGTGACTCTCATGACATAGAATATGCCCCTATATTCTTCAGCCTATACCTCAGTCAGGAGGTCAGAAGCCCATGATCTCAATTACAGGAGCCCATGCTGCAAAGATCCGGGAGATCCTTGCCTCAACCTGTAACAGCCCATGGCCTACCCATCCCAAACCGGGGGAATAGGATACGGTCTCATGGGAGACCATAGCCTCATTCACTAGGAGCCTCCATGCAGTGTGATCAGTAGGCCTCTTTGTACAGCCCATGTTCTTGATAACCAGAAACAGTATAATTAATGTGGCACAGTGTGTGCCGCAACAACCAGATGCACTCACCCCTTGCTGCTGCAGACAAATCAAATTTGAGCACCACACAGCCAACCAGGATACTCTGCTCCAGCTTGTCAGAAGTCAATGCCCTGTGCAAACAAGAGGCTCCATCCAGCCAAACCAGGTCACCTGAGCCTACAGAAGCCCAATCTGTGTAGAGGAAGCAGAATTTTCACCAATCGATCAGGAGCCCCACCAAGCAAACGCAAGAGGCATGCCAAGATCCAAACTCAAAATGTATAAAGAGACCTCTCTAATTAGAAAAGAAGAGCCCCCAAGCCAAATTTGCTGTCCAGCTAACTACCCAAACGCATCCTTCTAGCAGCCCCATCAGACCCAAATTAGGAGTTCAAGCCTACAAGGAATACTCTGCCAAACCCTGCCAGGCGACCAAACAGCCACTACCCTGGCCAAACCTAGGAGAACCAACTCCAGCCTGACAGAAATCCATAGCCCATCCCACCAGGAGGATCCAATCTAGCTAACCGAGATCTACTGCCCAGTAGGCACTGCAGCCTAACCACCGGTTCCCACCGCCTCAGAAGCTGTCTAGTGCCCCTGCTTACTCTGGGCTTCTCCACACATAAGTAGACCAGAACCCAAACTGACAGACACCCCTGCTGCAGCCCAACCAGCACCTCATCCCTATCTCTTAGCGCTCCATTTCCCAGCTTCCAAGGTGCTACTGTCTGTTCTGGAGCCGAAGCTTAAAGGGGCGCATTCTCCAGCCTGCCCGAAGCCTGTACCTCAGTCAGAACCAGCCCAGATAAAGGGAGTCTTATATCAAGGAAGCACTAGTATTACATGCCTACAGTACAGAACTTTTGTTTTATGTGTCTGCCCTTTCTAAGCACTGTCAGCAACAGATGTTGCTAACTTATTAATGACCAATTCAATGGTGCCGGCCCTTTACCAACTTTGGAATGGTGCAAAGAGGAGTTGGCCCTGCGGGATTCAAGCTTGCCATCGACAAATGTCAGAGATGACCATTAACTTGCACAGTCATCTTGCGGGGTTACTTAGGTGTCTGTACATTTAGATGTATGTGAGCTGGACGGGTCCGTGTCTTGGTCACAAGGAGCCATCGGCCATCACCAGTGGCTTTGCAGGCAATGAACACTTTCCTTCTGCTGGCACCATTGTTGAGGTATTATGCAGACCCCTGATGTTAAGAGCATGTTTCTTGGGGGACTGATGTGATGCACACTGTGTATATGATGCTCTAGATGGGGCTAGGCCTCAGTGACTCCTCTAGCCCTCAAACTGTGCCCTGGTTTAACCACCGCCTATCATTTTGTTAGGCAGACAGGGTTCCCTGCCCACTGAGTCGCCCTGTGTTGGAGTGCGTTGCTGGTGAACGCACCACTATGAAAATGACTGCTCCTGTAGCGCGTTTTCTCTGCTAACGTCATTTTTCCCGATGGAAAGGAACAAAGCTGTGCGATCTTCGAAAATAACTTCATCTTTAGTGTGTCAATTATTACATTTTTTCCCCACAATGACCACAGCCAGTTCAGAGCTCTGTTATCTGCGTGAGACAATTGATCCAAATGGAAATTGTCAGCAGTTAACCTGACAATTAAGCATGCACCTGGGAACTCCTGTATTATTATTATTATTAGTAATAGTAGTATAACAAGAAGAGGATGTGGCCTAACGGCTAGAGCGGTCGACCTCAAAGCTGGGGAACCGGGTTCGAGTCTCGACAGGGATGCTCAACATCCTGTGATTCTTGGCAAATCACTTAATCTCCCATGCCTATCAAAGTGAATGTGTCCGTCTGTAACGCAAGAGGTGCTCATGTAAAGCGCTCTGATACCTTTGGGTCAAGTTCGTGCTGTATAAAACTCATAAAAAATAAAATAATGTGAAATACTTATTAATTAAGAGACAAAGCTCCCCCTCCGTCATGGATGTCGAAGGTAATTTACTGCAATACAGGGATGCACGGGCACCTCTCGCCTGTAGTTACAAATGCTACCCGTGGACTGACGAAGGAGTTAAACCGAATGACTATTATTACTACAGCCATTTAAACATACACAAAGCTGCTCTTTGCAAACACAAAGTGTGCACTGCACTGCTGTGGCAGCAGACCCTCCGCATGGCATTGTGCCAGCATGGTGGGCTGGCATCCCTGGCCGTGGCCGCACACAGTCAAGTGACACTAAATTTAAGGGAAGCGAGATCAAGTTTCCTGCTGTTGACATTCAAACACTGATACATTGTTAAATTTAAGTCCAACAAAGCTTCCCATCTTCCTTACTTTATGCATACAAGGCAACTGTTTATTCAATCATTAATTGGAGACAATAGGGAAACTGCACTGACCTTTGTGAGCAGCAAGCCACGTCCCCTCCAGCTCCTTGTAAACTGTGGATGCTACAATTTTAAGCTCCGCAGACTCGGGTTTCGCAGTGTAATGGATCACAGCAGCTCCAGGATGAAGCACCGCAGTAGCGGTGTAAGGCCTTCATTACATTAGTGGGTGCGTAAACAACATTCGTAAAAGGTCACCTGGATTTACAGACAGCAAAACGTATGGAATTCCAGGAATAGGCAATTACCATGGCAATTGGTGTTTGTGCACTGGTTCCCACTGTTTTCCCCATATTCAGGATAATTTTTCGCTGACCTACTCATCAACTTTTAGCTGCTGCTACTGTGCACTGAAGATTCACAAACTGCCTAAATGACATGTGGTACCCTAACCAAAACTATTCCCACAGACTTCAAAGACAGAGCAGACTATGTCTACAGTCTACCGCCAATTGCAAAAACAACAATTGATGGACAGAATGCAGAACAATGTCATACATTCACCCCAGTACAGAGATCTGGGCCTAAATCCATCGTTTTTTGGTCACCATGCCATTCCAGTTTGAACCCAGCCATATGCAAATCAGTCTTGACCCTGTGCCCTGTGGGAACAGTCCAGCCCGAACTGCCAGGCCAGGTCCTCCCTGGACTGGAAACAAGCATCATAGGACCGGTTTCGGGGTTTCACCCCTCTTCAGCCAGGATAGCTTGACTCCAGCGGCATGGAGAGCACGGGACCCACGTCTGGGCATACCCTTCCCACTCGGGGTGACAAATGCAAAAACAACAATTGATGGACAGAATGCAGAACAATGTCATACATTCACCCCAGTACAGAGATCTGGGCCTAAATCCATCGTTTTTTTGCTCACCATGCCATTCCAGTTTGAACCCAGCCATATGCAAATCAGTCTTGACCCTGTGCCCTGTGGGAACAGTCCAGCCCGTACTGCCAGGCCAGGTCCTCCCTGGACTGGAAACAAGCATCCTAGGACCGGTTTCGGGGGTCTAAACTGGGGTGGCATGGTGAGCAAAAGAATGATGGATTTAACCCAGATCTCTTGACTGGAGGTGAATGTTTTGATTTGTTCTGCATTCCGTCCATCAATTGTGTGTCTTTTGCTTTCTCGCCCTAAGTGCGCCAGGTATGCCCAGACGTGGGTCCTGGGCTCACTGTGCCACTGGAATCAAGCTATCCTGGCTGAAGAGGGGTGAAACCCCGAAACCGGTCCTAGGATGCTTGTTTCCGGTCCAGGGAGGACCTGGCTTGGCAGTTCGGGCTGGACTGTTCCCATGAGGCACAGGGTCAAGACTGATTTGCATATGGCCAGGTCTAAACTGGGGTGGCATGGTGAGCAAAAGAATGATGGATTTAACCCAGATCTCTTGACTGGGAGTGAATGTTTTGATTTGTTCTGCAGTCCGTCCATCAATTGTGTGTCTTTTACAGTCTACCACCAACCACAAGATGGAGGACCTTTAATCTAGTGATGGTCCGTCCAGTCTCACGTTGGTCCATATCATATGTTATATCATATACCAATTCCTTATCCGATACCTTATCGTCAATGGGACAGGCATGCAATGTACAGAGAGACTTCTCGAACGTTGCTAGCAACTGGATGCCACAGACACAGGCCGAATAAGCACACTTAAATAACTATGTAATACTAAGACGTCAAGAAGTCAAAGAGATCTTTCACAAATTGCTGGTCAGTGAAGGACTCTAACATAGTCCACACTGTAGTTCCCGAATAGTCACATACTATGATCACCCACATCCTATAATCACAAAAAGCAACATGTCTGATTTATGAATGAACTGCCTCTTCGGTGACTGGTGAGTTTAGTCGCTCAATTTGCACTCTGCCAATCATCCTGGCACTCATGCATCCATTAAAAAAAAAAAAAATGATATAGCATGAACCCGACCCAAAGGTATTAGAGCGCTTTACATGAGTACCAGTTGCGTTACAGAGTTCATTTTGTTAGGCAATGGGAGATTAAGTGATTTGCCCAGAATCATAGGATGTTGAGTGTCCCTGCGAGACCCGAACCCGGTTCTCCAGCTTCAAGGTCGACCACTCTAGCCATTAGGCCACACCCTCTTCCATTCATTCGCCCACCTATAAATATATATGTATATATATTTTTCACAAACCAAACTCTGAAAGAAAGAGAAAGCCACACACACTCCCAACAAGTGAAATATCTAGTGGTGTTTATTCAGGCAACGCACTCCACAGGTTTCGACACAAACAGTGTCATGATCACGAGTGATAGTGAAAAGTAAAAACAGACAGTAAACAGAGATACACATATATGTGTGTGTTCATGTCGATATGTATTTGTATGCCCTTTTATTATTAGCCCTCGCAAACAGTTAAACTGTCCCCTAAGGTAATTTGTGAGATTCCAAGTAACAAAATCCTTGTCTACCTTCTTTAACAATGTGTTAAAACAATCCACCCTTAGAAAACCATTGGATTTAAAATATGCTTTTATAACAAGCAATCAGGCCTACTGCTTTTGTCCTAACTCTTTTTTTTAATAATAAACAGATTAAACCTATGACATCTGTAAGACTTTTCCAGTAAAGCAATCAGGCCTATATACTTATCGTCTTATCACCTTAACCAACTGAAGACCTGAATTAAATGTAAGCCTTCCGACAAGGCAACCATCAGGCTTACTGTCATAAAATTGCAAATCTACAAATTTAAAATATGGAAAAAAATATAATGCCCCTTTAAAAATCTGTAGCTAAGATCACCACTCAGCACATTCTCTCCCCTTGGGGTTTATCTGAGGCGATAGCCAAATCTCTTGCCTATTATGGTAATTGTGACATTGCATGTGACAAAATATCCGTTTACAGTCTATAATGCCTTATAATATTATCATAACAACGGAGCTTGCTATATGCTTTTCACAATAAATATGTATTGAATCGATTAAGGCCTTCTCTATTGAGCATAAGTTTTCCAACAAGGTAACCATCGGGGATGCATTCATAAAATTGAAAATGGATACAAATTTCGAGTTGTCAGAATAATATTTAACCCTTTCTAAGAAGGAATATAAGGATTATCATAGTGCAAACCTTTTACAACCAAGGTTTGTCAGAGGGAGTGAACAACACCAAAACCCTTCCTTACTACAGTAATCTGAGAGATTCCATTTGACATAAACTTGAATATAGGCCAGACCTAAAAAGGAGGACATCAACACAGTTCATCTCGGCAAATCTTTGCAGTTGGCATAACGTAATGGCAATCATGTAAAGGAGGACTGAAACACAGTTTGTACAAGCAGATCTCTGATACCTCGTAACTCTGTATCGACGCCTGCTACCCCTTGTGTTTCCATAAAATCACCCAGTGGAAAACCTCCTGTCACAGTCAGCATGAGAAATTGGGATTGAGAACATAAACGATAAACTACCAACACAGGAAAGGGACCTGCAGAGCTGATTAGAGCTGCCAGCATAACACATATTTTAAAATGTGTGAATCTCTCACACTTTGGCATTCGTCATGCTGCTAACCGCTGCGTCCCATGATAAGAAAAACAACCTTGTTTGGTGATTAAGCATTACATGGAAACACCTCACATATAGACTCAAAGCTAAGATGAAACTCTTCCAACCACATACCCACATGGTGTAGCATGCTTCCTATGTGGGCAAGTGCTTCAGCACCCCACCTAGGAGTAGTAAGCACTATATGAATACTCTAATACAATACAATACCTGCTTTTACTGCCAGCATATTTCAGTGGAAACCCCAGATGATGTGATATCCCCACAAATGTCATGATCCTGATTCTAGATTAAGCTTTTATTTGCTCCTAAATATGGATTCACGAGATTTAGTAAATGCCAATGTAGAAATCACCCGAGGAAGGATCATGAAACGGGTGAATGGTCACATCCTCATTGGGCACGCTAGATGTACATCTATGCCGTGAGCCTGATTTGTAGTAAAAAAAAAAATCTCTTTTCACCTTTCAAAAGAGGATCATTTGAAGTCTGTTGTAAAGAGCTGCTTCTTTCAAATGTGGGAACTTAGGTGAATCATCTATCTGTTTAACTTCTCACAGAATCCCAGATTTTAAATGCTTTTGTGTGAGCCTGATTGGATTGTTCCAATTCAATACAATTAGGATTACCAGCAAATCCCAGCACAAGCTTCAATTAGTCTAAAATCAAGCAGCCAGATTAATTCTTAATATGAAGAAATCAGAGTCCATCATACTTGGCTTAATTAAATTGCGTTGGCTATCGACTGCCCAAAGGGAAAGCTTTAAAGCTTTACGCTTGGTGCATAAGACACTGTCTGGAAGAAACGCGAGCCTTTTGTCCACAACATTTTTCTTTTATTTGCTAAGGTGCAATTTAAGATCAGGAAAGGTAGGCAGATTAAAACGAGTTAGCCTGGGTGGCATGGCAGCAGCAAGGTTGTGGAGTACATTTCCCTTTTAGCCTTGTAGTAAATTGGCATTACTAACATTTAGGAATCTAATAAAAACCTGTCTCCTTTCCACATACTAGCTGCTATTATTGGATTCAGCCTTTTGCAAGTTCTTAATGCTGATTCAGTTTGGCGATTGCAGGAAGGAAAGATGGAGTGGTTGTTCGAACCGGTACTCTGAATTTCTGCGCTTAGGATTTCCAACCTTCCAGGTGACACCATAAGGCCACCATAATGGTGAGCGCGGTCACAGACTCCACCCGCCTTCATGTACCATTTAGGGCCTTCTCACAGACTGAGGTGAATGGAGACATAGCGCGCAGTCAAATCTGGGCAGGTGCACCATTAGGTGTGCCTGGGAGCTCATTGGGGCACAATGCGCCCACATCCAAAGGGCACCATTGGTGCATGAACTAGCTGTGCCCCACCTAAGGTTTCCTGATTAGAGTCCAGCGGAAGAGGTGGTCTCTGCCAGCAGAGCTAGCCCTCCACACATGGTGGCTCTTGAACCTCAGGCTCCTCCCACTCCAACGAGGGGCATCAGAGGGAAATGCAGGGATGGCTGCCTCACTGTAAGTCTCCACTACTCTGGTCCGCTCTCACACTGCCCACATGTAGCACAACACCAGGAACCGAGCCTGATGGGCTACAAAGGCCCCTCCCTTTCACAGGATACTCTGGAGAGTGATGGAGCTGTGACCCAGCTGAATTTCACGCTATTGTTGCTGGCCCGGCTCACAATGAGAATGAACATATTGTTTTGTAGAGAGCACACAGCAAATTAAACTGCTTCTAGGCTCTTTTAACATTCTTAGCAAGTCAGGGAAAAAAGGCACAAGCGTGAAGTTATTTACCGCAGGTGAAGTGATTTCATCAAACTGGGAAGCAATGCAGGCAGCATCCTTCCCTGTGCTCCGCGAGGCGTCAATGAGTCCAAGGCCAGGCTCTACCGAGCAACAAGGAAGGAGCCCTTTAAGGAAAGAGGAAGGTAAGAGGAGGAGCTGCTGGGTGACCTGGTTGTGAGGTGTTATGATGAAATCAGGTGATTGTGCAGCCATGTGTAGAGCTTTGCAAATCCGAACTGAAATTGGTTGATATATGTTCATTTACAGAAGAAACCTGGGCAGCGACAGGTGCGGTGGGTGACAAGATTGTTGGGTGTGGCCAGGGAGAATCAGATGGGGACCTTAGTGACTCTTCTGGGAGGCCACGTGATAGAATGCAGCAAGATCCTAAAGCTTCAATAGAATGGCCAACATGTTGGTGGAATACACTGGAAAGTCTTATGCAACTCACTAGACTGCCGTGAGCAGGTATGAGAGGCAGCTTGGCATGCACATGTGCCTGGAAGATGGGTGTCCTAGTTCGAAGTATTTCATCATGTCGCTGTTTATCCTCAAGCAGATCCTGGCTGTCCATGGTTTGACCCATGCAGTAATTAGGTCTATCTTGGTCCCGGTATTGACTTACCTCCCCAGAATGGTCGATGTCAGCAGTGCTTGGGCCCTGCTCCATTTGGACCTGTACCTAGCATTCAATATCTGTACACAAGCATGTGAGCTATGGTCAGGTACATTGCCATGTTAGTCTGCACCTGACTTATGATGGCAGTGCATGAGCATAACAGAGTCCATATGTGGAATACGGTGGCAGTCCCTATGCACATGAAGGACTGTGTGCAGAATGCTGAATTTAATAGTTGTGTCTTAACATACAAAGTTGTAACTTGACAAGTTAAGGTTCTAAATAGTAATTCAACAGCACCAAAACTTTTGATGCTGCACCTACAAGTAACCAAAAAGCAAAGCATGTGGCTTTAGCAAAATGAATAATTACATAAGTAAATGAATAATGACTAATAGTAGTATCTCTGTAAAATATCTGCACTCATTGAATAAAAACACTTTCTCTGGTATTACCAGACTGGACTTCAACAGCACTGAAATGGCATTGATCACCACACGAGATACTACAACTATGTCCAAGACATGCAAATCAAATGCAGGCTCCAAATTCCATCAGGAAATGCGTACAATTGACTGGGCTTTATCAAAGCATCTGAAGTGAAGTGCTTAAAAAAAGGAGATACTAGCATGACGCAACTGGAAGAACTACCACCCCTCAGAATTCAGGCCACGACCAACCGACGTCGGGCTGCCACCATCCACTCAGCATTTGTAAGGATCTTAGGGATATTATGGACTCTGATCTCTCTCTTATATCCTAAGTAAATCAAGTGCTGAAATAAAGTTTCTACATGATGGGATTTCTGTGGCGAATCTCTCTGTGCTCTCACAAAGTTAAAGGAACTATTGCCTGATGTTTCCCACCTGAACAATGACAAGAAACTATACTTTGACGCCCCTCTCATAATGACAGGGAAGTAAGAGGCAGCCACCCTGCAGCTGATCAAAGTACCCGTTGGGACTCAAATCACATGTTCCTTACAACCACACACTGGCTGCTCATGGTAAGACGCGCCAACTTCAAAGATGGAGGCATCAGACTTTGATACCGGGTCAGCCACAAAATCTGCATCTATATCCAAACAAGAGCATTATGTTTGAAGTTGGCCCCTCTTTTGACCACCCCTCTTTTTTTAATGTATTTTTATTAGCATTTTCACACCACCACACAAGTACAGATCAGGGCATCACATTGTTGTAAATTTTGTCATCACGCCTCCATTGGGAGTGGCTTCTCAAAGCATTCAGTGTACATTTTCCAAATACAAGTTCTCTGCACATCAATCATGGTTACCTCGCTCACCCTGCCATTCCCACCCACTTACTGCTGGAACGGGTCTACAGGGGGAGGAGCAATCAAATGGGCCGCGTACATAAGTGAGTATGAATCAATAGTAACATTAACAGAACTATCAATGCAAAGAGTGGGCTCCAAGTGGAGCATCATCCTGTATTCTAAGCAGGAGAATGCATGGGGGGACAGCCAAGCCCCCCCCATCCTACCTAAAGGCACAGAATGCAATTTACAGGCACCCTCAGCATATCAACTGCAGTGTTTGACCATCCCTCTTTTCCAAAATGTATGTACTGGCTGTAGATCTTTTTGCTTGATTCCAGGAAGAAAAAGAAACACTGGTAATCAGTTGTAATTCTGGAGAGCACCAAAAGCGACTTTTCCCATCTGTATGCTATCATAATACAGATGACAAAGTTTATAAAAAATTAGGTATACACAAGTCCATCTATCCTCACACTCTCTTGCACCTTGGATTAAATAGCTGCAACTCTGTTCATCCCCAAGGAGGAAATGTAAGAACATATCATATTTTTTATATTTGATCACGTATAAAGAAACAGATTAACATTACGGGAGACGTTATACCATAAGGTTCCTGGCAAAGCCCTTAGAAAGAAATATAAGGAAATGTAGATCATCTTCAACGCGGTCTCGCTCCTCTCATTTAGCCCAGTTCCCAAATGGCTCATAAAACCAATCACGTAATTGTCACTTAATTAAATGTCACATTTTTCTACTATCCCTTAAGTCCAGAGAACTAATTTACATAACTTCTAAAATGTATTCATACGCAGCAGGGCTTTACATAGCACAAGCCACACCCATGGATGTGATACAACAGCATTTAACATCAGGAAAGTCTCAAACAGCATACAATGTGATTTAAAAAATCAAAACTATCAACATAATATTCTAAAGTGAAATACTCTGTTACTATGTGTGCTAAAAACAAGAAAAGTATTTATTTTAGGTTTTTAGAGTGTTGCAATGTTCCTTTTGCCGCTGCTTCTTAGGGCTAGCCCGTCAAGTGGGCAATGAATAGGACGAGTCCTGGGTAAACAGTGGAGCAGTCATGCTGTGAGAGAGAGCCCATTTTGGTATGATAACCTCCATTTTTTGACTGATGCTGCTGTTTTGGTGACTGTATAAAGGGACAGTGATAATCAGGGCTTTGTGCATGTGCTATGACCCCTAAAATGTGGTAAACTTGGCTAACTCCAATGTGTCATGTTTAAGTTTCCTATAAGGTCATAGTGTATGGTGCAGAAATACACCCATGGCATGTAAAGTTATCACCTGTGGACTGCAGTTCTTATTGTACCATCTACTAATGTGACAGAGAAAATATGGCTTCAGGCCTACCAGTGTAGCCTGACTGCTGGAGAAACCTCCACTCCAACATGTCAAAATAACCCTTGTTGACATGGAGAAATCTCCCCTTTAAATATTAATAAGTAGCCCACAAGGTAAAAGTGTGACATGTAGAATGTAATGTTACCATGTACCTAAAGTGTCATTGCCCCAAAAGCTATTTTCACTAGGGAAGGACCTGAAATAATAATTCTGCTATCTTGGATTTGGAATAAACTAGAAAAATAATTCAAGCACCATTTTGACTGTTACTAAAATCCAATTAAATGATGAATTTGTGTTTTCAGTAAGTATTTAGAAAAAGTAACTTTTAGAACGTTACTTTTTCGCTGCCTGAAGCTATAGGCTGCAAATTTGAAAAAGCTCTCAAGCAGCTGCCCAGGCAGTACTTGACCTTAATGAGATTTGAAAACTGCTCCCAACCTAGAAACAATGGCCTGGGTAGGGAGGTGTTTTTCTCCACTTTGCAGTAAGACCGGGTAGAGTGTACCCAGGAACTTAATTAACTTGTAAAACAGCCTGCCATTAACCAAGTAAACATAAGGTGAGACTTGGAGAAGGCACCCTTTTGTTCCTGCAGCAAGGCTGGCACCAAAACCAGTGGGAGAGGAGTCACCCCCAGAACCGGTTTTGAGTTATCGCTGTGGAAGGGACTGCTTATTTCCCTGGCCACACTTCTGGGTGGGCACAAAGGCTCTGTGCAAGAAAGGAGGGGTTCCCCATTTTGGATTAAGGCAGTAAGGTGCCCTGTGGGATTGTTTACGTTCAAAAGAGAATATGAGGTGGAGGAACAGATATCACAAAATAATTACATCAGAGTACATTTAATTACTCTAGTGCATAGGGTCCTAATCCCATCAAATTTGGACTTATTTTTCAAAGAAAGTCACATTCATAGTTCATTCCAAGTCACAACCATAATTTATTTCTTATTTCATATCTGGTTGGGACTATTCATCCTTTCGAGCAATTGGGTTTGTAGTATAAAAATTTATCATTTAGCTGATCTAGTTCCCTTAGAGTCTGATCTTCAAAAGATAAAACTTCTATAGGCATAGTTGCTTTATCTGGGCAGAACGAAGATTTATTTTTAAAGCCCGTCAGACTATTCTCCCGGTATTCATCGGTTGTGGAAAAATACACTTTCAGTCTCACTTTCCGTATGAATTGCAGCACTTCTGTCTTAGTCTCAATAGAATTCTGTGAAGCTTTCGGCACAAATGATAACCCCTTCTGTAGTATATTTAATTCTGCACTACTTAAGGTGTGATCAGAAAGATTGTAGATGGGGATGCGTTCATTAATCAGGGGAGTAATAGATTCCCTTACAGGATCTAACGTCTGTATATCCTCCTTCTCGTTCTGAAAAACTCTTGTTCTTGATTGGGGTTGGGGTTCGGCCCTCTCCATTCTCCCAAGTACTCTCTGCCCCTGTAGGAAAGTAGGATCTGCTTCTTATGGTTACCCCCACTTTTTGCTGATGTATCACTGTTTTTGGACTAGTCAGACTGGGGTCCTGGATAGCAGGATCCCAGTCAATCTGCTTTCTCCCTTAAATTGATATGCATGTACTTTAGGTACACTCCAAATTGGATACTGGGGTACCCTTATAAGTCCCTAGTATAAGGTACACCATGTACCCAGGGCATAGGTACCCCAGAGGCCTCCCATGGGCTGAAGCATTTATTATGCCACCCATGAGAGGCCATTCAAAATGACACAACAGGTCTGCTACAGCAGCCTGTGTAAGATGGTGCTTGCACCACTTACTTAGATATAGGTTCACTATATCTATCTAAATCACTACACTTAAAAACCTATCAGTCACCCCTATGGCAGGCCTTATCAATCCTGAAGGCAGGGTGCTGGGTTTTACGTGAGAGGGTGCCCCTGCATGAGCAGAGCCCCTCTGCAGCCATCGGAGACCATTCTCCGGGGTTCTCAGTGATGCAGCCAGACATATAGGTTAAGTTGCATTATAACTTTGCGGTAAATGCTAACTTTAAAACGGCTGCTTAGAAACATGTTGTGTTTGGTGTCAAACACCTTGGAATCATACCTCCACACCAGTAACTGGTGTGGGAGGTATGATTCCACCCTTCAAGAACCACTACTGTGGGTCACCGGTCTACCCGGTACCAGCTTTCTCGACCTGGGCAGCACAAAATGGATGCTGCCAGCCACAGACACGATTCTGCTCTCCTGCTGCTGAGCCAAGCTCGAGCAGAGGAAGGCATGACAATAGGCATCCTGTCACAGGGAGGTGTGACCACCTCCCAGACAGGATTTAGTGTATTGGGGCTGGGTGGGTGCACTCTGAGAGTGCCAGAAAGTCTGCACTGGGGGCACATTTGGTGTCCCTGTGCATAGTCCAGCTCAAACCAGTTCTGGGAGCCAGTGGCTCCTGCTCTGGCGTGAAACTGGACAAAGCACATGAGTGTAGCCACCCCTCTGTCCTGCCCCTCCCCTAGGAGGGTCCACAGAATCTTTCCAACCCTCTCCCGTGGGTATAAAGTGGGATACCTGGCTACAGGACTTTAGATTTTACCTGGACAAGATTCTGCAAAGAAGAAACCAAGTACTTTGACTGTCTGCACGACGCTGGACGACTGAAGAATCTCCCTTGGAGTAAAGGAGTTACTCCCCTGCAGCAGCAGGCACCAAAACGCATCGGACTGGCTTGCATCTCCAGAGCTCCTGCGGACTCTGAAGATTTCAGCAACACAGGAGGTGGGTTCCCGAAGGTCCTCGAGGTTGATCTGACCTCTCAGCGATTCTGAGACCAGTATCCCTCGTGGGGACCGTGCAACCCGAACCCCTGTGCACCGCGTACATTTGCAGAAGCATATGCTTGTTGGCAATCCCTGAGCTTGTGATTTGGACTCCATGTAGTCCTGACCCCGAGCAGCATTTGCACCGAAGATATCTGGCCTCCACTCACCGAGTGCTCTGTGGGCTGGTGCTTTGTGAATTCTCTTGAGGTCTCCTCGCGATCCCTGGTCCGTTGGCCTGTGGGTCCTGGCGAGGGTCACTTCGTTTATCCTTGGTGTTTCCTGATTGCTCCAGATGTGCCCTGACTCCCCATTGCTTGGAGAGTCTCCTGGACCTTGCTGTTCCACACCGTAACCTGTTTCCTCTGCCCGCGTGGGGTGCATTTGCCAAGGCTTGTTTGTGCTCCAGCCGGACACTGACCCCTCAGCACTCGACATCCTTCGTGGGACAGCTCACCTTTGGACTGTGGTCGTCGTCGACGTCTCCTGGTCCCCGTGGCTGCAGAGTCAAGCATCCTTACTTCTCACCTGAAGCACCCGACATCGGTGGGCATTCGACTACCGAGCCCCTGGTCACCTGAAGTGACCCAGACTCTGTCCCCTCTACTTTCAGGTACCTCTCACCTCGAATCCAGGCTTGGATTCCACCGGACACTCTTCGCCTTCTTGGCAGCAGTACTTCTTCGCAGCTCTCCATTGAAAATGACGGAGGTTTCCGACACCACTTGACCCCTATGCACCCGGCTCCTCTGGGATAGGTAACACGGGTACCTCGGTACTCACTGGTCTGTTGGCTGTAGAACCTCTCATGTTCCAAAGGGTTTGCTTGGAGTCCTCGTAGAAGTGTCCTTAAACTGTAACTTTCCAACCGTGACTTTCCCATAGAGTTGCACGGAGCACGCTGTCGTGTTTCCTCACTGCACCCGTCCTCCGTGGGCGCCCTGTGTTACTGCCTTGGGTGGTTCCTTGGGGTCCCAGCGATTCTACGTGCTCTAGGCACTGTGTCTAGCCAAGTCGTGATTGTTATACCATTTTTTTAGTATATGGTTCGGTCTCCCCCTGGAGCCCGCTGTGTATTGTGCTACTTACAACTGTTCTATTGATTTTATATTGTGTGCTTTATGTTCTAATCTCGTGTAGAGATTAGTAGAGAGTGTGTTATTAATAAATACATATTTTTATATCACTACTGTGTGGTTCTCCTTTCATTTAGTCATTCAGGAGGTGATACTCTGGTAAAACAAGCTGCTTTACATTCCTTCAAGATTAAGCCTGAAGGCTGCTCTCCACAGCTACCACTAGGATAGCTTTCTAAAGGTTATCTTTGACCTCAAACATCTTAAGGGTCATGTGGACTGGTACAAGGTGCCCACTTCAATTAGTGGACAGCATATACCAAGCCACCTTCTCACAGTCCCCCTCTGTCTAAAAAAGGTTGGGCCCTGGGATATTGGAAGTAGGGTTGATAATAATTCGAGGATCCCTCAGAATCGGACGAGAAGTCCGAAAAAGTGATACATTTACTTCTTGACCTCCCTCTGTATTGTAAGTTCAAAGTGCTAGGGTTGTTGTTTTGATAAAAATCTTCTTTTAGAAATGGATATACGAGATCTAATTTGAAATTCTTGATGTCTCTGGTCACTTTAGATGTTTTTTGGTTTGTAGTATGTACCTTAAAATCTGTGATTGTTTTCTCAATTGATTCTAAAAGCGATTTCACATCTGTAATTGTCTGATCACCTCCAATTTCCTCTTCAAGTGCTTTAAGCTCTTCCTAACTCGTCTTCAGTGCCGTTTGGATTGACAATACAATCCATTCTCTGGAGCATTTAGTTCCCACACCGCTAAAATCTAATAGATATGTTTTATTCGTAATGAATATAACAGGGATATTCTTCACTTGCAAGCCTGCAGGAATCGTATTGCTCCTTAATCCTTAAATGTTCTAACAGAACTTGTGGATGTAATTGCGTTCTGATATTTAAATAGCACAAGCCACACCCATGGATGTGATACAACAGCATTTAACATCAGGGAAGTCTCAAACAGCATACAATGTGATTTAAAAAATCAAAACTATCAACATAATATTCTAAAGTGAAATACTCTGTTACTATGTGTGCTAAAAACAAGAAAAGTATTTATTTTAGGTTTTTAGAGTGTTGCAATGTTCCTTTTGCCGCTGCTTCTGAGGGCTAGCCCGTCAAGTGGGCAATGAATAGGAGGAGTCCTGGGTAAACAGTGGAGCAGTCATGCTGTGAGAGAGAGCCCATTTTGGTATGATAACCCCCATTTTTTGACTGATGCTGCTGTTTTGGTGACTGTATAAAGGGACAGTGATAATCAGGGCTTTGTGCATGTGTTATGACCCCTAAAATGTGGTAAACTTGGCTAACTCCAATGTGTCATGTTTAAGTTTCCTATAAGGCCATAGTGTATGGTGCAGAAATAGACCCATGGCATGTAAAGTTATCACCTGTGGACTGCAGTTCTTATTGTACCATCTACTAATGTGACAGAGAAAATATGGCTTCAGGCCTACCAGTGTAGCCTGACTGCTGCAGAAACCTCCGCTCCAACCTGTCAAAATAACCCTTGTTGACATGGAGAAATCTCCCTTTTAAATATTAATAAGTAGCCCACAAGGTAAAAGTGTGACATGTAGAATGTAATGTTACCATGTACCTAAAGTGTCATTGCCCCAAAGCTATTTTCACTAGGGAAGGACCTGAAATATTAATTCTGCTATCTTGGATTTGGGATAAACTAGAAAAATAATTCAACCACCATTTTGACTGTTACTAAAATCCAATTAAATGATGAATTTGGGTTTTCAGTAAGTATTTAGAAAAAGTAACTTTTTGAACGTTACTTTTTCGCTGCCTGAAGCTATAGGCTGCAAATTTGAAAAAGCTCTCAAGCAGCTGCCCAGGCAGTACTTGACCTTAATGAGATTTGAAAACTGCTCCCAACCTAGAAACAATGGCCTGGGTAGGGAGGTGTTTTTCTTCACTTTGCAGTAAGACCGGTTAGAGTGGACCCAGGAACTTAATTAACTTGTAAATAGCCTGCCATTAACCAAGTAAACGTAAGGTGAGACTTGTAGAAGGCACCCTTTTGTTCCTGCAGCAAGGCTGGCACCAAAACCAGTGGGAGAGGAGTCACCCCCAGAACCGGTTTTGAGTTATCGCTGTGGAAGGGACAGCTTATTTCCCTGGCCACACTTCTGGGTGGGCACAAAGGCTCTGTGCAAGAAAGGAGGGGTTCCCCATTTTGGATTTAGGCAGTAAGATGTGCTGTGGGATTGTTTACAGTAGGGCAAAGAGCTACTGCTGCAAAATTATCTAGGATTCTCCCTGGGAACATTTACCTCATTGGTTAGAGAGGAGCCAGAAGTTACCCCCATCCTACCAGCAGGCGCCAGAGATAAATTTTGCACCCCTCACCCAACTGAACCATCTTTTGCATTATGGGTAGGAGTGTCTCCACCGTCGGTCCCAGGAAGGGACCTGAAGGACTGGTCTTGGACAAAGAAGTAGACTCCAAGGGACAGTTGGCTGGCCTCCTGTGTAGTTAAATGGGCACAGCAAGCTGAAAGCATTTACCCAGAAGTGCACAGCTGACCAGTAGCAACTGGACCTGAACTGGACCCTACTAGTGACCTCTACCGCAGTCAATCTTGACCCCCAAAGTACTGTTCCTGAGGTCCTGGAACCTTTAACTATGTCTAAATGAATTTCTCCTAACAACTCTGAAAAGTTGGAACTTGGAAAATTGTTGGACTATCACACCTTTGGACGACAAGAACTAACCACCAACGCCAATCCAATCAAGCCGCGACTTCGCTAAACTGAAGAAACAGGCTTCTCCCGCTTGGAGCTTCTCTGCAACAGCAAATCCATTTCAGTTGGTCCTTGGCGAGATAGTATCCAGCCTTGTGCAATTCATCATCAGGTACAGCCTGCAACCTTGTCCCAGTGGAGGATTATGAGTCTCGTAAAGAGATAAAGTCCCACCATAGAAATCTTGACCAGGCAAAGGCGCGAAAAGTATCTCTCACATGCAAGGACTTTCCTTGGCGTAAAATTTGACATTGCCAGCTCAGAGCTTTTTCCGCCAAAACCAACAGCTTCTGTAGGATCTCATCCAAAACAATCCGACTTTGAGAGGATACACCCTGCAACCTTGCCTCGCTGGAGGATTTCAAGTTCCATTTCAGAGACTAAGTTTCAAGGTAAAATCTATGACCGGAACAAACCTGGTTGATGATCCGATCTGCACCAAGGTCCCATCTACCATGACCATAGACTATCACTGGTGTGTCCTGCTTTTATTTCAAGCACAAAAGTAGATTGTATATATCTGCCCAATTGCACTGCATTTAACAGATTTTGAGTTTCAGTAACTGAATTAGGAAGAGAATGAGAAATTGCCCTGGCATGCTTCTTCCGGCTGTATTTTGGAGACTGTCCCATTGGGAGAAGGGGCAAGCCAGAGCAAGATATTTTGTTAGAGGCAGGTCTGGCTTAGCCACTTCTACTAACTAGCCATATTTTGAAGCAGGCACAGATGCCAGTATGAGGCACTATAGAAACTGGATTTTATATTTTCATGAGGCAGACAGAAACTGTGTCAGACCCTTCATTCTCTCAGCAGCTTGGGTGAGACTTACAGCCAAGATGACTACGTTATGTTACGTGAACTTCTGCTGGGCCTCATGCCTGTTCTGATTAGTTAAAACCTGGTGTGTACCAGTACACCGGGTACGCATATAATCACCACATATTCCTCAAAAAACTCAAATCCTCCAGAGGTTCACATGCACTTACAAGCTAGGAGACCTTTCACCAGACATAGGTGTGCCCAGAATATGTGGAACTCCCCCTTTCTCCCACTCTCAGTACCAATATCCCACACACCATGGTTTAAGTCAGCTACTATCTGCAAGTCATTTCCACTGTACACTGTGGTGCCACTCCTGGGCCTAACTCAAGTTACTGTCCGCCTTTGCAAAATACACTACTAAGAAAATGTCCAATTCTGCGGTGGGGATCCACTATTTCTCCTGAAGCTCAAGGTCTGGCAATATATAATCTGCTGTAAATATTCGTCGACCCTTCTCTTACACCACCTAAATCGCCTACGTAGATGTTATAGCTTACCATTAACTCAATTGTGCTTTGTATATTGTTCCTCTCTGCCAAAAAGATGTTCTATTCTATAGTGGAGTAATCAAGGGAGAATGGATCACTTGTCCTGTTTTTGCCAGGGTCTATAGGTTTTCTCATCTAAAAAACCCTAATTCACGTAATGCTCGTGGTAGCGGTATATCTTGATTGTCCGCTTGTGTCTTTTACGTGAGCAGCATCATCATTGGGTCTTATGTGTGCTTACCTCCACCAGGAGGGAGACCAACTGGTTATTCGCAGTAGTGATCAGGAATTGTGAGAGTCAACTTAAAATTGCCTCCTTGTCTCTGGTTCGGATTTATTCTGTCAGGGGTGGGGCAAGGTTAAAAAGAAGGTGTGGTGCATCTATAGAAGGGTTACTGTTCTATGGCACCTATGTTAAAAGGTGAGTGGTCAGGCAGTCAACATGTTTCAGCACCATTAGTGCCCAATCGGGTCGGAGGGCTTTCTTCAGGACCGGGTTTGCAAATCACTTTTGTGTGACCTGCGCAGGTAAGTAATTGCACTTACCCCTCTTCTTAGGACATCAGGTTATGCGCTGCACAGTTAGGGGTCAGTTGTACCTATAACTGTGTCAGGGCCTCAGTGGGCTCCCTCGGAGGGCGTGCGGAGTAAGCGCGCTTCTACAGTGAGAAGTCTATTCTGTTGCTCATATTCTCTCTGACTGACGTGCTCCGGTGCTGAAACATGTCGACTGCCTGACCACTCACCTTTTAACATAGGTGCAACACTGCTCTCTATGCCAATACAGTCTACGCAACTCTAATCTACTCAGCACCAATGCACTCTATGCCACTTTACTCTACATCAGTTTACTAAATGCCATTACACCCTATGCCACTCTTCTCTGCCCCACTGCACTCTACCCTGCCCTACTCCACTTTACACCATGTCAGTCTACACTGAAACAATCTATTCTTGCCACTGCCCTCGATGACACTCCACACCACTGAACTCGACAGTCTACTCTGCAACACTGCACTCTCCACCACTGAACTTTATGCCACTTTACTCTGCACTACTGCACTCTATGCCAATGCGTTCTACGTTGCTCTACTGTACATAACTACGCTCTATGCCACTGCACTTTAAGCTACTGCACTCTATTATGCACCACTCTAGTCTATGTCGCTGAATCTAAGCCACTGCACTCAACGCCACTCTGCCAACTGCATTCTATGACAATACACTCTATGCCACTCTAATCTACTTTGCACCACTGCACTCTATACCACTTTACTCTATTCCATTGCACTCTGAGCCACTTTACTTTTTGCCACTCTATGCCACTGCACTATAACCTGCAGCACTCCATTCTATGCCATTTCACTCTACTTTTAACCAACCTACTCTGAGCTACTGCACTCTGCCACTGTAGTCTACGGCACTACTCTCTACCAGTAGCGGCTGCTACCGGACGGGGGTGGGGGGTGGCAGGGGGGTGGGGCAGAGGGGGAGGGTTTTATTAACAAAAAAACACACTTACCTCAGAAGGCCCAGCTGGCCGCCGCCTCCCTTGAGTCCTCTTCCTTCTTCCTTTCTTCAGTCCGGCAGGCAACAAGAAGCACCCATCACACAGGCTCCCCTGAGCAAATCACAACGCTGCAATGCAGCGTTGTGATTGTTCTGAGCGCCGTGGATCGGCGCTCAGATACAAAAAGGGAGCCTGTGCATGTTCCTCACCAGGCTGTGTAACGCAGCCTGGTGGGGAACATGCAAAGTGCGTATGAACTGTTTGGTCAGCCCAAGATGGCCGGCCAAACAGTTTATGCGCACTTTGGGAGTGCAAACCACTCCTCCCCTGCTCTGGCCAGCCCGCCCTGCCCCACACATGCCACTGACTGCATGCAATCGGAAAAATAAAATGACAATAACAATACGTTATTGTCATTTTATTTTTATTTTTTGCACAGTCGGGCAACGCTCCTCTACCTTAGCGGAGGAGCCGTCACTGCTCTCTATGCCACTCTACACCACTGCAGTCTACAACACTCTACTCTGCAACACTGCACTCTCTCTGCCAATGCGCTCTTCACCACTCCTTTGAATCACTGCACTCTGCAGCACTCCACTTTACGCCACTGCACTCTGCAGCACTCCACTCTACGCCACTGCCCTTTATGCCACTCCACTATACTCTACTCTGCACCACTCTATTCTAAGCCAATCTACTCTACACCAATGCTCTCTATGGCACTGCACTCTTTGCCACTGTACTTTGCACCACTGCACTCTGCCACTGCACTCTACGCTGCGGCACTCTATTATGCACCACTCTAATCTATGCCATTGCATTTTACGACGCTGCATTGTACGCCACTGAATTTGATGCCACTGCACTGCACCACTATATCGTGCAACACTCTACTCCAATGCACTCTACTCTCTATACACCACTGCACTCTATGTAACTGCACTCTATGCCACTCTACACCACTGCACTTTACGCCACCTTACACCTTCACTCTACGACCCTCTATACACCACTGTTCTCTACGACACTCTACAGCATTACATTCTATGCCACTCTACACCACTCTATGCCACTCTACCCACTGCACTCTACACCACTACAGTCTATGACACTCTGCTCTACAACACTGCATTATATGCCAGTGTATTCTGCAGCACTCCACTCTACGCCACTGCACTCTATGCCACTATACTCTATGTTGCACTACTCTACTCTGTACTCCTCTACACCACTGCACTCTATGTAACTGCACTCTATGCCACTCTACACCACTGCACTTTACGCCACTTTACATCTTCACTCTACGACCCTCTATACACCACTGTTCTCTACGACACTCTACACCATTACATTCTATGCCACTCTACACCACTCTATGCCACTCTACCCACTGCACTCTACACCACTACACTCTACGACACTCTGCTCTGCAACACTGCATTATATGCCAGTGTATTCTGCAGCACTCCACTCTACGCCACTGCACTCTATGCCACTATACTCTATGTTGCACTACTCTACTCTGTACTCCTCTACGCCACTGCACTCTATACCACTCTACTCTACATCACTCTGCTCTACACCACTGTACTCTGTGCCACTGGACTCTGCTATGCAGCACTCTAATCTACGACTCTGCATTGTACGCCGCTGAATTATATGCCGCTGCACTCTACACCACTATACTCTGCACCACTATTCTCTGCAACACTCTACGTCAATACACTCTACACCAGTCGACTCTACTCTAAGCCACTATACGTGACTCCACTCTTCTAGTGCAATTTTCAACACCCTAAGCCACTCCACTGTTCGAAAAACTACTCCACTCTCCTCTATGCCACTAACTTTTAAATAACTCTTGCGTAGGCAAGACCTATTGGCTTTGCCAGTGCTTGTTTTTCTAGGCCAACTGCATATCTTTCTCCATTGAAATCGTGTGTGTACCACGTGCAGTGTATTAGCAGCCAGTGTTCACCACGCCACTTACAGAAACTGAATCTTGGACAGTCATGAGGCAGAGTACACAAGATTTATAGTCACGAACAGATTGGTAATAGGAGGGGAGCTCCTGATCAAAAGCATCACACAAGTCCAGACTCTCATGTGGGTGGATGGCCACCCCTGCGGAGCACACACAAGCCCTTAGTTCCTACAAACATTGTGTGCGGTACATGTGAAAATATTCCAGGACTACACGTACCCCACTGATGCTAATAATGTTCTTTACCCGGTGTCAGACACACACTTCTCAAGAGCAATGACGCCGGCTTCCTCCCGGCTGTGAGCCTAGAGGCAGGGAGCTGTCTGTCTGTCTGTCTACTCCATTGTCTCAGCCTCCTGACATCCACGTCAACCGGTTCCATGAATCTCATCCTAGGAGTGAACTGGTTGGGGAGAAAAGACATATCACCAAGTAAGTATTTCATATGTGTGTTTTCATATAAATTACGATCATGACTGTATATATTGACAAATAATGTGATTATTTTAAGAGCTTTTTAATGGATGGATCATTTGGAACCTGTCCAAATATGTCTTTTCGGGAGCGCGAGATCAGTCTGCTGTCTTGCAAGAAATAGGGAACTTCATGCAAACGTCACCAACTGAAACCCAATGGGACTTTAAGGCCAGGACAGAGGAGACAATTGTGACATCCTAAGCCAGGCACTAATGACAGCATGAACCTGGGCCAGGCGTACACCTAGAGCACGTTTCCAGGTGAACACCAAATGTAAAGTCTGAGAGAGGTTCAAGAGATCTCTTTCAGTTATAAGAAGAGCGGCATTCTCATTGTCAAGAATGGAAAATAACCATTTGACAAGAGAGACCGACCGCATAGGCACTTGGAACCAGGACAAGCAGTCTTATTTTTTAAAAGGGTGTGTAGCCATTGTGGAAATTCAGATTTTAGACCTTTTATCAAAAAGCGAGACTGCACACAAAGCTCATTTAAAAAAAGTTTGAGCCCCCTCAGGAACAAGGTAAAGAGGCAATAATGCACTTATCTTTAGCTTTCGCCTAGACACCGCATGCAATGTCTCTGCGAGACATTTTGTTTATATACAGTGGGTTTACAGCCCACCCACAGCCTCCATTGGTTAGCTTCAGTGTCGCTCTCCTTTTCTTTCCTCCCGTTTGTCATGTCATTAAAGGTGGGCGAGCCAACAGAGAGCCGAGCCCGAGCCGAGCCAAGGGTCTGGGTCAGTTCTTAGATCCCATGCACTAGCCGAGCCCAGAAAATGTTTGCTATGTAAATCACAGACCAAACATCACGTAAAATATGATAAAGTTTCTTCAAAATTCAAAAAAGTGTATTCCTTTAGCATGTGGAAACTTTGACATTAATACCTCTGATTATAGCACTGCACTGATAAGTATTTTATTAAAAGTGTTCATTTTTAAACATGAACCTTTAACCCCTTGCATGCGTCGGACGGCCCCCGGCCGTCCGACATCACAGTGGGCGTGTGCGGAGGACGGCCGGGGGCCGTCCGAACCCCGCCCACTCATTAATTCGCCCGCACAGCGGGGGAATTCACGCAGCGCGCAAGGGGTTAATGAACTAAGAGGCAAAACAATAACCATGTAAACCCTGTACTAGCCCAGTTTGTTATAGAGTTTTTACCTCTTTAGGCACCTTTCAGCAGTTTTTATAAAGCGCAAACTCTACCCAAATGTATTGGAGTGCTTTATTCAAACACCTGTTTCATTACAAAAGGTCACTGTTAATTGTTTTTAGAGTTATGGAAATGAAGTGATTTGTCCAGAATCACAGGGTGTTTAGCCGACGCCAAGACTCAAATGGTTCCCCAGGTCCAAAGTCAACAGCTCTGGCCCTAACATTACATCCAGGGTACGGGACGGGAGTCAGGCAGAAGCCACATGAAAGCTTGGCTCGTCATGGGATGGAGGTTGTAACAGGACCTTGAGCTGCTCCAGAGCCAGGCTTCAAGCTCAAGCCTGCCTCAAGCTTTGAGTGGATTGCCCACCTCATGTGTGGGTCATATCCTCTTCTTGTGTTTGGCCCTCCCCTGGGGCATGGACCAAGTACTTGTGTCCTTCAACTGCTCCCGTTTTTGGAGCTACTTTTTTTTTTGGGGGGGGGGGGGGAGGTTTCAAGCACTCCATATGGGTGCTTGTGTTTTCAGTCCATCTCACATATAGCTCCTAATTCCTACCACCCGCCCCCGTTTTCATGTTGCTTCTTTTCCCTCCCACTCCTTGCCCAACAATGTAAGCAAATCAGTTCATCTGTAGGTCAGTTGTGTGGGACAAAATATACATATCCTTGTACTGTACAGTGTGACTGTGATGTGTGTGCTTTCTAAATAAAGGCTGCAACATTATTTCTTATCCCCCAAATATCAGAAAACATTGTTTCTGCTGCGTTTTTCTACTTTCTCCAAAATGCAGTACTCACCAGTGCATTGCCTCTGTGAAACATTGACAAAACCCATGAGAGTGGCTTCTCTTCAGAGATTAAGGACCCTGTAGAGCTTGAACTGAGGTTATGATCTAGGCCTTTGACTGCATTCTTCTAAGCCACTGCATTCTTCGCCACTCTACTCTACCCTGCGCCACTCCACTCTACACCACTGCACTCTATGCCACTCCACTCTACGCCCCTGCGCTCTACACCGTGGTACTCTACTCTGTACCACGCCACTGTTCACCACTCTAAGCCACTTAACTCTACACGACTCTACTCTATGCCACCCTAATTTACTCTGCTCCAATCTACTCTATGCTACTGCACTCTGTGCCACTCAACTCAGCACCAGTCCACTCGACGCCCCTGCACTCTACACCATGGTACTCTACTCTGTACCACTCCTCTTTACACCACTTCACTCTATTCTACTCCACTCTACGTCACTCCACTCTGCACCGCTCCCCTCTACGCCACTCTACTTTACACCAATCTATGCCACTAAACTCTACACGACTCTACTCTATGCCACTCTAATTTACTCTGCTCCAATCTACTCTATGCTACTGCATTTTATGCCACTCAACTCAGCACCACTCTGCTCTACACCACTGCATTCTATGCCGCACCACTTACTCTGCACACACTCTACTCTATTCCACTGCACTCTGCGCCACTACAGTCTACGCCTCTCTACTCTGCACCACTCTACTCTATGCGACTTCACTCTACACCACTTCACTGCACCCCACTCCACACCACTTCACTCTGTGCCCCTGCACTCTACTAACTCTGCACCACTGCATGCTATGCCATTGCACTCTACTCTAAGCCACTACACTCCATGCCACTCACCTCCACTCTACTCTATGCCACTGCACTCTACATAACGGCACTCTACACCACTGAACTCTACTCTGCACCACTCCACTCTATTTCACTCTTCTCTGCGCCAGTCTACTCTACGCCACTACATTCTAAACCACTCTACCCTGCCTTGTACCACTCCACTCTACCCCACACCACTGCACTCTATGCCGCACTACTGCACTCTATGCCACTCTACTTAACTCTGCACCACTCCACTCTACGCCACTGCACTCCATGTCACTCTACTCTGCGCCACTCTATTCTACTCTTTACCACTCTATTCAACGCCACTGCATTCTACTCTATTCCACTCTACTCTGCACCACTGAACTCTAGGCCACTGTCGCCTACGAAACCGCATTGTATGCCACTCTACTCTACACCACTCAACGCCACTGCACTGTACGCCACTCCACTCCACTCTATGCCACTCCACTCTACTCTACACCAACCCGCTCTATGCTGCTTCTCTCTATGCCACTGCATGCCATACCACTACAATCTATTCTACAGTACTCCTTGAGTGGATGTATTAGTCTTTTGAGCCACCATATCTGGCCTTGGTACTTTACCTTATAATAATATGACACTAGCTCCGCAACCCAATTCAAACTAGCTCTTTTGTATCCCCTTATTTGCCAACACTGGGAGGCCCCCTTAGGTTTAGTTGTCTTTATTCATATGTATGTATTGCTGTGTTGTTCTAATTTTGAGTTTTAATGAAGATTATTTATTTTGAGCAAAGCATTGCAATTATTTAACTGGTTATGAATGCAGAGATATGTTCATCAGCACACACACAGATGACTATACGTCAAAATCCTGAAAATAGACAAAAAATATACAAGTTCATTTAAATGCAAATCTACCCAAACAGATAAAAGTGCTGTATTTTTACTTCAGTCTTCTCTGTAGTGTACAGTGGCTCAAAATAGCTGCTGCTTTTTTGTTAGAGGTTGTTAGAGATTCTTGTTCGAGGATCAGACATCAATTTGCTGGACTTCTGGAGAGTTTTTAAGTAACCAGAACCTTCTATTCTCCCCTTCGGTCTCTTTCTTCTTCTCTGTCCTGATAGGCAGAAAACCCTGCTATTCACTATTGTAGGCTATATTTGGCCTGCCACTTTCTAATCCCTCCCTTTTTTGGGAGCTACGCAGAAGAATTTCAGTAGCTACCCATGTCAGGGAAAGAGCAGCCATGGCGACACTTCTGAGGGCACAATGGAGATAAGATGGTCACCTAAGCCTGGGTCATTGCAGGCACTGCCTCTCGTCCTGAACTTTTCCCTTACAAATCATTTATTTCAGGTGGAGTTGAATAAGTTCCATGGAAGCAAAACAGTACTATAACACCCTGAATGCATTTGGCCATGACACAAACGTCAAGGTCTATAAACACTGTCCGTAAAGACCTGGTGGAAGGTGATCATCCTAAAAGGAAGTTGAAGCTATCACGTCATAAAGTCCGCTCTGGGGAACTCTTCCAAAGTACCATAAGAAACGACTTGCACAGGCTTACTAATACAATACTGTTTACATGTGTTTGTGCCCTGGAAGTGGGTGCAAAAACAATCTTGTCTGATAGCTTCTTTCTCCTGTTGGCTACATGGCTTGAGTGAATCTAGCTACAAGAGTATGGAAGCACTGTCTGTTCATGCTACTCATCACTTCCTGTTTGCCTTGTGATCATCCCACACAATCCCTAAACGCCTTCGGATTGGCAATGCTCCCATTGTAAGTCAATGTTGATAACTCACTGCCTATAGTTTCAAAGCAACAGTGAGATGTGGTAAAGGAGCTATTTAGCTTTAGCTATGTGCATCTAGTGCCCACTGCTAGGGCTCAATGTAGGCCCGAGGCACAGTTTCCCATTCTCTCGTCATCCAGACAAAAGTAACCAGGAGTCGGAGCTTTAAGTGAGCCGGGTCCATTCGGGTCTCAGACCCAGTAGTAATTAAAAACAGACATTGAAACGTGTCCCAACCAGGCCCTGTATTCATGTCCTTAAGCTTAAGGTAGAAACCCTGATCGATTTCTGAACAATGAACACTGAATACGTTAAGGTAATTAATGTCAGTGATTTAGTTCCCGTTTATATCTCACATGTTTTACTTAAACTTACATTCAGCAAGAGTGTTAGCGATTTCCAGGATGTTGTTTTTTTTGTCTTTTGTTCCGTGTAAATTAGTACTTTTGTATAAAGCTTTATCTTAAATAGCTATCAATCATTGACAAAGCCAATGGTCCTGGCTGGTTTTAGATGTATATCAATTATTGTGTTTGATATCTGTACACAATAACAGAAAGCTCTTAGACACTCTAAAATATCGGTTAGGTGGCACAGAAATTGAGTTTACATGTCGAAGCCACGCCCTTAATTACTTTGGCATGCCCCTTTTAGAGACCCCCCAACTTCTTTGATCCCACTTAAAGCCCTGCCAGGGGAGAGGATGTGGCCTAACGGCTAGAGCGGTCGGCCTCGGAGCTGGAAAACCAGGTTCAAGTCTCGCTAAGGATGCTCAATATCCTGTGATTCTGGGCAAATCGCTTAACCTCCCCATGCCTAACAAAAGGAATGTGTCCGTCTGTAACGTAACTAGTGCTCATGTAAAGCGCGCTGATGGCTTCGGGTCGAGTTTGCACTGTATAAAACTCCAAAAATAAAAAATACAATCAGTATTCGTAACAATTCCTAGCAGTCATGGTGCAGGATTTTCTTCCCTGTCTGTTTGTAACTTCCATTCTGTTACTGGGGCAAAAGTAGTTATCCTCTTGAAGGAAGAAAGCTGCATTACTGTGTGCGCTCAAGGAAATATGGGTTGGTGGAACTTCTTTCTATGTTCAGACAGCCAAGCTGTCTAACTCACTGCCAGCAAAGATAATGAACATTCAAGTTTGCCTGCAACTCAGGTAGGTGGTAAAGACCTCCCAGTTTGCAAGCAGATGACCTATGAGAAGGATAATACATGCAAGGAAACCTCTCTGTACACACCACCAATCCAACAAGCCCCACACATTGGCACAACTTAAGACCAAGCTTCTAGAATCCAGTAGCAGTGAACCAGAGCTAGTTCTAGCATAAAAAACAGCAACAAGCTCGCCAAAACACATTTAGAAAACCAATCTAGCCCCCACTTATGAAACCGTTCTCTTCCCATAACAGCTCCACATACCTGCACCATGACAATCCCCACAACGAACGAATTATCCAGGCCACTACAGTAGTAAGGATATGCAAAATGTAACTATTGCTTACTGTTCTCTGCTTTACTCCACGTTTAAGAGCACCTAAGATTTCACCGTAATATAATGTAACCAACCCTCTGGACCTCACCCACAACACCAAACCTCTTTCCACATAAACCACATTATGAATTTGTACTCTTACCAACCAGTCACAATAAATGGAGTATAATTTCACTCATCCACCCCCCAAGAAGAAATATGAATTGTGATCCATGTTTTTGACTTTGATGCAGGTTCACCTTGATTGATTGCTTAGTATAGATTTGGTTGGCATTAAGGGATTCTTATAGACAATGCGAAATTTGGGTATGACCAACTCTGTAGGGCCATTTCTAGTAATTTAATTTATTATTTTAAGGAGGGCAAATATTTTAGCTTAAATGTGATATTTTATGCGATTTTATTGAAATGTGAAATCTCGGTATGTGATTTTATTGTACTTTCATGGTCAATAGTGACCAAAAATATATATTTTTTTTAACTCATCCACCCAGAAGCACTTTTTCAGGCAGAGGGGGGGCGTTACAAATGCTGTTACCGTATAATAACTCAATTCTTGGTATAGTGCTTTCCAATTTTGGTAATTTGTACAATGTTGTCCGCGACGTCCAGCATCTACACAAAGAGCCCTCTATGGTGTTTGTGCATGATGTAAATGTAAAGAACAAACAGGTTTGTAAGGTAGGCCGCAATAACCCCTAGGGGGTGGGGCAACCTTCAAGGGGCCTCCCATCCAGCCCAACGTTTATGAATTTCTGTGAGATATGGGAGAAATAACAAAAGTATGTGTAAAGCGCAGTTCACCCAGAAGTGTATCTTGGTGCTGAATAACAGATGTTTAATGTTACCCAACTCAATGGTGCTTATATTGACCTCAGATTGGAAAAAAGGCTGAGTGGACCACCATGATTTGAACCTGTGACCATGGGGGTAAAACACAGGCCCCTACAGTGGACGCATTAGTCCACTGAAGCAAAAGACCGGGCCTAGGGATTGAGACTGAGGAACCCTCACCACATTCAGTGTGGCCCATCATTTTCTGTCATGCCACTGGCAAGGAAACATGCAATGCTTAATTTGTGTGTGGTAATTTGCATATTCCTAGTCCATCGTTGTGCAGATATCTACAAAATGGCATCTGTGAGGCAGCGCACTGTCAGCAATCTCAGCCTGTTTCTCTTTAGTCGGTGTTACTGCTGGTCCTATGGAAGGGTCCAGTAACAGAAGACGCCATCTTCCCATGGTGCGGGACTGCACGTGCTCGTCCGGGGATTGCTCATCCATCTCTTGGTGCAGCTCACCAGTGCGGTTTGCGCTTTAATGATTTGTTGCTCTCATCCTGATACCTGAGACCAGAGGGAGCCCAGTAGTTAGCGCATACAAATCACAAGCCGCCCTGCTCAAAATCAAATTAGGTGTGAACGCGCTGCCAGTAGAGACATGGAAGATATTTGCATAAATGAAGGACGTGTATTGAAATACATGGAAGCCAAGGCCAGAAGGACAGATGCAAAAGAGGAGGGGATAGAGGGGAATAAGACAGACAGAAGGGACACAAGAAAAGGGAATAAATAAATAAATAAGAGAAAGGTTTTTTTTTTAAAGAAAAAAAACACAAAAATATTGTTGGCACAGGTTCATACAACAAAGATTTTGTATTTTGAAGATAATTAGACATTTGACTTACACCAACAAAATGAGGACAGAAGTAGAGTAGTACAAAACCTTTTTTTCTTCGTTTAAAAAAATAAGAAACCTATGAAACCCCCACCTTCCCCCCAGTTACAAATTGGTCAATACATATGAAACCTCAAAGGGAATGGGCTAATTCAGTGCAGCTTTTAAAATAGCCCCTTCTTTATACGAAATACAACTTTCGAAAAAAAATACAAAACGAGGAATTAAAACAGGGACAAGAAACGAATGCTACAAAGGAACAGAGAGGAAAATAAAAAGGGAAAACAGAGAAAATGCATAAAGTAAACAAGTAAGGGTAAAGACGTAGCAGATCAAAATGTCAGAGAAACTGCGGTGCTGAGGGAGCAAGCAAGAGTAACTGCTATTAGCATATTGGTACCTAGATAAAGACCGCAAGCATTCCTATACTCCAACACCATCTGCAGTAGCTGTGCCGGACTCAGAACCCTCGCCCCTAGGGCCCTGCATCTGTACGCCCATCCCACCCTGCAAACCCTGAATGTCCCACCCTCAGTGTGCACCCACCCCTCCAACATTTCTCTTGCTTCCACTGGAAACCTTGAACCCTCCACCCTCCCAATGCCCCCGGCCACACTTCCCTGACTTACCCAGCCTATAACTCTCCAGCCTCCTATATCTTATTCCCCTATGCTCCGTGCGTCACCATAATCCATGCGCCGACCACCGCTCAGAAAAGTCCTGAATAACACATCCTTCATGTACCCCAGCCCACTAGCCTTGTCTCTATCCCATCTGAAGCCATGAACACCCCCAGTAGCCTCAGCATCACCACAGATGACCGACCACTTGTCCATAAGTCCTGAAATTCCACCGGCAAGGTGCCGAAGGGGCAGGCCTCTGACTCACTGCACCAAGTGCCCTGTTCCACTTTCTAAATTAAGATTTTAAGGGATGGGACAGCCTTTGCCACCAGTTTCCTCCCACACGACCATCGCCTCTATTCCCCGTTAATATCCTGGGATCCCCATTACCAATCGCACAGCTAGGGTGCCATGGGCCTTAATGTAAATAAGGAAAGTGTCCCTCCCCACCTGCTGTGTGGGCAGTGCAGCCATATTTGCGGTGTTGAGGCTCTGGACGACTGCATTAGTTCCTCTAGTCCCCGGTGCCACTGCACCTGCTGCACTGATGCTAGCTACGGCTGGAACTTCGGCTTTTTAGCCTTGCACATATTCCCGCCAGAAGCTCTATCCTGGTCCCCACACGCAGAAACCCAATGCAAATGAGGCTCTTTGACCTTGTCAGTGTTACGAAGCGCTACATGAATGATATATATGGAGTAACTACTTACTGAACAATCAAAAGGCGCTTTAGGTTCGTAAGAGGTACGAAAAGCGCTACCTATATGCCAATATAATAGAGTATCATAATCCTCACAGCCTCGCTTCTTCCCGCTGAACCCCACTCAGCACCCCCTCAGCACCCCAACGCCACTGATCCCACCCAGCACCCTCCACGGGTGACTGCCAGAAGCAGCGGGGAGGATGAGGGGGGAATGCAAATGGCGGCGGCTCTCTCTCTCTCCGCGCACTTGTCTGTGCGCGGGTGAAAAGTTCAGCCGCAGTCCCTGGCGGCGGCTCATCCATCTCCGCCGCCTCCTGACACACGGGCCCGGCCGATTGAATCAGCCCTCATTTGTTTCCTTCTGCCTCCTCAGCCCGCCGCCTGCGCACTCAGGCCCGCGCGGCCCTTTATTCCATTTAGGATGTTTCTGGGGGGAAAATGGATGCGGTTAATTTAGTGCTGATGATGAAAGGGGGCGCGTGATTAGGGAGCAGAGAAGCTGCGGGGGTCCGGAGTACAGGAGCCTCTAGCCCCTACCACCTTGTCTTGCAGGGCTCCCCAGGGCCCTCTCTTCTCTGACACCCTACACTTTGCCACATATTTGCTGATAATTCATTAACCTTACACGAAATATAAGTGCATTGGTGTATATGTACGTGTTTTTGTCTCCAGTTGGGTATATGTGTGTGTGTGTGTGATTCGGGGGGTGCTTTGATATCAGTTCAAACCGTATTCCTTGGCCTCACTTTGGAGCTATCGCTTCTGGACTGGAATGGAACTCTGGGTTACCATTCTATCATTGGCCTCTCAGTGGTGATATCACCTCTGGCCTGGGAGTTTTTTGAAGTGACCCACCTATGGGGGCTATAAGGGTGAAGGGGTTCAGTTTCCATGCCCATTCAATCTTTGACCATCCTCAGGAGACACTGCCTCCTTTAGCGTTTCTGCCCATCGATAGGTGCCAGTTCTCTCTTCAGCCCCTCCAACAAGATCAGTCAAGGGGGAGGAGATGTCGGACCCGAGCATGTTCATGCCCTGGTCCCTTTCAAATGAACACCTGTAGGGAGAAGAATAAGACCTGCACGATGCCCGATATGGGGCAGGTCTTTATCACAGCGGTGACCTCTGTCTGTCCGAGGTAGGCATCAAATCCCATCCCATTCATGGCCTCCGCTTCAGTTCCCCTTTGTAGGTGGAAAATGTGCTGTCTCCAGATGCCGATTAGCTCTGCAGCCTCTGTCTGACCAGCTGACGGGAGTCCATTCTGCTCGTGGGAGGCAGGGACGTGGATTACTGTATGTAGATCTTACGCAAAAAACTGGCCTGGAGATTGACATAGACCTCTATGTGCAGAGTTTAAAAAAACAAAAAACAAGTATCCATCCACTGTACAATGCTTTTTAAATGCACCTAATTTCGAGGCTATTAAGACATGCCGAAGACTAGATTATTTATTGACAATATGAACATATTAATATGAAATTCTCGATGCACTTATATTTAGTATTTTACTCTATACATTGGTATAGTTCTTTGAACAAAAACATTAAAATGTTCAAACACAAATGGGCTCCTTTGACACATGCATGTACTCTCTGCATGCATGCACTTCCTGCATACAAACATGTGACCCCCCCCTTCAAGTTCACACTGCCGACGTACCTATTTTCACTCCTTGCATTTGTATATGTGTGTGCAAAATAACATGTGTTTTCTGAACATAAAGATGTACACACTGCATACACACATATGCTCTGCGCATAAACTCATACGGGTGTTTCCTGTATGCATACACACCTGTGAATGGATACATATGGTCTGTGCTAGCACACAAGCTACAAGGGCACTCTCTTTCCTTACATGCATTTCTGTGCAACCAGCTCTATTGGTATACAGTGGTGCAATTCAGTGCTTAATTTGAGCCGGTGGTGCTCGGCACCGGCACTTAATCATCAAAACCTGTGCTTATAGCGTAAACTCGACCCAAAGCTATTGGTGCGCTTTTCATGAGCACCAGTTAAGGACACATTCCTTTTTGGTAGGCACAGGGGATTGAGTGATTTGCCCAGATTCACAGGATGTTGAGCCTATGCAGAGACTCGAACTTGGTTCCCCAGCTCCAAATCGGCAGCTCTGGCCGTTACTCCACATCCTCTCCCGCTTGTAGGGTTTCATGGTTAGTAGTTGGTTCTGTTATAGGCGGCGCAAGGCGCTGGTGCAAGCTGCCTCCTGACGAGAGCCCTGGCACTTATTTTTTATCAAATTAACCACTGGTGGTGTTGGACCAGTTTCTGACTGGGAGTGCTTGGCAGGGGCATCAGCTCACTAAAATTCAGGGGATTCGAAAAAATCTTGGTGTTACTGAACGAGCAAGTGTAGCAAATGAATAAAAAAAACTAAGGAGGTGGTTCAATGGTGCATTATTGTTAGGAATTCTTACATATCTGGATACATTGTTTCATTTTTTAATCAAAAATAATTATTTAAAAGACACTATTAATGAATCAGGTTGTGTTAGCCAATAAATGTTCATTTTCCCCCCACCCTACTCCAAACTAGCCTTCCATGTGAAAGGCCCAAATGAGCCTCATTTTTATTATTTGTAAACTTTAAAAGTGGAGCTATTTTTAACATTGGTGTCTTTCACATGCAGCATCTTTTCCTCCTCCAGAGGACCTGATCACAATAGTGACAAAAGCTTCCACTGCCATGTTTATGAAACCACAATGTAAAGTTATATATAGGTGACAAGCAAATGTGCAGTGGTTTGATCAAAGTTGTTTTCTGGGCTCACAATAATTTCCATTGACCGAACTCTCACTGCATTTGAACAAACAGCAAACGCTGCAGTGGAAAGAAAAGTGATTGAAAGGCCACATTGTTTTCCATTATCTTTCTGAATTGCCTCTGGGTCTGGGGGTGCTACAGCACCAGCCGCACCAATAGTTCTAGCGCCTTTGCTTGTATATGTAGACACATTTCTTGTATACCCTGGGTCGGACTGGCCTATAGGGTAATCAGGCAATGTCCGATGGACTGGTCTGACAGATCAGTGAGTGGGACGTTTTTTTAGCAGTTGTGGCCGGTTTTATGGTTAGGTGGGTCGGCTTTTACTGCTGATTTCCCTGATAGTACCAATTTTTTTAGCTATGTGCTTCGCCAATCGGGGGCACTCTTATTGTGGTACCTGGGGCTATATGTTGTCCCAGTCCAACCCTGTGTATGCATACATGCATCTCCAGCACATAAGCATGCATTCCATTCATCTAGCAGGTACGTGGCTGGGTGCATCAGGCAGGGGCGGCCGGCATGGCTCGCGGGTGGGAGTGCGGGGGTCGTGGGGGGATTGCGGGGGGGTCACGGAAGATGTCGCGTGGGGGGAAGTGGGGTTTAGAAATTTAAAAGTTTTAAAAAAACTTACCTCCAGGCCAATCCCCGCGTCTTCTGTGCTCCTGCTCTCCTGAGTCCGCTTCAAGGAACAGGAAGCAGGCAGCCAGGCTCCCTTCCCTAAGCCAATCACAACGCTGCAGTGCAGACACGGCGCTGAGCCAGAGGCTGTAGGGGTGGGCATGTTCTCCATGCAGACTGGAATGCAGCCTGCATGGAGAACAGGAAAGTGTGCATGACTGCTTTGGGCGGCCCGAGAGAGCAGACCAAACAGTTGTTGCGCATCTTGGTGGGCAAACCACTCCGCCTCTGCCCTGCTCCGTGAGCAGAGCAGCCCCGCCCACCCTCCCGCCCGCAAAGGAAACATAACATGATAATAACTGAAAGCTATTATCATGTTATGTTTCCTCTTCTCGCACTGCTTGAAAGAAGTGGGGTGACGCTCCTCCGCCATAGCGGAGGAGCCGCCACTGGCATCAGGTGCATTTCTGCGACACCAGAGATCCACTGATGTGACTCATTGACTCACTGACCACAGAATAATGTTTTAATCTCAGAAGCACCATACAAAGTACAATACTTTTGCTATGAATTCCTAAATTATTTAAGGCAATGTAAACACTATCCAAAAACCATTCAGTTAGAGGCAGAACATGTTTTAGCCCACGTGTATTCAGTGAAGACGTTTTTTTGCTCACATATTTCTTTAGCACCTTATCGTGGGCACTGGCCAATAATATCTAATATAGTTATATTTCATGAATATGAGTGCTTTGATTAGTTTTGAATATTGCCTACTCTGATTCTTGATGTATAGGAGAGATGCTGATGAAACTACATAGCTTGGACAGACACATTAACACTCTGTTGTGAGTCCTATAATTAAACAATAATGCTGAGATAAAACATTTCTCCTATGGTAAATAAATACACTTCTTGGATAAAAAGTTGTACTGCCATCATACACACGTGCATCTGGCATCAGAACAGGCTCTAACTCCCTGCATACACTCACACTCCGTACATGTGTAAATGCTCTCCAAACATGTATCCATTTTGTGTCCACTTCAAAAACACATGTAGACCCACACACGTGCTCTCCCTGCCTTCATACATGAGCTGCCTTCATATATGCATGCCTTCATATATGCATACATGTACACATTGAATGCATAACAGGCTCTACCTGCATACATACATGCGCTTCCTTCATGTGTATATGCGGTACCATCATATCTATATGTTGTTCTGATATACCTATATATGCGCTGTAGGAAAGTGGAGTATTATGCAGTGAGGCTGGTTAGGCTTCACTATGTAATACCTTCACATTACCCTGAATAGGTCCTTTGGATTCACACTAATAAGTCCTTAGCTCAGTCCTGGTAGTGTGGCACAGAGCAGTCAGGCTTTACTAGAGGAACATGTGTTACGAATTTCAGAGTACCAACATGGACCATAATTAATTGACACGGCTCAAAGAAACCTGACACCAATTTATAAAAATATAGCATATATTTATATATAATTTTAGACAGTAAATGAAGACAATCGGATAAGTATAACCGGAGTTATGGATATTTAATGGAAAAATAAATCTGTGCATTTAACTCTTGCAAACCTATTACGTTGGGGTCAACGAGAAAATACACTAGTGGCACTCGGTCACTTGGAGGTTGAGTCCAGTGGAAACCACTGGGGGGTAAGGTGATGTGGGTCCCAGGACCAGGCTCCGACAGTCAGTTGAATTTTACTTGGCTCGTAGGGCCCGGTGCAGAGTTGTCCTGGCTTTCCCTGGTGTTGAAAGCAGGAGCAGCGGATTCTGGATTTGCTTCTTGGATGTTGCATGTGAGGAAAGGGATGCAAAATCTCAACAACAGGGCCACTGAGGTGGCTGGTTGAAGATGCTGCACGATTCCCTTGAGGTGCAGCATCAAACGAAGGTAGTGGTAGCCCCACTGGCTACCAACAAGCCTTGACAGCAAACACAGCTTATGGTTACTTCAACGTCCTGGAGTCTGGGGGAAAATTGTAGCTGCCTGAAACTTGCTGGAGGTCAGGACTACATTTCTCACAATGCATTAGACCATTTACTTCTGGGTGATCCCTCAACAGGCCCGATGGTCAGTGATTCCTTGGTTCCGGGAGTACGCTTTACCTGCAGGCTGCAGGGGGACTAGTACCTCTAGTCCAAGGGAGTTCTGGAGTTGCCTTTGGCTTTGCAGAGCGGTCCTCCTTTCTTTTGGAACCGTCTCTGGTCTGGGATGAGTCGCAGCCGTGCAGTTGCAGGGTGGTTGCCACAGGTGCAGGTTATCGCGCCTTTGCTTTATTAAGGTCCTGAAGTCGCAGACTTGGGTCTCTTCTTTGTCCTTGGTTTCAATTCAAGCAGATCTGAGGTTCTGGTGCCAGGCGGTGTCCCTTAAGTCCTAGAGTTAGGAGCATTATGGGTGTGGGTGCAAGTAGCCAATGGGCCCCTGAGGTGACCACATCCAGGGGTGTGTGCCACCTTTTCTACTCAGAACTCTCTATTCTGCTGCTTTTAAAAATGATAGAACCCATCCTCGGCTGTACAGACCAGGTAGCCCACCCTTGGGGTGTGGCTATCATTCTGGGGTTGTACCCCTTCTTACTACCTAATTTTATACCACCTGCCCAGGTGCAAATGTGCCTGGGGGCAGGGGGGTTGGCTGTTTCCTCCTTTAGGAGGCAGCCTGGTTGCATATCAGAGGTGGTGGAAGCTTTGAAGTTCCCTGTCTTGATCTGCTACTTCATTGGCCATCCTGTCAGGGAGGGAGGTAACACCTCCTTCCCAGGCAGGCCTTTGTTTCTAACTCCTGGGAGTGTTCACTCCTCCTTGCAGGAGGTCAGATTCCTGTCTTGGCAGCAGCAGCTGCAGGCTGTCAGCCAGGGCACAAGAAAGGCCGGAGCAACAAAGTGGACAACCTCTAAGGTAGCCACCTGGGTGCATGCAGCATTAAATCTTTTTTTCTGAAAAAGTCAGGTTTGATGAGACAAGTTGTTTGATACAAAACATGACACTTTTCAGTGGGACCATAATGGAGCTGGCCACCTTGGGGGTGCCCGGGTGTCAGCCCATGTTATCCTATGGCTCCCCCTGACCACTTATAGTAGCCCTTAATTGAAAGAGGCTCCTATAGGGACATATATGCTTGCACTTACATGTACACACCTTTAAATAATGCACCCTGCCTCCTGGGCTCAGGAGGCCTACCTTAGCAGTGACTGACATATATTTAAAATAGTGCTGTGACCTTGCCACTCATGGTGAGGGCAAAGTCGAATTGGAGCAGTTTGCATTGCTCCTGCAGTCTGCAATAGCAGGCCTGCTATCATCTCTTTACTTGGGTCACTCAGGGTGGCACAACCAGTGCTGCAGAACCAGAGGCGTTTTAAGGCATGGGCAAAGTGGGCTCTGGCCCAAGGCCCCAGCCTTTTAGGGGCTCTCTTATAGATCTGGTTCTAATCTCCACACAGTCCTGCCCTGATGACCTTTAATGATTCTTAAAGATGGATTGTTTTAAATACCACTTTCATTTAGTTTTTTAATGCAGGTGATGTGTGGGAAGTCTTTTGCAGACATTATGCAGAGAAATGTTGTGTTTAAGTTTTTCAACACCATACAGCATCAATAAAAAAGTTTCTTTTTGATCAAAACAGGACCTCACATTTGAGAAATGGCATCGGCTCACAGATTATTGGAAATAATATTATTGAGCTGCTGTTATATTACAATATTGAAAACTAACACCACTATCCCTGAATATTAGATGGAAACACTTTTAGAATTTGGACTAGTGTGCCTGTGCAGTGTCAGTGACCTAGCCAAAGACAAACGAAAAGGCTGAAATTGGATCATAAATTCAAAGCTGTTCCAATAAGTGGCCCCCAAAATACGTTTAGCCCAGGGCCCCCAAAATCCTTAAGATGTACCTGTGCAGAACCCGATGACCCCTTTAACTCCCATACCCTGGGTACCACTGGTTCCACTTACCAGGGACTTATAGTCCTTGACAATTGGGGTTACTAATTCTCATGTATCATAATTTAGGGAGAAAGCACTGGCACTGGGGCCTGGATAGAAGGCTCCAGTGGACTTTCAGAGTTGAGAACAAGCAGCTAGTGGTCCAAATGGGGGCAAAAAGTGTGGGAAACCTGCAAAAAGCCTGTTTTCTAACATGCACTTCATGCATGCATGTGTTGACTAATTCATAAAGGCACATTCTACATATAACACTCCCAGTGTACATATGTTCACTCCTGTCCTTCATACAGGCATGCTCTGCAAGATTGCATGGATGCGCACTCAGACAGCATACAGGCATGCTCTTGTTACAAACACAAACTTCGACACAGGCATTCCCGGAATACATATAGACACCCATTTCATTTCAAAACATGTCCTGTACATGCACATGCACTCCCTGCATATTTATATGTGCTCCCCTCAAACATACATATGCTTCCTTCAAAATGCATGTACTCCCACCTAAATCTGTCCCCTCCTCCTCACTGAGAAATAAGGACTTTTGCCATCCTTCCCAAACTGTTCCCACCTTGCATCCTCATTAGGATGGGGTAAAGGTACACTATTTACTTTCATTTAAAAAAAATGTATCTTATAATAAAATAACTGACTATTTGTTATTGGTAAAGAATATATACCTCATTGATATGCTCACCATTTTGAGTCACCGATCAGCACCCTCTGCCACTCACAGGTAAATGGCAGGTGGAAGAAGGCCCAAACATCCCAAGTGGAACCCAGATTTGGTGTAATTTTGTTTAACTGTTTTTTCCTGTATCGCTTCCCAAAATTCCTATGCAATTTCCATGGGAAAAACACATTTTGTGACTCCCCATCTAACGGATCACCCAAAACTTTCCAGGAAGGAGCTGAGGTGGATGAACTTGTTTTAAGGGAAAATTTTGTGAGGATTCATTAGACTGTGCCAAGGTAATTAGAAAACAAAAAAGGTCTTCCTACCGAAATTGTGATCTAGCGTATATATCTACATAGCGACAATCGCCACTGTCTAATATATAAATATATCAATCAAAAATAGGGGGAGGAGGAGGATTAGGCTAGGTTCACCCTCCTGTGTGTTCAAAGTTCAGCAAAAAAGAATCCGTAGATGACGGATCAAAAGAACCTAGCCAAGAAAAAACGGGGGATTCACCAATTGGGTGAAAAACGCCTCTGCTAGTAGAAAAGAAAAATTTCTTTTCTTGAGTGCCCTCACTCACCCAGGGTTGCCCCTAGGTGACATGCTTCATCATTGGGGCCATCCCAAACATCTACTGCTTGGGGCGTGCTGCGACTTGCGGGGTTACGTAGGAGCACTTACTCTGTGAGGAATATGTGTAGTGCAGTGTAGGGGGAGTGGTGTGAGTGATATTTAATTTTTTTTACCTAACTAGTGAGCTAATGTTTTATTCCTGCTCCTGGTTGGTAAGGATAAAAAGGGGTTAATAAAAGGGAAAAATAACTGTTATGTAATTACAATCCCTACAGGCGCGGTGCGTCCGTTGGGGCGTTGCCCCCCCGCCCGCAGCTCCCTCGGCGTCTCTGACTCAGTTTACTTAAGTTCAGAGACGCCGAGGGAGAACTGACAATCATGTCAGTCAGCATGACGTCGGACCGCCCACCCCCTTCAGAGTCTGAAGGGGGTGGGCGGTCTGGCGTCATGTTGACTGACATGCATTGTCAGACCAGCCAGGGACAGTCAGCAGCACAAGTGCGCATGAGTGGGGAAGGTGAGCGAATTTTTCGCCCGTGCCCAGTCATGCGCACTTGTGTTTGCACTGGCTTGCGCATGCCCATTAGGAGCCCCTCGGTCTTCTAATGGGCAGGCGGCGGGCGAAGAATAACCGTGCCCTAAGCCAATCCTGGCGCTGCAGCAGCGCCAGGATTGGCTGAGGGGTTGCCACTCCAGTGCTGTTCCTGCTGAAGAGGCGCCAACGCGGACCAGGAGCAGAGGCGGTCAGGTAAGTTTTGTACATTTTATTTTCCCTCGGTCGGCCCCCCACCACCCCTCCGCGAGTACTGCGAGCCGCGACTGGTCAAAATATTCCCACCCCGAATTGGCCGATAAATTGCAGCTAACTGGACGTTTCTTCTTGGCTTGCAATGCACGGCCTCTGGGGATCTGGGCATGTGGCTTTCTCAAAGCAGCCTGCCGCCTGTTACTGGCCCCCGGCCCGGGCAAGACAGACTCCAGATCAAACTTTTCTCTTAGCTGGCTGGGGTTTTCAAGGGTTCAAGTGAGTCTCGGCGGGAGGCTCACCATCCTGTGATTCCGGGCAAGACAGCAAGGTCAGAATTAAGTGATTTGAAATCACTTAAGTTAAATCTCTCCGTGCCTAACAATGAATGTGCCCGTCTGTAATGCAGTGCAGCTGGGGCTCATGTAAAGCGCGCGGATACCTTCGGGTCGAGTTCGTGCTATACAAATAAAAACATACAGCATGATTGACCCCCTGGTTTGTTTCTGCTGATGGTATGCTGCTCTCTTTGTCGAAGAGACTCTTCCTTCGCATTATGCCGTTTGCCACCACCACGGCATTCCACTGATTGCAGTGAGTCAGGGAGAGAAATGCACAGGGTGATCGAGGCAGCGAGGCGTGTAGGAATAGCTTGATGGCAGTGCCCATGCTAAATGACATTGCAACTTTCACTTAGCCTGGCTGTTTGTGTTATCCGTTTATTATATCTGTGCCGGTGAGAGGTGTTGGTACGTGTTTATGCTGCTGAGAGCATGTGTGACTGTGGATCGGAATACATTAATTCATGGATTGTGCAAAATGTTTAATTGACTAGCCTGTGTGGGTTACACTGTGCTGTCAGGTTTGCAGGAGAATACCGGAGCACCAAGGGAGCTAACTAGCACAACACAGTAACTGGAGCCCATCAAGAGGTCGGTTGGTATATGACGTGCACCTGGGGTATATCATGCCATTAACTGGATTAGGGAAAATATCTGTAGCACGTTATGGCCATTGATTACCTGGAGCACATCACGACTTTAAACGGCATTTCAGGCTAACGCTGGCAGATTATATCCATAGAATGGTTAAAAGGTGATCCCTGGAGTACAATATGGCTCTAAGTGTTGTTAGTCAGAGTTCTGAGGCACATCATGGCACTAAATGGCAGACAGGGTATGAGGGGCACATCATGGGGTTGATTGGCAAATGGGAAATCCCTGGAGTACATCATGGCATTGGCGGAATATGCGGGAAATATGAGACGCATCCTAAGGCACTGAATGGTCTGTGGTGGTTAATTAGTTACATGAAACGTATGTCTGCCATATTATGGGGTAACTGTGCATATGATGACAATGACTGGTGTGTGATGTGACACTTTAGTATATAAAAGCAATGGCAATCATTGATGCAGGCTGTAATTTGAGTGTATATCCTAGAGAAAAGTGATGTCATTCTGTGGTTATACTGAATAAGCAGCTACCTATATAATTTTCATGTGAAATCTTTTTATTGATGTCATAACTACGCTTTCACAAGTGCCTTATTAACCTTCTTACTTTCTCAAATTTGCTTAAAAATGCACCATTTGCCCAATCTTTTTTCAAAATGTTCTCAGGGGAAGAACCCACCGATACCCCCCCCCCCCAACCAGCCTTTATGACAGTTGGGCTAGCTCGCTACGCTCGCTTGATACACATCGGTCATCCGATTTTTTTACGCCTCACCACTTTCAAATGTCACCAGCCGCCCCTGAATCCCTAGTATTGTGTCGACATGTTTCGAGGTATCCCCTAAACCTCTTCTTCAGGACAACAAAGGGGCCAGCCCCTTGTGTACCACTCCGTGCAGGACCTATAGTAAAGTGAATTATAAAAAATTATTATGAATGCACACCTATTGTGTGAGCATTGGAAAAAAATACATACGGTTGATTCTGAACAAGATGCGGTCCGCCCTGGGAATGAGTAGGTCGTAATGACGGAGGGTTGCTGAGCACAGGTTTCTACAGGCACCTCCACCCAGACAGACCATGAGGCGTATTTTTGCCAAAAAATAAATACTACGTGTTCAGAATCAGCCGTATGTATTTTTTTCCAATGCTCACACAATAGGTGTGCATTCATAATAATTTTTTATAATTCACTTTACTATAGGTCCTGCACGGCACTGTCGACACAATACTAGGGATTGTAATTACATAACAGTTATTTTTCCCTTTTATTAACCCCTTTTTATCCTTACCAACCAGGAGCAGGAATAAAACATTAGCTCACTAGTTAGGTAAATTTTTTAAATATCACTCACACCACTCCCCCTACACTGCACTACACATATTCCTCACAGAGTAAGTGCTCCTACGTAACCCCGCAAGTCGCAGCACGCCCCAAGCAGTAGATGTTTGGGATGGCCCCAATGATGAAGCATGTCACCTAGGGGCAACCCTGGGTGAGTGAGGGCACTCAAGAAAAGAAATTTTTCTTTTCTACTAGCAGAGGCGTTTTTCACCCAATTGGTGAATCCCCCGTTTTTTCTTGGCTATGTTCTTTTGATCCGTCATCTACGGATTCTTTTTTGCTAATATATAAATATATACATATATAAATGGATGGGGGAAAAAATGATTGGTCGGGCCCCGTGGGACTGAGCAATGTGATTAGTGGCTGCAACATGGAGAAAAATGTTGCGGTTGCCATTACAGGACTCGGGGACTCTGATATTAGAGTCCTGTAAATATTTACAAAAGCACATACAAGGGGACAGGGTATGGTACCCTGATCCCCAGGCCCTTATAAGGGGTGAGGCAGTCCCAAATGGACCCCCCCCGGAGCCAATACGGAATAAAAAATAGTAGCCAACGCTGTCCCGTCGGACTCTCGAGGGGCCCAAAAAAATTGTACAAAAATATAATGCTGTGGGTCTTTGGCCAGTTGCCCGCTTGTGGGGGTGCAACTGAGAGCAGGAGGTTGGGTGCTGCAGCCAATCCCCACTGTGTGAAGCATTGGAATGGCCAACCACGGGGGGGTTGGCCACAAACATTGTAATTAGATACTATTATATGTTAAAAAAATAGATAAAAAACAACTGTTGAAGTGGAGTTATATGTGAGGAAGGTAATAACATTTTAACTTATGTTAAAAGAAACTTAAGAAATTCATTCAAAAACCGCTACAGTTTAAAAGAAAAACACTAGTATTTTCCCGGTTTAAGTAACTAACAGAAGTATAACTTGCACTGCTGTGATGCACTGCTTATGACCTCACATATGACATCACTGATGACATCTGAAATCTATGGCAGGGCAAGTTATACTTATGACAGTTATGTATAACTGGGGAATTTTAATGCTGTTTGTTTTCAAATAGTACTGCTTTTTCACTGAATTTCAACGCTTTTTTAACGTAAATTTAAATCTTACTACCTTCCTCACGAATAACTCCACTTTAACCTTTTTTTTCAGTGAACATTCATGTTGTGTATGTGTGAGAATGTGTGTATGTTTAGGGGGGAGTACATAAGTATGCAGTAATGATTGAGTGGAGCACCTGGGGGTTGTTGTATTTGCTTCACTGTAGTCCTAGTTGTGCTGCTGGCAGATGATATAGGGATACTCCACAGTCTTCAAGGACACTCAAGGACGGAGGTAGACGAGGCACCCTGGTATCTGTATGACCCGAAAGGACGACGCATGCAGGCACCCAGAGCAGATGTGTTACCTGTCCAGCTTCCTCTTACATAAGAAGTATCCCACGGGCACTGGCTATTTCCACCCAAGCGCATTGTCAGTGAGTACCTCCCACCAGCACACCATCACTCCACCATGTGCCAATTTACTCCTTTCATCCTTGCTTCACCAGACCCTTTGTGTCCCCGGGACACAAGGGATGATAATGGCAAAATATTACAGTACCCGTTTTCAAGGTACACCCTACACTAAGTAGGCTGACGTTTGGGTGACAACCAACAAGTTCCTTGACCCTCGCCAATTTCGCTTCACTGCATGCTGAGCAGCGTAGGGCCAACTGGGAGCTGGGTAACGCGTTTTACCTGCTGAACGTAGATGCCCAGCAAGAGAAACAGGATGCTGCGACACAGAGAAGAGGTCTTGGGCACTTCTTCACAAGAGGTTGGTCCTGCTTGTCATGTTTTCATATATTGAATAACCATGGTTAAAAGAAAATCAACCAATCCTGTGAAATCTACTTATTCAGAATTTATTCATGACTTGATAAAATTTAATTGTATTGTTTTATGTTTGCAGTTTAATACAGTGTGAACAAGGCCCAGGGAGGGGCATAAGAGCACTTCACAAGGACAAAGGCAAACGTTACAAAAAAGGATGAGGTGCTCACAACAACAACAGTCAAGGCCTCGTAACCGCTGTTGGATCTGTGTGTCTGTGAAGATTGCGTTGCCTCTCTTTGTGCTTTTCACCAGGTATCGCCCAAATTCATACACATCTATAAGAGACAATGGTTTTGGAGAACCACCAGATTTGTTTTTTGACACTTTTGTTACAGGCGCCGATATTGCAGCACTGCTGCAAAACCGGCCCCCAGTAACAAAAACGGCCCCCACCTCTCCAAAACCGGCCCTCACCCTTCCGTCCCACCAGGAAAACGCCCGGTGCCCGCTACAGCCAGTCCGTCCCTGCTCATAACCATCACTGTGCCTGCCAGAAGAACTGGCAGAGTTGAGACGCTATTGACTCTATTTTCTCTGTGATGTTGATAAAAATACGTGTTGATTTGTCTCCAGGCTAAAGCTACATACTCCACCCCTTTACACCAGACCCTGAAAACTGAGTACATGTGCCCCTCGTTGCATACCCTATTTCAGTACCATCTGAGATTAATAAAGAGAAACAACGAGAGATTCAAGGATCAGTTGATAGAAAGACAGACAGACAGCTAGAAGGATGGCGGATAGAGCACTGGAGGGAGTAAGGCATAGAGATAGCAATATTGAAAGCTAGATGAATAGGTAACCAAATAATCAACCATTTAACTTTGTTAAAGGCTTATATTGAAGGATTAAGAAGACAAATGAGATAATTTAAAGAAAAACAGAAGTTTCCCTAAAAAAGTTAGCTCTATTAACTCTTGCCGTGTCAACCCTAAACTAAAAGACAATCCTGCAATCATAGATTTTAGTTAGGCTTTAGAGCCCACAACCAACGCTTCTCAAATAGCCCATAACTGGGCTGTCAGCGGACATTCAGCAGTGGTGTATGGCCAACCGTAATACCACACGCCATTGTTTCAATCTCACCTACGTGTGGTCGAACTCCGACAGTGCTTGCTAGACAGACCCCTGCACCATCAAATGCATAACATCTCCAAATCCATGTAGTTGACAAAGCACGGCCAAATCAATCATGCACACACAGCAACACACACCCTACAAACTCGCAGTTCATTTTAACATAAGCATGACACACTTTCATGCACATTACATCATAAGACACCAACGCGGGTAGTTACACACATATAAAAACAGCGTGCACTGTCTGGACAATTCATTTTCCTCACCAATCGCGAGAAAAACAGAAAAGTCTATTAACCCATTCACCCATAAGCATAAAACACCACAAAGGTCATCTTCGAGTGAGCTAATTTTACTTTTTACAGTTACCGCTTCAAAACTTGACAATGAACAACCTCTCTTAACCAAGATGAACCAAAATCCACAAAACAACATACGCACTCAAATAATAGTCCCTCCTGTTAAATCGATGGCTTTTCCAGATCACACGAAAGGGTACCTAGCTAGAGAGTGAGAGAATGTGCTGTAATGCTATAACCAGGTAATTGGTGTTACGGAAATGTGAAAAAATTAACATACACATGTGCTTCCCGCATACACATATATTTGCAATCCATGCATACCATCGTGCCCAATCTGAAAACATATATGTGGTTCCTTCAACACACATATTTTCTCTTCAACCATGCATTCAGACCCTTAGTACATAGATACACACCCTCTCTACGTAAATGTGCTTCCTGACTTCATACATCTGCTCCTTGCAGGCTTATATTGTGCCATGCAAAATTATATTTGGTCGCCAAACAATTACATGTATGCCCTGAATACACATGTATGGTCCTAAAAAGGATAACTGCTCTCTCATCACACATACAAATATTGATACACCTCCAAGGTCTGCCATGGGATCCATCTTCCTACAACAAAGGTTTACAAGTCTTATAAGGGGCTCTGGAGGATTCTGACTGGCCATAAAGCCCCAAAGTAGTTACGTAGGTCTAATATGATTTATTGTAATTATATCACTCAGTTCTGGAGCATTACTTCATGTCACTTTTTTTACGGGTTTTGGAGTATTTTTTACTTTCATAGTTCCAGCCTGTAAAGGAGAATCATGCACTCTATTGAGGTCCCGTTTAGTTCTTTTTCGGAGGGTTTCCGTGGGGGCTTTGAATGGATAGAAGATATTTTGTAGGGGCATCCCACAGGAGCACCACACTTCTCACCAACTGGTATGAGGACATAGGGTGTATATGCATCAACCCATGTTAATCTTCCTCTTTTTACCCCTGCCCTGCTCCTTAACAGTGTATTTCATAGAGGTTTCTTCCATGGTTCTTAGCTCTCTTCTGAATGGTGTTGGAGGAATGTGGTGACATGTCTGGCAGATACTAATCCAGGTTGGAATGGAATCTGAAAAGGAAAACAAAAGATTCTGGGTCACTAAATACCCTTATGTATTCCAGTATCCACGAAATATAGTAATCGTGTGTGCTCTTCTTTATCTCCCAATACTAAGATATTCTTCATTACAGATATACCCCCTTCTGTCGTGCACCATTAGTGCAGACCTTTTAAAAACATAACAGCCTTGAAGAAGTCCCGTTGGGACGAAACGCGCCGCGTCGGCTATGAATTCTGTGTTGTGGTTTTAAAAGAATTTTGTATAAAGGAATAAAAGAATAAAGGAAGGATTTGTTTTTAGTAAACCAAAGTCTTACTTGATTCACTTGGGAGACGCTGTGTTGATGTTCAATCATTGATGATTATATATCACTGTATACTTTTTGAAACTGTACTTGACTGTAGTTGTGTGCTGAGCCAGCCTGTTTCTTGTGCTTTTGGTTTACCAAATTAGTAGGGACGTAGGAGGGTCACGTTCCCGGCTCTTTGCACCATACCTTTGCTTTAACTACTGCAAAACTATACTGACTGGTGCTGGTCTTGAGTGCCTTGACCTTCTGTTTTCTGTTAGACTTTGACCCATAACAAGAGTGAGAAAGGTGGCAAATATGGGGTAGGAAGGGGGAAACAGTGGCAACAGGTGAAAACAGGCATTAAAAAGATCTTGCAAGAGTGAGATAAAACGTGCCAGAAGAATATGTTGATGGTTGAAAGAGGCATGAGGTGAAGCTAAGGCTGTAGAGCCTGTATATTGGACAACCCCAACATTACGCAGTTGCCCCGGCGGGCTTCTGAGAAAAAATTGGGCCCCAGCTTATTCCTTTACAAATTAGGCACTGGCACTAACTATTGATCTGCTTGCCCCAAACACAAATTTCTTTTTAAAATCTGCAAAGTGTGCAGCAGGTGTGGGGAATTCATATTTACGTGGTAAATGCCTACCCCATTCTTTATACCCAATCAATAGCTGGGAACATCTCCGGATCCCTCACAGTGCATAATAGCAGGTGCAACAACGTTTTTTGGTTTCAGATCTGATCAGGAACGGCGAATCTCTCAATGGGTGACTGGGGAAAATACTCCCTTGGCCAATCGCATACAACTATATATATATCCAACCATTCAAAGGTAACACATCTGAAGGGATTTAAATCAGACCACAAAAAGGATAGTTTCTGCATAAGCTAATCACTTTGTGTCATAATTCCCTTCATCTGTTTTTGCTGTAGAATAGAGCAAAGCCTCCTACAACACTTTAAAATTGTAGAAACTATTTGTGATACTTCTTTAGCTTCGCCCTGGTGGTGGAGCTCGGTCAAACTAAGCTCAACATACAAACTGTGTGCCAGAGTGTGTGCAGAGTGATCAGGCAGCACAAATTATATTATTAAATCAAAAAAGACTTTTTCAATGAAAGCTGTGGCATTATATAGCTTGTAATTTGCAGCTTATAGCACACAACCCGCCATTTGTATGACATCACAAACAGCACCTTCCAGTAGTGCAGGGTAAGGCTACCTAAATGACAGTGCAGGTTCTACTTACAAATAACACTCGGGTATTGTGTATATACACATACAGGATCTATTCAGCTGTCAGCTTATGCACGTATTAGATAGATGGATGGATAGATAGATAGATAGATTTTTTTAGGTTTTTGTTACCACAGACACATTTTAATTGAGCCTCAGAGACCTTACTAGTGTCCCTTATACTCCCAGACAATAGATGACTAGAGGGATCAATGGCGAGAGAAGGAACACATTTTAGAATGAGAATACACTGTGAGGAATCAATCAACACGATATGTGAAAGAGAAATAAGAAAACACATAAAATTAGTAAATAAATAAATGTAGATCAGGGCAAAATTGTACACGGCAAAGGTTTAAAGATCACAAGGAGGAAAATGGGAGGGAAAAATAATAACAATTTGTAAACAAGGAAGACTATCAATGAATCAAAAATGTTAATGAGAAAAAAGACCCACAAAGGCCTTATTCCCAGTTTGGCAGCCATGAAAGATGCAAACAAAAGCTGGGAAAAATAACATGTCCACATGACATCAGAAGAGTTTTGCACCCGAATATAACCTTAACAGGAAACAATGGTGAATAGTTGATACAATCTTTTTTGCGTTCAAGATTGTGCACAGTTCTACTCCTAATCGTGCAGTTTTTAATGAGCAAATTTGCTTATGCAAATATTGGTGACTAGTGATATTTGCATGCACAAATATCGGGAGTAAACGGTATTTGCATGCACAAATATCAAACAGTGTGCTGTATTTGCGTTATATATCCCATAATTGTTGCAAAATGCAATCGATATGAAGCCTTAAGGCACAAAGGGGCAGATGTATCAAGGATTGCATTTGCGATTCCTTAATAGCGAATTTTAGCGAATTGCTATTAAGGAATCGCAAAATGCTATGTATGTAGGAATCGCAATAATAATTGCGATTCCTTAATATTCCTTAATTGCAAATTGCAAATTGCGATTCGCAATTACGGAATACCTTCCCATTCATTCCTATGGGCGTAGAGGCCCATAGGAATGAATGGGAAGACATTCTCAATTTGCGAATCGCAATTAGAGAATCGCAAATTGAGAATGCAATTTCAAGGGTGCCAGGGTGTCCTTTTGACACCCTGTTGCACCCCTGAAATATGTATGTGTGCACATTTTGCTTAGTGGTATGTATTAAGGCAAAACTGCCTCGCAAAATAAGGAATCGCAAAATTTGCAATTCCCTAAGGGCATGTATGTGCGCCACATGGCACTTTGAAAAATGCTAAAAAGTGCATTTTTCAAAGAAATCGCATATTACCACCAACTTGAAGTTGGTGGTAATTTGCGATTCCTTAAGGCCAAATTGCACTTTTTTGGTGCTTCTTACATTGGATTTAAGGAATCGCAATTTGCGATTCATTAAATGCAATCGCAAAATAGGGAATTGCAAATTTTGCGATTCCTTATTTTGCGAGGCAGTTTTGCCTTAATACATACCACTAAGCAAAATTGCTTTGCGAACGCAATTTTGCTTGATACATCTGCCCCAAAAAGAACAAATGAGCGTAAAACAGAAGCAAAGAAAGAGAAATTGAAAAAGAGAAACAGAAGAAGAGAAAAAAGACAGGGGAGCGAAAGAATAAAACTGAAGAAAGACTAACACGAGAGGGGATTTTAAATAAAAGTAAAACAAGCAACAGAGGAGCAAGAAGGGAAGGGGATGGGAGAGGCTGGATGAGAGAGAGAGCGAGGTTCAGAACTGCGCACAAAGCCTCCTCCTCCCGCACGGCACCGAATGATGAATGCAGCAGAGATAAAATGTCACGAATTTTAATTCCGCGACGAGCGCAGAATGATTTTAAAATGAGAGCGAGAAAGCACCGATTTTGACATTTGCCCGTCCCCGCTCTGTCTCCCCTCTCCGCCCCAACCCAAGGGACCTACGAACAGAGGACTGGCGGTTAACCCACCCTCTTCCAGAACATTCTCCCCCATTATGTCTTTCTCCTAGTTTGTTTTTCACATAGCACTCTTGCCACGTGAATTGAAGAAAGCATATCCCCTTCCTTCATCCAGCCGCTGATTCGTCTTATTTCGAGGTGTCGTCCGTGCCAGATGAACCCTGCCTCACAGGCACACTTACAAAAAAATATAGGTGTCGCAAAGTGGCGTGGAAGCAAGTAGGCAATTCAAAAATGCACTGTCACTGCTATAGGTCAATCACGATAAGAAAAAAATCTGGAACCCCCTTTCTGTCAGGGAAGGGCTGCAGGACGTATCATGGGCCACAGAACTCCCTTCAGTGCATAGTGGTCCAACCCGGAGTTAGAACCCCTTTTGGCCCAAGGGCCTTACATTTTAGTGATGCAGCTGGCCTATGTGAAAAATTAGAATGTCCCTGACCAAATTTTGCATTATATTGACTGGTGCCACTGAAGGCCAGCGACAAAATGGCACAGCTTCCAAGGCTGGTCCTAAAGGGGGCGCGAGAATAGAATAAAAATATACAGCTGAAGCGGCAGGCCCCTCTCGGCGGAGCAGGGACAGGTGGCACCATTAGGCCTGGCGGCTCGATCCACACCGAAATTAGATTTTGAACTGAGAGGGAAAGCAGGCAGCCTGCCACCCCGCGGGCTGCGGGGGCTGCCCCGCCTCGCAGGGCCTTGTGATCGATGTCGCTTTCATAACTTCCTCTGTATTAAAGTGAGGGTTCACCGGCAGGGCAGCGTCATCCATCACCCGCCTGAATGGAGTTTTGATTTGCCGAGAGCGCGCTCTGCGTTGCCCCCCCCCCCTTCCCCTTCTGCCGATATTTTAATAATAGCGGGGCTTGGAAGAAAAAGCGCGCGAGTCGGTGGCGCGAGCAAGGCCAAGTCTGAGAAGGTGCTGAACCAGGGACAAGGCTGAATCTGAAACTGGCCCCAGGTGTGACAGGACTGAAGCATGACTGAGCCGGACTTGGGCCTAAGCCTGAATAATAAGGTGCGGTGTGAGAAGCGTCTGTTGATGATGAGCACATCAGGGGTTTGTTATCAATCAGGGGTTTGTTAAAGCGCGACTACTCACCCGTAAGGGTCTCAAGGCGCTAGGGGGGGGGGTGCAGGGTCCATCCATCAAGGAGGGGGTCTGTCGAAGAGCCAGGTTTTGAGGTTTCTTGCGAAGATGGGGAGCGATGTCTGTCTGAGGTGGAGCGGAAGGGCGTTCCATGCTTTGGCCACGAGGAAGGAGAAGGAGCGGCACATCCAGTTTTAGGGTGAACTAAGACAATGCTGGATGCTGTCAGTAGGAGGGCCTCCAGATTTGGTCTACTGACAGCAGAGCTGTCCATGTGGGAGGGAGGTTGGGCTGATGGGCCACAAATTGTCAGCTTGCCTAGCATGGCAAAGTGGTGCATTGTTTTTTTTGCAAGCCCTAGCCTGTGACTGGGTGGAACCTGGGTCAGAGTCCAAACCCTTTCAATGCTGAATCTATGACTGGACTGACAAGTGCCCATAGATCAGGGCGACTGATATTATGCGGCAGAGGAGGACCAAATTATTCGCCATGGTTGACTAAATTATGCGGTAAGAAAAGGAACATTATGCAGAGTAACGCACACATATTGTGGTAGTGTTAGTTGGCCTTTTTTTACACGTATTACACAATTTCTGGGCATTCGTTTCACTTCATTAGTACCAGTTTAGCACCAAACTCGAGCAATAAGAAACAGAACGAGTCAACCTTAGTAAAGGGCCTTCCACTGTGCGGTAACATGTTTCGCGTTTTTTTTTAGTAACTATTCTCCTGTTTGACCTAGAAACTATTTTTTTTGTCTGTCAAATTCTGCAGTTTATGCAGCAGATGGATCATGTGGCATATGTGGCAAATCCAAAGTTATGCAATAAATGTCACAAAATTGCATAACTCCAGTGGCCCTGCCATATATTGTACAGATGAGTTACGAGTCCAAGCCTGATATGAGCCTACCCCATGCCAGGGCCTAATCTGAAATGGTTGTGACTCTGTTAGACGGCTGAATCTAAAATTGGGTCAACTCATGACAAGACCAAACCTGTAACTTGACCAACGTGAGAGTGTGAAAAGCCCTCCTGTGAGATTCGGGTGATCTGTGAGAAGCCTGAACCAGTGACAGTGGAGAACAAGAAAAATCTGAAACTATGACTGGCCAAGCCTGTGACAGGTTCAAATCCAATATTAGACCGAACCTTTGTCAAAGTGGCACTGATGGCTGACCCAAATCAATGCCAAAGCCAAACCTTTAGCAGGGCCAGACCCAGATAAAGTTCAACTTGGCCTGCCTGATCCCAAGGCTGATTGAAAGCTGCACTTAACCAAAACTTTAATTCAGCCTATCCCATTTTTGGGTAAACCTGTGACTCAGTTGAACCTATTTTTTTTAGCCGAACTCTTGTCTAAGCTGAACCTGTGATGTGTAGAAACCTTGACTAAAATAAACCAGTGACTGGGGCCAAAAGAAAATGATTCGAAACCCTTGGGGGATGGGACTATAATTGATCAAACCAGGAATTTAGCAGAACCCATGACTAAGATTATCCAGAGTTTAGGCCAAAACTGTAATCGAAATGGAACTCTTGATGGAGCTGAACCAATGAGTGAACAGAGCACCTGGCTATGTCAGTTTGCCCCTCAGCAGATGGCCACATCATAACTTTTACTCCATCATGGCTGCAGCACTTTTGTTTTATTGGCGGGTGCTGAAATGAGTCAGTGTGCGAACAGAGGCGGAGTTTGAAGAGGAGGCCGTAACGGGGTGCAGAGCCCCTCTTTTAAAACGCAGTGGCATATTCGTTGTACAAACAAATGGGTGAGTCCTCTTGCCGAATAATGAATTATTCACTCAGTTTGGGGAGAGGGGGATGGGAGGGTGAGAAGAGGAAAGGCATCGGCACACCGGAAGGAAAAGGTCTACTCTTACACTATTCTCATCATGATGGGTCTAAAGGGCCAGTAACGAGCGAGATGAAAAATACACTTTAAGCCAATTGATTTAAAAAACAAAAAATTAGATGATCATCTTTTTCTGCGAGAATTATTTTGGGTGCCTTAGTATGGTAAGGCAAGGAAATGGAATTCTGTAACAGGGATGGCAGGATATGAAGAGGGGAGCTGTCTCCAGATGGTGGCATCCATCTTAAGAAATCAAAGAAGCGCTCACAGCAATGAGGCAGACTCGACATGGTGAGGCAGAGAATAATGGAAATAAGTACGTTTGAAAAACAGGGGAACACTGAGGGTTGCATAAACATGTAAATTCTATGTTCTGGGAGTGAAAGTGGGACCAATGAGATATATGTTGTCATGTTAGCACTTCATGTACCATAATGCAGTTTCGAAGCACTGTAGCAAACAGAGGAAGGAGACGGAGGGGACAGCATAGAGGAAAGGTGCGGAGACGGATGAAGGGCACATGATGTGTACTGTTTGGGCTCACAAAGCTCTTATATACCTGTAAGCCATTTCATAACTATACTAGGAGTCGGAGGTGGAAGGATATCAACGGCAACAAAAACAAGGTGATGGATGGAATGCTTGAATAAATCTCAGCCACTGACAGTTGCTCGGGCCGCATCCCAATCCATTGTTTTTTACCCATCATGCACCCTCAGTTTGGACCCAGTCATATGCAAATTAGTCTTGACCCTGCTCCAATGAGAACAGTCCAGCATGAACTGCCAAGCCAGATCCTCCTTGAACCAGAATACAGGCAACCTAGGACTGGTTAAGGGCACATCAGCCAGCTATAGCTTTATTTCAGTGGCACAGTACGCACAGGACCCTCATCTGGGCATACCCATCGCACTTAGGGCGTCAACTGAAACAAATCAATGTGATGGAGGGAATGCTTGAACTAATCCCAGCCACTGGCGGAACGATAGGCATGAGAGAGGAACACACGAGTGAGAGTGTTATCCATACCTCACTTGCCTTCACTGCAAGAACTGAGAATGCCTAGGAACGTGGCACCTCGCAATGTTAAACATTCTAAAAAAAACTGTTTAAACATTGTGCGGAGCTAGTAAGAAGCAGTATCAGACCTCTACTATTAATTCTATCATACTGTTGCATGGTACGTCTCTGCAGAGCTCTTGTCAGACTATTAACACAAGCATTACTGCTCAGCTCACCATATCGAACTATGAACTCCATGCTCGCTCTGATAACATCCGGGTTTGAGCTGGTGACGGAGAATTTTAATAACAGCAATACCTTGGCTTTTGTATAGTTCTTCATACCTCACACCCGCAGTTTCTAAGTGCTGTGAAAAACAGATAATAATATTACACAATTTAATGGTACTCATTTTACCAGCCTTAGGAAGATGGAAGGCTGAGATGGCCATGCCATAATTCAAACCTCTGACCATCAGAGCACTGCAGATGTCAGCAGCATGCGTTCACTTGCAAAATTCTCTTGCTGGCAGTGGAGCCCTTTGCCTCCCTGTATTACCCGAAGGTCTGTAAATGGGGCGCTTCTTTAGATAAGTGAGCTTGTTAGGAATGTAAACATGTGATCTAGCCCAGTCTGGGATCTTATGTTGACGACTGTGAAGCTTGGGGCCCTTTTTGGTTATGTTTGGGCACCTTTGTGTTCATCCCAGTCATTTAAGGCGAGGCATTCTGGACACAGACTGTCTATATAGTTCAAAGGAGCCGCCATTGACTTTTTGGAACCTAATCATCAATCCATCCTGTTCTTTCCTGAGCTGCAGTTACCATCTTCTGCTAAATGAGGTAGTGAAGTCAAGAAGTCTGTTGACTCTCAACTTCACGCGGTTTGAAGCTTTAGGAGTTTTTTTTTATGTGAGTCACGTGGTAGTGCGTGACATATGTGGGATGCGCTGTATTGAACAATGCTTATTTAATATATCACAAAGTCTTCCTGGATTTTTCCACAGGAAACCAATGATAATTGAATAATGAAATTAGCTCAAAATTGGTCTAGACAAATCTTATCTATTTAAGTTTCCAAATGAATTTTCTGGATATGTATTTTATAATTGTGATGGCCAGGGGAAACCCACAGAAGGCTCAGCGCGAAATGCCTTCTGGGCAATGCATAGGGTTTCTTCAAAAAGAGCCCTTTAAGGTTCTGAAGTGCAAAAGCAGGTCAATTTACTCTTGTTACCCATATACCTCACGGTGGTCTTACTCCTAAGCTATGCTTTTGATAACGACGGGCCATTGCTCAGAGCTAAGTTATTGAAGTTTTGCCCGGAATTCTCATTATTATCAAGATCAACCTAAAATTCTGGACACTTCTTCAAGATATCTCATTCTAGACTGCCCAATGCTTCTCAAAAAATGGTGGCTGCCACGTCCACCAACCTATCAGTTCCTACACCCTATTTGAACTATGAGAGCCACAGGGTGTCTGCTAGTGCACCATCACTCGATTTCCCTGCATGGGATCCGCAAGTTAAGGAAGGGATGCCCTACTGAACAGGAAAAACAAACAATTAACTCCTCCACACAAGGAGAAAACTTCCTGTCCGTCATTGCTTTTTTTTGTTTTACTGAATTGCTCCTCTGCTTTGTGAGATTATTTGGGTTTGCTGGCCAATACACTATGCCACACCCTTAGCATATTGCTCTGCCTACAATACTCTGGGTTATTAGTACCTGTACCTGAGCTCAGTTTGGAGTCTTTGTGGGACTGGAGTGAATTCAGCTTCCTGTTAGTAACTGTTGAGCCGATATGGCTGTAGGACTGGGGAAAGTTGGATTTAGTATCAGTAAGTGATGCCTCTGTGAGGAAGTATGACTGGAGAGAGTTCTGCTTAGTGTTGGTAGGTATCGCTTCTCTGGAGCTGCAACGCAGGGGATATTTCAGCTCCCTATAAGTAAGCATTGATATTTGAGGCTGTAACGCAGGCATATATGAATGATTCAATGTTAACCTATTTCATCTCATCAATTTTATATGTGGCTGTGGCAGAGGATGTGCTGCTCCATTCTTCTTGGGATGTGGAGTCATCCTATATCATGGGCGTACCTATGTTTTGATATGTGATGGCATCAGCATTTGTATAGTGCTACTAACAACCATTGGTATGGCATTGAAGCACACTTTTCTGCAGATAATAGAAGGCAATCAATCGATTTTGATCTGTAGTGTTTTAGTGTTTGGACGCTTGAGCTTAATAGAGAGTTTATTGTTTTTTGGTCTTATTTGACAGCATAGCTATCTGTGTGAATTATTGTTGCCAATTCTTTGAAACATACATAAAGTGAGCTTTAGCTTCACTGTAGGATTTTTTTCCTCTCACTTCATGCTATGGTTGTTCCTATAGGCCACCGCCTTTAAAGTGTCCTAAACGTCACCTCCTCTAAGGTGCTTGTATTACAAGAAATGAGTGATTGGTTTACACCCAAAAAGTGAAAGGAATTAAATTCTTTATCTTACAGATGTATTGCATACAGAAAGAAATCGATGTTTGCATTTTTTTCACTGCAAGAGATTTTTTAAAATATTTTAGTCAGCACTCAAAATTTAAGACAGAACTGTTGTTTGGGCCAATGCTTGTTTAATTTAGATCTGTTTTTTGTAAATTAGCATGAAGATAAGTTTTGTTCAATCTAGGGGGATCTTCGTAGTGTCTAATGTGCATGGATGTGTGTGTGGCAAAGAACTTCTCTCTGGACAGGGTGGTTAGTTGTCCGCATTTATTTATTTATTTTGAGTTTTATATAGCGCCAGCTAGACCTGCGGGTATCAGAGCGCTTTACATGATTAAGTGACTACGGTTACAAGAAGTACATAAAGACAAGTTTTTTTGCTGGGCAGTGGGTAGTTTATAACACGAAACTTGATGCCAGACTGGGCACGTGAATCACGGTCCTATATTGTTCGGTCAGAGTAAAGTGCTGTCTATCGAAGCCTCACAACCTAAGTAGGTAATTATAATGTGAATGTGGGTGCATAAGGATGTGGTATATTTAAAGTAACTTAGTCTGAAATGGTTCTAAGTTATATTTTGGGGTAGTTCGGAGGGGCGGGGGTGCTGTTGAGATGGCAGTGGTTTGCCACAATGTGACTTTGGTGCTGTGTTATCTATATGGGGGCATCAGGAGGTTGGCTTTGTTGTTCTGTTCGACAAGGCAAACAATATATGTGGTTGAAAAGGTGCCGTCTGATGGTTACTGTTGGGTGGAGGTGGCCAATGCTGGGAACAGTGGTAGCCAAATTATGTGGCATATTTGGATCGTGCTGTTTGTTTGGTATCCTGTCCAATGTGTTTTGTTGGGAGTTAGTGTGTGGCGTGTCTTGGTGCCAAGTGCTGTTGTAAGCACATTGAGAGTCAACTATAGGACATTTATCTATGCTGTATTGGAAGTACGCAAGGCAGTCTGTGGAAATGACAGCGTTCACGCCGAGGTAAGTAGACGCTGGATTGAAGGCAAACAGTGCAATGGGAACCCAGGGGGAGCATGGCACGAGCCGGTCTCCCCCTGGGCTGTTTCGCGCAATGGAACGGGCCACGTTGTACGATAGGTGTAGGTAGGGGAGGGGGCGGGACTTAGGTAGTTTTTATATATAGGTGCTTTTGGCGGGAAGACACTTGCGGCGTCAGTGCCCAGGGGTGTACGAAGACTTTGTTGACGTATTGCTTTCCCTGTCAGGTACTTCGTCTTCGGCGTTTAGGTAATTTTTTGCCTGGTTAGTTAGCATGACCGATACCGAAGCTGTTCGCGACGCAATACGCGTTCTCTGTGATGCGGGGCGGGAGGACCTGTTACAGCCCGTTGTCCCTGGGGAAGTATGGGTGGGCCATGAACGCCCGAAGCGTAAGGCGGCGAGGGGGGTAGCGGAGGCTGTTGCCGCTTGTTTACCGGCGCAGGCTAGGCTCCCAAATGCGCGGCATACCTCCTTTTCAGGGAATGTTTCGGGTCATAACCCCACTGAACGGTCTCTTTCAGGGCCGTGTGCTGATGCGGCTGCCTCCAAATTCGCTCCGTCGGGGATTTCTGAAACGGAGCAGCTTCCCTTATTTCCCGGCTCACGCAGAGGTTGTCCCGCAAAGCGTGTGTTGCCGCGAGGGGGTGGAGCTTCCAGGGCTAAGCTTGCTGTGTCTCGCTCCCGCGGGGGTCCGAAGTGGGGGCGGGGTTTTGCAGGCAAGGTTCCTCCTTCTGGGCCGCGTAGACGGGCGAGCTCCTCTCCTGCCGGGCGAGGCCGGGGGTTTGTGGCAGCTGGGAGTGCCTTGTTTTGCGTGACGTTGGGGCACCAAAAAGAAAACATTGCGCCCAATAGGAAGCTTTCTCGCCGGTCCTCCTCGCTTGTTGCCTATTCGAGTGCCAGCGGGGAGGAGGGTTTTTCTGAGCCAGCTATTTTACCGGCTCCTTCTGCCTCAGTTCTTTCTGCAATCCCTCTTGGTGGGGTGAGTTCAGGGCGCTTATATGCTGGGGAACGGGCAGCAATTTCTAAGGCTTCTAGTTTGCAAGTCCAGGCTTTCTCTAGTGCAGTGTCTGTGTTGGGGGACTCTCGCCAGGTATCAGGACCAGACGATTACATGTTGGTTGACCAGAATTTTGGCTCAGACGTTGAGCATGTTGTGGCTCCACATTTTCTCAGCTGTCAGGGCGACTCACATGTTCCGCAGGTAGGGGTTGCTCATGAGGGAGAATTTGCTTTACCTATAACGTACCCTGCTATTTCACAGCCTCCTTCATATTTTGACTCGGTCCTGGGTCCTCAGTCTGGTCAGTGGGTATGGGTTGAACACTCAGAAGTGGCCCCCTCAGCAGCGTCAGGTGGCACGTCGTTACGGAGGGTGGAAGGGGGGCTGGACATAGCGCCTACTTCAGGCAAGTGCGGCTTGAAGGCTCAGGCGTTTTCCTCCACAACGACGGAGTCTGGAGGTTCCAGAGGTTTGACAGCAGAGCACGATGCAGCTTTTCTGCGTTGGCCTGAAACCCAAGGACGATCACGTGCGGATGTTCCTTCATCGGCTGGACATTTGAAGCGGATGTCGGCTCATAACTGGAGATTGTATGATGGGGGTGTGGGTGATGGGGAATAGCCGGGAGTGAGTAATGCTGGGTTAGATATGTATGATGACAAACTGGATTACGGGGATGACATCGATGAATTGGAGGAAGGGGAGTTGAGGGAGGGGGACTGTGCTGAACCTGCGACGGTTCCACACCTAAAGAGTGGGGTTAAAAGGGGATTGTTGGGGACAACAAATGTGCTTAGTGTATTACAGAAGTCAAGAGCGGACCGAGCAATGGATCGAGATCGGCTAAGCGGCCCTCGACAGTGGGACGATCCCAGGGATTTGCAAAAACGTTCATCTCAGTTACCGTCAGGTAAGGCACAGTGGTGGGCCACGTGGACACAATCTGACCATAAGGAAAACAGCACGCGTTCTATTGGTGTTGGGGAGGGGATTTTGACTGCTGACTTGATCACTCAACCTGAGGTTGTAATGCAGAATTTATGTACGCAGGACAAAGCTACTGGTAGTGGTCTGTTAGGTGTGACCTCTAATATTCAGCCAAAGAAAGTGGTTGAGGTAACTCATTCTGATAAAGAGGAGAAGGAAAAAGATCAGAATATTCATAAGAAGCTTCCTTATATGAGTATTGCGATGCCATTGGGGTCCCACCTTTCTGACAGAACGAGAAATAGAATTTGGAGGCATGAGTTCGTAGATGTTTTTAAATCATTGCACAGGGACATCCAGGCCAAGGAGGGATCTAAGGAAGAAGAGTGGGAGCTTGCCAAACAGCCTAGGGTTCCCAAAACCATTGAAAATTGGACGTCAGCTTTCCTCATCTATGCAAGCATATATTGTGAACGTCACCAAGATAGGGCAGTAGCTATGTTTAAATATATGGATATCATTCGCAAGGCCCAAATGCATTTTGGTGGCTATGCGTGGTTAAGCTACGATGAAGAGTTCAGGGCCAGGATCAGTATCTTTCATGACAAGCCATGGGGGGATGTGGATTCTGAGCTGTGGCTCCAATGGATGTCTTCTACTCACCCACCAGCCACAACACATACGGCAAGTGGTTTGCCGGTCACCTATTGGCCCTTTCAGCCTCATCCCGCCCAGGCTGGGGCGGGTTGGTATGGGAGAGGACAGACACCGGTTTCAGGAGCCTGCTGGAACTTTAATAGGGGATTTTGTAACAGACAATTTTGTCGTTACAAACACGAATGCTCGCAATGTGGGGGAAAGCATCCACTCACTCAATGTTTCGCGGGTTCCAAGTTTGGTGACCAGGGGAGATTCCAGCGGGGGAGGGGTTCAGCATTTCAATATCCACCAAAGGGCCCATACCCCAATTAGATTTGAGGTTTTAGAACAATGGTTGGGTTACTATCCAGACGTAGAGGCTGCTTCTAAACTGTACTGGGGTTTCAGAGAGGGTTTTAAAATTGGATATCAAGGACCTAGGCAGAGGAGATGGGCAGACAATCTAAAATCCGCTAAGGAACTTCCCCAGATAGTACAGCAGAAACTTAATTCGGAATTACAAGCTGGCAGAGTAGCTGGTCCCTTCTTGCAGAGTCCTTTTGAGAATTTGATTGTGTCACCTCTGGCGTGGTACCCAAGAAGTCGGTGGGGGAGTATCGTTTGATTCACCACTTATCCTGGCCGGAGGGTCAGTCCATCAATGATATTATTTCTCCATCGGACGCCAGTGTGTCTTACGCTTCAGTTGATGATGCCTTGAAGTTGGTGAGGTCAGTGGGGGCAGGGGCGGAATTGGCAAAGAGTGATATTCAATCAGCATTTCGCCTTTTGCCTATACACCCTTCCGATTTTGAGATACTGGGTATGTTTTTCAATGGTGCTTTTTATGTGGACAAGGTCCTTCCCATGGGTTGTTCCGTTTCTTGCGCCCTCTTTGAGACGTTTAGCACTTTTTTACAATGGTGCTTTACCCAGTTTAGTGGTCATGCTATGGTCTGCCATTATTTGGATGATTTCATGTTCATTGGTTCTGGTCACACTAATCAGTGTAGTTTGGCGTTGCAAAGGTTTCAAGACATGGCGCAGGAACTGGGTGTCCCTTTAGCCCCAGAGAAAACGGAAGGTCCCAGCACAAGGCTAACCTTTTTAGGAATTGAGATTGATACACTGGATATGATAGCCCGATTGCTCTGCGGAGAAAGTGCAAGAAATTAGGTCCTTTTTGCTATCTGTCATTGATCAGTCAAAATTGGAACTCAGGCAAGTCCAGCGCTTGTTGGGTTATTTGAATTTTGCCTGTAGAGTGGTCAGGGCTGGCAGGACTTTTGTAGGCGTCTGGGTATGTCAATGTCTGGGGCTTTCCTCCCTCATCACAAGGTCAGGATTTCCAAGGCTGTCAGGGAAGATCTCCGTATCTGGCTGCAGTTTCTTGAGGATTTCAATGGTGTGTCTTTGTATTTTGTTGAAGAAAATATGTTATGGCAGATACAACTTTTTTCGGATGCATCAGATGCACATGGTTTTGGCTTGTTCTGGGAGGGTCGCTGGTGCGCCGAAAGTTGGCCTTCCCACTGGTTGCAGCATGGGCGTAGCATTGCCTTCCTGGAACTCTTCCCTTTGATTGTGGCTCTTTTTGTCTGGGGGGAGGAATTCCGAGACCGATCTGTCCTTTTCCATGTCGATAACATGGCTGTTGTGGATTTAATCAACAAACAGAGAGCAAAAGACTTGATAGTTTTGCGCCTTTTACGGGCATTTATGTTACAGAGTTTAAAGTTGAACATTGTATTTAAGGCTAGACACATTCCTGGTACCAATAACTCCATAGCAGACTCTTTGTCTCGCTTCCATTGGCAGAAGTTCCACAGTTTGGCGCCAGGGGCAGACATCACCAAGACTCCGATCCCACAGAGCGTTTGGGAGTTGGGGGATTGAGGATCGTCGAGCTAGTAGAGAAATCTGTAGCTCCCACCACCAGAAGAAGCTATCGACAGGCTTGGAAAGAGTTTCTAAGTTATGGCAACGTTGATTTTCATTTTGGGAAGGTGGTCACTAACGAACACATGATATTGGGTTTTGTACTGCATTTAATAAACAAGGGACTATCTCTCACCACTATTGCAGGAAAGTTAGCAGGGATTTCCTTTTATGGACAGTTATGGTGGGGACACGACCCAGTTGAAGGTTTTTTGGTGAGGAAAGTATTAAGAGGTCTTAGCAGGGAGCGGAGACATACATCTCCTTTACGGGAACCAGTGACTTTTGAGCTATTGCAACAGCTTTTGGTTCAGTTGCCCTTCTGTTGCTATGATGAGTGGGAAGTTTTTCGGTTTCGGTTATGCATGATTTGGTTATTTTTTGGTGCATTTAGGGTCTCTGAGTTATTAGGTTTGCGTGGCCAGCCTGGCATTTGCAGTGATGAGGTTTTCTTGCAGCAGGCAAAACTTAGGATTTGGTTGAGAGCATCCAAAACAGACCAATTAGGCAAGGGCACCTGGGTACACTTCAACAGGAGCGGGGTGGAGGGCTGTTGCCCAGTGGGAGAGTGGGAGCATTTTACCAATGCAGTCTGGTTCGGGTCTGGTGCAATATTTTGTCATAAGAACGGATCTAAGATTACTAGTTCTCATTTGCTGGCAGTATTAAGGAAGGCTCTTGTTAGGTTGGGGAAAGATCCTTTTTTGTTTGGCACTCATTCTTTACGTATTGGCGCTGTCACAGAGGCTGCAAGGTTGGGTTGGGCTGGGCTGATATACGGCGGATTGGGAGGTGGAAATCGTCATGTTGTGCTCGATATGTTAGAAAATGATGTTGCTGTTGATTTTTCTATTCGCTAATCTTTGTTTTTCCATTTAGGTTGCGTGCAGTGCCCATTGTCAGAAAAAATGAACACCTGGATAGTGGGCCGTTCCTTCATAAAGTGGACAGCGATTTTTGCAGAACAACAAATTTATGGCAGATCTCTTGGACTTCCAAGTGTCAGGCATGAGGTGTTATGGAAGGGCAAAAGTGGTATGCGGTGGGCGGGTTTGTTTCCTACGTTAACTGAATTGTTTTCCTCTCGGGGTCCTCCTGATATGATAGTCATCCATTTGGGGGAAAACGATTTGGTGTCATTGTCAGGTTTGTCTCTCATTAAACAAATGAAGCTGGACCTCGCCGTTATCAAGAACAATTGGGCGGGCACCTGTTTAATTTGGACAGAATTTATTTATAGGAAACATTGGAGAGGGGCAAGGAGTCACTGTGAGAAGTTGGCCTGGTATATGCTGTCCACTAATTATAGTGGGCACCTTGCACCAGTCCAAACAACCCCTTATTGGAGATAGGTTAAAGACAACCTTATTGAAAGCTATCCTAGTGGTAGCTATGGAGAGCAGCCTTCAGGCTAAGTCTTGAAGGAATGTAAAGCAGCTTGTTTTACCAGTCTATAATCTCTTGAGTGATCAAATGAAAGAGCACCACACCAGGTATATATTCAAAATATATGTATTTATTGCTAAACACACCCCTCTAGTCTCTTTATGAGGCTAGAGTTCGAAGTACATAAGTTAGAAGTTATTTAAACACAGTAATAGCACAAATACACGTTTGGGCCCTAGGGGCGTACCAAACCATATACCAATAAAGTGGTATAAGAACCACGACTGAACTAGACACTAGGCCTAGAGCCTCTAGAAGTGCTTGGACCACAAGGAACCACCCAAGGTAGTGACACAGGGGACCCACGGGGGACGCGTGCAGTGTAAATACACAACCGCGATACGCCGTTGACTTCTATGGAGAAAGTCGTGATCGGGAAATTAGAGAAAAGGGACACTTAAAGGAGGACTTGGAACAAACCCTTTGAGATCTAGGACTTTGAAGAGTCTCTACCCACGGGAGCACCGGAGTACTCGTGTTACCTCACCCAGGGAAGCCGGGTGCATAGGTGCCTTTCGGGGTCGGGTTTCGTCGTCGATTTGAATGGCGATCTGCTGCAAAGTGCTGCTGGCGACCAAGTGGAAAGTGTCCGGGTGGATCCAAGAGTGGATCGGAGTTCTGAAGAACCTGAAAGCAGAGGGGACAGAGTCTGGGTCACTAGCCAGTGACCAGGAAGGCGATGGACAGATGCCCACCGATGTCGAGTGCTTCAGGTGCGTTGACGGTCGTCTTGACTCTTCAGCCACGAGATCCAGGAGGCGTTGTCGGTGACCAGAAGCAGGATTCCGGCTGGTACACAATGTCTGTCGAGTGCTGAGGTGTCGGCGACCGGATTGGACCCAACAAGCCTTGGCAATGGCAAGTCTCAATGCAGAGGAAGATCGTCGATGGTGCAGACCAGCAAGGTCTGGGGAACTCACCCAGCGAGGGTAAGTGAGGGCAGGCCTGGAGCAACCAGGATGCCAAGTAAGAAAAAGATTGGCCTTCGTTAAGGGCTACTAGCCAACGGGCTAGCGACCGCGAAGGAGCCTCGTGACGCCGCACATGGATCTGGCTCACAGGACACTCGTGGAGTGGAGGCCAGTGATCTTCGGTGCAGTTGGTGCTGGAGGCTAGGGCTACTCGGAGCCCAAAGCACGACTTCGGGGGAGACCCAGAAGAGGATGCACTTGCAAATGTGCTCGGTGTTCAGGGGTCACGGTCTCAAGTCACCCACGATAGCCACGGGCCTCAGCTTTGCTGGGGACTCAGGGTAGCCTCGGGGAAGTCTGAGAATCCACCTCTGGTGATGCGATGACTTCGGCGTCCAGCGGGAGCTTCAGAAATGCAAACCGGACAGATGCTTCTTTGGTGCCTGCCAAGCAGGGGAGTCACTCCTTGACCCCAAGGGAGATTCTTCTGTCCTCTAATCGTGAGTAGAGCGTCAAAGGTCCAGGATTCAGTTTCAGAGTTTCGTCCAGGGATAATCTAAAGTCCTAAGGACTGGGTTCCTATACTTATACTAAGGATAGGGGTTGGACTACTCTGTGGCCCCACCTATGGGTGGGTCAGGGCAGAGGGGTGGCTACACCCCTTTCCTTTGTCCAGTTCGCGCCAAAGCAGGGGCTGCAAGCCCCTGATCCGGTTTGAACTGGAGTATGCACAGGGACACCAAGTGTGCCCCCAGTGCAGGACTTCAAAGCACCCGAAAGTGCTCCCGCCCAGCCCCAATACACATTATCCTGTCTGGGGAGGTGGTCACACCTCCCTGGGACAGGAAACCTATTGTCCAGGCCTCCCCTGCTGGAGTTTCGTCCAGCAGCAGGAGGCCAGACTCGTGTCTGTGGCAGCAGCATCCATTTTGTGATCCAGGGCTTTGGAAAGAAGTTACAGGGCTAGCCAGAGTTAACATGTCTTTCCCTCTAGAAGTGTGGAATGCTACCCCCGCTGCCAGAATTGGCGGGGGGGGTAGTATTCCAAGATGTTTGACACCAAACACGACATGTTTAGGTGCAGCCATTCCAAAGTTAGCATTTAACGCAAGGTTATAATGCGCTTAAGAGTATATGGTCAGGCTGCACTACAAACAGCATCAGAGAAGGGTCTCCGAACGCTGCAGAGGGGCCCTGCTCATGCAGGGGCACCCTCTCACATAGGAACCATGCACTCTGCCTTTAGGATTGATAAGGCCTGCCTTAGGAGTGACTTATAGGTTTATATGTGTGTATGTATTTAGTGATATAGGTAACCTATATCACAGTAAGGGGTGCATGCACCACCTTACCCAGGCTGCAGTAGCAGACCTGTGGTGTCAGTTTGGATGGCCTTCCAGGGGTAGCATAATACATGCTGCAGCCCCTGGCAGGCCTCTGAGGTACCTATGCCCTTGGTACATAGTATACCATATACTAGGGACTTATAAGGGCACTCCAGATCCCAATCAGTGATGTGCCTAAGGCACATGGAAACCATTTTAGAGAGGAAGCAGCTAGGCTGGGGTTCTGATTAGCAGGGCCCCAGCCAGACTAATGTCGAAAAACAGTGAAGCATCAGCAAAAAGTGGGGGTACCCATGTGAAGCAGATCCTACTCTCCTACACAACCCCCCAAACGTAGGGACATTAAACTAACCTTGCCCAGTTAAGTCTTCATGTTCTAAGTGGAAGTACCTAGAGAGTCCATCTGCATTGGCATGGTTACTCCCAGGTCTATGTTCCACTGTAAAGTCCATCCCCTGTAGGGAAATGGACCACCTAAGCAGTTTGGGGTTTTCACCCTTCATTTGTTTTAGCCATAAGAGGGGCTTATGGTCTGTCTGAACCAGGAAGTGTGTACCAAACAAGTATGGCCTCAACTTCTTCAGAGCCCAGACCACAGCAAAGGCCTCCCTCTCTATGGCTGACCAACGTTTCTCTCTAGGGGCCAGCCTTCTGCTAATGAAAGCTACTGGCTGATCCTGACCTTCTTCATTCAATTGTGACAGTACAGCCCCTACCCCCAATTCAGATGCATCAGTTTGAACAATGAACTTCTTGGAGTAATCAGGACTCTGTAGAATGGGAGCAGTGCACATGGCCTGCTTCAGGTCATCAAATGCCTTTTGACAGCTAACTGTCCACTGAACCTTTTTGGGCATTTTCTTAGAAGTTAAGTCATTCAGGGGTGTCACTATTGATCCATACCCCTTGACAAATCTCCTATAGTACCCAGTCAGGCCTAAGAAGGCTCTCACCTGAGTCTGGGTAGTGGGAGCAGTCCAGTCCATGATGGTCTGGATCTTGCTCTGCAAAGGTTGAACCTGGCCTCCACCCACAAGGTGGCCCAGGTACACAACCTGACTCTGCCCTATCTGGCACTTAGTGGCCTTGATAGTCAGGCCTGCCTTTTGCAGGGCCTGTAAAACATTCCTGAGGTGGACCAGGTGATCCTCCCAGGTGGAGCTAAAGACAGCAATATCATCTAGATATGCTGCACCATAGGCTTCCAGACCTGTGAGAACTGTATTCACCAACCTCTGGAAAGTGGCAGGTGCATTCTTCAGACCAAAGGGCATTACCACAAATTGATAATGCCCACTAGGGGTTGAGAATGCTGTCTTGGGCTTTGCAGTATCAGCTAGTCTGATCTGCCAGTAGCCAGCTGTCAAGTCAAATGTGCTGAGATATTTGGCTGAGGCCAAAGTATCTATGAGCTCATCTGCCCTTGGTATTGGATGGGCATCAGTCCTAGTGACTGCATTGAGACCCCTGTAGTCCACACAAAACCTCATCTCTCTTTTTCCACCACTGGTGTGAGGTTTTGGCACAAGGACCACTGGACTAGCCCAAGGGCTATCTGAGGGTTCAATAACTCCCAATTTCAACATTTTCTGGACTTCAGTCCTGATACAGTCCCTGACATGGTCAGGTTGCCTATAAATCTTATTTTTAATAGGCAGACTGTCCCCAGTGTCCACTTCATGAGTGCACCAGGTGGTCTGACTGGGTGTCAGTGAAAACATATGTCTAAACTGATTGAGAACTTGCCTACAATCAGTTTGTTGCTGGGTAGTGAGGCTGCCTGCCAAGGCTACACCATCTACTGACCCATCGTCAGGGTTCTGTGAGAGCAGGTCAGGGAGTGGGTCACTCTCTTCCTCCTGCCCTTCATCAGTAGCCATGAGCAAGCCCATGTCTGCCCTGTCCACATATGGTTTTAACCTGTTGACATGGAGAACCCTGTGGGGACTCCTGGGTGTTCCTAGGTCTACTAAGTAGGTGACCTCACCCTTCTGCTCAACAATAGTGTGGGGTCCACTCCATTTGTCTTGGAGAGCTGCTGGGGCCACTGGCTCCAACACCCACACCTTCTGTCCTGGCTGGTAAACAGTCAGAACAGCTCTTTGGTCATGCCAGGCCTTTTGAAGTTCCTGGCTAGCCTCAAGGTTTTTGGTTGCCTTTTTCATGTACTCAGCCATCCTGGAGCGGAGACCAAGTACATAGTCCACTATATCTTGCTTTGGGGGCTTGAGAGGTAACTCCCATCCTTCCTTCACCAAGCACAGTGGACCCCTCACAGGGTGGCCAAACAGAAGTTCAAAAGGGCTGTAACCAACCCCCTTCTGAGGCACCTCCCTATATGCGAATAAAAGGCAGGGCAAGAGTATGTCCCATCTACGCCTAAGCTTTTCTGGGAGCCCTTTAATCATGCCCTTCAAGGTTTTGTTGAATCTCTCAACTAAACCATTGCATTGTGGGTGATAGGGTGTGGTGAACTTATAAGTCACTCCACACTCCTTCCACATTGCTTTTAAGTACCCAGACATGAAGTTAGCACCCCTGTCTGATACTACCTCCTTAGGAAAGCCCACTCTTGAGAAGATTCCCAGGAGGGCCCTTGCCACCACAGGTGCTGTAGTGGTCCTGAGGGGAATAGCTTCTGGGTACCTGGTGGCATGATCCACTACCACCAGGATAAACCTGTGCCCAGAGGCTGTTTGGGGATCCATGGGACCAACAATGTCAATCCCTACCCTTTCAAAGGGCACCCCCACCACAGGTAGTGGTATCAGGGGGCCTTTGTAGTGCCCCCTGCCTTGCCACTGGCTTGGCAGGTTACACAGGAGCGACAAAACTCCTTGCTGTCTTCAGACATGTGGGGCTCATGAAAGTGAGGGACAATTCTGTCCCAAGTCTTGTTCTGGCCCAGGTGACCTGCTAAGGGAATATCATGGGCTAGGGTCAATAGGAAGCCCCTGAACTTCAGAGGTATAACCAACCTCCTGGTAGCACCAGGCTTGGGGTCTCTACTCTCTGAGTACAGGAGTCCATCATCCCAATACACTGTATGGGGACCACTAGCTTTCCCAGCAGCCTCAGCAGCAGCTTGCTGTCTGAGGGGTTCAAGGGAGGGGCAGCTCTGCTGCTCCTGGCTCAGATCTGCCCTAGAAGGTCCCCCTGTCCCCAAGAACTCAACCTGGTCAGGTTCAAGTTCCTCTGGGACAGTTCCTTCTTCAGGGCTGAGATCATCCCCCTCAAGGGACTGATCTTCCTCCTGAGCCAAGGGGGAAGGCACTGCCTTAACCCTACTACTCCTCCTCTTGGAAGGCACTTGGTCCATTCTTCCAGAATCCAAGGCCTGTTCAGTGCTAGACATTTTGGCTTGTGACCTGGTCACAGCAAACACATCTGCAGGGATCCCCAGCATTTCTGCATGGGTCCTGAGCTCCACTTCTGCCCAAGCAGAAGTCTCTAAGTCATTGCCAAGCAAGCATTCGACTGGTAGGTTTGCACTTACCACAACCTTCTTAAGGCCAGTTACCCCTCCCCAGGAGAAGTTAACAACTGCCAGAGTATGGTCTGTTCTGACATTGCTAGCATTGGTCACTTGGTACATCTCACCAAGTATAACTTGCCCAGGATTCACAAGGTCTTGTGTCACCATTGTGACACTTGCCCCTGTGTCCCTAAATGCCAAAGCCTCACGTCCATTGATTAAAGGCTGTTGTCTGTACTTGCCCAGATTACTGGGACTCACAGTGGAGGTCACATCCATGCCTCCATCACAGACTAACACAGCCTGAGTCAGTTCTCTGACTAGGTCAGAGCCCAACTCAGTACCCAGGGTGAACCCTACTAAACCCTTGGCTGGAGCACTCCCACCAACTGTACTAGGGGGAACAGGTGCCTTAGGGGCATTGGTGGGTGCTGGACTGGAGTCTTTGGACTTGGTGCAATCACTGGTCCAGTGGGTCTTTTGCTTACAGACCTTGCACCATGGTTTTCTTTGGCCTTTCCCTTTGGTAGACTGTGAATCCCCACCAGAAGAAGATTTTTGGGGGCCTGATGAAGACTTTTGATCTTTACCCTTCTCCCCACCCTTGTCAGAGTTCTTAGCATCTTGCTTCTTGGTTTCCCCACCTTGGTTCTGTACCTTCTGCTTCACCCTGGTTCTGACCCATTTGTCTGCTTTCTTTCCCAATTCTTGGGAGAGGTCAGATCAGAGTCTACCAGGTATTGATGCAACAGCTGATTTTGACAGTTATTAAGAATCTGCTCCTCATTATCAGATTGTACAATCCTGAGAAGTCACACACCTTACTGCCCATCAACCAGCCTTCCAGAGCCTTGGCAGAACAATCCACATAGTCTACCCAGTCTTGAGTCTGTGCTTTTTGGGTATCTCTGAACTTCAACCTGTACTGTTCAGTGGTTAGGCCAAACCCATCAATAAGAGCACTCTTCAAGACCTTGTAATTATCAGCATCCTCCTCTCTAACAGTGAGGAGCTTATCTCTACCTTTGTCAGCAAAGGAGAGCCACAAGATTGCTGCCCACTGCTCCTGAGGGACTTTCTGTACCTTACAGGCCCTCTCTAGAGCAGTTATCCACTTGTGGATGTCATCCCCATTCTGATAGGGAGGGACAATCTTGCTCAGGTTCCTATGGTCATAGGACCTTTCCCTATCTCTAGGGACATGGCTGCCACCATGGGACTCTAGTCCCAACTTTCTTCTCTCTCTAAAGAGATCTAGGGACTCACTGTCTATAGCCAGTTGCTTCTTTTTGATTTCAAGCTGAGCTTCCTCATATTGAACCAGCCTCTTTCTTCTCTCATGAGAGGATTCCCTCCTATGAGATGAGACAGAGCTCCCTATGGAGGTGCCAGAGTGGTTAGACTCCTGAGAAGGAGACCTAGACCTTCTGGGCACACTCATAATCCTTCCTGGGGGACAAAGAGGGCATCATTCTGATCATCCTCTTCATCTTCCTCAGGAGGGATTGGATTATCCAGGTCAGGGCCATTGTCGCTCTCCTGGCCAGTTTCAGAGGGGGGCTGGGGGTATTGGTACCCCTGGTCCCATCCTCATCTTCTGCCCCACCCTCAGCTCCTACCCCTTCAGTCCCCAAGGGCTTACTAAGGTCATAAGCCACCAACAACTCCTTGAGGTGTTGGGTGGTGGGGCTTTGGCCTGTCCTTATTTTTCTCAAGTTGCATAAAGCTCTCAATTCCAAGAATGGGAGTGTATCATACTTGGAGGGTGGAAGCTCAGTGGCTTCCTGCAAGGATTCTTTAGATCCTACCCTTAAAGACATTACTAGTGTGGTGTGGTGTATGCACTACCTACTCTCGTGTGGCCTACTAAACTCTCTTGAGTTGTAGAAAGGGTGTGCTATCCCATAACACACAACTCTAAGTTCAGTAGATCTTACTGTATTCTAAGCTTAAATTATATGTACCTTAGGTACCTTTAGTGGTTTTCAGTTGATCAATTCAATTGAGATTATCTGGTAAAACAATAGCAAGCTGGAATCCCACACGCTGCACACCAATGTGAGAAGTTGGCCTGGTATATGCTGTCCACTAATTATAGTGGGCACCTTGCACCAGTCCAAACAACCCCTTATTGGAGATAGGTTAAAGACAACCTTATTGAAAGCTATCCTAGTGGTAGCTATGGAGAGCAGCCTTCAGGCTAAGTCTTGAAGGAATGTAAAGCAGCTTGTTTTACCAGTCTATAATCTCTTGAGTGATCAAATGAAAGAGCACCACACCAGGTATATATTCAAAATATATGTATTTATTGCTAAACACACCCCTCTAGTCTCTTTATGAGGCTAGAGTTCGAAGTACATAAGTTAGAAGTTATTTAAACACAGTAATAGCACAAATACACGTTTGGGCCCTAGGGCGTACTCAAACCATATACCAATAAAGTGGTATAAGAACCACGACTGAACTAGACACTAGGCCTAGAGCCTCTAGAAGTGCTTGGACCACAAGGAACCACCCAAGGTAGTGACACAGGGGACCCACGGGGGACGCGTGCAGTGTAAATACACAACCGCGATACGCCGTTGACTTCTATGGAGAAAGTCGTGATCGGGAAATTAGAGAAAAGGGACACTTAAAGGAGGACTTGGAACAAACCCTTTGAGATCTAGGACTTTGAAGAGTCTCTACCCACGGGAGCACCGGAGTACTCGTGTTACCTCACCCAGGGAAGCCGGGTGCATAGGTGCCTTTCGGGGTCGGGTTTCGTCGTCGATTTGAATGGCGATCTGCTGCAAAGTGCTGCTGGCGACCAAGTGGAAAGTGTCCGGGTGGATCCAAGAGTGGATCGGAGTTCTGAAGAACCTGAAAGCAGAGGGGACAGAGTCTGGGTCACTAGCCAGTGACCAGGAAGGCGATGGACAGATGCCCACCGATGTCGAGTGCTTCAGGTGCGTTGACGGTCGTCTTGACTCTTCAGCCACGAGGTCCAGGAGGTGTTGTCGGTGACCAGGAGCAGGATTCGGGCTGGTACACAATGTCTGTCGAGTGCTGAGGTGTCGGCGACCGGATTGGACCCAACAAGCCTTGGCAACGGCAAGTCTCGATGCAGAGGAAGATCGTCGATGGTGCAGACCAGCAAGGTCTGGGGAACTCACCCAGCGAGGGTAAGTGAGGGCAGGCCTGGAGCAACCAGGATGCCAAGTAAGAAAAAGATTGGCCTTCGTTAAGGGCTACTAGCCAACGGGCTAGCGACCGCGAAGGAGCCTCAAGACGCCGCACGTGGATCTGGCTCACAGGACACTCGTGGAGTGGAGGCCAGTGATCTTCGGTGCAGTTGGTGCTGGAGGCTAGGGCTACTCGGAGCCCAAAGCACGACTTCGGGGGAGACCCAGAAGAGGATGCACTTGCAAATGTGCTCGGTGTCCAGGGGTCACGGTCTCAAGTCACCCACGATAGCCACGGGCCTCAGCTTTGCTGGGGACTCAGGGTAGCCTCGGGAAGTCTGAGAATCCACCTCTGGTGATGCGATGACTTCGGCGTCCAGCGGGAGCTTCAGAAATGCGAACCGGACAGATGCTTCTTTGGTGCCTGCCAAGCAGGGGAGTCACTCCTTGACCCCAAGGGAGATTCTTCTGTCCTCTAATCGTGAGTAGAGCGTTGAAGGTCCAGGATTCAGTTTCAGAGTTTCGTCCAGGGATAATCTAAAGTCCTAAGGACTGGGTTCCTATACTTATACTAAGGATAGGGGTTGGACTACTCTGTGGCCCCACCTATGGGTGGGTCAGGGCAGAGGGGTGGCTACACCCCTTTCCCTTTGTCCAGTTCGCGCCAAAGCAGGGGCTGCAAGCCCCTGATCCGGTTTGAACTGGGGTATGCACAGGGACACCAAGTGTGCCCCCAGTGCAGGACTTCAAAGCACCCGAAAGTGCTCCCGCCCAGCCCCAATACACATTATCCTGTCTGGGGAGGTGGTCACACCTCCCTGAGACAGGAAACCTATTGTCCAGGCCTCCCCTGCCGGAGTTTCGTCCAGCAGCAGGAGGCCAGACTCGTGTCTGTGGCAGCAGCATCCATTTTGTGATGCCAGGGCTTTGGAAAGAAGTTACCGGGCTAGCCAGAGTTAACATGTCTTTCCCTCTAGAAGGGTAAAATGCTACCCCCGCCGCCAGAATTGGCGGGGGTAGTATTCCAAGATGTTTGACACCAAACACGACATGTTTAGGTGCAGCCATTCCAAAGTTAGCATTTAACGCGAGGTTATAATGCGCTTAAGAGTATATGGTCAGGCTGCACTACAAACAGCATCAGAGAAGGGTCTCCGAACGCTGCAGAGGGGCCCTGCTCATGCAGGGGCACCCTCTCACATAGGAACCATGCACTCTGCCTTTAGGATTGATAAGGCCTGCCTTAGGAGTGACTTATAGGTTTATATGTGTGTATGTATTTAGTGATATAGGTAACCTATATCACAGTAAGGGGCGCATGCACCACCTTACCCAGGCTGCAGTAGCAGACCTGTGGTGTCAGTTTGGATGGCCTTCCAGGGGTGGCATAATAAATGCTGCAGCCCCTGGCAGGCCTCTGAGGTACCTATGCCCTTGGTACATAGTATACCATATACTAGGGACTTATAAGGGCACTCCAGATCCCAATCAGTGATGTGCCTAAGGCACATGGAAACCATTTTAGAGAGGAAGCAGCTAGGCTGGGGTTCTGATTAGCAGGGCCCCAGCCAGACTAATGTCGAAAAACAGTGAAGCATCAGCAAAAAGTGGGGGTACCCATGTGAAGCAGATCCTACTCTCCTACAGTCACGCCGCAGTGAAAAAGGCCAGACGCAAACTCAACCGGCCTATGAGGGTATTTTGTCACGCCATGGGTATTAAAGTGTTGTCCAATGGTAACATTACAAGATCTGAAGGGCACTTATTTCGAGATGATGGTGTTCACTTATCCCAACTGGGGTAGGCCTATTATTTGTTATAACTGAGGGATTTGCTCGCAAACTTATGGAATGAGAATTTATGGTGCAATCACAGTTTATGATGTTTTTTCCTTTTCAGCAATCTGTAAGGTGGGGCCAAGAAAACTCTGCGGTTTTCCTGGATGGCGCTTTTTGGGGGGGTGGAAAGTCTGGAGCGGCCTTATCCATCCCTCGGGGGCGGGGGTGGGGAGGACTGAACGCAGGGGAGGGGAAGAGAAAAGTTGGGGTTTCCAATTACATGGGGTTTATTCTAGAGGATTTGATTGAGTTGTTGGGGTAATTCTCTCAAAGGTTGGGGGTTTTTTGTGAGATAATTTAAGGTATTTATGATGTCAAGTTGTTTACAAAGTTGTTTGATTTAAAAGTGATGATAAATTCACCTGTCTTAATAAAGTGGCCTTTTTTGCTATATCAAGAAGTAGTGGGTTGTGATTATTGCGCGATGGGAACCCAGGGGGAGCATGGCACGAGCCGGTCTCCCCTGGGCTGTTTAGCACAATGGAACGGGCCACGTTGTACGATAGGTGTAGGTAGGGGGGCGGACTTAGGTAGTTTTTATATATCGGTGCTTTTGGCGGGAAGACACTTGCGGCGTCAGTGCCCAGGGGTGTACGAAGACTTTGTTGACCCACCTACCCACCCCCTTTTATAAAAATAAAAAAAAATAGGCTTTCTCGCCACTCTAAGACAGGTAATGAATTTTCCCACATTTCTGTCAAAGTAGGCGGTTTTTGGGGGGGTGGAAAGTCTGGAGCGGCCTTATCCATCCCGCGGGGGCGGGGGGGGAAGGACTGAACGCAGGGGAGGGGAAGAGAAAAGATGGGGTTTGCAATTACATGGGGTTTATTTAGAAGATTTGATTGAGTTGTTGGGGTAATTCTCTCAAAGGTTGGGGGTTTTTGTGAGATAATTTAAGGTATTTATGATGTTAAGTTGTTTACAAGTTGTTTGATTTAAAAGTGATGTTAAATTCACCTGTCTTAATAAAGTGGCCTTTTTTGCTATATCAAGAAGTAGTGGGTTGTGATTATTGCGCGATGAATTCGCGAGCGTTGGAAACGACTAGGAATAAAGAACATGCAAACATTGACATGGACTGAGGGAGAAACACGAGACACCCCGTACTAGACACAAGCCAAAGGGCAGCAATCACAAGGACACGCAGTGGAGTGTAAACAGGGCCAGCCTGAGGACGGTGCGACCGGTGCCAAGCTCGGGGCCGCTGCATCTGAAATTGTCTCACGGGGTTAAAGGCCCCGCTGCGGAGCTCGTTGTCAGGCGATAGTACAAATGTTAGCGATAATTCTGCTAATTCCTGTATGTTGCTGGACAGATCTGAGTTTTCTCTGGTCTCAGTTTTGACTCATTATAAGATGGCACATTCTGAGTCCCACTACCGGGACGTAAGCGGTGTATAAATGTTACATTACAGTAGAATGTTAATGTGACCATGCAGATCTCAGATTTGTATTTTGTGTAGGTAGATTTGTGTGTTACTCATTGCTTGTAATGGAAAAATAGAAGTGCAGGTACTCTGTACCAGAGTACCTGCTTGTTTCTGAGAAGTGCAGGTACTCTCCCTCTCAAAAAAAAAAAGGTTCGGTACTCAGTACCGAACAGTACCGGCCCATTTAAAGCACTGGTTTTACTGGTTTTACCACCACGATCCTTTTGTTACTTATAGATCATGAATTACAATCCTTCCAGTATAGCACAGTGAGCTACAAACCAGCATCAAGGAGCTGCTTGAAAACCGCAAGGCCTAAGTTTAGAACATTGTTGTTACTTTTCTCAATCGTTCGTTATTCTAAGGTTGCTAAAAAGGGAGCCATCTTTTAGCAACTGTAGAATAACGAATAATGTGTGTGCTTGTGATGTAAAGCGCACTGACACACTACTTTGGAATCCATGGCGCTGTAAGGATCAGGTGCACCGTTTGATGTTGCGGCACCAGACACCAGACACCACCAGCGTTAAGCCAGCCCTGAGTGTGAGTAAAATGAAGGGGGCACATACACAGAGAGACATACCACAAGGAACAACATGAGTATTTGGAGTTTACAGCCAGTATGCCCAAACCCTACTGTTGGAAGTGTATATGTTTCTTCGCACCTGTGCCACAGCATTCTTTGCATCTGGCTAGGAAGCTTTCTGGCTTCTCCAGGGCATCCACAGAGCATCAGTCTTCTGTATGGCCGTGGAGAAGATCCATTAATCCAGAAGGTAACATGCACAGAGACGATGAAACCTCCTGAGGCAGGCATATGAGTGATATGTCACGAGATGAATAAAATAACAGCTGAAGAAGCCGTCCAATTGGTGATACGAGCAGGCAGAGATAATGCCAACGGCTGTACATTTATGAAAGATAACAAGTGAACGAGCAATGATATTTGTCAGTCTGAACAGAATCTACACAATGCAATCCCCCTACTCCTCCGAGGCAGAAAGAGGCCATAATTTAGAAGGGGTAGCATACCGTAAACCCCTCTTCTGCTCCTGGTGTAGGATGATCTGAAGTCAGGAAATACAGTGGTTGGGTTATTTTGTTTGTATTGGCAGTCATCTACTAGCTTTCCTACTATTTCCTCGCAGTTTCACTTTCATTATTGGTAGCCAATGATATTTTAGGCCTAAAAAGACACAATCAGGTAAAGAGTAAGCAAACATTGTTGCAAAGGATACATAGCCTTCTTCTGTGTATCTGGCTAGATCACCAGCATGGCATCAATATGGCAGGATGCTCATTTGTTTCAATCTGAGCTGATCCCTTGAAGATTTTATCTGCGAGCCTTGAAAGAAACCGCTTTTATAAGCTCATGGGAAGCAGTGCTCCCAGCCACCTCTAGGCATGGATCCTGTGGTCAGGAGTGGGCTGCCCGTGCTTAATTGTAAAAAAAAGAGCATGGGTTCAAGATATTTATTAGGAGACCACGCCCGGTGCTAAAAAATGCTTGGTTTGTCAAATACCAAGGCTGCCTTGTCTAGATTTCCCCTCATGCCCTTCTCGTCCACCACCATACCTTTTCTGCCTCTCTTACTCGTACAGGCTCTTTTTCATCCTTCCTATCTCCCTTTGTCACTTTTTTCCTCTTTTTCGCCTCCTCCTTTTCTCTCGCTTACTCTGAAGTATTGGTCATCAAAAGTTAGAGTTGGTTCCCACCACCTGCACCCACCAGCACATTTTAAGCACTGTCAGAACCCCCTTAGTTAGAGGCATGTCCTGGGTCTTTAAGGCGGCTCACACAATCTCCACAAGCTGATATTCTTCCAGGCTTGTTTGGCCTAATCCCATGGAAGCAATGCCTTTTCCTAATAATCTCTAGCACAAGGCTTCATGGCGCTATACCTCCGCGCTGCGCCCATCACTCATGAGCAGCGAGCTGTGAACATGCCTCTGATGCCACAGAGCGACAGATGCCGCCGTGCTCTAGAGTCAGTTTCTGATTTTCTGCAGCTCTGGGTGATGCCCACAAGATGCCAGTTAGTCTGCCCTTGACACAGCAACAACTACCTCTACAAAAGCTAGCAGTCCTGAACATTGCACCCACTGCAGAGATTACTTTGGTAAAACAAGACACCCACTGCTAAAATGACTGTCCCTGAACACAGCATCAATTGCAAAACTGCTGTCCCAGAGCAGTCTGCGTACTGCTGGCATTGCAGGGCTGAGAGAATACCCATTGCTGCCATTACTGTCCCTGATCACTGCCTCGCCAGCTGTAATGCCAGTCCTTGAGTAGATTACCCACTGTTAAAACTGCCAGCATTGAACAGAGTACCCACGGCTACAATGACTGCGCCCGGATAGCGTAACCGCTGCAGAATGGAGTGAGACAGATTGGCCAACGCTTCCGATGCCTTGCGCAGCCACTTGGATTGGCCAGTAATAACCCCTATATCTTTCAGAAGTGCAGAGAATGTAATGCCATTCCTTAGATAAAATTACATAGCAGGTGTGAGGTGTATCTGTGGTGCCCACATTCACTGTGGGGGAGGTCTGTTGGTGCTATCAACAGATGAAAGATGTTTATTGTTACCCAACTGAGTGGTACTCATTTTATCATCCATGTATGGGTGAAAGACTGAGGGGCAGATTTACAAGCCCCTTGCGCCACTTTTGCGTCACTTTTCCCATGTTAAAAGTGACGCAAAAGTGGCGCAAGGGGCTTGTAAATCTGCCCCTGAGTGCAGCCACCAAGATTCACTGTGACCAATGTGTCAAACACACATTCTTTGAGTGGATTCATTAATTCATTGAACCACCAGACTTTGCATGACATGATGACAGGTTCCTTTAAAATCGGGGGGACAAGCACTGGCAAAACTAGTAGAATGAGTATTGGCTGCCGATCTTCTGCCTTAACAACGATTCATTTGTTTGTAAATGATTTTTCTATGAAGACACACGAGCGGCCAGTGGTGCTGGAACAATTTTCAGAGTGGGGGTGCTGCCATCAATGTTGCATCACTGGTTATCAAGGAAGGGGGGGTAATAGTTCTGGAGGTATGCTGACTAGTATTGGCTTGTTGGCAGTATTGTTTGCTTACCCTATGAGGGCAATACCCCTGTGCCCACAACTAGGGCAGGTGCTAGACATGGGCAGTGTGGGCAGATGCCAAGGGCCCGCACCCAGCCCACCAACTTGGGGCCCCGCACCAATGCGATACAGCCAGGCCATGGCATGAAATGTGCCACCTTGCAAGTGAATCCACAAGAGGGGGCCCCCTCCCCAGGCCTCGCTTCTATGGTGCAGGGAGGCGAACCTGAGGGAATGGGCAGGAGGCAGTCCCAGTTGCTAGGAGACATATTCCTTAGGTTTGCCCTGCAATTAGGCCTCTGCCATACCCCCCCGAACACCCCAGCAAACCCATGCAGGATGACTATTGTCGTGCTGTTCAGCTCCCTGGCAGTATTAACCCTCTCTGGTGATAAGCAACCCTCACACCTTCAGCACTCTATGAGCTGTTAAAAGGTGCTTGTAGGTGGCTGAGAGGGAGGGGCTGCAGCCCAGGAGGGGTCTGCAAAAAGCAGCTGCAGGGGCATCTATTGAGATGCAAAGAGCCCTTGTCTACAAATTACAGGGGCCTCACACATTCCCTTTCTGCTCAGGGACCCAAAAATCCTATAACCAGTCCTGCCCACAACTATGGACTTTAATTACGTAAGGTAGAGTAAGTAATTCTCAATAATAATATTAAACATGTGGTTTGATATTTCTGGAGTAAAATAGTGGTCAGAGATATCCGAATAGACCCAATACCTCATCAGCCAAAAGTACTTTCCAAGCACTAGAGAAGGCTTTGAAAAAGGAGACAGTGAAATGGTGGGAGACGGCAACACTTAAGAACTATGTGGAAGCTGATCGGATACCAAGAGGCTTGAAAATCCTAATATTCCCTCGTGTGGAAACTACATATCCTGACCACATTAAAAAAATAGGAAAACCACCTTAAAGAGGCCTCTAATAACATGATTAGACAGCTTATTGACATTGCGAAAGAGGAATGCGAAAAATACAAAGCCGAAGTAGATGAACTTACTATAAAAAACTGGAGAAGCTAAATTGGGAGACATCACTACAAAAACTATGAAATACTCAACAAAGTCATAGATGGCTATGAAGAGGATCTGACGAAAAAGAAAAAACTGAAGTTTCATAGAGATAACATTGACTATCAGCTAGGGCAAGTATACACATTTGCAAAAAGATACAACAACATTAGTAGAATCCCTAAGGAACCAGAGCCCCTTAGTCAATCAACTGAACTGGGATCTAGCTCTGACATTGTCTCTCTAGGAAGTGCAACCGAAAATACATATACAAGAGTAGGTGTGATTTTTTTTGGGAGGAGGTAAAACGCGACAGTCTAGGTATACACAATACAAACACCCCAGATGCAATAATCAGAAAAGAGATGCCTCAAAATAAGGGAGAGCAATCAACAACTCCCTAAACCAGAATACAAGCAACCCTGGACCAGTTTCACCCATATTATGGACTGATCAGCCAAGTATTGCTTGATTCCAGTGGCACAGTGAGCACAGGACCCACGGATGGGCATACCCATCACAATTAGGGCATCAAAAAACAAAGTGATGGATGGAATGCTTGAATTAATCTAGCCACTGGTGATCGCTCGGGCTGCATCCCAATCCATCTTTTCACTGGAACAAGGCTGTATATGGCTGTTGAGCCCATAACTAGGGCTAAACCGGTCTTGGGTTGCCTGTGTTCCGGTTCAGGGAGGACCTTGCTTGGCAGTCGGGCTGGACTTTTCCAATTGGAGCAGGGTCAAGAATGATTTGCATACGACTGGGTCCAAACGGAGGTGACATGGTGTGCAAAATAATGATGGACTGGGATGCAGCCCAAGTAATTATCAGTGGCTGAGATTAATTCAAGCATTCCATCCATCACTTTTTTGTATACTTCAGCAAACATTAAAAAGCATGACAGGGGTGGCTGCTGACTTTGAGCGTGAGGGCTGCGCTCTTCGAAGTTCCCTGGATTATTTATTATCACAAATGTCAATCTTGATGGTACATAAAGCCTTTATGTAATTATGTACCATCCTGATCCACATTTGTGATATTATTGAATAATTGCAGTGCACATTGTATTGCAAAGTCGACTGTTTTCCTGTGCCTTGATGTTATGCTCTGATCCTCGCTTACGTGATGGTCAGGCATTAACCAGGCACTTTAAAGAGATGTGCTCTAGCGTGCATCTGCCACCCATCGTGGAGGCCGAAGGGCTTACCTTACACCAGCCCTGGCCTTTCAGGATCAGGGGTCTTCGGGGTCCATCCCCATATGACGCAAGGAAGCCTTGCTTTCTAAGGCAGCCTGATCATTTTCAGCAACAGTCCGATAACGCCTCTGGCTGCTAACCAAACATTGCTGCCTCCCACCCTTTCCTAAGTCATCACTTGGGCCGGACTGGCTACCGGGCGTTTTGGAATGCTGCCGAGCTGGGGGCTGATTTCGTTGATGGGGACCTGCGTGTGCTGAACGAAATTCGTTTTGCTTTGTTGATTTCGAAGCACACGCAGGTCTCCATCAACGAAATTAGCCCCCACCGCAGTGACATCAGCCCCCAGCTCGGCAGCATTCCAAAACACCCGGTAGCCAGTCCGGCCCTGGTCATCACAGGGTGGGTGGGATCTTAAAATCAAACATCACTGAGCACACTCACTCTGTGACGAGTTAGTAAAGGGTGGGATTACAGTGAGTGCACGGAGCGAGGCTTCCTATTTAAATGCGGTGGGCAGAGGCAAAGTGTGAGCAAGTGATCAGATGGAGGCGAAGCTGAAACAAAAGCCTGTTAGCCTCTAAATAACAAAGCTTCAGCCTTGAAATTAAGAAATCCCTTCCCAAGAGAAACTAGAAGCAAACAGGCTGTCCAGCTCGAACAAGGAAGAGAATGTGGTGTAACGGCCAGAGCTGCAGACTTTGGGGCGGGGACTCAGGTTGGAATCTCGGCGATGGCTCAACATCCTGTGTGTGCAAATTGCTTAATCTCCCTTTGCCTAAAACTCAAAAATGTTGGCGGCCTTGTGTAATGTAGCTGGTGCGTGTGTAAAGTACTCCAATACCATTGGGTCAAGATCAGGCTATGTAAAACTACAAAAACATTTTTAAAAATTCTGCGTTTTCAAACTCAAATATCAGCAAAAATGTTTGTGCAAATACAATGGGAGATATATTGCACTTAATACATTTTTGCTTTCTCAAAGTGAATGACAGAAAAAATACAATTCAGTCAGCAGTTTTGCCCACATGAAAGCAAATATCAACAGATAAAATACATACACAAAAAGTAGAGGTGGGCAAGCCACTGAAAGCTAGAGCCAGATTCCTGGCTCAGCTCAAGGTCCTCTGAGAATCCTAATCCCAAATCAATCAGAGCTTTCACGGGGGAGATGTGACCTAGTTTCAAGAGTGAATCTCAGCCTCACCTCAACATCATTTGACTGCTCTTATCTATTTGTTGAAACAATGTAAGGTAGTCTGTAGTGAAGCGCCCTTGTGCCAGATATCTGCTATGCAAAACTGTCAAAAATGTGGGTTCTGCCTGTCTGTCACCTTATACACCATGAATTAAAAATAAAGCATTAACCTTTGTTGAAGGCATACACATCTACGGGCTATATTGCAGAATGTGAAACCTGAAAACCTGGGCTCAATCCCACATTCCCTGCTTTAACAAATTGTGTGGTCCTAAGCAAATACATTATTTCACCACACCTCTTTTGTCTTCATTTTAACGTATGACAGGACCTTATAATCAGATACACCGTGCATGCTTCTGTGTGCAAAAGCATGGATATGTTTAGAGAAGTTCATATTGAGCAGCTAGAGGTTTCAGACTGGACTGTAAATAATGTATCAAAGTGTCTGTCGGACCCCTAGCATCAACATCACCCAGCCAGGTTGTATCAGCGAGCAATCAACCCCTCACCATGGCAAAGAGACGACTCAAGACTTGGAGCAGAAGACTGCCCTTGCCTGTCATCGGCTTGACTCTCGTCTTCCCAGGTAGGCACTGAGTGTTGAGCCCTGCCAGTGGCTCGCATTGAGGTACATTCAAATAAATATGGGAACTGTGACCCCGAGTGCAACTTGGGGAGGAAGGGATCCTTGAATGCGGGAATGTTAGACCTGGCACCATTGGCGTGGTTCTCCCCTGCATTTTTTTGCCTTTGCCTCCTGTGTTTTTGCTGTATGTTGGACCCCGTTTTGGTGGTCTAGATGCTTTGGGCAATATGCCACTGTTGTTCAGTGCCAAAGTGCAAGTGCTTCCTTTGTAAATTACTGTTATGTATTGGTGTTTCCATGATTGGCTATTTGATTTACTAGTCAGTCCCTAGTACAGTGCACCTTGTGTGCCCAGGGCCTGTAAATCAAATGCTGCTAGTGGGCTGCAGCACTGATTGTGCCACCCACAAAAGCAGCCTGTAAAATGTAACTCTGGCTTGCCATTGCAGAGCCTGTGTGCAGTCTGGGACTGCCATGTCGACTTGGCAAGTGCACACACTTGCCAGGCCCTAAACCTCCCCTTTTCTACATATCAGCCACCCCTAAGGTAGGCCCAAGGTACCCCTGTGGACAGGGTGCATTGTATGTGAAAGGTAGGACATGTCCTGATGTGTGTGGCATGTCCTGATAGTGAAATACTGCCAATTTCGTTTTTCACTATTGCAAGGCTATTTGTTCCCATAGGACAGAATGGGGAGGTTGTTTATAACATCTTATAAACATAACTGACCCTGGGAACAAGGTAGAAAAATAAAGTTTAGTATGCCCGAATTCAGAATGTTAAAATACATCTTTTAGTGAGGGTGATTTTTACATTCTGTGTTTGAAAATACCACTTTTAGAAAGTAGGTATTTTTTTGCCTAACCATACAGTGTGCCTCTGCTAGGTGTGTGGATTGCAGGTCTGGCTTTAGGATGTCAGGGGCTGGAGAGGGGCAGTGGCTCCAGAAGTCTGATGAATCAGGGCTGGGCTGAATAGACCAGGGCTGCATTTAGAGTAGGGGAGGAGATTTCCTTTCACCTGCATGGGCCTGGTCTGCATTCAACAATGCTGTCTCCACCTCCTGCCAGGAAGCTGCACCAGTGAGGACAGAACTGGTTTTGGCTGGGTACAGACACTCTCTGCCTTCAGAGAACAAAGGATTTTTGTGTATAAAAAGAGGGGCCCAGACCCCAGACTTTTAGATCACTTCTGGGAAATCAAGAGGAACCTTTGCCAAGGAGAAGAGCCGGATAAGCTGAGGAGGAATACTGCCCCTGTGCTGTTTGCTGTCTGGGGTGGCCTGCAGTGGCTGCTTGCTGCCAAGGAAAGGAGAAAAAGGACTTTGCTGTTTGCTTTGTCACCTGCTTGAAGAAAAGTTCTCCAAGGGCTTGAAACTGAGCTTGCCTCCTGTTCTGAAGTCTCAGGGACACAAAGACTTCATCCCTTCTGTCTCTCTGCATCTGGAACTGCTGTTTCAGCTGCCACAGAAGGAAATTGCAACACCGACGCCGGCGAGCGACGCCGTAACCTGCACCGAAGCCGTGGGCACCGCTCGTGAAGAGCACGACGCACGGCCCCGACTTGCACCATAGGCCCGACGCCTGCTGACGCCGTGCCACATCAACTCCGAAGCCATCAGCGAAGCCGCTGCCTGCACCGGAGCCGAGGACACGGCTCGTGACGTCCACAACGCAATGTCCACCGCAGCATCGACGCCAGTGCTTCATCAACGCGGAGCCGATCCTTGACGTGGGTGACTCCTGAATTCATCAGCATCGTACCGTCGTAAGAAACCGCCGCCTCGCCGCCATCGTGACGTCACCTCCCCGACACAGTAAGGAACAGACGCCTCATCTCCCCTGCACCGCAGTAAGGAACAGAGGCTTCACCTCCCCTGGGGTCGTAAGGAACCGACGCCGCAGGTGCCAACGAAGCATCACCTCCCCGACGCCGTGCACCGCCATTGCTTTCATCAATTCCAAGGTACTGTTCTTTGTGGGTCTGCTTGACTCCGGGCCCGACGCTGCACACCTCGCGGTCGACGCCGTTCTTTCGGATTTTCATCTGTCACGACGTCGTAATAACTCCAGGTGGAGTTATTTGTTGCTAGAAACTTTATTTGAGTGAATAACCTATTTTTAAGGATATCTTGATAGCTGTATTGTGGACTTTTGTCGTTTGGTCTTGTTTTGGTTTAGATAAAGATTACATATTTTTCTAAATTGGTGTGGTGTCCATTTGTAGTGTTTTCACTATATGTGTTCACAAATGCTTTACACACTGCCTCTGAGATAAGCCTGTCTGCTCGTGCCAAGCTACCAAGGGGGTGAGCAGGGGTTATTTTAGAAGTGTATCCCCCTTACCCTGACTAGAAGCAAGGGTGCCTATTTGGACAAAGGTACCTACCTCTGCCAACTAGAGACCCCCATTTCTAACAGTGAACTGCTTGAATATGGTGATGTCTGAGACGTGATAAAAAGGACACAATATTCTGCAGCTATTATGTTGGCCTTTCACTTCTCAGTAAATACATTTAAAACAAACACATAAAATGAAAAATACATGCAACTTAAAAACAAAAACATTGGGAATTGCAGTCTTACGTAGTGGCAGCTCAGTCTGTGCATATGTTAGATTGCGCAATCAGCCAGTCTCAGAATTAAATCCTGTTTGGCCCAGTAAGGGGAGTAAATAGTGACATGCATATTTATAGTGCTATGAAGTCCCAGTCTGTGACTAAAAGTGCTGTAAATATACAAGCTATTATTTTGAAATTATATTATCAAAAGTATAATTTAATGATCACCTTGGGGTGCCTCTAGCTGAAAGGGAAAGGATCGGGGGTGTTCTGTACTGTCAAGTCATGAGAGAGGCAAAAAGAGAACGAAGAAACAAGCCACCTGTGCAGTTTGCTAATTAGTAAATCTAGAGGCTGCTTGAGAACCAATATTTGTGTGGCTTTAACTGATGAAGTCATTTGAGACTTCATGGAGTCAAAGATGTAGGGCTGAGTTTTGGAATGTGTCCAAATAAAGGGAACTTAGAAAAAAGGTCTACACCACGGACAATATGATTAACGTTTACCAAAAATATATATTTCGAAAGCACTTGTTTTATCTTAAACACTATATCTATATATGTTTTGATCCTGTTGAAATCTTTGTTTGATTCACACTTCAGAATTACAAAAACGCTTACTTTGTGATTTCCTAACTGCTAATATATTCTGAAATATATGTGCCGTTCATTTATAAATTTTGTTGACATTCTGCAGCCTTTCCTTTCTCACCAACAAGACTGTCTCATTTTCAAGTCAGAGAAAGAAAAGCAAACCCTAATTTCCATGTTAAAAGAAAAAGTGGCAATTTGTCAGAAGACACAGCCTGAATTGCGACCTCTGTCTTTGAAGAACAGCAAATATGACAAGATAAGAACAACATTTAAAGGCGCCTTTATTTCTCATTTACCTTCAGAACTCCAGCATGGTTCTTTTTGGAGGTGCTGAAGCACCTCTCGCACCCCTACTTCCAGCACCTATGCAAGCGGACCGATAGCAGTTCGGCAGACTGTGACCCAGAACAAGAGAGAGAGAAAGACAGAGAAAGGAGAAGGAATGAAGAAGAAAAAGATGGGCAACCAGAAGCAAAGGAAGAGAGTGGTGTGAAAAAGAACTTGCAAAAGTGAGATAAAAAGAAAGCAAGGGCAGTTTATTGGATGATGGAAGTATCCGGTGAAATTAGGGCTGGGCAGCCTTGGTATTCAACAATCAAAGTATTTAGCAACACCATCAGTGGCCTCTGAAGAAAATGTTTGGGCCCCTGCACTTTTGGTTTTACAAACTAAGCGCTGGAACAGTAATGCCTGAAGAACCAGCCAGGGTCATTAAATTCACTGACATCCTTTTTAGGTCTCGCCTGAGCCAGCGCGCATGCGCTGCTCTGCGAGGCTTCTAGTAAGGACTTTTAATTCAGACCACACGCTCGTGCGTGTGCTTTTTTTTTTCCTCACACGCTATTGGCCTTTGCGTGCGTCTTTCTAAGAAAGACAGCACGCAATTGTCCAAAGGCGGGTGCATGTCCCGCCTTCTCTCTCCACAGGCCTAGGGAGCTCGGGAGCGAGCAGCAGCGCGGCTGGGTGCCAGCTGCATACCACACATTCCGTACAGTGCGCGCGCACCGCGCTTGTCTATAATTGCTTTTGACCTGCCTGTTGCCTCACACGCTCTTCGGCAAAGCGCTTCTCTCTCATGTGCTGTCATGCTTTTCTTAGTTCGGAATGACTCTGGGACGTACTTATGCTCACAGCGAGTGGACGTTTTGGGTTTAATAACCTGGGACAAATTGCGATGTAAACTGGCCGTCTCATCAACGATGGAGTGCATCCTCTCTGCGGTGAGGGTGTTGATTGATCGGAGGGGGCGTGCGTGCTTTCGGAGTCTTGGCCTCCCCTCTGGCCAGACAGGAAGGAAGCTGCTGGGTCAGCGGAGGTTCAGTGCTCGCGGAAGCCACTGCCTCTGAGTTGCACAGGGCCGAGCCAGAGCTGTGCTGGCGGTACCTCCTCCTACCGCAAAGGTCTGCTGTTCGGTTCCCGGCTTACCGGCGCTCTGATTCCCATCCGTGCCTCCTGCGCCTGACCCTGCGCTCTGATGCTCATCCGTGCACCCTGCATCGGTCCCTGCACTCTGATGCTCATCCGTGCCTCCTGCGTCTGAACCTGCGCTCTGATGCCCATCCGTGCACCCTGCATCGGTCCCTGCACTCTGATGCTCATCCGTGCACCCTGAGTCTGACCCTGTGTTCTGATGCCCATCCGTGCACCCTTTATCGGAACCTGCGCTCTGGTGCTCATCCGTGCTCCCTGAGGTGGGCCCTTCCTTGCGTGGCCCGCGGCTCCAGAGCGGAGCCCCTGGGTGTTATCGGGACTCTGGGAGCGGAGGAGAAGGTATCTATTCACCCCCTGGCACAGTTAACTCCACTCTAGAGGGGGCGTCGGGGTATCTGCACACACTGCAAACGGACATGCTCACTGGCTCTAGCGTGGGGGTCACCTTAGGACGCTGGTTTCTGGTTTGCTTGAAATAACTGCTGAGTAACCGCCTGGGCCTTCCACCGAACAGAGGGCGGTGGGCACAAACTAAGGCCCTTTCCAAGCGATAAAGGGGAGGTGGCGGGTATCTTCTCACTCCCCCCCCTCGTTCCCTAGGCGCTGTTAGTAGCTGACCGTGGGTTCTCCTCCCACGGCTAGTCTTCCGCCCCATTTTGCCTCCGCCCCCCATGCTCAGCACGATTGTCCGTCGTGTCATATGGCACAGGAACCCCGCACAGCGCTGTCTCCTCGATTTCCTGCCGCTGGCCCTGTCCCGTTGGCCAGCCCTTTCATCCTTTTCATCCTTGGGCTCAGTCCTTTCACGCATTTCAGACTGTGGCTCTAGGCCAAGCCCGAGGCTTATCTGGCTCCGCAGATGCCGGGGCTTATCCAGCTGCACAGCACTGTCAATGCACGGGGCTTCTTCAGGGGCCAGGAGTGCACTGGAAGATGGGCCTCAGAGCTGGGCGGTAGCGTGTGGGCCCGGGAGGGGGAGATGGGGTGGTAATTAGAGTGTAGGGAATGCCTCCTGGTTTGGCAGTAGGTTTCTGACTATTTCGCCCAGGGCACAAGTCCTAAAAAAAGAAGTGGGGGGACGCTCCAAGTTAGGTGGTGTCACCGGAAGTGACGTCACGACAGGAAGTGACGTCATGAAAGGTGATGGGGGCAGGCTGCCAGCAGCAAACCTCGGCGTTATCATCACACTTCCTTCCTATTCCAAACCCGGGCCCCTTGTGAGCGCGCGCCGTTTCCTCTCTTGCTTTATTTGGTGGTGTGCTGGGATTTTTTGATTTCCTCGTGAAGCCCTCAATGCGGCCAGCTTTTGGGCAGGGGGGATGGCGTCCACCCGGTAAAATAAGTGGGGGGACGCCGTCCACCCGCGTGGTACCCCGACTCGAGCCCTGATTTCGCTGCTAGATTGGCCATTGACAGTTGATAAGCATTCATAATCGACCCCTTGGTTCAGTGGCACTTGTGAAACCAGTGGCGGTGGCATTTACACCAGCTTCACAAGAACCAGAAATGTGACCGCTTTGACCACTACAATCACCACAAACTGGTCCCCTCTTTGCTAGTTTTAGCAGAGAGGTTAGACAGTGAATCAGTAGGACTCAGAGCTCCGCTCAGACCCCGACAGTAGAGGCTGGTGTTGCCTTTGTGTAAAGGTACTTATGTTGAGAAAGAGGACGCTTGTGCTCTCAACCCGGCAGCTGTTTCGAGCACAAAATGTGTAATAACATACAGATAAGTGCCTTGGAAATATCTCCAGTGTGCACCGTACAACAGTTTCTCTCACTAAGACAACGGCACCAATATTGTACCATATACGGCCTATGAGGCTTTTATGTTTTTAGATTTTTTAAATCGGGCTCTTTCTCTCATCACTACCCACGTCAGATCTCTTAAATATGTTTGACAATTTTAAAGCGACATTTCGATTTGATGAGTTATTCAGTCAACCTTCCTGTCTTGTGGAAAGCTTCTTAAATATTGCTTCTGCACTTCAGTTCTTGAACAGCGCTGTAATTCTTCATCCAGAGAGTGCCTTTAAACCTTTTCAAGTAGGTAGTCTTAGGATGAACACGTGCATTTGAAGGTTATTCTTTGGTATTTTCAAAAAAACGTTCTTTAAGTTCTAGGCTCTAAATACGAAAATTGTTTCGTGTGCTATTATTTCTGTCAAACTGAACAAATAATGGAACCGGGGAACTGAGAGATAAGGCGACATGCCCAGGATCACACCATTTCGTGAGCGAGGATATAAGTATGAGAGCTTAATTCTTCCTCGTACTTAAGTTGTTTTCTTTCTTCTATGTTTTCATTTATTTCATGCTTCCCTTCCATCTTTTCGTTCCATTTCCTTTCACACAGCGCAAATCGGTTCAGCTGAAGGGTCCAGTGGGACCGGGGGTGGTACGTTATTTCTCTGCTGCACATCATGCTCCCCTCACACTATATCCATTTACTTGCGGAGCACAGTGGGATTGTGACACGCCCATGGGAAGGTTGTGTTGCGTCTGAAGGGCCACGAGGCTTCTAGCCGAATTATGGGCGCTAGTTTTCATCTATTTTCTACTCATTTCCCCTTTCCTATATATTAATTTATCTCCCTTTCGCACTTCCTCTGTCACCCTTTCTCTTCTTTCTCTGCTCCTCCGTTTATCTCTTTCCACTCTTCCTCTCACCATTTCCCCTTGTCTCTTTGCTGATCTTGTTTTTTTATCTCTGTATCTAGTCTTCTGCTGTCTCTCTTTCTCTCTCTAGCCATCACCCAGGCACTCATCCTCTATTTCTTTTCATCCCTCCTGTGGTCACTCTCTTCGTATCACGCACTATCTGTTCCCCTCTCTCAGTTTCACTGCTTCTCTCTCTCGCTTCCTCTATCTCTCGCTCAAGGACACACACACACAATTTCTTTCCAAATATCTCTTGCTAAACACTTATAAGGTCCCAAAGGCGAGACCTATTGGCTATGCCAATGCTTGTTTAGGTCTTGGCAATAGACAGCTGTAGCTGTCTCACAAACCTCATGTATTCGATGTGTTGATGAGTGGCAAACCCTGGATCTCCTCAGCAGGGGCACCACAAATGGCTAGAATGGCCCTGTGATGGTTTGGGACCATCAGACGGCGACGACCAATCCAACATGGCCGCCGCCGTCGAACAACCAGGAAGTAGGGTCAGCGGTCTAGCTGACACGTTACGTCAGGACGAGGAGGACGCTGAAGAGGATTGGTGGGCGGCGAAAGGAGGGTCGACCGGAGCCGAGTGGAGTGCGGGAGGAGAGAGGACGACGCGACCGGTACGAGAGGAAGAGCGGAGCACGAACGTGAGGGTTGAGGAGGAGGAAGAGCGGAGCGCGAGTGTGAGGAGTCCCGAAAAGGAAAAAGTCAGCGTCTGGAGCAGGCACGAGAAAACGCGGGACGACCACAACAACCGAGAGGAAGAGGGAGAGGACAGAGGCCGCTCAAGGAGCACTGCGCACGAGACCACTCCTTTCCGCAAGGACGAGGAGACTGGGTCTTCCATCACCACGGCCCAGGAGGGTCGTGGGAACAGGCAAGTGCCAAAAGCAAGCACGGTGTTGTTTAAAGGGCTGTTGGCACGGTTAAAGGGCACCAGGGAGTGAGCACTTACATCCCTACACTAGGCACCCACAACGATAGGGCTCTGGTGGTGGTGCACTTCTCCCTTCCCCTTCACTTAAAAACGTTACAACAGGAGTCTGAGCCTTCCCTTTTCTTTTTCTTTTTTTTTCTTCTTTCTGGGTCAACGCTTGACTGCCAATCCGGGAGGAACCCAAGAGCACAGAAACAAGAAGAGCCAAGAACAAGCATCCAACCAACGAAAACCCCTTCCCCAGAGACTTAATAATTCTTACTGTTTGTGTGTGCTGTCAACACACGTAACACAATAAAAACTAGAAGAGAAAAGCAGACCTTCCTTGTATCTGACCTGCCTAAAAGGAGGGGTGGGAGGTCCGGGGTGGGAACCCACGACCACAGGCCCTGAGACACAAATAATGACAATTAGTGATGTAGAAAGGGTGCGTGAAAAAAGAGAAAAACAATCAATTTTCATCTTTAATAAAAGTAAGTTCAATCATGATTCAGTCTAGGGATGAAAATATCAAACATTTTGATCGCTAGTTCCTGACCCTGACCCTTCTTTGTGCTCTCCTTCAGTTCTTATAGGCTCGTCTCCTCTCAACTCATCTCTCTCATCTATCAGTGGTCCAAATCATTCGTCCGCAAAATTTTACTACCCTTCTACATCCTCTTCCATGTCAGAAAAGCGGTTCTATACCTGTTCTCAATATACCTTGCTTGTTATTTAAAATGCCATTTGTCAACATATGCCAGCTACTTGTAGGCAGCTGCATATTTATTTCTCTTTTACTTTTTGTGATACATGTTTGTAATATTTAAAAAAAGCCACCACAACATCTTGCCAAGGCCGGACCTATTGTCTTTGCCAGTGCATGTTTACGATGTTAACCTGCATGTCATGTAGTAGCTAGGCTGAAAAGTCATACCTGGGGCCGTAATACACAAAGTGCCCCTTGGACACATTAAGGCTTTTCATAGACTTTTTGAACCCTCATGGATTTTGTTATTTCAAAAGAGCTGACAGATGCTTATACAATCTGTCTGAAAAAGCCATTGTAGTGATGCAAAAATGAGCCCTGCTGTGATCGCAGAAGGGCTTTGCCTCATTTGCATGCTACCATGGCTCGGGGAACTGTCTTGTGGTTTGTTGCCTGCCTTGTTATGTTGGCCTAGGCCTAGCTGCCATGCTGCTTTTCTTTGCGCACGTTACATTGAGCCAGGGCTCCCTCGCCCTTTGCTCTTGCTAAGTTCTTTTGCGCTGTCTGCATTTTCTGTCTTTCACCTTTTCTCTTGTTCGATTTGGGCTCAGACTGCACAACATGTACAAGGTCACATAACAATGTATTTCGGTTCTTCCTGATATGGCCAGTCTCGCGCACCCAGACATAACATTAGGCGCAAATGCCATGAAACTTGGTGTGCCTTTAATACTGCAGTTTTACTGGCGCTTAACACACTTGGAGGAATCCTTTCCAGGGAGAAGAGCTGTGATTGTCTGCCGATGTAGTTCTGCATCTAGAGACCGAGGTATGAGGGTTCGCTAGTCAAAGCCCAGAGGTCTTCTATTTTTATAATAAACTATCTTACTGCACGGGGAGGGTGGTAATGTTATTTAGACATTTATCCACTGAGTTATGAAATGCTTTCCCCGTTTGTATTCTATGGAATTGTAACCATGCTGCTTATATTATTCATATGCATTATGCTATTAGTGCTGACACGTGTACTGTACCTTAGAGCACGTAAGTTGAAATAAATATTTTAATCTACCCTGTGTCTCTTCATACGCGCATTGTGGACAAGTACGAGTGAGTGACGAAAGAGTGTTCTTGCTTCTGCGAGTCCTGAGATAAAGATACCGTGTTCTGGGTTGTCCAATCATTGGTGCTTTGGTACTAATGGGATGCTAAGCTAGTTGGGTTGGGGTTTTGGGTGCTACGGTATATGGTAGGCAAACCACTGTATTCCGGGGTCCTATTATCCTGTGCATAGCTCTGTGTATGTGCAGAAACCCTAAGACATGGCGCGGCCAACGTGGGGCAGCTTCTCTGCGAGATGCTTGAGTAGTACTTGTGCTTGTCCACATAACCCTCACGTACGCTTCCGGAGGCGTAAGTGACGGTGATACCTCCTATATTGAACGTTTTATAGGTTCTTTCAAGCTTGAAGTTATTAAAAAAGGTTACATAAATAACCCATTTTGTGCTCCCTGTTAGGTTGTAGAATACAATTGTTTAGTTATGGCTGGTGTGGCGATAGCTGCACATAGCCGAGGACCACTCCGAGAACACCTAGGTGTATACGGAGTGCCCGATGCTGGGGTCGAGTTGGTCTTTGTGGTTCAAGCCGATCCGGCTTATCACTTTGAAGTGTTTTACACTTGGATCACTTTTGAGGCGGTGGATGCAGGTGATAAGCTGTTTCATGAATATAAACCCACCGCTATTCCTGCTGCCTATCGACCCTATACTAATCTTGAAGTGCCTCTCACGGCTTGGCAGCAACGTGTTTGGTTTAATGGCGCCCTCCCACAACCAACTACCGCAGTTCGTTTAGGCCCCTTATCCATTGAGGGGGCCACTTGGCCTGTATTGGCCGGGTATACCCCGCATCCAAATTATCTGGCTTTATCGATTGCGGATCTGCGCACTATGCATACCGAACTGGTGCGAGTGCATAGAGCCTTAGTGACATACGTTACAGGTAGTCTCCATGGAGCTGCTCCTGTAGTCGCTGGCCAACCAGATGTTGCAGCTGGAGTGACCATAAGTCCTGTCATGGTAAATTCTGTGATGGGCAAACGTCCACAAAATAAGGACGATTATCCTTACTGGCTTGCAGAAAAGTTCGATCAGATAGAAGCGGTGTTTCCACATACATCCCCAGTGGATAAACACCGCATCCTTACGATAAGTTTGCCAAAAGACTTAATCCCCGATTTGACATCATGTGAAAACTGGGGTAAGGTATTCGCAGCGGTTTATTCAAAATGTTTTGGTACTCCTTCCATGACGGTTCTACCCTCTGTAATTAAAAAAGTACAGGACGAGCATGGCCCTGAAGCGGCTGTGGAATTAGGGATGAGACTAGTGGGAGTGTTTGATGTAGTAGCTGAACTGATCCTTGGAAATGTCAAGGGCGATGCTATGAACTTTCAAGTAGCGAATGCTTTGGCTTTGGTCCCAGAGTTGGACAGGCCTCGCGAACTACCGAAAATTATTGCCCGGGCTTATAAAACAATTGGAAGAAATAGCCTAGGCAACAAGCCTTTTGTAAAAATGCAAACTCAATCGCAACCACAAATTACACAAACAAAAAGTACATCTGAGAAAGATGATAGACCAGTCTTCACTAAAAAGAGTTGGAGACAGAAAAAACAGGGTAAGCAACAAAAGAAGCCGGGGTCGAGAGGCGCTTCCCCAGTTTCGGTTTCTTCTGAACGTACTTATGATTTACGTGATAGGTCGAGAATTAAATCACCAGAAAGGTTTCAGCGCTCTGATACGCGTTCTCCTCGTTCTTCACAGGCCCAGACGTCGTCACAGGCTGGTGGAGGAGGACGGCAAGATAGAGGAAGGGGCCGAGAGGCTCCCCAGGAGCGAGACCAACCTCGACAACAAGTCAGAGGGAAAGCAGAAGACTTTCACCTTTCTCGACCGCAATTTCAGAAGAAAAAGTTGCCGCTGTAACAGCGAAATATGCCACAGACCGTGAGAACGAGACTCCTGAATTGGACGTGGGCAGTGACCCTCCTAGACAGCGCCGCGGAAGTTACCATAGTGCGGGAGGCGCTACGTCCTCATATGGAGGCGACAGCAACTGAAACATTCGTTACTGTAGAGACAGCTGACACTAGAGTGGCACCCCCTGACAGACTGTACAACATAGTCATCCAAATTGAAGGTGATATACCGCGTGAAATAACAGGGATTTTTTGGGAAAATCTAACCTCTTCATATGACATTTTGTTAGCAGAGGTGGATTGGCCACCCCCATTCGTTCTCGCTGCACATAAAGGAGAGGAGGTAATCCTTCCAAGCTTTTCACGGCATGTCCCAAAAGACAAAGCTGAAGCACTTGCAGCTGAGTGGGCTGTGTACCTGGCTCCAGCGTTATACCGCAACCATGTGGGATGGGATGAAGAATCACCTCCCCATGCAATACCTTTGCGGTCACTACCGCAGCCACAACCCCAATATCCCATCAAGCGGCAGGCAAAGGCCCCGTCTCCGAAATTCTGACACAGTTGGAATATCAGGGAGTAATTGAACCATGCGTATCACCTATGAACAATCCCCTTTTCGTGGTTTCTAAACCCGATGGATCGTACCGCTTAGTTTTGGATTACCGGCATTTAAATTCTCATTGTCGGAACTTTGCGGTGCAGAATACACACAGTTCTGCGCTTGTAGACAGTCTTGTTCGTAAAAAATACAAAACGACACTTGACCTTTCAAACGGTTTCTACACGCACAACCTAGCCCCGGAGAGTGGTCAATGGACTGCATTCACATCCGGTGGTAAATTATTCCAGTTCCGGCGTTTACCCATGGGCTACAAAAATAGTCCGGGTGTATTCGCCGCCCGTGTTGTCTCTTTGCTAGACAGCATAGACCAAGATGCATGTTCGTACGTTGATGACATTTATCTGACGGACGATTAATTATTTCCGCATCTGTCCCGTGTGGACCGCATTATTCTTGAATTTGCGGAGCAGGGTTACAAATTTAACTTTGCTAAATCACACATTGCTGAATTTACCGTTCTGTTCTTGGGCTATGAGCTCAACAACGAAGGTAAGGGCTTAGCCCCCATTTCTTGGAAAAATGTGCACATTTGTGCCCCCAAATACTCTGAAGAAACTTCAGTCTTTGCTGGGTTTCCTGAATTTCGGGCGTACTTACATTCCCGAATATGCCCAGCGTATCAAGCCTTTGTATGCTTTGATACAACCTACTTATTCAAGGTCTTGCTGGCTGCCTGAGCATACCTTGATTCTGCAGTCTTTGCAGACAGACCTATTGGAGTCTAAATATCTTTTGACTCGTGATAACCACACAAACCTGGTGATTAGAATAATTCCGGGGGCGGTGGGATTCACGTACTTAACCTTTAATGAAGGTGATACAGTACCCATCGCATACAAGTCGCATCTGTACACTTCCGCTGAATTACGCTTTACATCTGTCGAAAAAGTTCTAACTGCAGTGCAAATGGCGATTCTAAAAGAACGCGCACTGGCACAGGGAAAGCGAATTCTGGTGGTAACACCCTGTCCTGCCCTAGAGGCAGTGACAAAGGCAAGCGTACCGAACTCAAAAGCAATGCATCCCCGTTGGATACAATGGGCTACATCCTTGACGTCATCAGACGTCGCCTTTATTTTCGATTCTTCTCTTCAGACTCAGGAGTTCTTACAGTATGAATTCGTTCATCCTCCTCCTCTGTTTATATTGCCGCTTGAGGATTACAAATGTGTGATCTACACAGATGGTTCGGCGCAACCGGCCACTGGGTCCAAGCACGCTTATTCAGCTGCATGTGCTATTGTTGCGGGTTCCTTTGTAAATGGAACGTTCAAATCCTCTGTAGTGCACACTCGCACACTTGGAGATAGTACCGCACAATTGGCCGAGCTGCATGCATTGCTTCTTGCACTTGAGTTCGCTTCTCAGGATGAGACAACTCTTATTGTATGTGATTCATTCTACTGTGTACAATCTTACAATGACAATCTGTTTTTCTGGTCGAAAAATGACTACAAGGACGCAAAAGGGAGCACGATTAAGCATAAAATGCTTTGGGTTCGAGTGGCAGAATTGCAACAACGTCTGCCTCTCACACAGGTGGTTCACACCTTAGGCCATCAGCGGGTGGGCGCACACGCTATTGGTAACGATCTGGCAGATGAAGCTGCCCGTTCGGCAGTAGTCACGTGTTCAGTAGCAGCGGTTACCAGGTCCATGTCTAAAATTGACTCTGTTATTCTAGCAGCTATTGCTGCAACAAAGGAAGGTGTTAATTACCCTACAGGTTTTCCTTCCAAGTATTCTTACAAGTTAAGTCCCGAACAGGTTCCTTATGTAACAATACCTGACGTTGGAGATCGGCTGATCCCCAACGCGGACCGCAGGAGTGCCTTGATATCAGCTGCACACGAAGGCATGGCTTCTGCTCATGCAGGTGTGTCAGCTACAGTTTCCATCTTGCAGCAGCGTTATTGGTGGCGTGGATTGTATAAAGACACCCGTGCTTTTGTGCTTTCCTGCGACGTTTGTCAACAGATTAAGCCTTCCACGGTAACACGCCCTCCACAGACCCCGCTCTGCATTGCTAACAGACCCTTTGGGTGTGTTTACTTGGATCACTGCGGTCCATTCTCATCAGACACTGCCTATAAATACATCTTAGTAGCAGTGGACTCGTGCACACGGTTCCTCTGGGTCTGGCCACAACGTAGTGCTGACGCTCGAAATGTAATCAGGGATTTGCGTGTCTTTGTGGGAATTTTCGCATGCGGCACCTTCCATTCGGACCAAGGTCCGGCGTTTGCCTCTAGGGCTTACAAGGATGCAATGGCTTCGCTTGGGGTGCGGGTGAAATTTTCGTCTCCGTATAGGCCTGAGGGCAACTCTATCGTTGAACGAATGAACCGTGACTTAAAGCAATCCTTAACAGCTAGAGTTATAGGTACTGGCAGGAACTGGCTGGCCCACTTGTATACCGTTCAGCGTGCACTTAATAATCTCCCTAGAAGACCTCTGGGTGGGCGGACCCCATACGAAATGCTCTTTGGCATAAGAATGTTTGTGCCTGACCTTGAGGGTCCAGACATCGCGGCGCAATCCGCCAAGTTTGATGTAGATAATCATTCTGCTATGTTACAGGACTTACAAGAAGCCCGAGACAAACTTGCAACTACACATTTGCCTTCAGCCACAGATCCTGCGTTGCAGATTCCGGTAGCCGGCTGGCTTCCAAAGGTTGGAGAACTGGTTCGAGAGAAGGTTGAAAACAAGAAAGAATTCGGCCCCTCTTTTCGTGCACCGGTTCCAGTTCTGGGCTTGAAGGGAACACGTACAGTCATTTTACCACCGCTTCCTGGTCGCAAGGAGAACAGATACATCTCAGTGGAAAATGTCAAGCTACAGCGCCTGGCCGATCCTGAATAGTGTCACACCAGCGGTCTCTTGTCCTGCCATTTATCGGACATATGTTCGTGGCCCATCTACACGAACGGTCGCTGATGCTGTAATCGAGATGGTTGATTTGCCTGAATCTTCTCCTTTGCCTGAAACTATAATTGATCCCCAACTCTCCACCAACATCGACGAGGACGAGTATACCTATCCTGCATCTGAATCGGTGGCGCATCAACCAACAACGCCACTTGGCCCGACTCGTTATTCCTTTGATTCGGATTCCACCTCTTCAAAAGTCCCATCCAAGTTCAGTATTTTTGTATCCTGGTTTAGAGACAATTTTTTGATTCCACCCTGGACATACATCTGGTTGGTACTTTTCTTGATTTTTTTGTTCATGTCCATTGGCTTTGTCACAGTGTTTTTTCTACTAATCAATGGTCACTATTTACCTGAACGCTCTGCTGTAGACTATGTTTCTGGAACTTTGGCTCCTCATTCCTCGCCTCACATCATGAAGCGTGACCACACATTTGTGAATATTTCAGCTTTTCCAGTTGCTGATGGCATCGTATGGCATGCAGTGAACTATCAAATCCATGGTCCGACGGAAATTATTAATGTACCTAATGTCCTTCGTGTTTCAATGGGTGATGTAGTAAAAAATAACATTCATTCTGATGATTGGGATGTGCATGCCGTTGAAGCATTGTTTGCCGATTTAAAATATTATGCATCTTTTAATGCTGAAGATTTATATATGAATTCTGCGAATTATGCCGATTTGTATTGTTACCAACATTGGGGTAATCATTTTCTCCATAAGCCAAGTGCCCTGCGTAGTTCTGTTAACTACACCCAATGGGAACATTGTCCAAACCCCTTGCCAGGTAGCTCACAAACTCTTCGAAATAAGTTTACCTATTTTACTGATTTTAATCGGTCAAACCCCGCATCCTATTATTTTAGACTCAATACCACGTCAACTCAGAAAATTATGTTAACACACACCAAATTGCTTTATTCGGGTTCCTTTTTAAGTGCCCTAGCAGTGGGTGGTTATGAGTACTGGGAGAATACAGTAGATTTGAAATCTATTTGGGGTTCCAAGCCATGGCAGGTACAAGGAACCGAGGCATTGCACCGTGCTTGCCTTATTCCTACCCAAATTATGTTCCTAAATGATTCTATTTATCAGACTACGTGTTGGGGCTTAGCTACCACTAAACAATTAAACACGCCCTCAATTCCATCCCTGTCGAGTTTTCCCAATGATAGCTCACGTCTTAACCTGTCCCTGGCGACCCTACAGGCTCTGTTACAGAATAATTCGTTTAATGTTTCCGAAATCGATCTGTCACCCTGGTTGGTATGGCCTATATCATCTAATGCATGCCAAATGCGTTTTCACGACTCAGGTACTGGCTACACACAGGATAGGCCTGATCCGAGATTTACTGCTTCCCGTACTGTCACTACATATTCTGTTGGTAAATTATGCAAACAATGGCTACAACATTCGTCCCTTGATTCTGTTAAACAACATTTGTCCCTCCTTTCAGGCACTATTGATCTGTCCGACTTTGTTTTGGGACCTCGTGGTCCCCGACCTAAGAGATTCATTTATGAAACGTATAATGAACTCTGGAAGCTGTCACAAATTGAAGCTGCTTCCCGTCTTCGGGAAATAGATCAAGCAAATTTGGAAAAGGTGCTTGCTGTTGTTGACAATAGTATTAATACCCTGTCTTCTCGCATTTATACTTTAGAGAATATTGTGTCCTCTGTTGTTGATATTGTACAAGATGATGTTTCTGTGTTATATCATGGTCAGAATCAATTGCGTTCAGTTATGCAGTTTGCATGGACTTTACAAACGCTCAAGTTAGGTAAAGTTCCTTGGCATTTTTTGAACACCTCTGCCTTGTTTCTACCTTTTAATTTAACTGACAAACAGCAATTCATGTCCATGAAAGATGCAACTTACACCTTATTACATATCGAAAAGATGGATCCTTTGCCGTTCTCTGTTGCAGAACTCGATTCTGCTGTGTGGCTAGTTCATGGGGTTATCGCTTTACCTTTTTCCTTGTTTGAATTTGACTCGTGCATGAAACATTATCCTGTGGGCCGTTACCAGCCCTTGGGCAGTGCTTTCCTGCATGAACTCTGGTCCTTGCCTTTCATGTATAAATGCCTTCGGGACGGCAAGGAGGTTTTTCTCACGGGGGAGTCCTGCGACTCGACTATGGGTCATTCGCTTATTTGTAAACACATTAAATTGCATGGCTCATGTAGCGTTTCCGCTCCTAATCTTGCTTGTGTGCTGAAAGGTATTCCTGCTCCTGTTATTCCTCCTACTTTCACTCTCCTTTCCAATGGTAGCTATTTACTTTTAAATAACGAAAACTGTTGTGGCCTGCAGGCTGGCATTCCTTACATTGTAACAGTTTCGCACAGGGTTGTCTGCTGCAAAAATGTGCTTTTTCCTCCCCCTCATGGCAAGGTTGATATCTCTATTTGGCCTTCCATCCCTACCATGGAGGCAGATTTCAATAGACTGAGCAGAATAAAGGCACTATTATTGAACGAGGAAGTTATGCTCACGTCCGCCCGGGAGACATTCATTCTCCAGGTGGCGAGTACCCACAGTGAAATACAGGCCCTTTTGAACACTAATCTCCCCCAACATTTTGGGGAGTTAATTCATCGCATTTTTAACGCATCTAACACTGAGGGTCTGGTACACTTTTTTAAGGTCGTGGGGTCTGGTTTGGTGTCCTCCTTCCAAACTATTTTTGGTGTCATCCCGGCATTTATTCATTCTATTTTTTCTAGCGTCTTTGGCGGTTTCCCGTTGATCATCGCTTTGGCGGCTGGTGTCCTGCTATTAATTTGTTTTCTGCGCAATGGCTGCTCCCCGATGGGACCTGCTCGATCCGGACCGCCTCCAGCTGCTCCGTGAGCGCCTTTTGGCTGGTTTTGGTGACTTGCCATTGGCGACACTGAGTGTGTCATATACTCTTTCTTTTCGCTTTGCGTATTTCACTTGCGTGCAACCTGTAATGACTTGTGTCCGCTGTCCTTTCACCTGGACTTTGGATTATTGCCTCTCCAGTGACGAAAGAGTGTTCTTGCTTCTGCGAGTCCTGAGATAAAGATACCGTGTTCTGGGTTGTCCAATCATTGGTGCTTTGGTACTAATGGGATGCTAAGCTAGTTGTCTTAGGGTTTCTGCACATACACAGAGCTATGCACAGGATAATAGGACCCCGGAATACAGTGGTTTGCCTACCATATACCGTAGCACCCAAAACCCCAACCCAACTAGCTTAGCATCCCATTAGTACCAAAGCACCAATGATTGGACAACCCAGAACACGGTATCTTTATCTCAGGACTCGCAGAAGCAAGAACACTCTTTCGTCACTCACTCGTACTTGTCCACAATGCGCGTATGAAGAGACACAGGGTAGATTAAAATATTTATTTCAACTTACGTGCTCTAAGGTACAGTACACGTGTCAGCACTAATAGCATAATGCATATGAATAATATAAGCAGCATGGTTACAATTCCATAGAATACAAACGGGGAAAGCATTTCATAACTCAGTGGATAAATGTCTAAATAACATTACCACCCTCCCCGTGCAGTAAGATAGTTTATTATAAAAATAGAAGACCTCTGGGCTTTGACTAGCGAACCCTCATACCTCGGTCTCTAGATGCAGAACTACATCGGCAGACAATCACAGCTCTTCTCCCTGGAAAGGATTCCTCCAAGTGTGTTAAGCGCCAGTAAAACTGCAGTATTAAAGGCTCACCAAGTTTCATGGCATTTGCGCCTAATGTTATGTCTGGGTGCGCGAGACTGGCCATATCAGGAAGAACCGAAATACATTGTTATGTGACCTTGTACATGTTGTGCAGTCTGAGCCCAAATCGAACAAGAGAAAAGGTGAAAGACAGAAAATGCAGACAGCGCAAAAGAACTTAGCAAGAGCAAAGGGCGAGGGAGCCCTGGCTCAATGTAACGTGCGCAAAGAAAAGCAGCATGGCAGCTAGGCCTAGGCCAACATAACAAGGCAGGCAACAAACCACAAGACAGAACGGCTTAACTGTGTTCAGCCTCTGATGTGGTGCACAATCACTGAGTAATGCTGGCAACCAAGAGTATCCCACCTTGTTATTTGAAACGTAGGGCACTACTCTCATCAGGTGGTACACTGTCCACTCACGGGCGGGGAAGGAAGCAATTCCTTTTTGTTATATAACCCTCACACACTCTAGTAGTGTCATGCGTCATCATCGGGTTCACCCTGACTCCTAAAGGTCAGAGTGGGCTCGACAATATTTCAGGGAGCACTTAAGAGAAATAGGCCAGGGGGTTTAAAGATTAAAAATCCTCCATTAACTCCAGGTATCCCTTTATTGGCGGAGTTACAGGGGATATTAAAAATAAGAAATAGGGTGGTGAGGATGCAATGGTCCTATGACCCTAATGCCAACATGTTTCAGCCCTTAGAGATTGGCCCGAGTGGGTCCTGGGCTTTCTTCAGGGCAACTCAGATTCCCTCCCTGGAATGAAATAAGGTTCTACCTATTTTTTAATAAGATGTGCAGAGTACTGCACCTAAAGACCGTTCTGGTGTATACTCATCCTTGACCCGGTTCTTCGGTTTAATGTGTCCAACCTGTGAATAAAAAACAGTTTTTTACCTGCTAACTCATGTGTCCAACTCATGCTGCGCTTATATTAACAGTCTATGTGGGAGACTCCGCGCGTTCATGCATCGTGCATAGTGTACTCAAACTTTTTGACCACTCTGTGGGTGTCTGGCCCCCCCAGACACCGCCATGAGTGGTAGTGTCATTTACACATTACCACACAAACAGTGAAAATAGGCGCAAGGGTGTAGAATCTCTACACCCCCTCTATACCATCATGCACCATTAAAATAACACACCCAGGTGTTTTGTCACTCATAGCTATATCGCCTCTCATAGGTGATATATTATTATCAATATAACGTTCCATGCGTCCTTACCCTTCTGTGGTGGACTTCTCAAGGAAATGCGGAGTGAGGGGTAGCCCTGTAGTCATACACTTGTAGCGCGTGACAAGGAGAGAGAAAAGGGAAGAGTAGTGTTTTCCTCAAGTCTCCGAGGGACATGTACCAAAACATCCCCGACCATGTTGAGCACCCTCACAAACACACACACACACACACACTTTGTCAAGGGTACTGCCCCGATCAGTCACCTACTTGGGTCCTCGTATCCCGGCTTTCTAGGACTCTGTATGCCGGGAACGCGTCTTTATGTGTGTATCTGTCCCAGCGTGTGCGGCTCGGTCGCAGGTGGAGCCCCGCCTCTGCCGCGCCGGATGGCGTCATCCGTGCAGCCACGGGTGGAGGACTACAAAGTCCTGAGGTTCCATGGGAGATGTAGTGTCAAGTATTAGTTTTGCCTATATGTCTTTGGACCATATTAGTAGCGGTCTCAAAAAAGACCCTTTAGACCTTGTATACATCGGGTCAATCAGACAGATAATTGCTAGCTGTACATGGCCCATGTTAACCCATTGCCTGTGCTATGCGCGCATTTTTACATGACTAGTGTATCTCATAAGCAAACTTGATGGAGATACCTGCCCATATTTCTTTGTATCCGTAGTGGTGCACCAGAAGCCTAAGAGATAGATACACATAACAGCTTCTAAATTATGGGTGCTGCTTCTAGATGTTTCGTTTCCAAATCCGTAGAATTCAGGACAGGTAGACGATTGTCAAGTAATCAATATAATAGTTGCACTGTGAATACGACCAACAACCAAGTGTTGTTTTCTCATCTGACCTAGATGAGAAGCACTGATTTGTTGGTATCAGTTATTACTGTCTAAAGGTCACACGTACCTTAACATCCCAAAGAGGATTGAGGAAGATTTGAGGTTTGTGGAGTGTAAAGGAGTAAAAACCGACGTCTATCTGGTGGAACATTAGAAATTTCCAGAATAGTGTTACCTTCAATTTCGGGCATAGTTTATTTGTGAGTCAGTTGGCCCCATGGAATAGAGTCGTTGAGTCCTTGTATATGAGCCTTGAGTCTGTACACCCACCGTTGTTCCTTCTCTAGTAATCTTTGGGAAACACCAGTACCCCCCTTGAGTTTCTCAAATACAGTCAGTTGAAGATCATGGTCCGAACGTCTAATTTCAAGATAATGGGATGTGAGTTTAGTTGCTGTCTTAGCCCTTCGTATAGTGCTTCTATGCTCACTTATGCGTGTCTTGACTTTCCTGGTTGTCATTCCGATATATCGGCTCTTGCAGGGGCATGTAATCATATAGAGGACATTTTCAGTGTTACGGTTAGTGTTGTGTCGTTGTTCCCAAATCTGGGGAAGACCTAGGTCGATATGGGTAGTCTGGCCTGTGAATTGGCATACAATACACGAGCCGCATGGATAATGCCCCTTCACTTGTGGTTGGTTCCACAGGGTCATTTGAGTGTTTTGTTGGGTTTTCTCAAACTTTAGTTGGTTTGAAGTCAGTATGTGCCACTTGTTATTTATAATTTTCTTGATTATATTTGATGATGAGTTATAGGTGGTAATGCATATCAATGAGTTGGTTTCTTTTTTCATGGTGGTCTCGAGTAAGGCAGAACGGGGGGTGTTGCGAGATCTTTTTCGGGCTTGTTCTATTATCCTTTTAGGATAGGCCTTCTCCAGTAGTTTTTTGGTAAGTTTGTCTGCTTCTTCTTTGTAGCTTTCCAAGTCCGAACAATTTCTACAGATTCTTAGGTACTGTCCCACTGGGAGATTCTCTCTCAGGGAACGTGGATGTGCACTGTTGAAGTGAAGCAGGCTGTTTCGGTCTGTGGGTTTGGTATAGAGAGTGATCTCCAGTTTTCCACCTCTGGCTATGATGTTGACATCAAGGAATGATACCTTTGTGTTGTAAGTAGACATGGTGAAGCGGAGGAAGGGGTTCAGTTGGTTCATCCATTCTCCAAATGCCTCAGTGCTCTCTTCATCTCCATGCCATATTATCAGGATATCATCTATGTATCTCAGCCGAATCCGGACTTTGTCGGAGTACGGATTATTGGTCCAAATGTGTTGTTCTTCCAGTTGGCTCATGTACAGGCATGCAATACTGGGGGCAAAAGTGCTGCCCATGGAAGTTCCGTGCTTCTGTAAGTAAAGTTGGTCTTCGAATCTAAAAAAGTTTTCAATCAAAGCCATGCGCATGAGTGTCATAATCCATTCAATGGGTGCATGCGAAGGCCAGTCCTGTGTGCATAGTGTGTTTTCAATAACGCGTTGGCTCTCCTCTTGTGGAATACTGATGTACAGAGCTTCCACGTCCAGACATATCATCATCTCTTGTGTGGGATCATACTCTAAATCAACTAGGATGTTGAGAAGGTGTTTGGTGTCTCTCACGTATGATCTGATCTGTGTAACCAGTGGTCGTAAAAACCAATCTGTGCATTGGGAAAGAGGTTCTAGGACCGATCCTATCCCAGATACAATAGGTCTTCCTGGAGGTGGAATTCTGCCCTTGTGGATCTTGGGAATGGTGTAAAACAGTGGTGTTCTGGGTTCGCCTGTATTGAGGAAATCCTTTTCATTTTTTGATATCCAGTTCCTCTCCAGTGCATCTCCCGTGATATTAGCAATCTTCTTTTGTAGACGTGTCGTAGGGTCTCTTTGGAGTTTTTTGTAGTGTCTTTCGTCTGAAAGTAAAGTCAGGCATGCTCACCTGTAGCTGTCTTGGTCTTGAACCACAATGGCTCCACCTCCATCTGCTGGTTTAATCACGAGAGTTCTTTCGCTCAGTGATCTCAGTGACTCTCGTTCTCTTTTGTTGAGGTTAGTAAAGGTGTCTCTCCTGGGTTGTAATCGTTCCACTTCATTGATGACTGCTTCTTCAAATGCGATTACTTCTGGCGGCATCATAGATGGTGGGGGGTTGAAGTTGGATTTCTTCTGCAAAGTGGTGTGGCCGGTGTCTGCTTCCAGCTGGGGCTTGCCCTCAAAATATGTTTTTACTCAGATTTTCCTGAAAAATTCACTCAATTCACATCTTGTCCTGAATTTGTCAATCTGAGCTTTGGGGACAACCCCGAGTCTGGAGTGAGGATCTCATTCGTAAGGTTGACCACCAGGTCTACTGGGAGCTCGGGCCCTCTTGTTGGTCCCTCGTCTGGCTCCTTGTGTTCACTCCTTCTCTTGATGTGTCGTCCCATTGGACTCTTTTGTTGTTCCGTCTGCCACGTCTTCCTCGTCTTCCACCCCGTCCTAAAAAATACTGTTGGTTCTGATTGGGTTGGAAATATGGCATGTTCTGGAACTGAAGGGGTCCTTGAAACTGTTGTGGTCCATACGGTCCGGGCCATGCGAACATCTGGGGAGGAAGGTATGCAGGGTTAAACCCAGTCCCTCTCGTACGCCTTGGTTTTCCTCTCCAGCTTTTGGATGAGTTATCACTGGACCAATACTCCTGGTCTGAGTGGGAGGAGCCTGAGTCGCTCCTGTATGATGATCCTGTATCGGAGTTTGGTCGTTTTCTATAGTCATCTCTAATGTATGGATTCTATAGTCATCTCTAATGTATGGATACACTTTCTCAAGTGCGGGTTATATAACAAAAAGGAATTGCTTCCTTCCCCGCCCGTGAGCGGACGGTGTGCCACTTGAGAGTAGTGCCCTACATTTCAAATAACAAGGTGGGATACTCTTGGTTGCCAGTATTAAACAGGGAGGACGTATCCCTCCAGTACCTCTTCCAGTAAGTGGAAGAACCTCTCTACCTTTCTGACTTGGATTAGGGTACCCCCCCCCCTTTTCTGTAAGTCAAGATTTACCAGCTCAATCACTGAGGCCAGGTCGTCTGGCAACTGAAAGACACAGCTACTGTTTTACACTGCAGCTCTTTTTTGCATTGATGCACTCTCCCCAGCACTGGTGCTCACTGTCAGATTTCACACCTGTGCTGTAAATAGTTCATTATGGTCTGGCTGGTCGGGCAGTTATGTGAGTATCACTAGAAAGGAACGTTGGCTCCGCCTACATATTGGGAGCCAGGAGTACACATTTTGATTAGGTATAAGTTATGTGCTTCCACAACAATTACTTGCCCACCACCACCTGTGGTCATGCTGTTTATTTATCCAGATTGAAATTTCAGGGGGACACACATGGTATTGGAATGCTATTAAAGTGTCTTAGATAACTGGAAAAGGTATGTTGTTTATCTCTGGCAGCAGCACACATGTGAAGAGGGCACACATTAACCTACATGGATTTTTTTTGATAACCAATTTTTATTGATTTTGGTTGCAACAAAGAACAGCACCATGCAGGAATACATCTTAAAAGGCAAGACCAAGACACAAACATATCACATTGGCATAAAAAGATAGACGTACATGGGGCCAATATCAGCAAACCCACTTCCAATCTAGATATCGTATCAGTCCAAATTAGTCTTCTATCACTCCGACCCACTTGCCCCACATTCGGCTAAATTTCTTGGGACAACCCCTGGCCACATAAAGAGGCCGTTCCTGCGCGGCACACCAGTCCACCCCTCTGCGCCAACGCGCCAATGTAGGTGCGGTAGTGTTCAGCCAGTGAGCTGCAATGTCCCTCTTGGCTACTGCTAGTGCTGTTGTAAGGAAAATTTTCTCAGCCCTGTTGCCATCCAGCCCCTCGGTGATGCCCAGGAGAACATGTGTAGGGTCAAGAGGAACCTCCCAGCCCAAGACCTCCGCGAGCTCCCCCGTTACGGACTCCCAATACCCCTGTATCACAGGGCAAAGCCATACCATATGATAAAAGTCTGCCTGGGAGTGGGGACAGCGGGGGCAGAGGGCATCAGGTCGAAGCCCCGCGCGGTGAAGACGCAGCGGTGTAAGATAGGCAGCATGTAGGAAGTATATTTGGACTAGCCGAAGCCTCGCTGAGACCGCAATTATTTTAGGAGCCATCAGGGCGTCTCTCCAGTCAGCGTCTTCCAGAGTTTCGAGCCAACCCTCCCACTTGTCCCGGAGTTGAGAGAGGGAGTTGGGGGTGTTGTTGGTGAGTGAACGGTAAATACGGGAGATCCCTCCCCTTCCCAGATCGCCGGTCATGACCTGAGCCTCAGGTGGACTATACTCGGGCAAAGAAGTGCAGTCCAAAATATAGGAACGGAGGGCATGGCATAGCTGCAAGTATCGGAAAAACTGAGAGGAGTGGTGGGAGTGTCGGGCCTGCAAATCCTGAAAGGAGCGTAGATGGGTACCGCTCCATACATCGCCCAGCAGGGAAATCCCGATGAGGTCCCAGGGCCGGAATCCCGAAAGGGAAGCAACCTCCTGGAGCCTGGTGCCGCACCACAAGGGGGTATACTGGGTCAACTTGCCCGACCAGCGGGTACGACGCAGGGAGGTCCGCCAGGAGCACTCCGCATGTGACCTCAGGGAGAGCTTGGGGAACAACGTCCCCGTACAGCATCCCCTGGATAGTGGAAAAGCCTAGGGTGTGCAGTCCCAGACGGTACGCCGGGTCGGACCAGCCGCCGTTAATCCAATTGTGTACCGTAAGGAGCCGAGTTGCTAAATAATAGAGATATAGGCTCGTCATTCCAAGACCACCATCAAAGGGTGGGATTCGGCATTGGGCCTGGGCCGCCATCCCCCCCATAAAAACTAAGTGGCCAACCCGTCCATCTCACGAAACCAGGACTTAGCGAAAGAAAGATGAGTATTTTGAATAATATAGCATCTTTTCTCACCTTGAAAATTGATACTATCTATCATAAAATTATCTCTTCCATCACAACTCCTAACAACTTTCCCATAGAACGCCCCACTACCCCCATCTACACTACGCAGATACATTTTTTTCCCTCATTAACGCCGGAAGAGGTCGAATCCCTTCTTACCAAAGTCAAATCTGGGTCTCCCCTAGATGTAATTCCCGCAAAAATTTCCTCCAGATCAGCACAACAGCTAGCCACACCCATTTGCACCATCCTTAACAGCTCTTTGAGAGCTGGCAGACTCCCCCAAGAATGGAAAGCAGCGCAAGTCGTCCCCATTCGCAAAAACCCCAAAATTCCCGCATCTGAGCTGTCTAACTATCGTCCTATCTCTCTGCTCCCCCTTCAGAGTATACTCCTTGAAAAACATATAAACAAGCATCTGTCTGACTTTGTGGAATCCTCGAATTGCCTGGATGTCTCCCAGTCTGGTTTCCGGGCCAAGCACAGTACTGAGTCCGCCCTGATAGAGGTAACTGATAACATCAGAATGGCCCTGGATAAGGGTCAGGCAGCACTTTTAGTGCTGCTCGACCTATCTGCGGCGTTTGACACCATCTCTCATAAAATCCTTCTACAGAGACTGCAGGACATTGGGGTTCAAGGAGTTGCTCTGAAATGGCTGACAGACTTCCTCACAGATAGGACCCAGACAGTCACTCTGGGTACTTTCAGATCCAAGACCACCAAAGTTACCAAGGGAGTACCTCAGGGCTCCTGTTTGAGCCCTACCCTTTTTAACATCTATGTTACTCCCTTGGCCAAACTAATGAGGACCCTGGGGTCTAGCCCCATCTCTTACGCGGATGACACCCAGCTCCTACTTACTTTTGACAAGTCCAATCCAAATATACAACTCATCTTCTCGGAGGGCATGAATACCATCGCTGCCTGGATGAGAGCTAACTTCTTGCAACTTAATGCCGAGAAGTCGGAGGTCATGCTGTTTGGAGATGCAGCAATAAGCTGGTCTCCCAGCTGGTGGCCGGAGGAGCTGGGTTCTGCTCCTACTCCAAAAGGAGCGGTCAAGAACCTGGGAATTCGGATCGACCAGAATATTACATTTGAAGCACATGCCACTACCATCGCTGGCACCTGCTATCATACACTCAGCCTGCTTAGAAGAGTGTTCCCTTGTTACCATCCTCTACGAGGAAAACACTGATGCAAGCTCTTGTGCTAAGCCGTCTGGACTACTGCAATGCACTATTAGTCTCTGCTAGCGAAGCTTCCCTAAACAAGCTGCAGGTAGTCCAGAATACGGCAGCCCGACTGGTAGAAAATGCCCCCCCAGAACAGCCTCTGCACCACTTTTAAATAAACTTCATTGGCTTCCTGTGAGAAAGCGGGTAAAGTTTAAGATCTGCTGCGCAGTCTTCAAAGCCCTAAATGGCCAGGGGCCCACCTACCTATCGGATAAACTGCGAAAATATATCCCTTCCCGGCCTCTCCGATCTGGTTCCAAGCTACTTCTCTGCACTCCAAGAATTAGAAAGGCTCGGTCGGGCGGCAAAGCTTTTCTTACCTTGCCCCGACCGTCTGGAACGAACTCCCCCGCGATCTACGTGACTGCCAGAGCTTTCCCCTGTTTAGGAAACTACTAAAAACCCATCTCTTCTAAGATTCACCTTTTTGACTGTAATCAGTGGCCTCAGCGCTGAGATACCCCTCACGGGGTGATTCGGGCGCTATATAAATTAATAAATATCAAATATCGAAGCATGTATAGAAAGCGAGGTAAAATCATCATTTTAAAAAGGGCTATCCTGCCTAGAGAGTTTAGGGGTAGCGTACGCCATTTAAGGAGATCAGCGCGGACCCGCTTGACCAGTGGGGTGACGTTGAGTGACCATGCAAGGTCGGGGAGAAGGGCCACCCAGATCCCCAAGTACTTGAAGGACTGCCGTCGAAGGGGGATCGTCGACTGCCAATCAAAGCATTCACTTGACAAGTGAAGGGGAACCCAAACGGACTTGGCCGGGTTTAACCGAAGGCCGGAGGTGTGCTCAAAGAAGTCCAGGGCCCGAAGGCATCTGGGCCCCGATTGGGCCGGGTCCACCAGAAACAGCAGCACATCGTCTGCATAGAGCGCGATCTTATCCTCTTCAAAGCCGGGCCACCTCCATCCAGTGAGAGAGTGATCAAATCGAATAAGGCAGGCAAGGGGCTCCATTGCTAAAGCAAACAGGATCGGCGAGAGGGGGCACCCCTGCCGCGTACCTCTTCTGATAGAGCCCCGTTGACCAGGACCTGCTCCCGGGGCCGACAAGACAGCGTCCTCACCAGGTTGCGGAAAGGGATTCCAAAGCCCATCTGCTCCAACACTGCCTCCAAATAACCCCAGTCAACCGAATCGAAAGCCTTCTCAAAATCTACAAGAAGGAGAGACAAATAGGGGGACAGCAAGTGCCGGTTCGCAAGAGCAAGATGAAGGCGTCTAAGACAGTGTCTAGTCCCTCGGAGAGGCATGAAACCGCATTGGTCTGGATGAACCAGACTAGCCAGGTGCGGTCTTATGTGGTTTGCCAGGACAGAGGCGAAGATCTTAAGCTCAGTATTAATAAGAGAGATGGGACGGTAGTCCGAACAGCACCTCGAGGGGGGCTGAGACTTAGAGATCACTACAATGGTAGCTAGGTCCGTCTCTGGGCGGAAAGAGCCGCAATCCACCGCTTCACGGAACATCGCCACTAGAGGTGAGACTAGGGTGTCTCAGTAAGACGCATAAAATTCTTGGGGGAGCCCATCTGGTCCCGGCGTCTTACCGGCCGCCATGCGTGATATGGCATCGGACACCTCAGGGGTGATCGGGAGGTCCAGTGCCTCCGCCTCAGATTCACTAAGGCGCGGAAGGGGGAACCGTTCCCACCGGAGGAGCTCAGGTAGCGAAAGACGGCGCCTGCGCCGAATAGAGGCTGGCATAGTAAGCTGCAAAGCATTGGGCCACCGCTGTCGGGGCGCGGTGGATCTCGCAGCGTGCGTCAGCTACCTCTGGTATGATGCGGTTGGCCATAGGGTAAGTGGCGAGGCGATGGAGGAGCTTCCCATTTTTATCTCCCCAACCATACACTCGGGCCACGGAAGATCGCCAAAGCAATTTGGCAGCCTCCAGGGAGGTCTGCCTGATTTCATCCCTTAGGAACGCAAGCCTCCTGTCTTGGGCATCAGTTCTGTCTTCAGGGGGCAGTGTCTCGAGCTGGGCGGCCTGCGCTTCCAAAAGTGTGAGCTGGGAGTCACGCGCCGCACAGGTGAGTTTGAGTTGGCCCTTGGCGAAGCCCCGGATGGTGGCCTTCCCGGCCTCCCAAAGGGTACGAGAGGAGGACACTGAACCTTGATTAGTGGTGAAGTAGAGGTGAAGCTCGGCACCTACTTGGTCTTTGAACTCCTCGTCCTGGAGAAACCAGGCGTTGAGTCGCCAAATTGGGCGTGAGGACGGGGGAAGGGAGCCTATGTGCAGCATCACCGGGGAATGGTCCGACAACACCCTGGGGAGGATAGAAATCGTTTGAATCGCCCGGCAATCCTGGGCCGGCAGGAAAACGTAATCTATGCGCGTGTGTGTGTGGTGAGAGGCCGAGGTATGGGTGTATTGTCACGCTGTCGGGTACCAAAGTCTCGAGGCATCCCCGAGACCCAGGCTGGCAGCCCATGTCGAGAGGAGGCCGTATTGGGCAGTCCTGGAGGCGGAGGGGGGCGAGGCAGTGTCAAGGCCGGGGTCCATAACTGCGTTGAAGTCACCCCCAATAACGGTAATTCCTAGGGGCAGGGCAGCGACCTCTGAGGTGAGTCTCTGGAGTGTGGAGGCCAACAGGGTGGGAGGGGAATAGACAGCCAGTAGATTAAGAGGGCGATCTCCGAGGGTCCCCTCCAAGAGAATAAAGCAACTCTGAGGGTCGTGCGTCACTTTACGTGCCACCAGAGGAAGAGTGCGACGCACCAGAATAGCCACTCTTCTTGACCCATTGCTAAATCCAAAGTGCCAGACTCCGCCATAGCCATGCCGCGCCAGGCAGGGGCAATGATTGCCCATCAAGTGGGTCTCTTGAAGCAGGAGTATGTCTGCGGCTTGACGCTGGGCATATCGCAGGACAGCTGCGCGCTTGACCTTGTTTAGCAGGCCATTAACATTCCAGGACATTATATGGAGCGACGACGCCCCGTTAGAATCGCCGGACAGGGGGGAGCCGTGTAAGGGGCCGGGCAGCCGGCGAGCATAGCAGAGGTCGCAGAAGTGGGACTGCGTCTAGAGCTATTGGATATGTTGTCATGGTGTAGGGTGATACGTGTTCACCTAGATGTAGAGGTGCAAGACTGGTGAAAAAAACAAAAGAAACAAAAAACAGAACAAACAGGGGCCGCAACCCCAATCCCCCCCAACCCCCCCCCACCCCCCACCCTATACTTCAGGAACGGAAGCATCTGTCGTCCGAACAAGAAACAGTGAAGCAAAGGAACCAAACTAAAACGCTTGGGAACAGGGAATTCGTGGAGGACCCCTCCTCGTAGTAGGATGTTCATTATCTGTAGCCATCGGTGACAAGTTAGTCGTTAGGCAGAGTGCTAGCACTGGATGAAGCCGGCCAACATCTGAAGAGACAAAAGAAAGGTTCAGCAAAATGTTCAAGCAAGCCCTGGGAGGAGCGTCGGGCTGCGGGAGAGATCAGTGTCTGGTAGGTCCAGCAAAGATGGACGAGGTGAAGCAGTTCCGGGGTCGGAGCGGCCCGAGGAGCCGGAGCGCCGCCTGGCAGGGGAGGTCTCACCAGGTGGCTCGGGCGTGAGTCGCCGCAAAGGGCCCATCGGAGAGTCCGAGCGTGCGCGCCTCTGGCCCCTGCGCCTACCAGAGCGCCTGCGTCTCGGTCGGAGGACCGGCATGTCCCGCCAGGCACCCCCGTTGCCGCCGGATGGGGCTGGGTTCTGGGCGTTTAGCCTCAACGAACGTTCCTCTGTTGCCCATGTCCATGCCTCCTCAGGCGTGTCAAAGAAGAGAGATTTGTCTTAAAAACCACTCGCAAACGAGCCGGGAAAAGGAGCCTATACTGGATGTTAAGCAAGCGTAGTTTTTGCTTGACCTCTCCGAAGGAACGGCGCTGGGTTTGGACCTCTCGGGTGTAGTCAGGAAAGACCATAATCGTCAGGTTTTCATATTTAAGAGGTTGCTTTTTCCGGGATTCTGTCAAAATAGCGTCCCGATCCTTGAAGTTGAGGATCCGCAGGATGATCGGTCTAGGAGGGGTGCCCGGCTGCGGGCGGGCGGGGAGCAAGCGAACGATGTGCCCTCTCGACCGTGAACCAGGGGAGAGAGAGCCCTCGGGCATCCAGGAGTGCAACCAACGCTCTACGAAGTCCGCCGCCCGACCCTGCTCCACACTCTCCGAAAATCCAATCAGGCGAAGGTTGTTGCGACGGGACCGGTTTTCAGCATCCTCGGCCCGCCGATGCAGCTCCTGCGTGTGGGACTGGAGTTGAGTCACCTCGATCTTGAGCTGATGGACGTCGTCCTCCACGGTAGATATGCGGGACTCCGTTTCTTTAATCCGGGCAGTTGCATTGCGGAGGTCCTGCCGGATCAGGGTCATGTCTACTCGGACTTCCGCAATCTTACCCTCGACCGAGGATTGCGACGTATGGATAGCCTGGAGAATGGTAGAGAGGTCCGCCGCGGCAGGAGTTTCTTTGTCCGTGGGACCACCAGTTGCCCCGGGGTCCGTGGTGGTGAACCGATCCATCTTGGTTTGGGTGGCGGGAGTCTTGGGCACCCTGTCCCTGCCCATGGCTACTGTTGAGCAGCGAGAAAATGCAGCGTGGGCTCCGGGCGGTCAGGCAGGCCAGGGAAGGGACGGTGGCCAAGGAGGAGGGAAGGGAGCAAGGCACGTCCAGTCCACACCGCTCCACGACCCCCATCGATGCCCTCAGCAGGGGACCCATGCGGGTCAGCGGGAAGAGCCTCAGGCGCCCGGATCCACAGGGGGCCAAGGTTGGTGTCAGGCCAGGACTCCCGGCCCGCTGGAGCGGAGGGACCGAAGTCAGCCACCCGGCGGCAAGGTGAGAGATGAAGTCTGAGTCTCGGGAGGGACTGGGGTGAGGCCGGGACCAAGAAGACACCGCCACTCGATGTAGTGGCCGAGACCTACCGGTTGAGGCCGCAGCCGATCGCCACCACCCAACACAAGGTTATCCAGGAGGGACACCCCCACAGGTAGGGCCACCACCGCCCGAACCAGCAGTCGAAACACCCCTCACACCCCACCAGAACACCCGGGGAGGAGGGGGGCACTCCACCGCAGCAGGCCGGCCGCCGCACTCAGGCACCGCAGCTGAAGGTCAAGCAGGGCGCGGGGGCCACCGTGCAGCAGGAGAGAGAGAGGGGAGGAAGGCCACACCAGTGAAGCGGCCGTCCACCACCGCCCGATCGGCGGCCGATTCGCAGCCCCTCAGGCCAGCACCTCAACGAGCCGGATGGCGACTGTGAGCACCGCCGCTCCGTAGCCCCACAACAGAGTCACCTCAGGCCCCAAGACTCAGTCCCCATGGAGAGCCTCAGACCAGGTGGAGGATCATGGCGGGGGGGTCAGCAAGTGCCGAACGCAGATCCACCCAAGAGGGGGGCGGCACCACATCGGAAGCGCCACTGCCCGAGATGGCAGTCGAGATGCCCCTTTATCACTGCAGCACCAGGGGGGGGGTACACAGCCCCGGTCAGACCACGTTACTGCGTCCCCGCAGTCCAAGGCCAGGTAGAGTGCGGGACACCCCCAGGAGAGGGTCGCAGAGTCACTTCAATGGGGGGGACCCCGCCCCCCCCCCACCGCCCGATCGACGGCCGACTCACTCCCCTTTAGGCAGGCACCCCCGCGGGCAGTCACTACAGGCCGGCACCCCCTCACCTCAGTGCAGACGTCACAGGGCCCCAGGCCTCCAAGGTCGTTGTTTGGGGGGGAGTCGCCTCACGCGGGTCTCGGCGCCTGTCCAGGGTGAAACCCCGAAACCGGTCCTAGGATGCTTGTTTCCGGTCCAGGGAGGACCTGGCTTGGCAGTTCGGGCTGGACTGTTCCCATGAGGCACAGGGTCAAGACTGATTTGCATATGGCCAGGTCCAAACTGGGGTGGCATGGTGAGCAAAAGAATGATGGATTTAACCCAGATCTCTTGACTGGGGGTGAATGTTTTGATTTGTTCTGCATTCCGTCCATCAATTGTGTGTCTTTTGTTCTCAGAGACCCCACTCACAAAACACCAGAGACGTCTGGAGTGGGTGGGCACAAACTCCACCACAGCTGAGTAGGCTAAAAAATCCTATTTATTGGCTGTTGGTTAATCAAGCTTGAAGGACACAGTGTTCCTAAAAATTGTGCAAAAAGCACCTTATCTTAGTTTCCTTGGAAAACTTCTTCTTTACAAAATGACTGAGGACAAAGATAACGCAAGAGTAGATCTACACCTCTCAGCAAGAGAAGAAGATGGAGATGCAATACAAATTGCAGAAAACTTTAGAAATACAGTCACCCTGAAACTACTTGCGCATCGTTTATCAGCTAGGGGTGGCATAGTAGCTTTCGTGATTGAGGCACACGATTCAAACAGAACAGAGGTATTTTATTCGTGGGTTACATTCCCAGCAGCAAATGCAAGAACAAAAACATTTCACTCCTACACGGAAGGAGATGCACCAGCGGAATATTATCCATTCGAGGATATAGAGGTTCCGCTCATGTACCAGGAACATTTATACTGGTTTAAAGGCGCCCTGCCCCACATAAGAAGAAGAGTAAGACTCGGCCCGCTCGGAAGAGAAGGGGCCACATGGCCAATATTAGCGGCCTACACACCACATCCTGACATTGACACAATGCCACCAGGAGACTTACTCATAGAACACAAAGATTTAATTAAAATATACAGAAACGTGACGCAATTCGTCATGAGGACACTCACAGTCCAACCAGCAATAGTTGCAACAAATGGAACTCAAATTCAGGGTAAAGCAACTAAAATTACACCACAAACATTACCCGCAGTGATGGGTAAAATGCCCACAAAATGTGAACAAATACCATTCTGGGTAGCTCAAAAAATAACGCAGCTAGAGGCAGTATTCCCGAATACTACCCCGTATGAAAAACACAGAATGCTAACAATCTGCTTGCCCATGGGGCTCACACCACAATTAGAGGATTGTACCACTTGGGGTACAGTCTTTGCTGCCATACATACCAGAACTCATGGTATCCTGTCATTAGCAGTAGTACCTGATGTATTGAGACAAATACAAAATAAGTACGGAGCAGAACCTGCCCTAAACTTAGGGATGAAGTTACTAGGTAACTATGCCCAGGTATCAGCCATAATACTAGCTAACATTAAGGGGGAAGCAGCTTCAGTGACTATCTGCCAACGCCTAAGGGAGTTCAGTCCTTTAGAACAGGAATACGAACTACCAAAAATAATTGAAACTGCATATGCGGAATTAGGTAGAGACAGTTTGGGTGGGAAAGCTTTAAAACCACAACTGATGGGCAGTCCTGAAAAGGACACTGGTAAGCAGACACCTGCTTCAACAAAGAAGAAAGGGGAATATAAAAAACAACAAAACTTTAAAGGAAATAGATCTCAATCGAGAGGTAGATCTCCTCCACAGGAGCCCGCCGAAAAGAGGTATAACCTCAGGAATAGGGATAATATTAGGAAACCTGACAGGTATCAGGATACTGATACACGTTCCTCTCGTTCCTTTCAGGGTTCATCGAAAAACTCAGAGAGGGAAGGACAGTCAGAAAGACAAGAAGAGCGTACAAAGTCCAGAGACAAGCAGCATGCTCAAGAGTACACTTCTAAAAAAGAAGAAAAACCAAAGCAAAAGCCACAGTTCAAAAAGAAGAAAGTTGCAGGTCTAAAGATCAGACATGCCCAGAATTCTGAGGACTCGACTACTGAACGGGGAATGGGTTCTGACGATGCTAGACAGTGCGGCAGAAGTAACAATAGCTCGCCAGAACCTGAAGGAATTTCTGGTGATAGCGGACTTGAATGATTATATCACGGTAGATACACCCAATACAAGGGTAAGTGTCCCACATAAAGTATATGAAATAACGCTCCAAATGGAGGGGGACAAATGTAGAACAGTGAGAGGTCTCTTTTGGGAGAACCTGACGTTTGGCTATGATATTTTATTAGTTGAACAAGATTGACCGCAAGCATTCGTCATGGATTGCCCTAAAGGAGAAACGGTAATTCTTCCGGCCTTCTCAGACCATATTCCCAGGCACTTGCAACACACATATGCGCAGGAGTGGGCGGTAGCACAGGCTCCAGCATTATACAAAAACCATGTTGGATCGGATGAGGATTCAACCCACCACATTATTCCTTTAAAAAAATACTCCAACTGCACAGAGGCAGTATCCAATAAAGCAAGAAGCTAAAAAACAGGTCAGGGAGATCTTAGATCAACTTGAATACCAAGGGGTGATTGAAACTTGCACCTCACAAATGAACAATCCTTTGTTTCCTGTCATGAAACCTGACAACACATATTGTCTAGTTATAGATTACAGACATTTAAACACTTGCACTAAGACATTTGCAGTCCAAAATGCACACAGTGCCGCATTAATGAATAACATTGTGCGGAAAAAATATAAACCGACACTTGATATCTCAAATGGATTTTTCTGCCAAAATATAGCGCCTAAAAGCAGATATCTGACAGCCTTCTCAGCGCTAGGGACCCAGTGTCAATTTTGTTGACTCCCCCAGGGGTATAAGAACAGCCCGGGGTTGTTTTCGGCCAGAGTAACTGAGTTACTTCAAAATTTGGACGACGAGGCATTGTCCTATGTGGATGATATTTATCTAACGGACGATGACGTAGAGGAACACTTGAACAGAGTGAATACCATAATTTTGGGATTTGCATCTGAGGGCTACAAATTCAACTTTAAAAAATCAAATATTGCCCACCTCAGTGTCCTGTTTTTAGGATATGAGCTTTCAAGTGAAGGAAAAAGCCTGGCAGAATTTTTTTTAGAAAAATGCACGCTGCTCCAACCTCCAAAATCATTGAAAAATTTAGTCAATTCTGGGATTTCTAAATTTTGGTAGAACATAGATTTTAGATTACGCAGAAAGAGTAAAACCTTTCTACGATTTAATTAAACCTGATTTTTAAGTAAAACAATGGACACAGGAACATACAGATACACTTCGTTCCTTACAAGCTGACATGATAGCTTCCAAACACTTACAGACACGCATGAACGTACGCAACCTGGTGATCCGTATAGTTGCGGGTCAATCTGGGTACACCTATCTAACATGTAATGAAGGAGAGACAGTACCAGTTGCATACAAATCACATTTGTACACAAATGCTGAGATGCGCTTCGCATCTACAGAAAAGATTCTGACAGCAGTACAGACTGCTGTAGTGAGAGAAAGAGCACTGGCTCAGGGGAAACGAATAATAGTAGTAACTCCGGTTCCAGCCTTAGAGGCTGCGACAAAGGCAAGCGTTCCTAATGCTAAAGCTTTACATCCGAGATGGATACAATGGGCTAATTCTCGTACTGCAACAGATATAGAATACAGGTACGACCCAAATTTAAAGACACAAGCATTCCTGCAATACGAACAAGAATATCCTCTTCCAAACGAAAGAATTCCTCTAGATCAGTATGAATATATCATTTACACCGACGGATCTGCTCAACCGGCCATAGGGAGTAAGCAACAATATAGCGCAGCATGTGCAATTGTTAAAGGTCGCATGCGGGATGGAAAATTCCACCCGAGTTGCACAAAGACGCAGTCCCTAGAAGACTGCACGGCACAGTTGGCAAAGTTAAAAGCGCTGATACTGGCACTGGTAAATACGGATCGAGAATTCCCCACACTAATTGTGTGCGATTCCTTTTACTGTGTGCAGTCATACAATGAATATTTGCAGTACTGGGTTCAAAACGGGTTCAAAGATGCAAAAGGTGGCACAAATGAGCATAAAATGCTATGGGAACAGGTAGTGGAGTTGAAAACCGAACTACCGAGGTCTCACATGATACATACACTGAGTCATCAGCGTGATGGCGTTCACGTTGAAGGGAATTCATTGGCTGATGAAGCTGCAAAGGGGGCTGTACGCACGGCTTCCGTAGCTGCAATCACTCGTTCTAAAACGAGAATAGACGGTGAGATTATGGTAGCTATTAATGCAACTCGCAAAAACAGCGGAGCAGTACCAAAAAGGTTTCCACTCAAGTACTCCTACAAGTTAGATGCCAATAACATTCCATTTGCTCAGATTCCTGGAGTGGGGGATAGAGTAATTACAAACATGGATCGTAGGTTAGGTTTAATTCTAGCAGCACACGAAGGGATAGGTTCTGCACATGCAGGAGTTACGGCGACTGTTTCTTTGTTGAAACAACGCTATTGGTGGCCTGGATTAACAAAGCAGACTAAGGACTATGTCTTGAAATGCAACATCTGTCAGCAGATGAAAGGTTCCACCGTAACACGTCCAGCACAGACACCGCTGTTAATATCTGACAAACCACTAGCGTGTGTTTATTTGGACCACTGCGGCCCCTTACAAAGAGATGGGGCTTACAAGTATATCATGGTTACAGTGGATTCCTGCTCGAGATTCCTATGGGTGTGGCCCCAACGCTCAGCTGACTCTCGAACTGTTATAAGATTTGCAAGTCTTTATAGGGACATACGCAATTGGCACATTACATTCTGACCAGGGCCCTGCATTTAGCTCTCGGGCTTACAAGGAGGCCATGCGAGGATTGGGTGTAGCATTGCGGTACTCATCTCCGTACCATCCTGAGAGAAATTCGGTAGTGGAGAGAAAAAACCGAGACTTAAAGCAATCTTTAAGAGCTAGAGTATTAGGCATGGGTGAAAGTTGGGTAAAACATCTGTATGGAGTTCTTAACAATATGCCAAGAAGTTCTCTAGGGGGGGTCACTCCGTAGTAGGTCCTATTTGGGACAAGAATGTGGGTACCTGATCTTGATTGTGAAGGCACAGTGGCGGATGAAAAGCCTTTTGACATCCATGATCGTTTGGCTGTTTTACAGGATCTAAATGAATCCAGGACACAACAAAGTAATGTCCATCTGAAGCAGACCGCCACTGGGGAAGTCAAATCAGTCACGGCAAGACCTGTCTGGATCCCAAATGTCGGGGATCTGGTCAGAGAGAAAATAGCGGACAAAAAAGAATTTGGGCCATCATACAGAAAGCCTGTACCGGTCCTAGCAATTGAAGGAATAAGAACTGTACTTCTGCCGCCTCTTGCCGGAAAAAAGGAGAAAAGATTTGTCTCAATTGACCTAATCAAACCACACTATGTGGCCGATACTAAACAGTAGGCCACGTGGACTCCAAAGTAGCAGACGCCCTCCTCTCGCTACAATCCAAGAAGTTCAAACTGAAAGACTCATCACGTTCGAAGAGCCTCCTACACGGAATGAAGGACTAAGCAACAATGCTATGGAACTCGTTCCCCTTGAATCTGAAGCTCAACTTCAAAATCAAACTCAAAATCAAAGACAACTCGCTATTCGACCAAATACAGATGTCTACGTCAACATGCCTCGACAAGAGCAAACCACGATTTCTACAAATCCTGATGCAATACCATCAATTGATCGAACTGCTTCTGGCTACTTCATAAACTTTGATACGTTTTCTTTGGATCCAAGCGAACCGGAAACGACGCCAGCCAAAAAATCACGCAAACAGCAAGTTACAGACTTTATGCACTTTCTTAAAAGACTTACCTGGTGTCACCCTGGGTAGAACTATGGATAATCACCGGGATACTTTTCTTTCTTTTCTGGGTAGGCTTGGTAATAGTTTTTAGTATGCTTATTAATGGGAAATACATTCGACAAAGCTCTGCAGCCCAAAAGGTGAACTTATTTTTAAAACCACACCAATCATCTCATCGAGAACAAAGAGACTTGTCATCAGTGAACATTACAACCGCAGCTCCTAACGAAGCAGCGCCGCAGGGCACTCGGCGGGAGACGCGAACAACAGCTCTCCTCCGCCCGATCGGCGGTCGAACAGGCCTCGGGACCCTCAAAGTGCAGGGGGACCGCACCGGAGCAGGGCAGACGGCTCCCCCAAACCACCAGAGCACCGGAGCCGAGCGGGCAGCCAGCAGCGGGAAGGTGGGCTCACGGGGTCCGCCGGGCAGCACCGGAAGATCGCTAGCATCAGCACTCCTTAGGCAGAGCATTCAGGGCCTGAGGCCGGGCGGGGATCCGGCGAGTTCAGCAACGGCCACCATCTTGAAAAGGCCGCGAGGCAGGCCCAGAGGTTCGAGGCCGCCCGTCTCACTCAGGATCGCCAGGCAGCACTTCAGAGGAACCCCCCGGACTCCCAGGTGAGCAGGCAGACGATTAACAGTTCGCCGGGGTCCCGATGGCAAGCGATTGCAGAGCGGATGACGGAGGGGTCCGGAGCACTCCTAAGGTGCGACCGCCATCTTGACGCTCTTGGCCACGCCCCAACCTACATGGATTTTTAGATCTGGCTTGACATGTGCAATTTTAACCAACACTAATATTATTCTACATTTCTTTGCTTCCACACAAATATATATCTATTTGCATGCTATTTACTTGTAACGCTTCATGTTACCATACAACATTTCTTTAAAGCATTGGCATTGCCAATGTTTGTTCTCTTTTGTGATGAGGTCAGTGGTCAAAGTGGGTGGGATCTGTCGGGAACCAACTTCCCCAACTTTCTGTAGGAAACACAATCCTTCCTTAACTGTTAATGTTGATCATGAGGCGCCTCTGCCTTAAAAGGAATGGAGGGTGACACCTGTACTGTGAAGGCAAGAGAGATGTAGACAGGGAAAGAAGAAACAATCCTTTCACCGTGGTGCCTGCTACCTGAAAGAAATGTAAACATGTGTTATATGTTAATCAGCAAATCTAAAGAGTGCTTGGGAGACAGTGTATATTGCTTTAATTGGTGGAATCATGTGAGGCTTCACAGTGCCAAATATTTATTCTTTTTGAGAGTAATGTAAGGGTGTTTAAAGATCATTTCTGGAGTGTGTCCTTCTGATGGAAATGTATTAAAAAAGGTTTGCACTAGGAGCAAAATGTATTAAAAAGGTTTGCACTAGAGCAGTCTGATTGTGTATTTCTAAAATATATATATTTTTAAAGCACTGCTTCATCTTAAACACTAAATTTCTTTGTACATTTTACAACAGCTCTATCTTATAAGTGTGATACACTTTTAAAATAATGACTTGCATTGTCACAGTGCTTTCAGTGGCAGTCTGGGAACTCGTAGCACTAAAAATAGAAATGTTACTAATTCCACAGCACAAACCAGGATTCAGTCTGTGACTGGTTACTCAGTCAGACATCTGCAGTCATCGCAATTACCAATTTCATCTAATGAAAAATATTTATTTTCAATTCATGGAGCATGTCCCCTCCAGTGTATTTTCAGAATTTTACCTCCACCCAGCTGTCCAGTGCCCCCTACTTCATTTTTCAATGCCAGATGCTGTGCAGCCATGCGCAGCAGGCAGACCAGTATTAAACAAACATTAGTTCTCTTTTGTTGCAAGGCATACCATTACATTGCATTCCAATACGATGAGTGAAGTCCACTACCCCTTTCACAGACCTAAGTAAAAATTACTTCATAGTCTTATAATTTCAGAATTGAAACATTATCAATTCTAAATTTTCACAACAATATCATTGTGACTTATTTATCTGACAATACTAACAAGCAATGATTGTCTGTTATTGTGTGATGTGTCATCATACACTCACAGAAAGCTCACAGAGCGGCACTCAAGTACTAGCAAGGTGGCGGCGTGCTGTGTAAAGCACAGGGTATTAGTTTACATGGTTTAAGCCACACCCTTAATTACGGTTCTTGGAAAGGATTTATAGTTATGCATCTTTGGCCATGCCCCTTTTAGAGACCCCCAATTTCTTCATCCTACTTAAAGCCCTGGTTAAAATATATTTCGATTTTCTCCCTAAACTGTCAAGGGATCCCAAGGTTAAATTCAACAAACACAATAAAAAATAAAGCATACAAATATTATTCTGTAGAAGGAATAGCAAGGTCCGGTTCACAAAGATTATTTTTAATGCTGCAAAATGGTAGTGACAAAAGCAAAAAGAACAGATGATGGACGGGATGCTGAACAATGCAAACATTAACCCCCAGTCTCAGATCTGGGTGTAATCCACTGTTGTTTTACTCTCCACGCCACCCCAGTTTCAATCCAGCCATTTTCAAATCAGTCTTGACCCTGCTCCTCATAGGAACAGTCCAGGCCTAGCTGCCAGACCAGGTACTCCCTGGACCGTAAACAAGCATCTTGGGATCGGTTTTGGGGTATCACCCCTCATCAGCCAGGCTAGCCTGAGTCCAATGGTGCAGTGAGCACGGGGCCCACGTCTGGGCATACCCTTCCCAATTAGTGTGACAAAAGCAAAAAGAGAAGATGATGGACGGAATGCTGACCAATGCAAACATTCAACCCCAGTCACAGATCAGGGTTTAATCCATTGTTTTTTTGCTCACCACGCTACCCTAGTTTGGTAGTGCGCATGTATAAAAGAATATGTTGCTCATGTGCAAAATGCACAAAATCACACGGACAAACCCGCAAGAGGTGTGCCTGATGGCCATATAACGTTTTCTGAATGTGCGTAAGTTACTCCACATATTCATTATATGGGCAAGCAGAAACTTTGTGTTTCTATAAAGTGGGTGGAGGAAAGGTCAGGACTGCAAAAAGGCATCTTTTGCATGCAACTGTTCAAGAAGTGCCCAAGGCTGTGCATATGTGATTTCCACCCTCAAAGGTACTAATATAAGGTCCAGTGAACACATATTTACAGATAGGAAAATCTTGACAAAATCCAAGGAAACAGTAGCCAACATAATGATACAAGTATGGAGATAACAGCGGTGCAAAGCTATGAAATGAAAGGGAATGTCCACCCGTACCTATGCATGGGAGATAACCATGTATAGTAAGACCTCGCTTTGTGCAGCATGGAAAACTAAACAACCAGCATCAAAGACAAGCTAACATGCTGCTAATGGTTTGCATAATACCTATGCCAAATGGGGCTCTTAGTCAAACACAATGGCAAGTTCCCAGTTGCCTCCTGTCTATGGACACCACCTCCTGCACACATTCCAATCGCCTAGCAATGTCACATTTTACTGTCGTAGACATGCTCCACGCATCACGTTTGTCCTCCTCAGCCACATTCCTCTTCTTTTTTGGGTTCTTAAAAGGTCCCAGGAACCATAAAGTTCCCTTCAACACCACTCTCTGTTTTTTGACCAATACATCCTCACCCACATGCCATTCGCTCATTCTAAACTTCTGTGTTCGATCATGCCACACTTTATACTTGTTTTGGTGTTCAGCAATCCTTCGACTCAGACTGGAATTTCCACTTCATATATTTTTTTACAAAGTCATCCGGGATCAGGAGACCAGGAGCTTCAGGAGTTCCTTGGGGTTCATCGCTCAATAGTCTGAGCAGGCCTTGGAGTTGTGGCCTGGCTCTAGACACCACAAGCAAACCAGGTGGGCGTCTGTCAGAGATAGCTGCCTTTGATAGGATCCACAGTGTTTAAACTCCACAGGTTTTTTAGGGAACATCTCTGATATACACTGGGTGCTAAGTTCAAAAAGAAGTTCAACAAAAGCTAAAAAAGGTAGTCTAAAAAAGGGCTGCAGGAGCTCTCTCCAGATGTGCACTGAGGGCAGGAAAAGAAAAGAAAAGAAGTGATGTCAGTGCGCTGGGGTGGCGGTTATATAGGCATAGCACATCACTTCCGGAGCAGGCAATGTAGACGTGGAGCTCATCGACACCACCTACCAGCGCGAGGAGGTGCTGCTCAAGATTTTCTGGATCAAGTCTAATGCCGTGGGAATATTCTATGGTAAGGAATCTGAGGCTTGAAGTCTCTATCAGATAAACTTGGATAGTACTTGGCCAACCTGAGAAAATAATTAAATGTATCATTATTCTCAGGTGCCACCACCCTAATGGTGGGCAGGGCCACTGGAAATATGCGATTGTGTGGCCGTGGCTTTTTCCGCATGATTATAGATTTGCCTGTATTTGACACATAATCCATCATCTGTTGCATAATCTGCAGATTTTAACAAAAAAAATTGTTTCTAGCTCAAACGGTTCAAAAGTTACTGAAGGCCCTTTGTAAAGGTGAAAGGGTCACCTTTCTTTTGCTTAGGCTATATTAGGTTGTTAAACTGGTACGAATGAGGTGTGCAATCAATTCCCAGACAGTGTTAACAAGTGTAAAAATGACAACATAATGAAGAAATACTATCACAAAATGTGCCACATTACACCACATAATTTGCCTTTTCTTGATGCATAATTTACTCAATCCTACCGCATAATTTAATGGTCCTGATGATGGTTTCCGTCACATCAGCCTTAGGCCTGGTCCCCTGCGCTGAGCTAGTGTGCCTGCCTATATGTAACACTGTTCAAACTCTGAACTGGCACATATCTCTCTTTACAGTGAGGTCGATCTTTTGCAACCTTTTCAGAACTTCAAAAACCATAATTTTGTGTTTGTTCCTGTCCTAGCCATCAACTCGCTCGAAAGCCTTCTTCATTACCCGCTGACAGCACTCTGCCGCAGACACCAACGCGAAAGTCATCTTACTAAACAGAACTCTTTCACTAGCATTGCAAAAGATGTTAACGGCCTTGACTCCTCACTTAATCTCGCCAGGTGGTAGGCTGAGGAAACAGCTATCCACCCAGATGAACTTGTTTACTTCACGGAGCTCCACACACATTTTTATGTTGATGTCGCCATCCTTGGGGGCCAGAACCACAGGAGCAAGCCACTCGGAGAATTAAGTGTCTTCTATTACTCCCAACCGTTGAAGCTCTAACTTTTAAAGGTTCAACCATAAGATGTGGAAGCCTCCTTACCTTGTGCACCACAGGTTCTCACCTTTTTCACAACAATCCTGCATTCAAAATCTTTGCGCAAACCCAGCCTTCAAACACTCCAGTGAACCTGTCCACCACCTCCTTATACTCCCCTAGATGGGAGACAATCTTCAACTTTAGCAGTGTGTTAGGATTCCAATCGATACCCAAATCCCACTGGTTTAATGACCCAAGCAAATCGTCTGCCCATTCTAATGTTATGTTATGTTATTTGCATTTGCATTTGTTACGCGCACGGCTACTCAAGAGTGTCCCGGCGCGGTACCTTAAATGGGAGCTGAGGGTCAACGGAGAAATTACACAAAAAGCAGTTTTCAGCCATTTTCTGAAAAGCTTTGGATCCTGGACGCTGCGAAGGTCTAGGGGAAGTGAGTTCCATGCCACCGCTGCCTTGTAGGCCAGGGAGCTACCACCCATTCTCGTAAGGCGGAAGCGAGGAATAACTGCCAAGAGCTGTGCCGCAGAGCGCAGTTGTCTTGGGGGCGCATAGAACTTGAACCGTTTCCTAAGATATGCCGAACCAAATTGGTATAGAGCTGCACGCGCCAGAGTAAGAGCTTTAAACTTAACCCTTTCTGCCATGGGAAGCCAGTGAAGATCATGCAGATGTTGCTTTATGCTAGATCTTCCAGGAATGTTAAGTAAGGACCTTGCTGCTGTGTTCTGTACTACTTGCAGTTTCCTCAGCTGGTACCCAGGTAGACCAATGTACAGAGCATTCCCGTAGTCGATGCGCGAAAGGATCAGGGCGCGGGTAACCATTTCTTTGGCGGCCCTAGGCAGGAGAGGGAAAAATTTCCTAAGTGATCTTAGGGTGCCGAAGCATTGCCCCGCTAGTTTCTTCATCTGAGTGGTGAACCGGAGATCTTCATTGAACCAGATCCCTAGGTTTTTAACAGATTGACCTTCGCAGTTGGGCAGTGGATATTCAGCCGGCCAGAGTGATTCCTTAAACTGCGAGGGAAAAGTCCCATACAAGAGGATTTCTGACTTGTCCTCATTGCACTTGAGCTGTGCAGAAAGGAGCCAATGAAAAACGGCCGTAAGGCAGGCTCTAGCCCTAGCAGGGGATGAGTCATTTTTACTCCATGTAAATAGGAGCTGGGTGTCATCAGCATATGCGATGATCTTAGCGCCCAGCTCCTCCGCCAAATAGATCAGCGGGGTGACATATATATTAAAAAGGAGGGGACTCAAGGTCGAAACCTGCGGCACTCCAGTGGTCACCATTTGTAGAGCAGAAAAGGACGGGGGCAGCCAAACCTGCTGCGATCTGTCTTCCAGAAATGATTTAAGCCAGTTCCAGGCAGATCCAGTGATACCAATATCTGAGAGACGGGCCAATAGCAAGGAGTGAGGTACGGCATCAAAGGCTGCAGAGAGGTATAATAAATTCAGAGCCGCTCTGCCACCAGCGTCCAAACACTCTCTAATTGCTTCAAAGATTTCAACAAGGGCCGTCTCTGTACTATAATTGGCTCTGAACTCCGATTGGGCTGGATGGAGCAAGCCAAAACCTTCCACAAAGCTGGTAAGCTGTTTGTTAACCGCCTTCTCACAGACTTTCACCACGGCCGGGAGAAGAGAGATAGGGCGGTAGCTAGCTGGAATCGAAGGATCCAGAGAAGGCTTTTTCAGCAGCAGCAAAAGTTTGGCCTGCTTCCAATCTCGAGGAACAGTAGCGGTCTGCAAGGACATATTAATCAGAGTATTGACCTCTGGATTAACTGCCTCAGCAACTGAGGCTAACAACCTGGCCAGACAAGGATCTGACGGGGAGCCAGATTTGAGTGATTTTAGAATTATCAGGGAGTTTTGCAGGGCAATGGGTACAAAGGCCGTCAGGGAAGGTGATATGTGGGAACTCAATGTAGGAACTTTGAGGGCAGAATTCCCTACTAGGGCGGTGGTACTAATCCTAAAATTCGCCTGGATCGCCTGGATCTTGTCAATGAAGAAACTAGACAGTTTCTCACACCAGGCGGCAGAGGTAGGAAGAGCACTCAGCACTAGGGGCCAAGAATGCATACACATTGCTCAAGCTCTCATGGACCTTAAATGCAATCCTCACTGGGTAGTACATAATTAGGTCAATCCTGTATCCACCATATCTAGGCTGTCCGGTTTTAGGTTTAAACCTATAATAACCGATAAAACCCCCGAAAGGAAAATAGCCCTCACCAGTGTAAAGATATAAACACTGAAAAAACACCTTCGCAACCACAAACTAAATGCCACTCAAAGAAAGGAAAAGGTGAGTGAAAGAGTCATTTCTATTTCTTCCTGAAGGGGTCAATACAATGTAACTTTGTTACATAAGGCAGCAGCAAGAAAGACTGGGCTAACATTATTCTGCTTGAGTTTTGTTGTTTAGGGATGTCACTAAAATATTGTTTCTTCTTCCTTTTGTTTTTTCCCATTTTGTGGTCTTTGGTCTAATGATGCAGGGTTTAGAAGCATGTTTTAGGCATTATTTAATTATTTTATAAACTGTAGAGAATCAGGAAATACATTTGATTCTTTCACTGACCGGTAAAATGGCTGGTTTCATACAAATCTTTCCCAATATGTACCATCACATTCATCCACAGACAAAGAATGGGTGAAACTCTTTGATACATCAGCTCCTTTTCTAGCGAGTCATTATTGATAGTAGGTAAATTGCCAAACACCCTTGGCTTTAAACATTCAATGCAAGGTGTAGTGACAGGTATATGTGAAAAGAGTGCTGTCACCAAGCATCTGGGATAGTTGGAAAAACATGACACCAGATGTTTGGAAAACAAGGAACGCAGTGTCACTTGGAATGCTGCTGCTAAAAGTTCTTACCAAGTTCAACAAAGATTTGAGGATATTGTTTGTATTTGCAGTAATTCAGCTACGTATATGAAAAAGTTGTGTGATGACCTGTCAAAATCAATACCTGAGCTGAAGTGCTTCCCTGTAAGAGATCCTTGCCATTTGCAAGATGGTATGCTGAAAGCATCTTTACAATCTTCAGAGTTAATAAAAAATGCTATTGACTTTGTAGTCCATTCTGGTGCACTGTTTCATTATGCGCGGGAACTAAAATGCAAATATTTCTCATTGTGTGCTTTGTGTGGCATCAATGAATGAGTCATCCCAACTGTGTCATTTAGCCGGTGATTCTCAGTCCTAGAGGCCGTGAATGCTATATTATCCATGTGGCGACTGTTTACAGAATTTGTGCTTAGTGATGATGCCAAAAATCATGAAATGTGAGGATCTTTGGTCGCATATTTATACTGATGTAAATGAAGTACACTCTACTGCATTCTTAGATTTTTACAGGAAAACATGATTGCTGTAGTGAACATAATAAAAAACTAGAGTCTGAAAACACCCTTGTCTACCAAGTGTTCAGCGTAATTAGTGTAGATGTGAAACATCTCCTTGTGAGTTGGCTAGGCGACACTTTTAGTGACTTTGGCACTGCAACATGTTCCATGTTAGAATTCTTGCCACTTGGTAAGCATAGAAATGTTGAGGAGAAATTCAGGAAATTTCATTTTACAGTGCATGAGAAATGGCTGGCAATGATGAATAGACATGTCCCTTCACCAACCATGGCATTTGAAGTCAATGAAGCCTCACTCAAGTACTCTGTACAAGTTCTAGATCTTTTCCGTAAATGGGAATTTGCTCCGGACTTTGTAAAGAACTGCTTAATTTTTGACCGCTTCAATAACTGAGGGCATATGCACCCAGTTCAACGCATATTTGCAGGGCCTGTCCCAGAGAATCGCAATTTTCAGGTGCACCAGTATTAGCATGGAAAGCTATGTCAGTGGCCAGAGTTAGCAAATATGTGTACTGGCTGTTTTGGCGTTGCCTGTCTCAAGTGGCAATGTTGAGAGGGTCTTTACACAGATAAATGTTTACATGGGAAGGAAAGAACGAGTGTGCATGACCAAAGACACACTAAAGAAGTATTGTATGGTGCACTACAATAAGTTTTATTTTTAAAAATGTATTTGAACCTCATACACCCTGAATGCACACTGTCTATACACATGCACTATCAGTGCATCAGTGCAGAAAGCAAGCAATAATAAAAGCAAAACGTTCCATAAACACCGGAAAAACAATGTTTCTGTTGTTCTTAATTGTGCGAAAATTTGTAACCACTGATAAACACGTTTTTTTAAGGTATTGAAAACACTGGGGAAAAAAACACTAGAATTTACCAAAAATAGAAACTGAAAACAGGAAAGCCTAACCATATCCAATCAGATTGATGTCTGGTTCCCACAAAGCAATCCTATCACTCCCAAACAGTCAGTTTTGATCCCCAAGAAGTATATAGAGCGATAATGAATCTGCCAGGTCCTCAATTCCCCTGCCTTACGCTATGATCTTATAATCAGGCATTGAAATATGGTTATGTTTTGTGTCTAGTTCTAGAAATATGGTGGGCAGGAATGGAGGAGTGGGATTTGGGAGGATGTGAAAGCTTGGGGAGGGGAGATTCTGGGGACTGACTGTCAAGAGACTGGCTGATGCCTGGAGAACGCCAGCTCATTCGTCTGGCTCGTTCCTTCTATAAAGGATTTGCCAAGACCTCCTGGACTGTTGGTCTTACTGGATATTCTCCATGCCACACTCCTCCTACCCTTACTTCATACCCGTAGTTTGTAGCACAAGCACCACCACATCCAGGGCATGATCAGCTGAAGTATCCTAGTTTTATCATGCCTCGCTTGCTCCTCTAAACTCGTACTTACTCTTCCATTGTGTTTGTTGTATACAAAGATTTATTTGCATGACAATTTGGGCTGTTGGAGGTATGTGGTCCACTACCACACCTGTAGCACCTGAATCGCCCGCCTGCCGCCATTTTCAGTGACTCAACCGCCGCAACCATAGCATCTTAACATCTCATCTTCCAGTAACTGTGCATAGCTGTGATGTGGCCCCAAGACATGACCTTACATTCAGGTCAAGCACTCATAATGCTCAGGCCAAGGAAGTCCTTCTTCGTTGCTTACATCTTACTGCAATCCTTTTCATGTGATGTCTCGAGGGGGCTATCTGTACGGCTTGAAAGTAAGTGTTGGTACCACTACTGCAGATAATAAACCTCGTAATTCTATAAAACATTGTAGATTATTCATAGGTCACACTACAAATATCTTCTCAACCCTTGGTGGTTTGTGCCTGTTCTTTGAGTACAGGCACTCTAATTCCGTCACTTGGCTGCGTTAATAACATGGGTTAGTGGTGGATAAACCTGCCCTTGGAACGGGCCAGCTCATCGCCGTGTGTTATGTTCCACCCCCAAAGAAGGAGCTGGTGCTCAGGATAATTTATTTCAATAGAGCATCCACCACCACACAGATGGTGTTGTTCCGCAGGCTGCATCAACTGTCACCCACCAGACTCCAACCGCCCAGCAGTCAGCACATTCCAGTGAGACAGTCATTGACATTGTGAGGTTCAACCTGGCCCAGTGCACAGGCAATGTCACAACAGGCTTCTGCGGTTATCTTTGTTTGTGTGAAGTTTTTAGGTGCATATTTCTTGACTGGACTGCTAGATCATTTTGACCTTATTTAGCTGTGCTAGACCCACGTAGGACACCTCTAGCTTAAAAGATCGTGCAATGTTTTTTCCCAAACAGAGACACAGCGCCTCCTTTCAGACTTAGCCTGCTATCTCAGTGTTACTCCACATAATTTCCAGGACTAAGACCGGTTGCTATCTCGCTCTTTTTGAATGACATTTCATTCAACATAAATTCAACTTCAATGAGCAAATCATATTTTCAATATTAATACCTGGACAGTATTCAAAAACAATGCAAATTAATTAATATGCAGATAATGAAATACAGATTGAATCAGAGATAATGACGAGAGAGAAAGACATCGGAAGTTTTGGGATCTGACATGCAAAAGGACTGTTCATTTGGAATTATGTTAAGTGAATACTATTTTTTTATGTTGCGCCTTAAATGCAGCCTTTCTCAAGCACCTATCCAAAGTTGTGGATGGCTTCTTGAAACATTTTCTCCTGGTTCCAGGGTCGACAGCATCACTGCTATTCCAGATCCGCTCCAGATGATATGGGGATGGTTTGTCTTCGGTTCTAGGCGCTAGAGGTTACATCTCAACCTTTTCGAGTAGTCAGCTGCAGATATTTTACCACTATTATTAAATCAAAGAGGCGGTGCGGAAGTAACTTAAGGAAGAGAATAGGAACTGGAATATGGGTGTACATAACGAGGTGTGCAGAACTACTGGAAAGGAAAAGTGGGTAATGAGGTAGTAGATATTGGGAGTGTGAATGGGAGTACAGGGAGGGATTGGTGATGAATATTAGGAGGAGGTGAAATATTGGAAGGGAAAGTGCATGTACCTTCAGGAAGAGATGCGGTACAGAAGACTAGATGGTACATTGGGGGATTGGAGTAGGAAAGCCATGTAACGGGGGAAGCAAGTACTGGCATATAAGGAGAGAAGCTAGGTGGTAGAGAGCCAGTAGTGGTATCAAAGGATGGCCGTCACGCTGGGGGTAATTTGGAGTGAGCGCTACTAAGTGGGTGATGTGTTGTGAGTCAGGATACTATCTCTGAGCAGAGCAGACAATTAGGGAACACCTGCTTTCGGTTCTGATTGGTTAGTGCTCCTGCAGACCAGGGACATCTCTGTACTAACCACCAGGCCCAGTCAACTCCAGTTATATAGATCTCACGCAGAACTCTCTGATTTGTTGTCAAATCTCATGGGCATCTATACTTATCCACAACAATAGGTGCACTTATTATTGTAGTTCTACCTCCATGGTGCTTTGTTACTCAAGGCAAGACTGACTAGGCCGCAGGTGTCACATGGTACTGGTCCACGTGGCAACCACACTTATACTATACATGAACACACCTATCTTGTAGTATTACTTCACATTTTGGTGCAGGGAGTTGATCCTTTCCCTTAGTAAGCCTCAGCCAAACTCATTACATGGAATGGAAACAACCCTAACCACAAAACCTATGGGAAAATTAAAACCATATGCCCCCAGTCCTGATTTTCAGTAGAGTCATTTTAAGACTATGGTTTTTTAGCAAACGTTAGTAAAAATTGATATGTAAAATGCACTAGTTTACCTCATTTTATAAAATTTTCAATGAAACACCCACCTCCCCCTCCATTTCCCCGGGGGTGTCTTGAGGAAGGCAGGCTCACTCGCTGCAAAGCAGGCCCGGTATTACCGTAGGCTTTGGGGAGCCTCCATGCACATAGGGGACAGTGGAAGTGCGCAGCCCATTGTTGGAAGTGGCCAGTGCCATTGGTGGAAGTGGCCAGTGCCATTGGTGGAAGTTGGCAGGCAGTGCCAGTGGAGGAAGTGGGCAGTGCCAGTGGTGGAAGTGGGCGATAGCCACCTAAGAAGCATTTTGGCCAGGAGTTACTTTTTTTTTTTCTCTCACACAAATGAAGCGCTGCTGATGTCCTCTGGGCCTCAAGCCTTAAATCGCATGTGAACTGTGGAAAGCATTCCTTAGAAAACTCCCAGGTGAGGGATGTAGGTCCTTACAGAGGTTTAAATTCATTTGCCCATACAAGTGTAACTGGGACCTACTTCAGCGATTTTTCATTTGCTCCGGCTGATAGGTAGTGCCCGTCTCCTTCGCTGAGGCGCCTTGCTGTTGGTTCTCGAGGCGTAAAATAACTGAATACCTTGCTCAGCCAAAAACAGTTTACGTTTTTGCTACTAGTGAAGGCCGTTCTCTTATTCTCATGAGCTCAGCTAGACGTCTGCTCGTAATTTTTGTGCGAAACTTACCATGTGACCAATACTAGAAAGTCGGGTGCAGCAGGGTATAAATTGGGGGTGTACGTGCACTTCATCAGCCTGTCTCCACCAATCATTTCAAGGGGACACCTTGGCCTTTTGACTCCGTGATTCACAGATCTCTTTTTTTTATTTTGTCAATAAAACCCTTTCAGACTACTACTGCATGTGAGAGGAATAATCTGACAGAGGTATAAACCAGGAGTGGTAAGTCTTTAGGCGGCACCTCAGATGAGCCTGGCGCCGTGGAGCCAGCCATGAATAGTAGAGTTCAGCTTTTCAGTGGTAAGACCAGGTGTAGTGTACCCCCTAGCCATGGCACCGCACTGGGATTGGGCACTAGGGGGCTCACCAGGTGAGAGATGTTGGTTACCTCAGAAGTGTGACGTCATCAAGGTGAGTCCCCGAGAGGCACTTCAGCTGACATTGGCACTGTATTCAGCTGTGACAACCCCTGAGGCGCCAGGGCGAGAGGCCGGTCTGGGGCATTTCAGAGGGAAGATGGCTAAGCGGCCCGTAGCCGGCTTTCGGCCTGCACTGAGCCGAGGCATCAGGTGAGAGATGTCGCGGTCCGTCGTTGCCCTTCCAGTGGCGCAGCAGGCTGGCACGTAACAGGCAGCGCTGCCGGGGCTCCGCTAAGTGCAATCCGCGCCGCTGCTGACAGATTTACTGCCGTTGCCTAATAATTCTGAGTAATAATAACCATGCAAAAGATGGATTTCTGGAGCCTTGTGTTTTCTTCACCTTGAACGGCAGAAAGAGTGATATGGCGTCTAACACCGGGCAGGGCGATGCCTCGCTGCTTGCGGAGCGTAAATCGCAAGGGGGAATTTCTGAGGCGGAAACTTTGATATATTTTTCCATCAGGGATTTAATGCCGTTGAAAGGTACCAGATGGACAACTCCGGAAATTGAAGTCCCAGGTCCCCTTACGCGAGGAGCTGAGGCCACGATGGGGCCAATGTCTCCACTATTGGCATCAGAGACATAGGTCAGTCAGGTATATGTTAGCCCAGACGGTCCAACAAAGGCTGGCCTGGTACATGCTAGATTTTGAGGAGATGAACTTATAGAAAATATACACAAAATTAATCTAAATGAAACTCATTTACATAGGATGGGGTTCTGCTGAAAATCTGGCGTGGACCCAACACTGCTGGATCTACTATGGACATCATCGCCTCACACTTACTCCAGTAGATGTGCGTATGTCGGTCAGATGCCCAAGACTGGCTTAATGCCACCTGGGCTTTGGTGCTCAATTTGTAGAAAAAAACAAATGCAGGACCCAAAGTGTTATTTGAAGACCTACACTGACACTGCCTGATGGAAGTGTTGCCGGATACCAAGGCTGCCTAGTCTTGATTCCAGTTTAGGACCCTTTCTTCCACAATCCTGTACTTTCTGCCTCTGCATTTCGGTCTTGTGGGTTCATCACTACGTTTTCCCATTGTCACTTTTTTTCCTAACTTTGTCTTGCTCCTGCTTTCTCCCTTGCCACCACTTGCGAAAGCCTGAGTGAGTGTTGGTGCACACCTCCTGCACCCACTATGAGCACAAATTAAGCACTCCACGGCTTTTTTACATGAACAACAACGAACATCGGTTTCTTTAGGTCACCTGACTTATCAGTTGTTTGAGTTCAAGCATAGTCCAGAGCTTGAAGTTTTTCTGGATGTAGTTACCCCTCCCCTGGCCAAAAGCTTGTTTGTGAGGTTCAGGCTGGGCAGTCTACCTTTAAAAACCTTTACGAGTAAGTGGACACAAGAGGGAAATTCGGATAGGTGTCCTGTCTGCGGGCCAGCCCCTGAGAGAGAGGAACAGGTTTTGTTTTTCTGCCCAGTATATTGTGGCCCCCACAGAAGGTGGATTCGCCCAATTTGCTTGAATTTGGAGGTCAATTCTTATAAAACTGCATTTAGAATCTTAAAAACGGATACTTCTGAAGTAAAGGTTTTTTCTGTAAGCCAGTTTTTAAAGTTATAGTTTAGCGGAGAATAAAGGTACAATACTTCCTTCCTCAAGGTATTACATGCGAATTGGGTAAAATGTCAGTACCAAAAATAGATTGAATTTTATTAGCTGGGGTCTTCCTTTTCTTTTTCTACAGATTATGGCATTTCTTCTTTTATTGTACTGACAGCTGACCACAAAGTTGATTTTAGGACACATTGGTACTCAACTAAACTAGCACTGATGTAGTTTTTAGAAGAATACGATTTTTTAGTATAAAAATACAGTCTTAATAGATTCTTATATAGAGGAAGAAATTCGAATGGATTCTTTCACTTACCTTGTTTTATTTTATCTCCGTTTGAGTTGTATTTTATGTTTTTAATGATTTATCTGTTTTATTTGTATGCTTTGATGGTTTATGGTAAACCGCATAAAGCTTATTTGATAATCACTGCAAGGCTTACTCAAGGCCTCTACATCCTTCCATTTATTTGCATGGTTACATTTGTTTGTCTTCCTCCTCCGTTGTGCTGCCATGGTAACATGCATTTGGGACATCTCATCCTGCCTTATGCTATAAGGTTTGCGCGCACTCTTTAATCCTGTCACTCTGAGATAGCCTGTAGGCGATATGCAGCGTTTTACAAAAGCCCTTAAATAAAATAAATCTCCAGTTTACCACCTTTTATATGTGCCAGCCAACGCCAGCTGAGTGTGTGAGAAATGGCAAGAGACTGCCAGCTCAATTCAAGCATTATGGGAACCTTAGCACTGGTGGCACAAGTAGATGGCGTGAAAATTGTTTATTCGTTCCACTGCTAGGCCTACTGCACTATGGCTTTCCTGTTATTTATTGTTTGACCACCTCTGTTCCTTCCCCAGGAAATCATAATTTCTGATGCATTTTTCATCTTTATCTTCTCTACTGGAACTTGTTTCATATATCTCTGGCGCAGGCAAGGCGGTATTCAATGTAATCACCTCTATTGCTGGACGCAGGGCGCCCAGCGTAGTTTCAGGTGGACGCGATCCTCAGTTACAGATTTTCAGTAGAATCACTGACCATGTAAATGAGTTCCATTTAGATTCTTTGTATGTATTTCTACACATGTTATGTGCATAACCAGAAAATCTGGCATGGATGGAGACCTCTAGTACATAGTTTGGAAACCCCTGATCGGTATCCTCTGCTTGAGGCTGTCTCGTGCATTTCTAACATCTGTAAAACCACGATCCACGCATCTTGCTTGAAGTGTATACGTGTTTCAATCACTTCTTACGGGTCTGTTCCATACGAGCATTACTGTAGTTTTGTCAGCATGAGATGTTTTCCCAGCACAAATGCATTGTGGGTGCTTTTTCATTTTGTATTCTCTCTACCTTTTCTACTTTCCTCCTTATGCTGAATGCTAGCTTTAGGCATAATTTCCTGCACTTTCTCCTCCAGCATTCACTTGCCTCTCAATCCTGGGGTCTGATTGGCCCTCTTACGTCGCTGCTTGACAGGTTTCTGTACATGACCCTTCTATCCGATGACCACCTTCCTTTCCCAGACTGGCATCCACCACTGCCTAACTTTCTGTACTAGTGAAAGGAGGTTATGGGCATTTTCCTGTGGGGTCTCTGCTGATTGGACCTGTTCTGACAGGTGAGAAACTATTGCTTCTTCCGTTTCCTCACTCATTCTTGGTAGCCTCCAATTGATATGTCCTTTGTCGCGCCCTGGTGGAGTTTATACATCACTTCTGGGGGAAGCTTCACGTTGCCACCAATGGGTGATCCTCTATCATTTCTTGGTTGACTCTATATGGCACTCTTTTGGTGGCTTAGCAGTGCCTACATTGGCTTGGCACTTTGCCACTCCTGGGTAGCATCAACATGTAGCCCTCTAGCTGTTTAGCAGAGCCTCAAACGAGCTGGTGCTCCATCGCTCCTGGATGGAGCCCACATAGCAATGGCGTAGCTAGACACTTTGCCGCCCTGCGGCAGTCCCTGCCTTTGTCGCCCCACGGCGGGCGCTTGGATGAGCACGGGGGGGGGGGTGCTGGTGATTCCTTCCTGTGTTGGCCGCCCCGCGGAAAATGCATGTAAGAGTGGGGCGAGGCCGCCACCCCCATACCACCCCTCTTCTTGCTATGCCACTGCCTCACAGTGTCTCTGCTGGATGCTGGAGTAACACTGCCTCCAGTGGGCTGGTTTTGTTTCGCTGCTGGATAGACTCCATTGGTGTAATTGAAAGTGACCCAGCAGGCGTGTGAATCTGCTTTTTGTGCCCCCATACATTTTGGTATTACGAAAGGGGCGGCAGATGTTTGTACAGCTCCTTCTGTAATACAAATTGTGCACCAGTAATGCCGGTGTCATCCTAGAGGGTAGTTCCCTCATTTACATGCAGTTGACTCTGCACCTGTGCCTATGCAAATGCGGCAAACAAAAGGCAAATAAGCCATTAGGATGTGTTCTGTGCACCACAAAGAGGTAGCACACTGTCAGTGATCCTGAGGGTTCCCCATCAAATCGGGGAAAGTGAATTCCATGGACACCCCCCCAGACATCCCCTTGCAGGTGGGTGCAGTCACTACTGCACCTGCCTGCAGGGGAATCTCTGCCTCACCTTCAAAAGTAGGAGGCTTTGCACACTGCGCTGTGAAAGGCACACCGGTGGCTTCAAAGAGCCAGTCGCCTTTCTCTAATGCGCTGCCCCCAAGTAAGGGCATGCACTCGCAGCTACGCCATGGCAACACATTCATTGTTTAAGTTTGAACTGACCTGGTCTATTTTTGGCGCACAAAGTTAACGGTGCGGTGGCAGAGACCAGGGCAGTGCTCCCTGACATATTGTACTGCACTGGTGACCTAACAGTGCCTCCAGTGAGTTAGCTCATTTGATGCCACTGAGTGGACCCCGTTTACGCAAGTGGACCCACGTCGAAGGCAGGATCTTTATTTGATACTGTCAGCAATAAAGTTAGTCTCAGCCAGCAAGCTCAATGGCTTCTCTTTTCACGCGCTACTCCATACGTCATGCTTGTGCACAGGGAAATTAGGAGCAGTGTGATATCATCACGTCTCCAACCTCAGGCATCCTACACATGCCAAATTATAAGCCACAAGCAAGGATGTGGCTTAACTGCTAGAGCTGTCGACTTTGGAGCTGGGGAAGCAGGTTCGAGCCTGGGAGCCGGTTCAACATCCTGTGATTCTGGGCAAATCACTTAATCTTTCCCCCCACCTACCAAAAAAAATGAATGTGTCCTTGTATAACGAAACTGGTGCTCATGTAAAGCACTCTAATACCTTCGGGTCGAGTTTGCGCTATATAAAACTGCAAAAAAACAAACAAAATGCAGTCCTGGAATCCGACAGAGATAGGAACGCTTCACGACCTCCCCTATGTAAGAAACGCTATATAATTTTTTTTAATTTTTTTTTTAAATATCTTTTTTATTGGCATTTATGTTTTAAATCAAGAAGAAACTCAATACATTTACATTTCCATGTATGAAGGACCCTCTTATACATTAGGTATACATAACAAACATCCTGTTTCAATAAACATATCCGTGGGATATCAGTCTCTGATCTTTAGTTCGACTGCTGTACATGGCCTACCATCCCAAAACAAAGTCTTCTTCCAAATTAGTGCATCCACAGGGACCATAAATACAGGAAGTCCTTCCCCATGGCACAATTAGCTATAGGGAATATTCAGGTTGATTATCTATAATGTCTACCGTAGCAGTACATGTTCCACGGGATATAATTTTATCATCTATTGATGTATTCAGCTATGGTGTTAAGGAAAATAAAAGCCATATTAAAGAATAAAAGAAACAACACAGGTGAACTCACTCCGCGTTATTAAAAAATGAAACCTATAACTACAACTTGTAACATACATCCAGGGTTCTTAATCAGTGTTACCTTCCATAGTATACGGGCTCATGTGAGTCCAGGATCGCAGGACCCGGGCGGGTCCTGTATTGGGGGGGGGGGGGAGGGAACAAAAGGGGTATCAGCGTGTAGTCCAATTGCAGTGCTCCACAAGGCCATTAATCCTCACCCTCTCCTCTCCTCCTGGGCCACAATTCCCGCAGTCAAACGTCATCCATCTCACAGCTTTCCATCGTGTAGGCGTGTGTGCGTCACTTGAATCATCAGAGTCAGTCGGGTTTGTATCTGAGGACTGTGCAGGTGTATGTCGAGTTTCCCATGCCTTCACAATATCAGCCCAGGGCTCTGCTAATGGTTTACGCCGTTTTGTTGTTTTGTCCTCCTTAAATAAGGCTCTTTCTTCTGCCCTTGCCCAGCAAGATACATCGTCTTCCCAGTGAGTCACTAAAGGAGCCTGTTGCGCCTTCCATTTAAGAGCTATTCTCCTCCTAGCCAGGAGCAGGGCCAGATCTACAAATCTAAGCCCCAATCGTTTGGGCTTGGGTCTGGGGAATAAACCCAGGAGACAAGTCTCTGGAGTGCACACCAGATTTTTGGCCATCGCCCTGTTTATCATGTCCACAACCCTAGCCCAATTATTATTAAGCCCTGGGCAGTACCAAACCATATGGTCAAAGTCCGCATCTCTGTGTGAGCATCTGGCACAGACCTGATCCCCACCTCCGTACACTACGTTCAGCCGGTGTGGGGTAAGATAAGTTCTGTGGAGCATATTAAATTGTAAATATTTGAAAGCCGCATTTCTGGACACCTTTTTCGGACCGCCCAGGACCTTCTGCCATTCCTTGTCTGTCAACTGTGTATTCAAAGTACCTCCCCATCTCTCCCGTAGGCGAGGTAACGAATGGGTCTTCAAGTCCATAATCGCCAGATAAAGCCACTTTACTAAATGTCCGGCCGAGCCCAGAGTCACCATTGCCTGTAGACTTGCATGTGTGTTTGGTTCTTTCACTGCCTTCCCCCATAAGTCAGCGAATGCTCCCCGTATTTTATGATCGTTCAGGAATTGTCCCGGTGGCAGTTCATGGTATTCTAGAAAATCGTCTAGTGGAGGCAGTTCACCATCTCTATAGCAGTCCCTCACTGTCTGTACTCCTGCATCTTCCCACCCCTGTAGTTGCCGTCCCGTGAGAGGAGGGCCCCTTCCTGCCTGAGGGAGTCCTACAAGAGGAATGGCAGGTGCATATAGCGGTGTATCTTTGGATCGTGCCGTACATCTATCCCAGCATGTCATTGCAACAGAGAGTAGCACTCCCATTTGGTTAATCTTCTGATGACGGTCCAGCATCCTAGGAAGCAAAACCGCCTGTGGTGTATCAGTGATCTGAGATAGTGTATCAAGTCCCCTCCCATCTAGCCAGCGGGCCAGCCATTGCAGTTGGGCTGCTAAATAGTAAGCCTCGAAATCCGGGTCTCCCAATCCACCACTTGCCAGCGGGAGTCTCAGGGTCTGCAAAGACACTCTATTTCGTCTGCCATCCCACACCAAGTCTCTCAAAATCGCGTCTAGTGTCTTGAACCAACCCCTAGGAATTATCACTGGTAAGTTGACAAAATAATAAAGGAGACGAGGTAAAACTACCATCTTGGACAATGCCACTCTAGCCATGACTGGTAATTTAAGTGTACGCCAAAAGGCCACATTCGTCCGAAGTGCCCTTAGCGCACCTCCGAGGTTCCACTCTAGCAGGTCTCCTTGAGTATGATAGATCCGAATTCCCAAATATTTAAAGGAGATCGGTGCCCATTCCAGGTATGGCGGGAGAGTCAGGGGCCTCGATAGGGTGGGGTGCAACGGGAACACATAGGTCTTCCTCTTATTAAGCTGCAAACCCGAAAGATCCGCAAATTCTTCTAGTATACGTAGTACTATCTGGATCCCGCTAGACCCATCTCGTAAATATAAAAGCACATCATCCGCATATAATGATATAATGTGACGGGAGCCGTCCAGTTCCACTCCCAATCTCTCACCTTCCTGTCGGATCCGTGCCGCCAAAGGTTCCATCGCCAGAGCAAAAAGCAATGGCGATAGAGGAGAGCCCTGTCGGGTCCCCCTATAGATGGTATAAGGTGTAGACACTATTTTACCTATACGTACCCGCGCTCTGGGATCCTTATACAAGAGGCGGACCCAGTTTAACCATCCAGCTCCCATCTGCATCTTTTCCATCACTGTTAGTAGGAAGTCCCAGCGCAGAGAGTCGAAAGCCTTTTCTAGATCAATCGCCATTACAACTGCGTCAGGGTAATTCCCCAGGTCTCTGTGGAACATGACATGGTATAAGCGCCTCAAATTATTAGATGTGGAGCGTGCGGGGATAAAACCATTTTGATCAGCGTGGACCAACCGCTGCATGTGCGGCAGAAGCCTCCTCGCCAGTGCCTTGCTTAAAATTTTAAAATCCAAATTCAGCATGGACAAGGGCCTAAATTCTGTCACAGTTGGGTGTACATTCGAGGTTTTCGGTAATGGGATCACTAAGGCTTCCCTAATGGAGGGCGGCAACCGTTTTTCTTGCAGCGCAGACGCATAGGTCTGTTCCAGCTTCAGGGCTAAAATATCTACAAAAGTAATGTAAAATTCGGCCGGTAAGCCATCCGGCCCGGGGGTTTTGCCTCGTGCCATGTCTTTGATTGCCAACCTAATTTCGCCTGCCTTAACTGGCAACGCTAGAGAATTACTGACGTCCCGCTCCAACCCCGGCAGCCTCAAAACCTTTAAATAGGAAAGCCACACTTCCTCCTGAGTGGCTCCCGGCGACCCGTAAAGCCTCTCATAGTATTCTTGGAACGCCTTAGTAATAGCCTTCGGGGAGCAAAGCACCTGTCCAGGTGCTTTGGTGATACTAGGAATCGGCGCTCCTCTACTTTCTGGTCTGATGAGCCAGGCCAATAACCTCCCAGCCTTACCTCCCTCCACATGTTGTCACTCCTGATAGTTTTTAAGATCAAGGGCTCTCAGCCTGTCCCAGGCAGAGTTATAGTGGCTCCGTACCTCAGCCAGCCGTTCTTGTACTGCCATCCCTCTTGCACCCTCTCTGTCCAAATTTTGAATCTGGGCCTCCAATGCATCCAATTCCCTAGCAATCTCTCGCCTAAGTCCCACCACCTGCCCCAGACAGTGTCCCCTGGTAACTACTTTAAATGCTTCCCATTCCACCAATGGGGAGCTGGCGGTATCCTGGTTCTCTGCGAAATAGGTGACTAGGGCTGCAGAGAGGATCTGCCGGAATCCATCATCTTCTAACAGGGCGGGGTCCAACCTCCACAACGGAACTGGGGCCCTCTCGGGAGTAGGGGCAAATGTCATAATCAGGGGACTATGGTCAGAAATAGACCTGCCCAAATATTCGGTCCCGGACAGCATTGGAGCTAAAGAGGTGGAACAGAAAAACATATCCAGCCGTGTATGTAAGTCGTAAAGGTGGGAATAATAGGAGTATGCTCGTTGGTGCGTATTATGTAACCTCCAGATGTCCAACAGGTTCCATCCTATGGCCCATCTCCTGAGGCCCTTTGCTGTATTGGCGGCGAGCGTACCTCGTAAAGGGGGGTAGATCTATCCCAATCGATATCACACACACTATTAAAATCCCCTCCCAAAATCAGGCTCTCGTGTGCCATACCCGCCAGTATTCCAGAGAACCGTTCCAAAAAGGGAAGCTGTTCACAATTAGGAGCGTACACATTGCCTATCGTTATGTCCCTGCCTTTCAGCTTGCCCGTGATCACAACAAACCTCCCATCCGCATCTATTAATTTTCGGGAGAGCTGAAAGGGGACCCCCGGCCGAATCCACACAAGCACTCCCCTTGCAAACGCAGAGTAAGTAGTTGCATATAATTGTCCTCTCCATCTACGCTTCAGCCTAACCACTTCTACCTCCGTGAGGTGGGTCTCCTGCAGTAACGCCACATGCACACCCCTGCATCTAATGTAATTCAATATGCTGTAACGTTTTGAGGGTGAGCCCATTCCCCTAATATTCCACGTGAGGAGCTTGAACCCCTCAGCCCAAGCCATCCGGCACGCCATCAGTTGTTTCCGCTTCCCCCCCACGACTTCTTCCCTCCCACCAGCCCAAAGGATTATCGCAGACCTCCTGGTGTATAACAACAAACTCAACCTTCCAACTCCCATACCCAGGAGCGGACTGACAACAGTCAGCTGCCCAAACTTGCAAAAATATTGCATATTAGTAACCTACAACAGGTCATTAAGGTCCCAGGCCACAAGCACAAGGCCCTAGCGGTTCAGGCCCCCAGCTACGAGCACAGGGACCTACAAGGGAGCGTGACGAGCAACTCTGAAGTCTTACAAACTTCGTTAGCCTGTATGATGTCCCAGCCATGAAAGACCACTCCCGCCCGTGCCCAGGGCCATCCCACCACCATCCCTCCACTCCCTCTCCTCTCAAGGAAGAGGACCGGGTTACTCATATGCAAACAAGATCAATCATCCTCTTAAAATAGGCAAAAGAAGAATAAGGAGAGGTGGGAGAAATCTAAACCTCTTCCATCCCCTAGGCGCTCATCCAAAAAAACCATCTGCTGTCTGTGGCGTCACGTTTAGTACGCCAACACTGCCAGTGTGGGATGTGTCCGATTCCGATTCATCTGTGCCATGTTTTGATTCCGATCTTCTCTCCTGCGACGACCCCCTTCTCTGCATCAGTTTCGTTACTGCTTGTAGTGCTTCCGCTCTCTCAGCCGCCCTCCTTGATGGGCTCGGCTTCTTGGAATCCTTCCGATGTTGTCATCTCCTGAGCCTTTTCCCTAGTTCTTTCTTTTCATTCAGTTGCTTCCCATCTCGGGATGCCTGGCGCCCTTCCATTCTATAGGTCTCAAGCCATTCCCAGGCAGACTTAGGGTCATCACAGAACTGCGTTTTTCCATCTACCATTATTCTCAACCGAGCCGGGAACATCAACGAATATTGGACTCCCTCCTCTCGCAAGGCTCTTTTGACCTCTAGAAAGTTAGTGCGGCACCGCTGGACTTATAGAGTGTAGTCTGGGAACAGGGACACCTTATTGTTCTCCACTATATAGGGCCCATCCGAGCGTGCCTTTTGTAGCAACAGGTCCCTGTCCCGAAAATGAAGTAATCTGGCCACCACAGAACATGGCGGTCTCCCCGGGGCCGGTGGTCTGGCTGGCACACGATGAGCTCTTTCTAAGGTGTAGAAATGTGACAAGCCCTCCGGGGCCACCACCTCCCGGAGCCAAGTCTCCAGGTATGCGATCATGTCCTGACCTTCCACTCCTTCAGGCAGCCCTAGGACCCTCACGTTGTTCCGTCGGTTTCTTCCTTTGGCATCTTCTGCCCGTCGCTCCAGAACACCGATTCTGCCAGAAAGTTCATCAACCTTTGAAGCCAATACCTGTTGCGACGGGGCTAGCACTTCCAATGCCGTCTCTGATTGTTTCACCCTGTCGGACAATTTGGCATGTTCTGCCCGCAACAGGCACAGACCCACCGCCACCGTGCTGATGTCCTGATGTAGTGTTGCTTTGGTATCAGCGATGGCTTCTAAAATCTTGGCCAATTGTTGCTGTACTGGCACTTCCTGTAGATTCTCATCCGGTGCTGTAAGCGCAGTGTCAGGAGCACTGTCATCTTGTTCCGGGGGGGGCCCTGCCTGTTTCCCTTTAGGCTTCCCCATGGCCAGTGTCAGATAGCTCCCGATTACAGGTCTAGCACTTCTCGCTCTAGGCCAATAGGACTCGGTCGCCAATGACTCTGCTTTACTCCGCTCCAAGGTGAGGCGAGAACTTCCGCTCCTACCATCTATTCATACTTGTGGGAGTGTTATCCGCGGTGAATACAATTCTAAAGCACTCCTTCCGACACCCTGTCCATTCCACACCGCTGCCCTCCAGCACCACAACCCTCCAGAAACTCAGTGGGACTGTAACTCCTCCCTTCACGTTGCAATGGAGTTCAACACCCTTAAACCTCTCGGGCCCCCTGGGGGGGGGACCTCCGGGATCTCCGGCGCGCTCACTACGGCACTACCTCAGAGGGCGAATCCGTGTATTGAGCCAACTGTTCCGACCGCCCTGCCGCGACGAATCCTAGCGCAGGGGCGAGTCCACAGCTCATGATCGCGCAGCCCTAAACTGCACAGTGTGTGAAGGAAGTGCCTCTCCGATCCACCCAACTGAGTCCCATTCAATTGTCCCACCCGTTCTCACTTCGCCAGCCGTGCACTGCGAGAGGGATCTTAGTTGGTACAGTTAGCTTGGGTATTTATAACGCTCCTGCGCTGCAGTAGAGAGTTTATCATTCGGAGTCTGTTTAGCAGTTCATACCCATCAATTCCTTGTTGGGGTGGCCCCAGCGCCCTGTCTCCTTGGTACTGAATTCAGTCTTCCAGCTGCACATGACGCTCAGCGCCCAACACGCTTCCCACTGCCCCACCTCAGATGCCGGTGCAATTTCGTAATGGCGCAGCTCGTCAGCACCCAGGCCTCACCACTGGCCTCCCGGCCCGCACGCCACAAGAAGTAGTCCCAAAATGCTTGACGATCGGACGGGTTCGTGGCCCGGACCGCACACTGCCAGAGTCCTGCCTATCGCCGCAGTCCGGTGGGGGAGCAAGAGTCGAAATGTGGCCCAAACGCTGATTCAGGGCCCACCCCGCTGTCCGCCCCCGTCCATCCTTTCTTTCTCCCGGCTGTATGGGGACCCCCTTCTGTGAAGACAGCAATAATTCTGAGCACTGCAGTCGTCTCGCAGACCCAGCGTCCACCGATAGGGAGGGGGCGCACCCCTGCTTGCTGGCTCCAACACGAGGGGGCCACCCCCACACCTCTGCCGCTCTCACCTCTATAAGCTCCAAGACGGCCGTCATCCACCCCCAGACGCCGTCTGATCTTGGGAACGAGCGATTCCCCCAATGGGTCGTAGATGTCTTTAACCGCTACTGCCGCCAGTCCAGTGCAGAGCCTTTCGGCTAGATTCCGAGAATGTCTTCCCAGCGGCTGTCCGCCGAAGTCGCCTCTCAATATTGACAGCTCTCCTTCGCCCCTTCCTTCTAGTCAGGCCCGGCTCCTTACTCCGGGCTCAGGCCGCCATCTTCTCTACTGCTGCGTCAGCGCGGTCGTTTTTCTCCCGGAGTCCCAGAGAACATTCAGGGTACCCCTTGCCGCTCCGGGGCTTCCGGCAGGTCAGGCCCTCAAGGGTTTGCCCCCAGGCACGAGCGGAGTCACTGTTTTTCAGGATAAATGGAATGGCTGGTGCGGAGCTCCTCGCTCACGCGTCCGCCATCAACGGCTTCGTAGCCACGCCCCCAGAAACGCTATATAAATAATGCACTCAGACCACATAGAAAGTGTGTTAGGCTGTGCGAGGCGTGTGGAAAGTGCTAAACAAATACCAATACTACACCTCTAATGCAGGCTGCTTTATAGTGCTTTATACCTTCCCCGGCATTCCCAGTTCAACAATAACGCAGTTCTCTTTAACATCTCGTTGTCAGATAAAATGGCAAATTTTCCTTCTCTATACCTCTCAAAAGGTATAAGGAGGTGTTGCGTCATCCTGCTCTGGAATTCCTTCTGTGGTAAAAACGAACAAGATTTTCTCATCTAGAATTCTGCGTATTATGAATGATATTGCCCCACTTAGGAGAGGCAGATTCACATGCATCGGTCTCCATGCTTTACGCAGCAGGAATTAAACACATTAAAAGTTAAATCCATATTCATCAGTGCTAAATGACCAGAGGCGTTTAAGGCAAGATTCTTGCTCTTGTGACCTTGAATAATTCTTAAAAAGACTGTTTGAAATACTGTCTGCCTTTAATATATTTTTAATGTGGATGATGTCAGTTACAAACATTTTGCTGAGAAATGTTGTGTTTATGTTTAATGTAACATCTATAAAAAAGTTTCTTTTAGATCAAAACAGGACATCACATATGAGGATTGGGAGGGTGTCACAGAGATTATTTTCAGTAATATTGGTGCGCTGCTTCTGTGTCACAATTTAAAAAACACAGGTCACTATCCCTGAATATTAGATGTAAACACATTTAGAATTTGGAGTGCATGAAAGAGCTGAAATTAGATCATAAATTCAAAGCTATTCCGAGCGGGGGCCCCCAAAATGCGTTTTGCTCAGGCCCCCCAAAGGCCTTAAAATGTCCCTGTAAATGGCACAAGTTCCTCAGTGAGACCCTTAGAGTAAATTGTAGGGAAGTGCCATTTAACATGCAAGCATTTTCCAGTGCAATTTCTTTGCAATTTTTGTTTTAAACAAAAGACCCCGGAAACCAGTAATTTTACTAGGGATTTTTTTTTTTACACAAAGAATAATTAAACCTTTCCAAAACATCTGTATTGTAAGCTTTACCTGTCCTAGAGGTGTGTAACAAACTAAAATACTTCCAGTGTTCCTGCCACTCCTGCAAACGCCCCACTTCACTCTTAGTCTACACTTTCCTTCACTGATTCCTCCTACTCCTAAATGTGCATCGCAGAAATGTAGCATTTGTTGTCCTTCCAATAATCAAGGAATTTAATTAGAAATATACAATTGAAGCCTTCCAGAATATATTCCATCACGTTTCAGTTTTAGATGAAGGACTCAAAGCAGCGGTGTAAAGCCTGTTAGAGAGGACAAAATGTTGACGTTTCGGTCTCCTAAGTCGCATCAGGTACACAGGACCATCCTCAGGACACAGTGTTGTGAGGGAATAGAACCTATCGGTACTGCCACAGAAATCAAGAGAAGGAGATATTTCAATAAAACAAACCATCATTACGTCACAGGTATGCATCCCTTGCCCACAACCAAAACACCAAAGCAACAGGATTCAAAGGCACCACCTGCTACAACCTTTTAATAAAAAATTCTCCACTTAAAACGTAGTGCATAACACTCCAAACCATAGTGGGAAACTGTAAAAAGGATAAAAACATATGCCACTATTCATAACTCATGAGATGCCCAACTTTATCATGTTTGAAACAAAAATCTATCCATGCATTCCAATAGCGCCCCAAACAATACCTTGCTGACAAGACAGGTCTACATATAAGCGAAGGGCTCGACAGACGCCCTATGCATCTCAGCGTTAAAGCTGAAGACAAATAAAATTCAATTAGGACTAGTGCTCCATTATAGAAATACTCAAATATCACACTGTCCAGTAGGAACAAAAAGTATCTTACTGATAGGTGCTTCGGGTACTCCAATCTATCAGCGTAAACAAGAACGAATCAGAGTCAAATAAATTTCACAAACATTACAAACAAATATAGGAGCATATGTCCCAGAGTCTACATGCTTACTTACTGATATCTCCGGCTCCTCGGGTCAAATCCAGCTGAACCCACAATGCCAACACCCTCTGAATGGAACTGGATACTTTTAAAAGTTGAAAGCCGGTCACTTGATTGCAGCACTTTCGCAACTAGAACTAGTCCAAAATGCGGCGGCTATCTTCTACTGCACAAAAAACATTTACACATGTCAAGAGACCCACAGTAGACTACATCTTCCTTAAGCAGTACACATCCATGGCCAACCATTGATGCCTCAAAACGTATCTATACATGAAACAGATAGTTATTGCCCCATGTAACATCTGTAATATATGTCCTACAGGAACTGCATAAATCGATGCATTGAACAAGACTATTAGTATGTTCTTAGTATCCAGCCATCTTAAAGAAGGCACCACTCATTCCAGTTACTAAGGGTTGCGGGTGAAATCGTATCCCTGTAGGTAAAAGTCCATTCGTGAACTAACAGAATAGCTGATGTAAATCCAGCGGCCATCTTTGAAGTATTGTTAAGCTATCCGACAAACAAACACAAAATAACTCCCTGTGTCTGGCTAAGAACACTAAAACAGTCTAATACCAAGGCATACTTAACCCCAAAAGGACATTTTCAGAGGGCATTAAAAGTCCCTAATCATAAAAATAATTATGTAGAACCCAGGCCAAGCCAAAAGACAATTCTAAAGATGAAAAAATTAGAGTGTTGCCAGAGTGTGCCATTCTACCTGTTGGTTCAAGCCCCTGTTCACGGTGTTAGCCATCCAAATCCATCTGTTTTCTTTGATCGTAAGCAAGCGATCCACATCCTGTTTATGTTTAGTGCTGTTCACCGCTTATAGAACAAACCATTTTATATCAGTTCGTGCATGTGACATATTTTTATAATGTTAAACAAGTGGGGCACTTGACGCTTTGCAGCGAAGGCGTGATTGATGTTGGGTAATCCGGTTTCTCACCTCCTGGGTTGTTTTTCCAATGTAAAACATCGCACAGGAACATTCGATGCAATATATAATATTTGTAGAACCGCCATTAGAATGGTGTCTCAGATTCCAAGATCTATCATTCAGTACACAGTTCTTGACCACTGACGTGGTGGCACTTGCTGAACAGTTTCCTCATGGATAAAGTCTGCAAATTGGTTTTAGCCCCCACATCTAATTGAGTGACACTGTTTCTGGATCATTATAGGCCCTCACCAACCGATCCCTCATGTTTCCGCCTCTCTTAAAGGCGAACATAGGTTACTCACAATAAGCTTGAGTAGGGTCAAGTAAATGCCAAATTTTTAATATGATCTTTTTGATCCTGTTGGACTCTGTGCCAAATGTAGTGACACAAGTCAGTCATGTTTGTACTGGTCTCTCTTTAACTTGTAACAGGGAGTCTCGATCATAATACCATGCTCGCTTGAGTGACCGTTTAACTAAGCAATATGGGTATCCTCATGTTATCAGTTTCTCAAGCAGAATCTTGGCTTCACTAAAATAATAATTTCTTCTGGAGCAGTTCCGTTTGATTCTTAAAAACTGCCGGAATGGGAGATTATCCCTGAGATTTCTAGGGTGATGGCTAGTGTATTCAAGCAGTGTATTTCCGACTGTAAGCTTAGTATATAGGCCCAAGAATAGAGCCCCATCATCATTTGATAATCTGCAGGTCTAGAAAGCTGATAGAATAGTTATTGTACTCGAAAGTAAACTGTAGATAACTGTCTTGGTCAGTTAGCCAGTCATGGAACTCCAATAGGGTGGTTGTGGAACTTGGCAAATCAATAGGACGTCATCCATATATCATATCCACTTCTTAATATGGACACCAAATGGAATACTGTTACTATAAATGACTCTGTCCTTGAATGCAGCAACAGAGATTCACTGTGTTCGGAGCAAAAATTGCCCCCATTGCCACTCTCTTTATTTGTGCATAGAATTCACCATTGAAAATAAAATAATTGCATTCCAACGCAATCATAGCACATCCTTTGATAAAACTGGTAGTTACCCTGTGCCGTCTTGGTCTTAGATCTACAGTTTTTTCAATAACTGTTAGCGCCTCAGATTGTGGGATGTTAGTGTAGAGGCTTTCGATGTCCATTGTAACTAAAATGTCACATTCACTGTCAAATTCGAAACCTATTTGTGTGTATGATCACTGCAAGGCTGTCTTTTGTGTACGATCTGGTGAGAGGCTTAATAAAAAAGTCAACATATTCAGCTAAAGGTTGCAAAATGGATGGGCAACCAGCAACAATTGGTCTCCCTGGGGTTCTTTTTTCATCTTTATGGATTTTTGGGAGTATATAAAATGCTGGTTTACTGTAATCCTTTTTATTCACATAGTCTGATTCTTTTTGACTTAGCCATAGGCCATTGAGACCCATTGCAGTGAGATTGGCAATTTCTTTGCTAATGGATGCAGTGGGATCCTTATTTAATCTTACGTAATGGAGTGGATTCTGTAGCTTTCTCATAACCTCTGCATCCCAATCAGTTTTATTTTGAATGATAGTACTTCCACCCTTTTCTGCCAGTTTTATTATGATATCCCTATGGTTGGATAAAGCAGTCAAGGGATCATTCTGAGGTTTAGAAAAGTTGTACTTCACATAACTGTGTTGTTTGAGTACCTGCTCAACTTCTGTCATAACTGCATTCTCGAAGGTTAGCAAATCCTTGGGCATAAGATGGTTGGGTGGGTAGAAAGACAATGGACAATGTAGGCCCGTGGTATCAAAACCGCAGGCAGATGAATTAATATAGAAGAAATATTTTAGTCTTAAATTTCTGAAAAACATATACAGTTCAATCTGGGTGAAAAAGGGGTCATTTTTTGTGTAGGCACGAATGATAAACCTGCATTAAGTACCTCAATTTCCATAGAGTCAAGCTCGTGTGATGACAGATTAAAAATGGGAACCACTTCAAGATTCCTATCAGTCATATTGAGTACTGGTACCGTGTTTGCCGGAACCCTGGTGTATACTGGTTCCTGAACCACCCTCATTTTGAGGTTCCTCACCTGTGCCCATTGGGGTCTCTGGCCTTGCTATAAAAAAGATTGGTTGGAAGTCGACGGACCAGCTACAAAACCTAGGCTGGTCGCACCACCCAGAGTACTATCACTATCAGACCCCGATGAAAAGTGATTCTCTTGTGAAACCGTGCTGCATTGTTGGGACCTAGTTGGTAGAATCCTTTTCTCAGATATGGGTATGTACGTTCACTGCTATATTTCTTGATATCCTTTTGGAGTTGATCAGTTTTCTTTAGGATATTGTTTTTGGAAAATTGTGCTATACTTGCCTCCAAATTCTTTAAGAACTCTTTGGCATCTGTGGTAGTTTGTTCTTCCAGGAGTTTTTCTCTACTTCAGCAATTTCCTTCTTTATTTTTTCACTATGTTTCAGTGCAGTCTCAGTGCTCCAGACCATCCAACTACGGGAGCATTTATTTGAAACAAAACTGAAACCTGTTTTGAAATCTTCATCGTCCTCAAAGATAATGGGAATGTTGCATACCTGCAAGCCTACAGGGATGATGTTTGCATTAAGACAGTAAAGAATTTAGCATGAAGTTCAGTCCCTATTAATTTTTTGTGCAATCTTTCAAGATTAGCTTTAATAGAGTCTTGTTGTGTGCTAATACTAGTTGCTTTTTTATTGGCCTTATAATGAGGGACCACTCGCTAATCTGGCAAAATATTCATCACTATACGATGAAGTTTCTTGTTCAGACATTTACACCTCTACAAAAACAAAATTACACTGAAAAGTATATATATTAATCTAATGTTGCACTGGAACATACAATTACATAAAAGCACATAACAGTAATACAGCATGCTATAAGTACATAAACAATAACTTATACTGTTGTATTCCTCTTAGGGTATCCATAAACGGGCTTTCCAGTATCATGTCCTTATATAGGCACAATTCGCCCTGCCCTTATATAGGCATAAAATCCCAGCCCTTATTTAGGCATTAAACCATGCACTCCAAATACAGGCATGGTCTCTGACATCCGTCCACCCTAACGTCACAACGAGTTCATGAAGAACAGACCCTTAGGCTGCGGGAGTTTCCCTAGTCCAGGACTATTGATTTCTTCAAGGACTCATATATTATGCATGAACCATTATTCCTTAGGGGGTTCATTCATGACGTCTTTCGCTGTCCAATTCACGTCAATGCTAACATTCCTAAGGTACTCTCAGGTATAAATATACCTTCCCTAGCCCTTGTAAACTAGAGGAGACCTCGACTTCAGAGGAGCCCGTATCCCGGCCTGACGCACTGAGAAGACGCTGCCATTCCCTGCACGCAGAGAGCCCAGCTTCCAGCTTCCAGTGATCTGACTTCCCTTGCGGGGTGTTGGAGTTCGAGTCTGGCAAAGAGATTCCAACCTCTCTCATTCTTCAGGTATGGAGCTGATAAGAACCTAGAGGGACTCTTGGCATACTAGGCATACTAGACTTAACATACTCTTAGTATACCATAGTAAGGAATACTTCACCTACTTCATACCTTGTCCTACACCTAGGTTAGGTTAGGTACATTGGGGTAGAACTAGCTTAGCACCGCATCGTATGAGTACTCGCATTTTTAGTCTGTGTTATTTATGTAACAGCATATGTACTAAAAGATAATGCTATCGCAGTATTATTTATTTCTACTGCTCACCCTGTACATTATTTATCTCGCATACTGTCTTGTGATCGTAACAGCACATTATATTTATACCAGAAACAAGACTGTTCAATAAACCTTTTATTGAAACGCCCGTCTGTTCTTTCTGTGTAACTTTGGAGAAAACTAAGCATGCACGACTGAGCTGAGTGAAATAGTTATCTAGTGTTTCCACGACTCTGGGACACGTTCTGATTCTAAAAGGGAAACATATTGGTCATGTTTTGCGGCTGCCAGAAACTACTCCCTTCTTGTTGTCAAGGAGTTTCTAGTGGCCTCTGAGCTAGCTGGCACAAGTAATTAAGTTTAATATACTCGATAGGGACATACCGACCTTAGTCCTATGTCAAACCTATAGGATATATTATTCCAATGCGCAGAGCCTATTAGGGAAATAGGAGCTACACTACATGGCGCCCAACGGTTTGGTTAGGCAGTAATTCAACGTTAGATACTGAGTAACTCAGCCGTGCTATTTTCTCTCAGAGACCCCTACCCATATACTCCAAAAGACGTCTGGAGTGGGCAGGGTTAGGTATCCACCAAGGCTACATAGGGAAGCACCCTATATATTAGACTTCAGACACTTTGCCGCCCTTGGCGGTCCCTGCCTTTGCTGTCCCACGGCAAACGTATGAATCGCCAGCCCCCCATTCCCCTCCCCTACCGCCCCCCTCTCTTCGCTGCGGCCGCGTGGGGCGGCAAAGGCAGGGACCGCCACGGGAAGCAACGTGTCTAGCTACGCCGCTGCCACAGCTCTCTAAACGGTCTAGGATTTATGCGTGTGTGAATGTGCTGCCTCTGATCGACTTGCCCATTGGTTTTGAATTGGTGCACATATATGAATGCACCAGTGTGTATGGGTACGTGCATCCGGCGGAGAGGGATAGCAGTGGTAATATTTATGATTCATGAAGTGCATGTTTTGATGTCAGTCCATTCCCGCACTGCATGTACAACTGATTTGCATATGGAAATCTAATTTGAATGCAAAATGTTCCACCACTTTGCTTTCACGTCACCCTTACTTTACTTTCCAATCCCTTCGCCTCCCTCTCATCTTACTTTCTCTACCTCACTCCTCTTTCTCCCCCTCCAACTCTCAAACAAGCATAGTTTCCCTTTTCTGTCAATGTCGAGTCTATCATTTTTCCTCCCATTCCAAAAGTCTTTCTTCCTTCCCTTCTTAGAACTTTTCATCTAATTTTTAACTCACGCTCCATTTTACTTCCTGCTACACTGAAGACACGTTTATCTCCCAAAACCTATAGTTTATCTCCACTCCTGGAGTGGAGCTCTGTAGGTTCATTTGCTGGACAGCTACTTTTATTAGATTAATTGGCGATAGCCCAATATCACATTTTCCCTCTTATTTATTGATGCTTGCATAATACATTATGCAAAAACAACAGTTGTTGGACAGAATGCAGAACAATGTCATACATTCACCCCAGTACAGAGATCTGGGCCTAAATCCATCGTTTTTGCTCACCATGCCATTCCAGTTTGAACCCAGCCATATGCAAATCAGTCTTGACCCTGTGCCTCATGGGAACAGTCGAGCCCGAACTGCCAAGCCAGGTCCTCACTGGACTGGAAACAAGCATCCTAGGACCGGTTTGGGGGTTTCACCCTCTTCAGCCAGGATAGCTTGATTCCAGTGGCATGGAGAGCACGGGACCCACGTCTGGGCATACCCGTCCCACTCGGGGTGACAAATGCAAAAACAACAGTTGATGGACAGAATGCAGAACAATGTCATACATTCACCCCAGTACAGAGATCTGGGCCTAAATCCATCGTTTTTGCTCACCATGCCATTCCAGTTTGAACCCAGCCATATGCAAATCAGTCTTGACCCTGTGCCTCATGGGAACAGTCGAGCCCGAACTGCCAAGCCAGGTCCTCACTGGACTGGAAACAAGCATCCTAGGACCGGTTTGGGGGTTTCACCCTCTTCAGCCAGGATAGCTTGATTCCAGTGGCATGGAGAGCACGGGACCCACGTCTGGGCATACCCGTCCCACTCGGGGTGACAAATACAAAAACAACAGTTGATGGACAGAATGCAGAACAATGTCATACATTCACTCCAGTACAGAGATCTGGGCCTAAATCCATCGTTTTTTGCTCACCATGCCATTCCAGTTTGAACCCAGCCATATGCAAATCAGTCTTGACCCTGTGCCTCATGGGAACAGTCCAGCCCGAACTGCCAAGCCAGGTCCTCACTGGACTGGAAACAAGCATCCTAGGACCGGTTTGGGGTTTCACCCCTCTTCAGCCAGGATAGCTTGATTCCAGTGGCATGGAGAGCACGGGACCCACGTCTGGGCATACCCGTCCCACTCGGGGTGACAAATGCAAAAACAACAGTTGATGGACAGAATGCAGAACAATGTCATACATTCACCCCAGTACAGAGATCTGGGCCTAAATCCATCGTTTTTTGCTCACCATGCCATTCCAGTTTGAACCCAGCCATATGCAAATCAGTCTTGACCCTGTGCCTCATGGGAACAGTCGAGCCCGAACTGCCAAGCCAGGTCCTCACTGGACTGGAAACAAGCATCCTAGGACCGGTTTGGGGGTTTCACCCCTCTTCAGCCAGGATAGCTTGATTCCAGTGGCATGGAGAGCACGGGACCCACGTCTGGGCATACCCGTCCCACTCGGGGTGACAAATACAAAAACAACAGTTGATGGACAGAATGCAGAACAATGTCATACATTCACTCCAGTACAGAGATCTGGGCCTAAATCCATCGTTTTTTGCTCACCATGCCATTCCAGTTTGAACCCAGCCATATGCAAATCAGTCTTGACCCTCTGCCTCATGGGAACAGTCCAGCCCGAACTGCCAAGCCAGGTCCTCACTGGACTGGAAACAAGCATCCTAGGACCGGTTTCGGGGTTTCACCCTCTTCAGCCAGGATAGCTTGATTCCAGTGGCATGGAGAGCACGGGACCCACGTCTGGGCATACCCGTCCCACTCGGGGTTACAAATGCAAAAACAACAGTTGATGGACAGAATGCAGAACAATGTCATACATTCACCCCAGTACAGAGATCTGGGCCTAAATCCATCGTTTTTTGCTCACCATGCCATTCCAGTTTGAACCCAGCCATATGCAAATCAGTCTTGACCCTGTGCCTCATGGGAACAGTCCAGCCCGAACTGCCAAGCCAGGTCCTCACTGGACTGGAAACAAGCATCCTAGGACCGGTTTCGGGGTTTCACCCCTCTTCAGCCAGGATAGCTTGATTCCAGTGGCATGGAGAGCACGGGACCCACGTCTGCGCATACCCGTCCCACTTAGGGCGAAAATTGTTACAGCAAACAACAAACTCGTCCGGATAGGAGATTCCTAGGTTTTGCAGAATATAATTTTGTACACAGAAGATTAGATAGAATGTACGGAGAAAGGAGAAAAATGTCATTCTTACAAAAGATTAAGAATTATTTTAAAAAGGACAAACCAATCAAAACTAGAGAAGGAATTATTATTCCACCAGCTAAAACGCCAGCATCATTTATGATGATGGAGAGAGGTTATCATACTTGTGTATGGATGGAGAATTGGATTGAGGATGAATGACTTAGAACCCAGACCTAGAATAACTCAGTACGAAGCTCTAGAAGAATGGGAAACCGAAGCATTTGAGCGGGATAGATCAAGAAGCAATAGGAGTTACCCAGGATTTTTCCCCAGATATTTACGTGAGTCGAGAGAGGGTCAGATGAAACAATGGAGAAGGGCAATGATTACAGAAGGACCGTATCCATTATTCACAGAAGGAGAGAAATCAGGAGGCAAATGTACAGAAAAGACAAAACATTTAATGAGAAATGAGTAGTCTGAAGACGAATTTATGGAGGAAATGTTAAGAAATCCCCCACCATATCAGGAAGGGACAAGTGGATGCACCCCAAGTGCACCACCAAAAACTCCATTAGTGCCACAGGTTATGGATGAATTCACCTCGTGTAGATTAATTCATGTCAAAGAAAAAGAAGCCCTAGAAAAAACCAGAGCAGTATTAATACAGAAAATAACCCAGATAAAGGTACATCCTGATTCGTTGACCATACCTGTAACAATTGGTCCAGTAGTTCCATTATATGGTACTCAGGGAAGCTGTCCTCCACCGATACTTGTACCTACTCCTGTGAATAATCCCAAACCTGAAGCTCCAGTTATAAGTGAGGATCAATTTAGTGACTGTGAATCCACAATATCACTTATGGACTTGCCTATTCGAGGTTCTGTAAATAGTACTCCAAGAAAAGATGTACCTGGAGGTTCAAAAGATGTAAGTTTAGTAACTTCATCGGGAGCAAAAAGTGCTACCATAGTAACACCTGAAGATCTAGAAAGATGGGTGCAAGGGTCAGTTAAACAGTGCACACCTCCGAAAATAATGGACATTCATAAATTGAAAGTCGAATTAGAAGAAATAATAGCAGGAAATGTAGGACTAGAACGCTTAAATACCTATGATGAAGAAGAATTATTATTCCTGTGTAGGAGTATCACCAGAAATGTAAGGATATTTCATGAAAAATTATCCAATTTAGCACTACAGATGGGAATAGAAATAGGGAGATCAAAGGTACTACAGAAACCCTATAGAGCAGAATTTTCAGACAAAGACTTAGAAAATATGAATGCCTCTGGAAGAAGATTACAAATAAGAGAATTAATGTTAGTTTTGCAAAAATGGGGAGACCTAAATAAATGGAAAACTAGGTGGGCCAAGAAAAAGGAAGAAGCACGAACAAGTAGAACAGCATCAGAATATGTGATGAAGGAAACAGGAAAGCAGACCAGATGTATCCAATGCGAGAAGTTGCGGGAGGAGGATATGTACATGTCCCATGGAGCAGACAGGATATTTTGTCATTTACGAATGATTTTCCAAAATTGAGAGTAAAAACCAATTGAATGGTACAAGCAGGTTGAAAGGTTTGTGAAGGTGTCAAAGGTATTGTTGAAGGATTTGGATGGTCTGTTTGACATAGTGGTACCTGCCGATTTATGGACAGATTGTAAGATCACAGTGGATTGGCCAAGTGATGAGTATCCCAGAGATCCGAAAACAGGTGCCCCGTCAAATGATGTAATGAAAAAGTATCAGCAGGTGATAACATACCTGAAAGGGAAAATACCCCGAAAGAAACAGATTGGGTGAAAATAGATCGAACCACCCAAGAAGCCAGTGAATCAGTACATTCCTATTATGAGCGTCTATTGCAGGTGTTTAAACAGTATACTGGATTTGAGGACATTGGAGACAAAAACATGAGTCAGTTTGTGTATCGATTTGTTTATGGTCTGAAGCCAGAGATTTTCCAGATGATTAAACAACACATGCTGTGTTGGCAGGGAAAGCCCATAGATGAAATTCTGAAATATGCGAAATATTGTGGAGACGATATTGAGGATAGACACAAGAAAAGGTGATGTGGGCACAGGTGAAAATGGCAGAGAAGCAGGGAATTAATTTGGAAAATCCGAGTGAAAATCCAGGAAAAGATTCTGGAGCGAGTGGTGATACGGGAAATGGTGGAAAATTTAGAGGACGAATGAGTAGAGAAGAAGCTAAAAAGAAATTTCCTTGTCATGGATGCGGAAAATTGGGGCATTGGAAGGACGAATGTAAAAAGATTCGGAATAATAATGGCCCAAATCAAAACTTAAATCCACAGACGCAGAATGACTCACAGCAGGGTGTAAATCCCCAGAGTCAATTACCACCTCCACCTGTTCAGGGTAATGTAAGCAGAGCAAAGCATGGTACAGACATTGGATACCCAGGAGGGAGTGGTAAGAATGATTATATGACATCACAATTTCTTTTGCAGGACAATTACTGTGAATTCAACTCATGACGGTGCCTAGGAGAGGGGAAGAAGGAGTGCGTACTTGGCGCATCCTTACAGGTAGATCAGTCTGGTCCATATGTTGAAGGAAATGTGAAAGGTAATGATATTACTTTCCTTTTGGACACTGGTGCTACCAGGTCTACGGTGAGATCAGCAGATATCCCAGACCTTCCTCTCTCTGGTGAAGATATTCAAGTAGTAGGGGTAGCTAATCAAAGAATTAGAACGCCTCTTACAGAACCAATGGAAGTCAAAATAGGAAACTTCAGAGAAATGCACCAATTTGTAGTGTGCGATTCTAGCCCAGTGAATTTATTAGGTAGGGATTTATTGTGCAAAATGAACTGTACAATTTTCTGCACGCCAGATGGTGTGGCAGTTCAGACACCAGATGAGGACCATGTATATAAAATTATGGTTGCAAAACAAGGTACAGAAATAGACGAAATGTTTTTGTTAATAACAAGAGATGAGTTGCCAGAAGAAATAAAAGGTACAGTAAACCCCATGGTATGGGATTTCACCGGAAAAGAAGTAGGACTTATGGCAAAAATAGATCCAGTTCAAATTACGGTAAAAGAAGGTGCAATTTTTCCAAATACTAGACAGTATAACATGAGTGCAGAAGTAAAAACAGGAGTTATTGAAGAAATCAATCGAATGGTAGTACAAAACATCCTAAAAGAAGTAATGAGTAGCCCATGTAATTCACCAATCATGGGACTAAAGAAACCTAGTGGAAAATATAGGATTGTTCAGGACCTGCGTAAAATAAACAAGATTGTGGAACCATGTTGTCCCATAGTACCAAATCCTGCAGTAATTCTATACCAGATCCCTTGGAATGCAGGATGGTTCACAGTAATTGATTTGTGTCAAGCATTCTTTTCAATACCATTGCATCCAGACAGCCAGTATCTTTTCTCATTTAAATTTGAGAATAAGGTCTATGTGTGGAATCGTGTTCCTCAGGGGTACACAGAAAGTCCTTCCATCTTCAACCAGATACTGAAAAAATGCCTGGAAAAACTAGTGATGCCAGGAAGCTCAGTCTTAGTCCAATATATCGACGACTTATTGGTGGCGTCGACCACCAGATAAGACTGTGTTGTTGACTCCATAGCATTATTAAATCTTTTGGCTGAGGAAGGGCATAAAGTCTCACCTGAGAAGTTACAGTTTTGCAGGACAGCTGTTAAATATCTGGGACATCAAATTGAGAGGGAAAAAGAAGAATAACCTCTGAAAGAGTAGAATTAATAAAGAGAATGCAAATGCCTGTAACCCAAAGACAAGTGCGAATGTTCCTAGGAATAGTAGGCTACTGTCGACAATGGATACCAAATTTTTCCATGTTAGCTAAGCCCTTAATTAACATGACGAAAAAGAAAGCAAAGGACCCTGTTGAGTGGGAGGATGAAAGTGTAGAAGCTTTTGTAAAATTGAGAAACGCACTTTGTTCAGCACCTGCCCTAGGCATGCCTGATTATAAAAGAGAATTCGCATTATTCTGTCAAGAGAGAGAAAATTGTGCACTTTCTGTCCTAACTCAGAGACATGGACTAGACAGACGTCCTATAGCGTACTTTTCTGCTACATTGGACCCAGTAGCAGCCGCATTGCCAGGATGCTTAAAAGCAGTGGCAGCAACTTGTTTGAGCATTGAACAAAGCGAGTCAATTGTGATGGGACATCCTGTAAAAGTGTATGTTCCACATGCAGTTGTCATTCTGTTGACAAGAACCCGAACTCAGCATCTTACTCCTAGTCGGCTGACTAAATATGAGAGGATAATAATGGGTGCTGAAAATGTGACCATGGTAAGGTGTACAATAATAAATCCAGCAACTTTATTGCCGGACCCATATCATGAAACAAATAAAGATGACGAAGAAGATGAACATGATTGTGTACAAATTACAGAATTATGTACAAAACCACGCCCAGACATAGAGGAACAGCCTCTTAAAAAGCCAGACAGGGAGCTATTTGTCGATGGTTCATGTCAAAGGCATGAAGATGGTAAACTAACTGCTGCCTATGCGGTATGTGAATTAACTGGAATAGTCGAAGCATCCTATTTACCAGGAGTAAAATCTGCACAAGTAGCTGAATTGATTGCTTTGATAAAAGCTTGCAAAATTGGGAGGAATCAGAGAGTGACCATATTTACAGATAGTCAATATGGTTACGGGGTTGTGCATGATTTTGGCCAACTGTGGATGCAGAGGGATTTCATGACTTCTTCAGGATCCCCCATTAAAAATGGACAATTTGTAAGGGAATTGCTAGAAGCAATACAATCACCAAAAGAATTGGCTGTGGTGAAATGTGCCGCACACCAGTCAGGAGATGATTGGGTGGTAGTCGGCAACAGATATGCGGATCTGGTGGCTCAACATTGTGCCAAAACCAGAATGTCAGTCAATAAGAGGGTGGAAAGAATAGGAATCAGCTGCCAACTTATGCTGTATATGCCACCTGAAACATGGAATGAGGTGAAGAAATTGCAAGATGAGGTTGATGAAAGTGAGAAGAATTTGTGGATCAAAGTGGGTTGCTCCCAAAGAGGAGAGGATGAAGTATGGATCAGTGCAGATGGCAGACCAGTCATGCCAGACTGTTTACTCTCACAAATGGCCAGAATGCATCATGGAGAAACACACATAGGGAGAGATGCAATGATTAGGCTGTTCAGACAAAATTGGTACAATCCCAAATTCAGGGCTGTTGCAGAGAGTCTTTGCCAGAGATGTCTAACTTGCCAAATGCATAATCCAGGCAGGAAAACGATAATTGGGTTTGGAAAGATTGGAAAGGCAGAGGGCCCATTTATAAGACTCCAGTTCAACTTCATACAGTTACCACCATGCAGAGGACTAAAATATGTACTAGTCATAGTGTGTCTGTTTTCAAAGTGGGTGGAGGCTTACCCTACTAGGAGAAATGACAGTATTACAGTTGCAAAACTGTTGTTACGTGAGCTCATACCTAGATTTGGTTTCCCAGTATCTTTGGAATCAGATAGAGGAAAACACTTTAATAGCGAAGTGATCCAGATAATCTGTGAAGCATTTCAAATCAAACAGAAATTGCACTGTGCATATCGCCCAGAGGCTTCTGGAGTGGTTGAACAATTAAATGGCACTATAAAGTCAAGATTGGGAAAAATGTGTGCATCAACATCATTAGAGTGGCCAGACGCATTGCCACTTGTTTTGATGGGACTCAGAAGCATACCTGACAGAACGACAGGATTAAGCCCTCATGAAATAATGATGGGAAGAGCAATGAGACAAACACATGTTCCCACAAACAAATTAGTAAATATATCTGATGATATGGTTCTGGATTATTGCAAAGGATTGGCTGACCTAGTGCGTTCTGTCTCTCATCAGGTTGGAGAAGACGCAGTTTCCAGGCAGGCTGAACTAGAACATGATCTGAATCCTGGTGATTGGGTGGTAGTGAAGAATCACACCAGAGAAACGTGTTTATCACCCAGGTGGAGCAGACCTTGTCAAGTTATATTGACCACCAATACAGCAGTGAAGTGTGCAAGATTTCCTAATTGGATTCACGTAAGCCACACAAAGAGAGTACCAGAACCTGAAGAGGAGAATCTACAGACAACGCCAATCACTGAAGAAGATGAAGGTTGCCCAGCTGAAGAATCTCAGGTTAGAGGTTCTAGGGAAGCTGACGGAGAACAACCGAGCACAAGTCAGGATTGGATACCAGTGGTAGAAGTTCCTGAAGTATACCACAGAACAAGAAGTCAAGCGAAATTGGAAGAAATAGAAGAAGATCAGATGGGTGAAGAAGAAGCAGCTCAGGTACAAGAAGAAAAGACAATAAGAGAACCTGAGCAAGGTCAGATAGGGAAAGAAAATTGGACTCAAAACAGTGAAAACCTAATAGACTTTGAACAGGGAAAGACAGGTTTAGAAGAATCCGGTCAGGCTGCAGAAGTTCACAGTGCAATAAGCCCTGATCAGAAGCAGTTAGATCAAGAAGAATTCACTAAAGAAAAAGGGGTTGATACAAATGAACATAAAGAAATAAAAAAGGAACAAAGCCAACATCTTGAAAGTCATTGTGGAGCTATTGAAGAGAAACCAATCAGACCTGAAAAAGAACAAACAAAAGAAGCAGTAATCAAAGAAAACAAAACAGTATTGAGCAGTGAAAATAACAAGATCTCTGAAGACGTAAACAGAGAAACAGTGCCAACAAAGAAAACAAGAAAAGGAGATCATTGGCCAAGTGTCATTAAAAGAGTAAAGTACCACATAACAACCAGAAGTGAAGATCCAGAACAAGTACCTGAAATGACAAGTCAAACTGAACAAGAGAAAAAGTCAGGAAAAAGAAAAAGTAAAAGACTGAAACTTGTGAATAACAAATTCAAGGGTCCTGACTGGACTTATATCATTCTTGAAGATTTTGAAAGCTCAGAGTCAAGTGACAGTGGTGGCGAAGGAACAAGTGCAGAACTAACATACGAAGAAGAAACAAGACCACCCTGACTAAACAAAAGAATCCTCTAAAGAAAAGCAATCTTCCTTGTCGAAAAATGCCTGACGATAGAGTTACTGGGAGACCAAAAGGAAATTGTTGTAGGAGATGCTGTGCAATCTGCATATGTAGTCTAGTATTGGTGCTTATAGTATAGTTAGTCCTGATTGTAGCAGTTCCTTACCTTATGATAATAGATAAGAAGATTAATAATGAAACTAAAGGGAGGACAGCAAACATGAAGGGCAATAGAGTAGAATTAATGACAGAAGATGAGGCAGAAATTCATCATGAAACAGCTGATAACGACACTAGTTTAAATGTTTTCACAAAGTTATTGTTTCAGTATGTAGACACAATGGAAGTTAGTAAATGTTATGTCTGTATGAAGTTACCTGAATCAGTAGCGGAAGGATTAACATACCATTATTTACCACTGACATATGGCATCTCATGTAGTGTATTAACAAGTTTATTTTATAGAACAGGTAGACTGCAGTATTATTATTCAAACTTAGATGTGATATTTTCTGAGGTTCCGATTCGCAAGAATATGAACCAAGTGCTTAGTAGTCAAGACGCACAGTTTATGGGAGAGTTTTTCTTAACAATGAAATCGATAGACATAACACATGCACATAGACACAATCTAACATGTTCTTTACTAGAAGAAGAAAAGATATTTTTGAATTTAGTAGAAGATAGAAGACATGATTTTCAAAAGAAAGCTTCTGAGCATAAGGCTCATTTACCACCTTGGGCTGAGAAAGAAGGTAGTTACACACCTGGCAAGGCTCAAGCTGCAATGGCTCTGGATTTCGTAAAGACAGGGAAAATTTGTCTTCATAGGTTAAAGACTGATTATAACAATGTTTTCATCGGTACCAGTGAATGTGAACACAATTTTTTAATTCTTGGAGGTTGGGGACTCAAAGGAGGAACAGATTCAGTTTTTCCTGGAATTTATTATGTATGCGGGAATAAGGCTTACTTTAGGCTTCCTGCACGGTGGTATGGAAGTTGTTATTTTGGAATAGTTTTTCCAAAGATATACCACGTAAAAAGAAACACTGGAAGGAATGAAAACAATAATGAATTAATACGTAGTAAAAGAGCTAGTTTTTCAGAAATAGTAGGTGATATATTTGGTGCATTGATACCTTCAGTGGGAATAATTCTGAACTCAAGGAAAATATGTAAATTGTCTACAGTGGTTGATCGTTTATCAACGGATACTGCTGGAGGTTTTCTAATGATTAATACGGAGATGGTTGCGATTAGATCTATGGTGATGCAAAATCGACTTGCTCTTGACATTCTATTGGCAAAAGAGGGAGGAGTCTGTAAATTATTGAAGACGAAACATTGTTGCACTTATATTCCTGATAAGAGTGCAGAAATTGGAACGTATATTCAGAACATAACTAAACTTGAGAAAGAACTTAAACCACTGGAAGTTGATAGTGTATGGGAAAGATTGACAAATAGTATCTCGTCAATTGGAACCTGGTTTGCAAATGTAGGAAAAGGACTTATGGGTCAAATATTAGTACCCCTAGCAGGGATAGCAATAATAATATTGGCAATAACAATATGGTGCAAATGTTGTAGAAAGAGTGGAACATATAAAGTGACAGGAAAAGGAAAGAAGAGAAAACTAGATGAAACAGAACTTGAAGAATGGAGAAGTGAATTATACAAAAAGTTGAAAGGGGATGTGAAAAACAGAAAATGTAAAAATGAGAATGAAACGAATTGCTAGAAGTTGGCATCTGATTGAGGGTAGTATTTTTGATGGCTCAGAAACGCCATCAGAGAGGGGATTGATGGAGCAAGGTTTCAAAAATGAAACTTGCTTGTACGCAATCCTCCTCATAGTATTAATTTATTAAATTTGTATTGTCAATACTAACCTTTGCATTCACAAACACAAGAGGGACAGAAGCTTGCCTATGTGTTTTACTAATGAATAACGCTTGTCTGTAATCCAAAATGTCCGCTAAAGCGCGGGAACTTCAATGCGCATGTCGCAACCTGATCACATGGTGTGACGTCTTTCTTTGCTTGGTGGGAAACTTCTGCTTCTGCGCAGTGTGCACTAAAATGGCCGCTAAATGTTTTCACATGCTTCAGCTTGCTCTCATGTCATTATTAAATTGTCGTTTTCTTAATGCTACTAATGCAGGATAGTATTATAATTAATTGGGAATAGAGTAGGGAAAGTGGGCATACAGTGAAACATTTTATTTGTGATTTTAATATTTTCTTCTTGCACTTTTAGTAATTCGTAAACTTGGGCCTGGGTTGGTGACTTGTAACTCGAGAGACAGATGGTTCTGCGCATGTGTCCTGTGTGCCTGCCAAGTGAAGTCAACTTGGACGTCTCCCAAGGCCATGACCCATTGGCCGAAGATGCTGTACTTTATGTTTCCGGTGGACAAAATGATACTTTTCCCCTGTAAAATGTATAACATTTGTCGTGAGACGGGTGGGAAATAAAGCGAATGTATTAATTTGAAGGGGAGGGAACGTAAAGACAATAGGCTTTACAATTTAGGCCAAATCGATATGGTGCGAGAATCCACCCCTGTCCCTGTCCAATCAGAAGTAGTGGTCCCATATTTTAGCAACATTAAGGGGAGGTACATGGGCGTAGAAGGGTATAATAGAATATAGCATTAGTTAATTAGTAGGAGCATGCTTTCACGAAGAACAGGCGTCCATGCTGCGAGAGAGCTCTTAGCTCCAGACTGCCATGCTGATCGGTTGCTGACTGAATCCCTGTCCAGAAGAGGTCCTGAGGAGGGGGCGGCGGAGTCCATTAGAACGGGAGAATCGAGGAGAAGTCGAGTATCAGAGAGGGGAACGGCGCAGGCATCGTTATAGAGAGGTCACCGGTCCTGTCCTGATCCTGGAAGAAGTCTTTGCTCTTCATCCTTCCTGGGTCCTATCTTTTCCAACTCCTTGGCCAAGGGGCTTGGTTCTCGCATTTAGGTAACTATACTGCAACCTTTAGTTGCGCTGCTGTCTCTATCTTCTCCTCTTCCTTAAACACCGTCATTGATTAGCAAAATCATTTCTATGCTTTTTCTTGGGTATTTCAATCAAGTACCGTGTTTTCTGTATTTTACTCTGCTAAAACTTTAGATAAACATTTTAAAACTTCCTGACTCAGTGGTTATTTTAGGATTATGAACTATATTGAATGTCACTCATTTTAAATTTCCCAATTGGCAAAGGATCCATTGGTAAGTTATTACTCTTCAATCAGAAGGTAATTGGTAGCAGGGACTTTGATAAAAGAGTACATCTGACACCCAGCGTAAGTATTAGTGTAGTATGAATGTATGGGCCCAAGTGAGTATATGGTGTATGAATGCTGTTGGCTAATATTGCGCTGGATCAACCTACTTGGTCGACATGTTTCTAAAGCCAAACCCCTAGGCTTTTTCTTCAGGACCTAAACAGGGTCCCTATATCACTCTAATCTAATTGATATGATATGTATGCCTAATATGTCAAATCGCATGTTCAGTCTATCATGCGTGTATTTAAGTTTGCCCTGTGAACAAGAGAAAAATAAAATATTGCATTATCTTGAACACATAGTACCATCACGGGGAATTGTACACGTGGTGGGATCAACCTCCGTGATATATTTTTCAAAAGTGAAGTTCACGATTTGCCACACACTACCATTATCTAGTGCTGTGCGGGTGATTCCGGGCACCATTATGCATCAATGCTGAAACACGTTACCTTAAAAGCAAAAACACACAAATACTCACACACGTACACACACATGGCACATAAAATACCTATTGACTGAATCGACATGCAGCTAGTAATAGTTCTTAATGATACATACTCTCTTGTGGAGGGTTAGTTTACTCCATGAGCTCTCACGGGGGAAGAAAAGGCGTCCGTAAGGCAACACTGCGTAAAAAGTAATGAAAAAATTGAATGCCTTATGACAAACTCGGGAAACACTGTTGGCTATATTTAAAGACCCGCCTGGGTCTTACTCACATGTAACCTGGTACGCTCTCGCCGGTCAATGCCTCCGTGCTGCTCCGTAATGTTTACTCGTGAGCTGCGGAGCTCTATTTATTTATATGACTGCCTTGCAGCGCGGGAAGAAAATACGGGGTGGGGAAAAAAACACTAGAGCGTGCGATTTTCCAAAATGGCCGCCTTTGATGTGCCTGTCGGAGTTTACCAATTGATACTCTTCCTGTAGGCAAGACGAGAAAGTGGCGCGAGCTCTGCAGCCGTTTATGTAAAGGTGATCGCGCTCCCTGGGGTGCACTTTTACAATGTCCTAGGAACACTTGAGACCTGATGTGATCATCAGGGTTGATTGTAAGTCTGAAAAAATAAAAAATAAAAAAAATAAAAATAGGGACTCCCATCTAACTAATGATCGGGTCGTGCTTGGGGTGGAACACTAGTAGCGCATGTGGGAGATCCCAACGTATTGTTCTCGCCCAATGGTTATGTACATGATAGTTGCAGCATTCAGATAGCATGGTGAGCTAAAACTTAGTGTGTATCCTGTTGTTCCAAACTTTCTCTTCGTACGATGGCTTGATTGCTCCACTGAGTAGGTCAATGTGCCCCCTGCAGGTATCCTAAACAAAGTCATTCCCCTCGTCACATTCAGTGTTCGGGAGCACACCAGTTATTAACGTATGTTCCCCAGCTTTTAGTTGCCCTACAAAAGTCACCAGTTTCTCATAATTGGAAGTCATAGGAGACTAAGAATACCCTACAGTTGTCCCCAGGGAATCTCGTCGTTCAATCCAGTGTCAAAGGTTTTTAAACGGAACACCCATCGTTGTTCTTTCTCAAATAAATGTCTCTCATTACTCACTTGCTCAATGACTGTCCATGCTATTTCTTCTGGGGCATGCCCTTTTTCCAAGAAATGTCTAGCCATTTTTGTAGTATTCTTTTTGCACTTGACATTGCTTTTATGCTCCCCAATCCTTGTTTTAACTGGTCGTGTAGTCATGCCCACATATTCCAACAGGCACGGACAGGTGATCAAATATACGACGTTCTTACTGTTACATGTCATAAAATTTCTTTGTTCCCACTTAGTACCATCCTGGAACGTGAGTTCTTTACTCTTCTTTGTCTGTGGGCAGGCTTTGCATCTGCCACATGGGTGATGTCCTTGAATGGGAGACATGGTTGTCGGTATGTTGATTCCTGTCTCAGTTCTAGGTCTCGTGTGGACTACCATGTCTCTTATGCTTTTCCCTCTTCTGTGTGAAAAGACTGGTTTTGGTAATGACAAGCCACCACTATTGAGGATGCGCCAATGCTTGTTCACAATCTTGGTTATTTGATTAGACTTGGTGTTGAATGTTGTGATACAAAAGGGGCGTTTTTCCTCCTCTTTAGCTGGTGACGTTTCAAGCAGACTTTCCCTGCAGTTGTTCGTTGCTCTTTTATAAGCTCGATCTACTACTTCCTTGGGATATAACCTCTTCTCCAGTTTTTTCTTCAGATCTTTGGATTGTGCCTTGAAGTCATTGGTCTCCGTACAGTTTCTTCTAAGGCGTAAAAATTGGCCATAAGGAAGATTGTCACGGAGATGCCTCGGGTGGAAGCTTTCATAAAGCAGCAGGCAGTTTTTTGATGTGGGCTTAAAGTGTGTAGTGGTCACCAGTCTCCCCTCTCTTGGATGGATGTTTAAGTCTAGGAAAACCATTTCCTGATTAGATATGGTGCTTGTAAAATTGAGGAAATCGTCCTGGTAGTTCAGCCATGTAATGAATTGTTTTGCCGTCCTCTCATCTCCACTCCAGATGATCAAAATGTCATCTATATACCGCTTCCATACAATTATATGGTCACGGTAAGCATTGCTAGTATGTAGGACCCGGTGTTTTTCAAGGTGGGCCACATAGAGACCAGCTATGCTAGGAGCAAATGTGCTCCCCATGCTGGTCCCATGCTTCTGGAGATACAGAGTGTTGTTGTATTCGAAAAAATTCTCTTTTAATGCTAGACTGCAGCATTCCATAATCACATTGCGAGGGGTTTGGTAATCCCATGCCGTGTCAAAAAGTACTACCTCAATGATTGTAAGGGTTTCATTATGTGGGAGACTAGTACATAGGCTTTCCACATCACAACTTATCAGCAGTTGGTGCTCAGGATTGAAAGGCATGTCTTTGAGGAGTATGAGGACATCTTTGGTGTCCTTTAAATAAGTCGGCGTTTCCTGCACTATTGGTCGTAAATAGGCATCTGCAAATTTGGACAACGGTTCTAAAATAGAACCGTTCCCGGAAACTATTGGACGTCCCGGAGGATTGCTCAGGTCCTTGTGTATTTTAGGGATGGTATAAAAAAACGGTATCCTAGGACAATCTTTCACCAGGAAATCACCTTCTTTTTTGGTTATCCAGCCATGTGCCATAGCTTCTTCCACCATGCCTATTACTTTGATTTTAATCCGGTCTGTGGGATCTTGATCCAAAATTTCATAGTTGCGTTGGTCTTGGAGAAGGCGTCTACATTCATGGTCATAATTCTCAGTTGATTGTAAGACAATGGCACCTCCCTTGTCTGCTGGTTTTATGACCAGGGTGTTGTTATCAGTTAGCTCCCTGATGGCCATCCGTTCTGTCTTGGTGATATTATGGAATACCCGATTACTGGTCGGATCCAGATCTTCAAGATCTCTGTAGGTTGTAGCACGCCCCGCCCCGCAGAGGGACGGGAAGACCCCAATGATGAAGCATGACACTGAGGGATACTTAGTGTGTGAGGGGTATTTTAAAAACATAGAGTGTTTCCCGTGACAACTCACAGGGACACAAGAACCTTGAATCACTTTCACGAGAATTGTTCTCAACATGTTAGTCACCTCACCCTATGTCACATGAACTGGTTGTTAAATGAAAGTCCGGGATTGGAAACATATTGTTGTGATGAACTGGAGGGAGCTGAAACCCTGCTCACGTGTCAACTGTTCAATACAGCACGTAAACCTTGTAGGCAGCTACTCATTTTGTTTCCGGTTGCTGGAAATTTGAACACATTCCCCACTTTCTCACCTCAAGCCACTGGCTTCCAAAAGAAACAGGAGCGCAATTAAAAACTGCCTGCATCAGTGCTTAATTTGAGCCAATGGTTTCCGGTGCTCGGCACCTGCACTTATGAAAGCTGCCACATGGTAGCGCTGTTTGTGTAAATTAAGGATGAGCAGGAAAATAGCTGTTTGTTAATTCAATATACATTAAAAACAACAAATACCTGGCACCCAGCCATCCTTAAAGCTTTGGTGGCCTTGAACAGTCTGAATAATCACACTTGTAGCGGTGTGATGGTTAGTAGTTGTGTAAGTACAATGGCCATGTGTGGTGCAAACTGCAGTGGTCTCCTGATGAGGGCCCCAGCTCTTATTTGTTTAAAAACTAAGCACTGCCTGCATCGCTTACAAAGTCCTTCACACGCCTGCTCTCCTCTCAGAATTCTCTTCCTCCAGATGACCGCTCCCCCATGACTTTCGACTTACAGTAAAGAATTATGCCTCCTCTTCCATAAACATTTTGAATGTATTTGAGAGGGTGGTCGTGACTGAGCATACATTTAGTGTATTTAGTGCCAACCGTCCGGGCCTTCCTGTACCTGCTATTATCGCTATCACCCTGGAGTGCCTTAAAATCTGTCTTCATTTACTACATTTTTTAGCACGTATATGTTTTATTTTCCTTACATTGCTTTGCCTCATAGATTCACTCTGTTTTGTTTTTACACGAGCTCCCTAACCTTACTGCACTAAGTTTGTGTTACACAAATCTTTATAAATAAATGCATAAAATAGGCAGCCACTGTGAAGTTGGCACAGGAGACCTACGTTTTGGCTGCCGAGTCACTGGGCTGTAAGAAAGGTTATGACGTTGATCAAAATTAGGTTTTCCAGAGACTAAACATTTTCATTTTTATGGCTCGCTCCTAAATACTCTGTTCTGTGGCAGAGTTGAGAGTTTTCGTTTGAAAAAGTGTTTGAGGTATTTAGTAAGAAGGGCTTCGAAATACTCATCTAGCCTCATTGCAGTGTATCCCAGAGCAGCTGCTCATCGTTTCAGACATAAACCAAGAATCTGTTTGCCTGGCCTGACAGCAGGGCTTTAAGTGGGCGTGGTCTCACCGGTGCTGAGCACGGCAGTTTTTTAAAGGAGGCCTCGAAACGGGGTCTCTATCGGGCTCTGTTTTGTGCCCTGGCACAGTCGGTCCGTTTTTTTCCGGACTTTAGGTGACAGCGGCACATCGATGTGCGCGTGCTCACACTGATCACTTCTCACTAGTGGAGAAGTTACGGAATGACGTCATGCCAGGTGAGTGTTGTAGGGGAAAGGAAATCCTTTAAAGAGAGTCATTTTCTCTTTGGATTTCCCTTCTCTTTTTGAAACTCAGGAGCAGCAACATTGTCGTGGTGTCACCAGGGCTTTAAGTGGAAGCGTTTTTCAATATTATATACAAGCAATAGTTGCTGCTTATTTATCTTATGCAACTAACAACCATTGACAAAGTCAATAGTCCTGACTTGTTGGTATGATGTTACTTGTTGTATCATATATCTGGATGCAATGACAGAAACAGCAAAATACAAGTCGGGCAGCACTCTATGCTAAGCACAGCTTTGTAGCTTATGTGTTTTTAAGCCACGCCCTTAATTACATTGGCCACGCCCCTTTGAGAAACCACCCTGTTTTTTCATCCCGCTTAAAGCCCTACCTGACAGCACACGGGTAGAGAACGCCACACGCACGTGCAGGACTCTGGTGTCCATGTCACCTCTTCTCCCCGCATTCTCCCCAGGCGGACAGTTCCACTGGCCATACCTCCTGTATACATTTATGAAGATCCACGTTATGATGTATATATAGTAAGTCTGCCTTGTTGTAGTTCAATAGAAGGCAGACGCCTAACATATATGGAATAACATGCCAAATCAGTATATTTACAAACTCCTCAATTCTTACCCCAACACTTTGTACATTTTAGACTTATATTATTATCTATTTAGACAATGTTTTTTTTCATTTAAAAAAACGACATAACTAACACTGGCTATAAACAAAGACCGAAAGTACAAGTATAATTTTGCTACGTAAAATGGGGGCAACTACCATTTTAATTTGTAACTGTTGCAGGCTTTGAAAAAATACATTTAGTTTGTAGATAAAAAGTAGTTGGAGTAAACTATTGCAATGATATTTCATGAGTGGGGCATGGGAACAAAGTTACTCTGTGCTTCACTTTTATTATTGATCACCTTAAAAGAGCACGTTTATTGGGGTGTATTATGTAACTTTGTGTTTTGTTGTGAGTATTGTATTGTAATTACATTTACATAGTGTCTACTGCCCTTGACGAGGTGTTGAAGCACTTTTTCGTCAAGTAGCACGCTACTCCGGAACCCATAAAGGATTAGTGGTGAATTAGTATAGTGAAATATGAAAGTAATTTGAGCGGTGGATATGTTAGTCTGTTTTTTGGATTGAGAAGGATAGTGGAGGGATAGAAGAGGGAAAAGGTTTGCATTTATATAGCACTTGCTATCCCTGATGAGGTGTTGAAGTGCTTTTTCAGCAAGTAGCAAGCTACTCCGGAACCCATAAAGGATTAGTGGTGAATTAGTATAATGAAATATGAAAGTAATTTGAGCAGTGGATATGTTAGTCTGTTATTTGGATTGAGAAGGATAGCGGAGGGATAGAAGAGGGTAAAGGTTTGCATTTATATAGCGCTTGCTACCCCTGATGAGGTGCTGAAGCGCTTTTCGGTGAGTAGCACACTACTCTGGAACCCAAACAGGATTAGTGGGGAATCAGTATAGGGAAATATGAAATTATTTTGAGTGGTGGACATGTTAGTCTGTTATTTGGATTGAAAAGGAATAGTGGAGGGATAGAAGAGGGAAGGGTCTTGAACTTTTTTTCTCCTTCATAGTAGTTGGAGTGGGGTTGGGATGAGTAAAGGGGAGGTGGAGGGGGAAGAGTCAGAGGGAAGGGTTTAGAAAGGCTTGTTTGGGAGATCTGAATAGTAAAAGAGGTATGAGATGATGCAAGGAGGGGTAGAGGAGGGAAGAGTATAGAAAGGGTTATTTTGGGGATCATAGTGGTATAGGGTTTGGGATGAATGAGACAGTGGAGGTAGAGGGTATATTGATAGAGGTATAGGGTGAGAAATAGGGTAGTTCAAAGGAAAGAGTAGTAAAATGAGGTTTGAGATGAGTCAGAGAGTTGAGATAGAGGATATACTGAGAGAGGTATAGGGTGAGAAATGGGGTAGTGCATTAGATATGGTGAATTAGAAGTAAAGTAATAAATATATAGATACATAAGAACATGGAAGGTAAGTATATGCATAAGGAAGATAATATATGTATATTAAAGTTGCATTTAATAAACTCTGGCTTTCAAGTGTTGTACTTTAAATTAATTTATTTGTTTAAATTTTTGTAATTCAATAGTGAAGCAATTGTAGGTAAATAGGTATGATAAAAGATTAACTTAATTATGCAGTCACTTATATACATGTTAAAACATAGAATAATGTAACTATAAGTAATATGTAATTTTTTTAAGCAGAACTAACGAATATCTATATATTTTAAAACATACTTATTATACACGTTTATACAAAGCAATACACATATGTAGGTACAAATAGTCCAAATAAATGCTTATGTACAGAGGGATATGCTGTATATTTATGTTTGCGTATGGTGGTTATGTGGGGAAGAGCCAATTCTTGAGTAGTCTTCTGAAGATAAGGTGGTTATCCATGGATCTTGTGTTAAGGGGTAAAGAGTTCCATAGTTTGGCTGCTAGAACGGAGAAGGATGTGCCACCCATGTTTTTTTTCTTGTACAGTAGGATTTTGAGGCGAGGTGCCACTCTAGACCGGAGGTTCCTTTGTTGAATGTATTTGGTGATTTTATTCCTGATGAAGAGTGGTCCTGTTCCATGTATTGCTTTGTGGGTGATACAAAGCAGCTTGAGCGTGGATCTTCTGACAACCGGTAACCAATGCAGGGCTTTCAAGGAAGGGGAGATGTGGGCATGTGGCTTTACATGTAAGAGTAGTCTAGCAGCAGAGTTCTGAATCCGTTGCAGTCTTTTCATAGTTGTTAAAGGTGATCCGTGGTAAAGGCTATTGGCGTAATCGAGTTTGGACAGAACAAGTGAGATGGTAGCCTGGACCTTGTGTGGAAATCCCAGATGGGGGAAGATGTGTCACAGACTTTTTATAGTAACAAAGCTTGATCTTGCTAGTTTGTCCACTTGGGCATTCATTGATAGCTTGGAGTCCATGGTCATTCCAAGGTTTCTTATTTCCTTTGATACTTTAGGCGGCGTTCCCAGATCATCAGGCGAGGCGGCGAGTGGGTCATAATTTTTCCAATTGCCACACATGAGTATTTCTGTTTCGGAAGCATTCAGTTTGAGATGGCTCCATGTCATCCATTGATCCACGGCTCTGAGACAACTGAAAATTGGTGAGTTTTCAATGTCTTTGGGGCATTCCACTTGAAGGAGTATTTGCGTGTCACCTGTATAGTTACCACACATGAGGTAAAATTGATTGATCAGTGCCGATAATGACTTCATGTAGATGTTGAAAAGCATAGGTGAGATGATAGAGCCTTGAGGGACCCCTGCTTTTGTGAAGTATGGTCTGGACGAAAAAGGGGGGGTATGGATGACATTACTTCTGTTGTGAAGGTAGGATGTGATCGAGTCTAGAGCAGTCCCCTCTATGCCGGCTTCGTAGAGTCTTTGTATCAGAGTGTCATGGTCAACCATGTCAAAGGCAGCCTAGAGGTCCACGAGAAGTAGTGCAGCAACCCCTTTGCGGTCAACTGAGTTTTTAAGGTCATCCCAGATGGCAACGAGGGCAGATTCTGTACCTCTTCCTGGACGGATTCCCGTTTGGAAGTCTGATAGTATGGCATTATCTTCAATGACTTGTGACATCTGGGCAAATGCTGCTCTTTCTATCAGTTTGCCCAGGAAAGGTCCATTTGTAATCGGTCTGTAGTTGTCGGGGTTCAGCTGGTCCAGGTTAGTTTTCTTCAGTAATGGGCATATGTATGACTTTTTGAGTTCTTCTTGAAATATTTTGGTAGTGAAGGAATTGTTGATGATTCTTCTTACTGGTGTGGCAGCAGAGGTTGTTAGAAGAATTTTCTTGAAGGTTTGTGGTGGACAGGGGTCAGAAGGGCTGCCGGCAGGCCTGCTTGCTTTGACCAGGTCTATAATCTAATTGTGTGAAATTTGTTGGAAGGGATGGAGAGGCTGGGTTAGCGTATTCTTGAATTGTTGTTTTGGAAAAGGGTTGGTGCTGGTGCTTTTTCTTTGTTTTAAATATGAGTCCAATGTGTCTGCTTTGGCCTTGTAATTATTTCACAATTTGTCTGTGAAATCTTGAGTAACAGGATGAGCTGCTTCTAGGCAATTTGGTTTTCGAAATTCAGTGAGAATTTTATAGAATACTTTATTTGCACATTTAGCATTTTGAATTCTGTCTGAATAGTACCTTTTCTTAGCTTTTTTTTATAGCTGACTTGTATAATCTGTTCAGTTTCTGTAGGCGAAGTTTGTCTTAATTGGTGTTTGTTTTGAGCCAGGCACGTTGCAGTCTTCTAATTTGTTGTTTTATCTCTTTTATCTCTGTATTTCTCCAAGGTGCCTGTTTTCTTTTGTTCCGTTGTGTCGTTTTTAGTGGTATTAGGATGTCAAAAGCTTCCCAGAGCCCATCATATAATTTTGTAACATAATTTATTGTGTCTAGATCTGTACTGGATGTTAGTTGTGTTTCTAAGTGTTCCAAATTAAGTTTGTTCCACGGTCGATAGGTGGATGCACATAAGGTGGTTTTAGGTGTGTTGCTTTGTGTTGTTTTATGTTGGAAAGCAAGCAAATGGTGGTCTGACCATGTGACTGGCGTCATTGTTTGAAAGGTAAGTAGTTCTGTATTAGCAAAAATGACACCTAGGATGTGTGCACCGATGTGTGTGGGTTTGTGGACAATCTGATGCAGGTTCAGTGCGTCTAGGCCAGCGATGATTGGTTTTGGATGGGCATATTGGGTTTGTCAAACCAAATGTTGAGGTCACCCAGAATGCATAGGTTGGAGTGTAGTGTTATAAGGTTTGAAACTGTGTCTAGAGGTGTGTCTGGGAATGGTGCATTGCTAGGTAGAGGTCTGTAAAGGAGCAGGAAGTTACAGGAGGAAGATGGTGTAGGATTGCATCTGGTGAAAAGGGCTCACAACTTTGTATGGAGATGCTTTAGTGATGTGTAATGTTTGCCTGAACACAACAGCTGGGCCACCTCCTCTTTTGCCTACGCAATTTTGCGTGACAGTTTGATAGCCTAGAGGAACGGCTTCATGATGGACAGTAGCCATATCATCTCCCAACCATGATTCAGTTATGAAGAGTATGTCAGGTTTTTGTCAGTGAGATGGTCGTAGATGTGATGTTTGTTTTTAGAGAGCGATCGAGCAGTTATTAGTAGAAAGTTTAGAGAATGTACTTTGACGATAGTGTGACTTTGTTTTGTAGAAAAGGGAGCAGTATTTTGTGGGCTTGTTACAGGTGTGTCCTTAGGGTTGGTATTAGCTGTATGAGGATAGAAATTGTGTAGCTTTTCTGTATCATGTTCCTTGTCCAGCAGGCTAAGAAGGCATTTTGATGGGTCTGCATGTGTAGGTGGTGGAGATGGTGGTTGAGAGTGAGTTGGTGAGCTGTGTTGTTTTTGAAGTGTAACCTTGTTTGATTTGATTTGATTTAACATTTATAGAGCGCAGCAATTACCCAAAGGCATCAAGGCGCTATAGATCAGCATCTGAAAAAAGTCCACAAGTCCCCCAGATTCAGAAAATAACTACAAGGAGAATAGCCAGGTCTTAAGAGCCTTCCTAAAGGGGAAGAGCTGAGGGATGGCCCTTATGTTTTGTGGAAGGGTATTCCAAAGTTTGCTCGCGACCGTAGAAAATGCTTAGTCACCCTATTTCTTTCTTTTGATTCTTGGTACCGTGAGCTGTAGTTGAAGCGATGAACGAAGGAGTCTGCCTGGGGAATACCAGCCAAACATGGTTTTTAATCTTGTTGGATATGGGAGATGAAAAGCCTTATGTACCATGCAGAGAGATTTAAAGCTGATGTGCTTATTAATTGTGAGCCAGTGAAGGGTCTCCAATCCCTTCGCAGCCGACTGCCCCCTGAGAATGTCCAGAGCAAGTCTCACCAGTGCATTCTGCACCACCTGGACTCTGTGCTGCGTGTTCTTATTCGAGTCCAGGTACAGTGAGTTGCAGTAATCCAGTATGGACATTACCAGGGTGAGAGCGACCTGCTTACGAGCAGACTGCTGGATGAATGGGAAAATTTTCTTAAGCATCCTTATAATCCAGGTACAAGTTGCTATTGTGCGATTCATTTGGGCATTAAAGTTGAGTTCAGTGTCCATCAGTACTCCAAGGTTCTTGGCCTTTTTTCCTGGAGTAGGACAGGTTCCTAAGGAGTGCGGACAACAGCTACTGTTCCAGCTTGATGCCCCGGGCCAAAAATCCTCACTACCGCCATTTCCCCGTTGAGTTTTAAAACGTTACATGATATCCATTCTGCCACTTTGGTCATGTAACGTAAAATGTTTTCTGCTACCGAGCATGAGTTCTTGGGGATTGATACCATGTTCTGAGTGTCGTCTGCATACAACACTACCTCCATGCCGAAGGAATAGATTATTCCTGCTAAGGGTGCCACATAGAGATTAAAAAGAGTAGGGCTCAAAGATGAGCCCTGCGGTATTCCACAGGGCAGGGAAAAGGCCTCTGAGTAGAAGTGCTGTAACTTTACCATTTGGGATATTTCCCTAAGGAAGAAGGACAAGAGGGCTAAAGCTTGATGAGAGATGCCAAGACCTTGGAGTCTATTCAGCAGAAGCGTAGGTGAGATGGTATCAAATGCTGCTGATAGATCCAAGAGTATCAGCGCCACCCCTTGTCCTTCATCCACTAGACGCCTAATACAGTCTGTGGCTGAGATTAAAGCGGTTTCTGTCCCATGATGTTTCCTAAAACCAAACTGGGAATCATTAAACCAGTGTTGCTTTTCTGCAGTTTCCATCAAATGGATATTAAGGTGTATCTCCAGAATCTTTGCTGGAACAGGAAGCAGGGGGATTGGACGATAGTTCTTACAGTCCGTGATATCCAAATTCGTTTTTTTTAGGAGAGGCCTAATGATAGCCTGCTTCCGGCACCAAGGGTAAGATCCTGATAGGATCACATTGTTCATTAATTTACAGAGTGGGTCGGCTATAATATTGGCCGCCATATGGAGTACTGCTGGAGGGCAGGCTTCAAGAGGTGATCCTGAGTAAGTTTTCAGGCGGTATTGTTCTGCCAACTTGGGAAAGAGTGTAGGAAACATGGAGAGACCTTTCATCTCTTGGCTTGAACATGATGACGTCCCTTAGGATGTTAGTAGGGGCCAACTAGTGGCAATTGACTCGGTAGGCATAATAGGGGTTGGGCCAAAACCTGCGTAAATGTCCTTAATCTTGGAATGGAAGAAGGTTGCTAACTGGTTACAGAATGCTAGAGAGCTCACTGGCTCCACTCCGGGTTGTGAGGCCGAAAGAAGTTGTACTAGCCTAAAAAGTTCTTTAGCGGAGGAGGCATTTTCGATTTTATGGGTGCAATACCTAGATTTTTCTTCAGTTAGCGCAAGCTTATATTCTCTAATGCTCATTTTGTATGAGATGTTGGTCAGTAGGTATGGAGAAGCGAAGTTGTGAGGAGTGGCATGTTGCTTATTTTGTTTCCTTCTGGTTAGGGTGGAAGGTATATGAGTTAGGGGTGGTGGTTCAGCATGTGGGTCATGTAGTAAGGTTCTAAATTGTCCCATGGATGAGAGGCGGTTAAAAGAGATTGGCAGTGTTGCTGCATATGTGTTAGGTGTGTGGGGAAGAGAGAAAGCTTGGCATTGGAGTTTGTTCATGGTGTATAACATTTGTGTAGTCTGGAAGGTGGGTGTATATTTGTAGTTTGTGATGGAAAGTATTATGAGGTGTTGTGTGTGAGAGATTTTGTTGTGCTGGTGTGTGTGTTATATTTTGTTTTTGAGGAGTAGTGAAAGGAGGTGCTGATGTATTTGTTTTCTGAGAAGGATTTGTATGTAGAGTATTGTTTGTGAGTGGAAGTTTTAAGGTAAAGAGGGTGTTGATGTGTTTATGAGTCAAGTGTATGTTGTGTGTAAGAGGGGATGAACTAGAGTTAAGAGTGCTTGTGTTAGATTTGATTGCTGAAAGAGGTAATATGTGTGGTGCAGTGGAGTGTAAGTGATGTGTGGTTGTGTTATTGTGGTAGGATGAAGAGGAGGGTGTTGGTGTATGAAAAGATGGAAGGGTAAGTATAGGTTTGTTAGTGATAAAAAGGGGTCTGGTAGGAGTAATTAGAGCAGGGAGTGTGTGTCAAGATGGGATATAGTTAAGTATGGTGTGGAATTGGGTTGTATTAGTGATGAGTGGATTGGTTAGTGGTATAGGATAGAGTTGTGTATTGTTTGTAAATGATGGTGCAAATGTGTGATAGCTGGGATAGAAGGGTGTATAGGTTTGGTTTCTGGGGTTTTGTAGTGGGTGCTGAGACACTGAACTTTGTCTAGGGTTAGTTTGTAGTAAATGAGTAGAGTACATGTGCTGCGAGTGTGTTGATCTGGTTGTGGTTGTGGATGGGGTAGGGTGGGTGCTGGTGTATGTAAAATTGGGCAGCATTTCTAGCCCTAGTCCCGACCAGTCTTGAACAGGCTGAAACAGTCAGTTGCCATTGTCCTCTCCGCTCTTAGCCTCGAAGCCTGCGCTGAGACGCTCTGAGCCCTAAGCTTAAATAGCCCTAGTAATCAAGTGACCCCTTCGGCCAATGGGAACCCTAACCCAACCAATCACAACACTAGCCCTAAGCCCTAGAACCAATAGGACACCACCCTCTTACAGCCAATCATAGCCCTAGTCCCAGCAGCCAATCAGAAACCAATCCCTAGGTCCAATAGAAACTCTAGCCCCAGCCCTAATCCCAGCAGCCAATAAGGCACTAAACCCTAAGCCCTATGTCCAAAAAAAGCCCTAGCCCCATCCCTAGTACCAGCAGCCAATCAGTCACAAAACCCTAAGCCCTACGTCCAATAGAAACCCTAACCCCAGGAACCAATCAGAACACTTACCCTAAGTCCTACATCCAATAGAATCACTGACCCAGGAACCAATCAGAACCTTCAAATTATTAACCAATAAGAACACGAACCCTAATCCAATAGAAACACCTCCTGTTTTATGCTAATCAACTTAACAAAGAACCATTTAGGGTGTAATGTGGATCTGATACACAATCAACCTTCCACTTCATTATTTCCATATTTCAAGCCTATTTAGAATGGTGCATGTGGAATTAATTGCAATACCTGATATTTTGCACGAACGAAATAGTTACCTTGCAGCTGTTTGTTGCTTTACTTGGGCACCCAAGAGTTCAGAATTTCATCCATATGTTTAAACAGTTGCAGTGGATTGCTTGAGACGTTTCTTTTTTCTAGAGGATGAATCAAAAGCCCTACATATTTAAATATGTGGAAACCATAAAAAAAAGTTCTGCTTCAGAAGGTTCTCAAAGGTTTATGGTAGTCACAAATATTTGCTTCACAGTGTTCTCAGAGCAGTTATTTAAGCGCACATTTGTATCTTTTTCTAATGTCTTTCTAGAATGCTAACATCCTCTTAGTGAGATGCTCCCAACATAATTATGCAATGTACATGCAGGATGTACAGGCCAGTTTGTCTTTGAAAAGGGGCTCACACAAAACAAAACCGGCATTCAGTCCCAGTGTTCTGGATTGAACCATAGAAAGGAACTGCAGACTAAAAGAGGAACGCCTTTCAATACATTAAGTGCGTACATATATGATTGTGATCTGTGCCAAGCTGTAGTTGTTTTTAACAAATAATGTAAATTTGGAACATACAGGGGTATTATTGCTAAATCAGTGTTCCAATGACGTTATGCAAGAAAGAATAAAAAATCGTTGGTGAGCAAACATTTTGAATAGTATATGCTTGAAGAGTAGACTTGGGGCCTGAATTAGAGTTTGGCAGACGGGTACTATGTCACAAACGTGGCAGGTATTCTGCCCGCATTATTACAAATGCATTGCATCCTAATTCACTTGTATTTAGTCGGACGGGGTATCCGTCACATTTCAGACGGAGTACCCCTCCGTCAAACTCTAAATCAGGCCGTTAGTTTTCTTAATAAACCTCTGTATATTCTTAATACAGAGCTCTTCTGGGTCCTTGCATGAGTAGCTCTTCAAGTGCAGGTATTTTCTTTCCATCCTGAAACTTGTAGTTTTCCTTTCATAATAAAGAGGACTTCAAGTCCGAGAATTAAAAAAAAAAAAGATCTGGACTGGCTGAGCTACTCACACCAGGACGTGGGAAACTTGAGAGCTTTGAAAGTACTTCCTTCACCCCTAAACAAAATGTCATCTCCACTAACATCCCTTGGAGCCTCAAACATTTGATGGGCGTGACCAATTGTCTTCACCCTTCCCGGAGAGTCATGTCAGAATCTTCCTAGTCAAAAATCCTTGATTAACTCCTGAGGCCATATTAAGGAAAGTGCCCCAGGGGCACAACAGGCATGTGCACCTGCTTTGGTCGCCCCCACCCCTGGGCACTTTGGTATTACAGAAGGAGCTGCAGATGCATGTGCAGGCCCTTCTGTAATACTGATAGCCTTGGTGCACATACACCAGAAGCGCTATTGTGTGAGGGTGTTCTCTCATTTACAAGTAGGTGTGGCCCATGCAAATGAAAAAATCACTTTGCCTCTGCACCTGTGCCATATTACAGATGCATGCGCAGAGGCAAACATGCCTTTAGGAGGAGCACTGAAAGTGCATCACAAAAATGTTGGGCACCGTAGGTGCGCCCCAGAGGCAGTCCTTTTGAGTGTCGAAAGGGGGCCCGATAGACCCTCCCACACTTCTCCCAGCAGGCGGCTGCCATCACTCACTACACCCACCTGCAAGGGAATCTCTAATCCATCTTCAAAGTACAGGTGGGTTGCCACCTGCACATAGAAACACATAGTGGCTTTGAAGCAGCCGCTCCCTATTTCACTTGAATGCCCAACCCCAGGGCAGTGCAAGTTGGTGGCAACAATGAGGGCAGGGCAGTCACTGTAACTTCTCCAGTTTGTTGCCAGCGCACCTGTTTAGAGGAGTGGGGAAAGTGTGCCCTATTCGTAATACAGGCCCTGGTGTCAAAGTGCCTTCAAATCAATTGTGTTGGTGCATGTGATGCCGGGAATGATACTCTGAGCTTGAACTGCTCCTTTTCTTATCCTTCCTACCGTTCAGGAATTTATTACACAATTATACTTTGTTGCATTAAACTACTACAAAACATTGATGCAACATTTAAAACAAATTCCAATATGAAAATATATTCATGGCTAGACAAAATTGGTACTTAAAACTGTCACTTTATAAGACATTAAAAATAGCTTTTCATGTAATGATCTGTACTTTTATCAGGAGGCGAGTGGCAGCGTTGGAAATTGGGAAATGAGAAGTTGGCGGCATTAAGTCCTCAACATCAATGATTGGACCTAGTGTCAATTGGGCGTGCGCGTAATACAGAGAACTAAACTTCCCAAGATCACAAGTAGTTGGCTGAGACAATGTCCAGTCAGGCCCAGGGCAAGAGGCGAGCTTCCTGTCTTTATAGGTGGCGCATCAAAAAACGTCTGTTTGTTTCATCTAGTGTTGTCGCCTAATGTGTAAAAATCTGTGTGAGTTTGAAATTGCAAGGAAACGAAGAGCAATACAAGTTATCATGTAGGGTTTCTGATAGTTGCTGTGCAGCTGTTTCTTGTGCCTAATTCTACATTGTGCTAACATTCGGTGCCGTTTTGCTAAGCAACATGTGGATTATGTTTTCTTCGGTGGAGTTAATCTTCCTAAAAGCTGGATTTGATTGGGTAGATGTGTGTGTTTACTGAAAAAGAGTGCTTGTAATACACAGACTATATTCAGAATGGTAGGCCTGAGTTGTTTATTGCCAAAGACCAGCGATCAAGACTGTAGAGCTGGTTGGCTTATTGAGAAAAGTTACGTCGGATGTCATAGGTCTGTTCCATTTTCTATGAAAAGTTATGACAAAAGCAGTATGCCTGAATTATTTATTGTGAAAGGCACATGTTAAAGACAATAGGCCTTATGTGTGCATTGTTAATAAACTGTTAAAGCCTTTATACACAGTTTTTTTTCTAATGGGGATTCCCACAGATTACCTTAATTAGGATTTTGGTTACCTCCTCTGACAAAGTCTGTTTTTTAAAATTAATTGGCTTTTAAGCCTGGCTTTACATTGGAGCTGTCTTCAAGGGTTTATGTAATTACCAGAAAAAGAGCCGTTAGAAGTACCTAAAGCGGCTGTGGTTCCACCCACATATTCCAATTTTAAAACTTTATTTAGCAAATATGCCTTAAAAGTTAGAACCAGAATACAATAAAACAGATTTTAAAAAATGCACGATCAAAATATTATACACACAAATAAATTTACAAAATACATGGATTTAGACCTCATATAAAAAGAAGCTCAACCAAACAATTGAAGAAAATTTTCCATCCAAAATGGGGAAGAACAATCAATAGAACATAATGGCTTAAGATCTTATTTTAAGTGCATATCTGATCCTTTCTACAAAGGCAGTATCTAAAATTCATTCCTAAAACGTAGATTTCCACACAGTTCCATAGCATATTGGATTGTGAGCAACAACATTTCGAATTTCTAGTGTAATGTAAAAAGACGTTAATTTCCATATGATGTAAAGAAAAAGATGATAGTCATGTAGCCCCTGTGTAAAGTATAAAGTGCAACAAGACAGTCCATATCTAAGGGTCAAAATATAATGTTGCAATAGCTTCCATTCATTAACATCATTCTAGCATATGCAAACCACACTCAAGCCCTGTAAACCACAATTAAAATCTTAAAAGTAGTACTACCAAATATAACAGGCATAAGTATAAAAAGTTATGATCAAAACACCGGAATTTCCATTTCATATTGACGGTTGAGCCCCACCAGAATCCTTCTGGGGACTCAAACACTAGTTAATTCTAGCTGATTGCCTAGTAGTACTTAACTTCCACTTCATCTATAGCCCAAAAGGATCCCCTAGGCCGGATGGACTACAGAAGTTGGCAAAACCTAACCATTATACAAAAACCTCTTTGCAGGTCTTCTGTGTAAAGAATGAGGATTATGAACCACTGTATTAAATCGATACCGGGGTTTCCTTTAGGTAGCATTAGTTCCTTCCATACAGGCGAACAATTAGTGCTTGAGCTATTGTGTTTGGGCTATCATGGCTTTCCATCTTATAATCCACATCCTTCCCAAAAATTTAGCACAAGCGTAAAATGGTCTAGGGTCTGTTCTTAATATTCTTAAAGCTTCCACATGATTCAATGTGCCCATCTGGATACATACTGGTTTAATCCAAGTAAGTAACAGAACATGAGCTGGAGTTTTAGTGTGGAAATTACAAACAGGGCATAAAGATGATAAAGTTGTTGAAGTTGACCATTTAGCCGTGAACGTGTTAAGAGGCAAAGATCCAAAATTAAACTGAATGTATAATTTTCTATCGAACGGATCAGTGATAAGGTCCATATATTGTTCAATTGTTGAATTCAGCATATTATATTGACAAAGTACCCCTACTCGTGTTCTGGGCATAATTCTGTGATATCCAAGACCAATATAATTCTTTAATTTTCTCTTTAGACGGGAGGTACTCGGTAGAAGAAATTTCCCAGAGATACTGCAGACACAAAGAGCTCATAAGCTTCTTGATGTTGTTAAGCGAGTCTATTTTATGGAATCCATCCTGCTTTGCTGTCTCTTGAAAGGCTTCAGCATAGGCAGCAAGTTTTGGTGAGGATCTCAGCCTCCTCCAGTACAGAACTGGTCTAATTCTTGCTTTATCTGTTATCATTTTCCTCCTCCTATCATGTTTTAACAGGTTTAATGGTGTACTAGGGGGAGGGAGACTAAGGATCTTAAGAATTTATTTTCAGTTCTGGCCCGATCTGCTAAATTATGAAAGCCCCAGAGCTCAGCACCATAGAAGGCAGCCCCCACAGCTTTTTTTTTTTCTTCTCACAGAAGTTTGTAGATTGTATTGACCTATGCAGCAGATATTCTTAAACAGTTTTGTGACAGTATCCTTAAAGTGATTTTACACTTTGCACCAACAATCCAGAATGAATCTTGCGCAAAAAAATCCCACATTAATAATTATATTGTATCATAGCATTTATATAGCACTTCATATCCCTGACCGGTTCCAGAAGCTCCCCAGGTTAGCATCCAGGTCCGCCCCCACAGCTTTTAAGCCATAGAGCTGTAAAGCTGGAGAAATTGGCTTGCTGTGAGATACGCTGTGTTCTTTCATTACTGCACCCACCACTTGTTTGAGTTTTAGGGAACTTTTGTCGACATGCATTGTTCATGACATTTTAGACAATAGCTTAATTCCAAGATAGTTAAAGGTGTCCACATTTTCTAATGCTACCCCACCCATTATTATCATCCCTATGTACGATTTATGTTGATTGATTCTTATTTACTTAGTCTTAGCTGTGTTAACTACTAACCCACGCATAGAGCAACATTTCTCAAAGCTATTCAGTAAACATTGGAATCTACATGGAGTTTAAGACTCTAATAGAGTATCATCGGAAAACAGTAAGGTGGGAATTTTTGCTCCAGCCAAGGAGGGAGCATCATTGGGATGCAAAGATAGAAAATGTACAACCTTACTCAGGTACTAGAAGAACAGGGTAGGGGCTAAAATGCAGCCCTGTCGAACACCTTTGTTAATGGAAATATGGTTTGCAAGTTATCCCTGTTCACCCCATCTTACTCTAGCAAGGTTATCCTCATGGAGTCAAATTCTAATATAAAGGATATTTAAAGGCATCCTCATATCCCATAAAACCTGCCACACATTATGGCGGGCTACCAGGTCAAAAGCAGACTTCGAATCGACTTCAAATCGACAAAGGCCACATATAAGTCTCCTCTGCCAAACAGTACCATTTTCCAATACAAGGTCAAAAACCGGAAAACATGATCTATTGTGCTGGTTGTCCTTCTAAGTCCAGCTTGTAGAGAGGAAAGTTTCTTATCATCTTCAATCCACTCTTTGATTTTTCCCAGCACTACACGACAAAGGACCTTTGGAAGGGTGTCAATTAAGCTTATAGGCCTATAATTTATAGGCATATTCCTGTCTCTCTATTTATAGACTGGAACTACCTCAGCTCCTTTCCGGGAGCTAGGGATTGGTGCTCCCCTCGTGATTGCATTTGTCAATGCTAAGATGTATTTGGACAAAGTGTCTGTCATGGAGAAAAATTTCACCCGGAATACCATTGGGTCGAGGCACTTTGCCACATGCAATAGCATCAAGGGCAATTTTTATATCAGTCGTGTCAAATACCAAGTGCTGCTCGTCATCTTTGAAGGCATCACACTGTAGTTGATCATTTCAGTAGGGAGCCTGGGATTCATCAGTATTAAAAGCCTTGAAATGGCTAAACCAATCAAGCAGCAGTATGTACTGTAATGGCTTCGATGTACCCGCTTTGTCCCCCAATGCCACCATCGACAAGAATTTTCGAGGATCTTTACGGGTGCATGTTTTGAGTAAATCAGACGATCTATTCTCGTCCTGTCGTGAGGTTACATAAGCCACGGGCACAAACACTTCCATTTTACATGTTCACATATAAAGTTGACATCTTGTTAAACAATGACTTTTCACACACATTTACTTGTACACCCTCATGAGATACTGTTCTCAGAAATGGTTTGCTTACAGTTACACTTCTTAGTAGGCACATTATCATCCCTTAGAACATTCTGTACAAGGTCTAGGTACACTACACAAAATGTCGTTTGTTTGTTGTCCGTTCAACGACAGCTCTGGGTGGGTAGAATCGACAAAGACGGTCGGACCAGAGCTCAGGCACAGAATGAATGGTTCCAGTTTATTGTATAAACTGCACCAAGTGTCGTTCGGGTACTTCTTCGGCCCGATGCTGAAGGAACTGCACTGGCTGCCAGTGAAAAAAAGGTGTTGTTTTAAGATTTGCTGCCTTACCTACAATGCCCTAAAAGGAAAAGGGCCGTTATATCTGCAACTAAAAATTAAAGCGTACACACCTAGCCGTAGTCTAAGATCCTGTGATAAAGCCTTATTGTGTGTTCCGCGTATTCGCTTAACTCGAAGGGGAGGAAAGGCTTTCTCCTACCTTGCTCCCTACTATTGGAATAAGCTTCCACTTCACGTTCGCACATGTACGAACTACTGTAAATTTAGAAAATTACTTAAATCTCATCTGTTCTAAACTCTTTACCCCTTCACTGATACTTGTTCCGTAACAGCGCCGAGATGCCCCTGGGTGAGTTGTGCGCTATATTAAAAATTAATAACATAACATAACAAGCCTTTGTTTAGACAGAGGAGCATTTTGATGGGTTGTCAAGATCACCCCATGCCTGAATTTTAGCCCAGCTGAATCTCGTCACTATCCTGAAAAGAATGGCGGCCTTTTTTACACCGAGACTGGCTACTAAATGACACACACCCAAAGGTAAATGGGGAGTAAGACCACTCTAAGGTGTTTTGGCAGACCTGCACACCCTGTGTTTAATAGGATAGGCAGTGCTAGTTAGAAGTATAATTATATGCATTCATATAATAAACACAAATGCACAATGGTTGAGTTGTTAACCTTTTTTTACCATTCTTGTATTGCTGTCTACAATGTTGTGTTTCCTTTTATTAATCATTTCAGCGCACATATTTAACACACGAGTCCAATTGCTTCAATAAATCTTTGAAATGCCAATTTGTGTATTTCTTGTGTCTCCCTTTGGGCATGCCTGAGTTATCAACAGAAGGGTAGATCTGTTTCTACAATTTCCTCGAGGAATCAGGGTTGTCATGTTCTGAGGTTGCACACACCATCCAGTACCTTGCAAGGTTTAGCGGTCCAGATGGCGCACTGTGAGCTAGCCAGGAATCAAGTCAACATATTCTGATGGTAAGAATGGACTCAGTCCCACATAGTTTTGACACTTATGTTGCCCAAACGCACAGTCTCACTGAAATAGTGGGAACCGTACAACAGTCCCATTCCATCGTTGCTTGTGTTGCTTGTTTGTACGCCCCCCTCAAAGCTGTTATCTGTACCAGTTCTTTTGATCTAATAGCCAATACTGACTGTCTTCTGGCCTGTCAGCACTCTTTGTTAAACCAATTGTTGCTGTTACAAGAGTTTTTCTCAGTCTGATAACTAGGAGCTAAGAGATACAGACCTATCTGGTCAAAAAAAGGATGAATGGATACATGTGGCTTTATTTATGTTATTTTTATTGACCGGTAAGTCAAATGAACTTGAAGTGTCACTTCATAAGTCTAGATGGATGGAAGACAGTGTATCAGGACTTGAAACTAACTGGTGCCATTTAAGTGTGTGCTTATTATTGTCTGGCTGGACATCCTTTGTTAACCTACGAGAAAAGGAATCAATTGGAAGTTTTTCCCAGATTGGTAACATTTAGAGACATAGAGGATTATGATCACTCTCAATCCTCTCCTTAACTATCATATCTCCCACTTTGTCCCATAGTCTGAGATCAATCAAGATGTAATCTATGCAACTCTCACAGTTATGTTTATTGAATGTAAAGGCCCACCTGGTGTCAGATTTTGTACTACCATTCGTAGCCCTAAGCTCTTGCTCTGATGAAAGAGCCTTCCATTGGAGTGCTGCTTAGGTCCACTTTTTAAGGGGTGCTAAGCCGAGTTGGGGAATACACCATTTCTCATCTTCCTCTTTAGTTAAGTTGATGTCATCCCTATCCAGAGACTCAAACGTGTTAAAGTCCCTGGCCAAGATAACATACGGTGGTTGTTTCCTTGTCTCCCAGTATTTCTCTAGTGTTTGAAGTGTTTCCGACAGTTTACCTCCCTTAACCCCTCACGCATAAGCGTTATAGATACCAACATTTTGACCCCTGTTTTTCTTTATTTGTACCCCCAATATATCAGGTGAATCAATCTCCAATATTCTTATTGTGGAATTAAGTGAGACTCTAACCCATATCAACAGTCCTCCGTATGGCAGGCCACAAGAATTTGTTTCAACCGGATTCAAGTAGTTGACTTACCCGGCCCTAAGCACCGGCTCAATACTCCAATAAAGGGGGTAAGCTCTCTCTACGCAGTCAATCAAGATCTCCTAAGGTAGAGTCACGAGTAGATTGTACATTCAAGGTAGAGTAAGTATTAGCTATTTGCTTATCAAACCTATGGTATTTAAATTGGATGGTAGAGTCATTTGGGGGGCTAGTCCTAACATCAAGAGCCACCAAACTGTCAGCTAGATTTCTATCAAAAAAGGTCAATTCAATACAATAATATTCAAGACTGTTAATAGAATCTTTTGGCACTAAAAACGTCCCCCCTATTCACCAATCTACAATCCCTGACATGTCGTATCCAGTGTATGACTCTGTTTTCTAATGAATCATCATCTTCATACATTAATGGAGAAGAAAGCTTAGGTACATTAACCATGTAGATCTGAGCTGCTATAAAAAGGCCCCTTTTAGGAGCATGTGTAGCGGACCTCTCTTTCCCATTTAGAGCGTAATTCTGAGGTACTGGGTGTGTAATTTGAGCTGTCATAGGCTGGATTACTCTATTTTTTTTGTTTAAATCTGTTAACTGCTTTTTCCTTTTATGGTTACAGTTACAAAAAAAGGATTCCAGTAAAACAGTTTACAATAATGACATCAGTTAACAATTGCATGTTATTACCTTGCAATAGAAATAGCAATGTGGTAAATTTCATTGTAGGCAATATTTAATGAAAGCTGAAAGGACATTGCCACTCCGAGTACCTGTGATATTAATGGAAGGCAGACTGACAGGAAACGCATATGCGAATCATAATAAGTGGTACTGCAACTGGTTGCACCTTACATCGAATGAGCATTCACTATTCGCAACAAGCAATAGTACACAATGACAAAAATAAACAGTTGAGGACAGGGCCGACTGGGAACCGAAACCGGCCCTGGCAAACTGCTCGGCCGCCCCCCCCCCCCCCGGGGTGAGGGGGGGTGCGGCCGAGCTGTTTGCTAGGACCGGTTTCGGCCGATTTTGTTACAGGGGGCCGATATTGCCGGCCCCCGGTAACAAAAACGGCCCCCCAGGGGCCCAAAACCGGCCCCCACCCTAGCAGCCCACCGGGGAAACGCCCGGTGCCCGCTACGGTCAGTCCGGCCCTGGTTGAGGATCTCAATCAAACAACAATGAGAAGGTGTGTGGAGAAAGAACCTTATTAGTAACTGTCATGTCAGCCCTAGCCCCCCACCCTACCTACCAACGGACCCCACATCCCATCTAGTTGCTAAGGGAATTACTCATGTCTGTCTCCAGATATCTCATCAGTGGGACCGTTATCTGGCAAGGGGCGCATGTCGTCCATGTCGAGTCTGCCAAAGGAAGCGACGCGAGAGGGCAGCAACTCACATGCGCCACCTCCTGATTCGTCCTCGCGGGGTAATTGGGCTTTCGGCGATGTGGGAGCATCTGAGATATCCGTGTGGAGGTCAGCCATGACCGTATCCCAGCTACCGGCCAATGGATATTTATGGAGCCCCATGGTATCTTCCCTATGTAATGCTATGTTCTCTGCTTGGGCCCAGTTGGTAAGCAACCGCATCCAGGCTGCGAGGTGTGGAGGGTCAGGTGACTTCCATCTGCATGTGATCAGCCGCTTGGCTATAATTAGACCCAGATCTATGAAGCGAGACGTGACTTTGTGCTTTTTACTCCACCGATATAGGACAAGTACGCACACCTCCCATGTATGAGAGAGAGCTCTCTCAGTACAGTGCTGCAAACAGGCACTGACCCCACCCCAATAGCGCTGTAGAGGCGTGCAGGCCCTGAGCATATGTATGATATCTGCATTCACCAGGCCGCAACGGCGGCAAGCCACATCCGTACAGTGAAAGTATTTGTTGATGTTGGCCGGAGTAATGTAGGCCCTGTGTAGAATGTATAGCTGTATCAAGCAAAAGCGGGCATTGCGAGGTATATATAAGTAGGACCCTCCAATAAGGTGGACCTCTATCCGTAGAGGGACAAGAAAGGTCAGCTTCCCATCGTGCACGCAGGGATGCAAGCAGTGGAGCCATATGAGAGCGCAGAGACAGCAAGCCAGTGCACCAAGTGCCTGCCCCGGCCCATGACATGCATGTACTGTACAGTTAGATGCATAGGTGGCTGCAAGGTCTTGTCCCCCCCTTTCCTCCCCCGTGCCCCCATAAGTGACGCGTGGAGAAGGAACTGACCAGGATGGAGACTGTCCACCACCACCACCAGCTTGTAGGGCAGAAGCTTGCCTTCTCTAGAGAGATCTCCCATGGTGTGGACCCCTCCGCAGTCCAACTGGTCATCTCCGACTCAGTGGCTCAGTGCTGGCTGCGCGGCGGGCCCAGGAGCGACATGGCTTGGGTGTATGGTAATCTGCATCGTGAGGTAGAGACTCGTCAGAAGCAGCGATGCGCCACCAACTGGGCGGTAGCGATCAGGTGCAAGGGTGGAATAGCTGGGAAATGCTGGCCACAGTCTAGGCTGATAGCAGCGTGGCAGTATCTGCTTACTGTAAAGCAGCAAGCCATCTCGCCACCCATTGAAGTTGGGATGCTAAATAATAATACTCAAAGCTGGAGACTGCCAAACCCACAGATGCTGTGGGTTGATAAAAGTTTATAGAGTGGTATCAGCATCAGAAAGTTTTCCAAATAAAGGTTCTGATCTCTCTCTCAAAGGAGTGGGAAAAGGAGGCCCGTATGCACAAAGGCAAGTTGACAAAGAAGAACAGGAATTGGGAGAGTACGACCATTTTGAGCAGAGCTACTCTGCCTGTGATGGGTAGAGATAAAGTCTTCCATAATGGCATCTGGGTCCGCAGTGAAGTGACAGCACGTGCAGGTTACAGTCGAGGAAATTGGCAGATGAGTGATAGATTTGGATGCCCAATTATCTAAATGTGCTGAGTTGTCAATCAAGGGGAGTAGTGAACAGGTCAGTGTTCGAGCTGAGGGTGGTTGGAGCAAGTGGGAAAAGACAGGATTTAGCCCAGTCGACTTTTACGCCAGTAAGCATAGCGAATTGTCGGAGAGTGCAAGCGATCCCATCAGGGATAGAAGAGATGTCCCTCAAATATATGAGAATATCACCCGCATAGAAGGAGATCGAGTGCACGCCATCGCCTAGGGGTACACCCCACTCCTCACCCTGCGGGCGTAGGTGAGCTGCCAGCAGCTCCACCACTAGGGAGAAAAGCAGTGGGGAGAGCGGGCATCCCTGGCGCGTGCACCTGCCTATGAGGATGGGGTCGGAAATGAGGGAGCCAGTCTTCACCCGGGTCAATGGTAGTGTGTACAGTAATCGGACGAGTCTCAGAAACCTGTATGGGCCGGAACAATCCATTTTGGTCTGGGTGCACCAGCTTCGGAACCAACGGAGCCAGTTGATTCGCTAGAATTTTTGCCAGGATCTTGTAGTCTGTGTTCAACAGTGTCAGCGGGGTCTGCTGCCGGCCGGATGGTGCCTTGGCCGGTATTCTATGCAGGGGAGTGAAGAAGATTACAGTGCCTGCCAGTTTGTGCCCAGCCCTGCAGAGGACACTCCCTCCGGCTTCCATTACCGTCCACCCTCCCTGGCAGGATAGAGAGCCCTGGTCGCAGGGGCTACATTTGGTGACTGGGGCGCTAAAGAGGCTGGCTCCATGGTGTTGCGGGGAGGGGGACGGGGGACCCCCTGTTCCCATGCTGACGCCCGGATTGGGGGAACAGATGTATTGAGCCTTGATGGAAGTATGTGCCCGGGATAAGTGATGACAAGTGTTTACCTGGCTGGTGGATCGCCTACGGATGTAATGACTGTTTTGGCTTTGCATTGCTGTTTGTGAAGGGCGGTGGAGTGTACGGGACCTCCTGCTCCTGATTTTTTGTTTGATTCATCGCCACCCGGGTAAGGAACGGAAGTGGCGTGGCTCCTGATAGCCTGGGAACTATTGACGGCCCGCATGGTGTTGGGAACGAGAAGACACCCGCAACTGATGATGCAAATTTAGTGAGGAAGTGGATGCAACTTACAGGGTGACCCCAAAACATCTCTGTGATACACCATAGACTACTTTGGTGAAGTGGTCTATCCTGGGGCCTCGGACTGAGAATAGACGGGTGGCCTCGTCGCCCTTTTCCGCCATAACGTTTCTACAGGAGGGGCGGAGACCGTATCCCTCGGATCTTGTCCCAGGAAGACTACGCTGATTGCGCGTAAAGACGCCCAGCTAAGACAGATATACCATAGGGCCATGGCTAAAGATAAAGAATCGAAACTCCTGAAGCAGGGGAAGATGGATAAATATACCAAAGTACTCCTGTCGCAGGCTGAGGCACCGGAAATGCCATCAGCACCAACAGATACGGCGTTGCTTCTGCAGGCCATCCAGAACTCTAGAGAAGCCCTGGAGGACAAGATCGGGGCAGTCGGCTCGGAGGTATCGCTGCTCCGTCAAGACCTGCGTAAAGTGTCGGAGAGAGTGACGGAGGCGGAGAACCGAGTGTCAGAAGTGGAGGACGCTGTCAAGGACTTACAAAAGGGGATGAGGGACATACATAATGTCATGGCGGACATGCTGTGGAGAATTGACGACGCTGAAAACCGAGCCCGACGCAACAACCTCCGCTTCGTGGGATTTCCGGAAGGAGCGGAGGGCACCAACGCAGCGGCGTTCCTGACCACTTGGTTGACGGACCTAATACCAGCGACACAGTTCTCCCAATGTTTTGTTATTGAACCCGAGCACTGAATGCCAGACCCCCTCCAGGGGCCCCTCCCAGGCCCATAATCGCCAAAATATTGAACTTTATGGACAGAGATATGATACTCCGCAAAATGCGCCGCAAGGGCGAAGTCCGCTATGAAAACCTGAAGATAATGACATTCCCAGATTATAGCCGGGAAGTTCAAAAACAACGTCGGACATTCGACTCGGTTACGGTCAAACTGCGGGCCCTCCAACTCCAATATATGCTCCTGTTCCCATCGAAATTGAAGGTCACCTTTCAGGGAAAGGCCTTCTTCTTCCAAACCGCTGAGGAGGCCTGGGCATGGATAGAGGAGAGACCAAAAATTCGGTCCCTGGAGGGAACATGGCCCGATGCTCATGCGGCCCAAGATGGGCCTGGGGGAGGGAGGCCTCCCCGGCGAAGGCGTTGCACTACTGAGAACAGATCGCGCAGACTAGGCCCGGGAACTCCATATGCCCTCAGGAGGCGCGCTCCAGAACAAGGACGTCAAGAACACCGAACAGAGGCGTGCTCCCAGTCTGCTCCCGAAACAGCACGGAGAGCTGACTCCTCTAATCCTCAGACAGACTCAGAGGAGAATGCTGACTCTTCCGGATCAGAGGCGGGACATCCATTGGTGGACGAGATCCGGGCCCTTGAACAGAGTGGTGAAATTGACAAACCTGCAGAGGGAACTCTGCCAGTGGTACTCGACCTGAATGAACAGGGTACAGCAGCTGGAAGACCGGCGGAGAGGGTTCGAGAACCAACATTGGACGCTCCCCCACCTCCAGTTCTTCTCTTGTGAAGTGTTCGGGCTACGACCTTGAACGTGTTGGGTAACTGAACAACAAATTGTAAGAGTTGGAGTTTTGGGGTGTTTGGTTGGGAGGGGGGAGGACGACAGACCGACCGACTCTCTCCAGCTGAAGGTCACTTCCAGGGATGGGGTGACAGACAGCGAGGGGGGGGTGGAGGGAGGTGGGGTGGGGGGGTGGTAGGGAGTTTATACAGTTCAAGTTTGATTGGTTACATGCAGGGTGATTGCTTACTATGGAAGCCACAAAGAGACATTCCCTTCAGCTGTGGGGTGCTGGTGGGGTTCTATTTTCTCTCCCCCTAGTGCCTCAGGCCGCATTACATCACCACCTGTTGACAGATGACCCAAAGTCCTAACCTAACAGACCTGACCTGGAACGTCAACAGATTGGGGGATAAGATCAAAAGAGGGCTTGTGACGCAACTCATTAAGAGAATTCACCCAGACGTCGCAATGCTCCAAGAGACTCACCTTAAGGGTACTCAGTGTGGGTTTATTGGGCGCGGGGCATACAAGGTCCTGGCGCATTCAGGTTTCTCATCTGGGGCACGGGGAGTGGCTATTCTGATTAGGAAGACCATCCCTTTCCAAATCACGCACATATGGCAAGATCCCTTGGGTAGATACGTTGGGGTTTCCGGACTGTGGGGAAGGGTAGAGACCACATTGATCTGTGCTTACGGGCCACCCAGGCTACAAGCACCCACCATGACCAAGATCATAGATATACTGACCGAGACGCCCTCAGCACTACACATAGTGGGTGGAGATTTTAACGACGTCATGGACCCAGTACTTGACCGCACTACTAACGGGGACAGATCTATACTGGCCACCCCTCTGAAACGATTCACTGTGACAATGGGCCTGATAGATGCATGGAGAGAGAAACACCCCCAGACCAGACAGTTCTCCTTCTACTCCGGGGCACACGACTCACACTCCAGATTAGATTATATCTTCGTTCCTAAGGGAGAATTACGTACTGTGGTACGAGCGGACTACACTGCTCGAGGACTCTCTGACCATTCCCCACTCTTGGTAGAGATGGGTTTGAGGACACGAGACGGCGCCCGCACCTGGCGGCTCAGTCCGTGGGACCTGCGCAATGACAAAATAGCGAGAGGGATAAGGGCAGACACGAAGGTGTACTTTGAAGAAAATAAGGACTCGGTCCCTTCTGGGGTGACGGTCTGGGAGGCATACAAGACTGTGCTGCAAGATAGGGCCCAAAGTCGTGTAGCCTGGGAAAAAAAAGAGAAGGACAGAAATATAGTGGCGCTGGAACGTAAGATAGAGGAGCTTGAAGTTAAAATCGCCCAGGGCAGTGACCTAGACTCCATGCGTAGGCTGGATGCCCTCAGGATTGAATATAAGGAGATGGCTACGGAAAGTGCTAAAAGGCAACATTTGGCGACTCTGCACCGACTTTACGAGGTTGGGGATAAGGCGGGTAAGCTCCTGGCCTGGATTAGTAGATGAGAGGTCCAGGATAGATGGGTGAGGGAGGTGATAGACCCCCAGGGAATCATCCACTCCACAGATGAAGGAATAGCACATGCATTCGCCGAATACTACAGAGACTTGTACCGAGCCCGGACATCTAAGTCCTTCGATGAGATTGGGGACTACCTGGCGACGATTCCCACTCCAGTTTTAGGAGAGGATGACGCCAGAGACTTGGAGAGTGACCTGTCTTTGACAGAAATCCAAGACGCAGTGGCGAAACTTTGTCCAGGGAAGACCCCTGGCGCCAATGGACTGCCAGCGGAATTCTACAAGAGGTACTCCAGTATCCTGAGCCCCCATCTGCTTAGGCTTTTTATCGACTCCCGTAAAGAGGGCATTTTGCCACCAGATCTTAGGATAGCTACTATTGTCGTTATTTATAAAGAGGGTAAGCCCCGTGATCACTGTGGCTCCTACAGGCCCATATCACTCCTTAACTCGGAAGTCAAAATATTAGCCACCGTCTTGGCCACCCGACTCCTTAGGGTTGTTACAGCCCTGGTTCATGAAGACCAGTCGGGATTCATGCCGGGTCGTTCTACTCGACTCAATCTTCGACGAACTCATAATTGTCTTATGAAAACGCGATCCCAAACAAATCCACAGGCGTTCCTGTCCTTGGATGCAGAAAAGGCGTTCGACGCCGTAGACTGGATGTTTCTAGATGCCGCTTTGACTAAATTTGGGTTCGGACCGAAATTTCGAAGCTGGGTGACACCTCTTTATAATCAACCGGTGGCCACGGTGCGTGTTAATGGTACGGGCTCGGCGTCTTTCCCAATTGAGAGAGGGACAAGACAGGGTTGCCCCCTCTCACCCTTACTCTTTGTGCTGACCCTCGAATACCTGGCATGTAAAATCAGATCCCATCCCTCCATTAGGGGATTCCGCGGTACTCCCACAGACACCGAAGAAGAAAAAATGTCTTTGTACGCCGACGACATTTTATTATACATCTCTCACCCGTTCACGACCTTGCCGGCCTTGTTCGAAACAGTAGTCGAATATGGCTGCTACTCGGGTTACAAAATCAACTGGAATAAGTTGACGTTCTATTGCCCAAATGACTCCCAGACGGACTGGCCCCTGCCCGGGGAACTGCGAGTCGCACAGCAAGGTTTTAAATACTTGGGTATCTTTGTTACGCCACATCCCGAAATATGCAGGAAGGAGAACCTAGAGACTATCCTGACTAATTTCAAGTCGGACATTGAAAGATGGAGAGACCTCCCCCTCACCTTACTTGGGCAAGCAGCACTCTTTAAAATAATTACCCTACCTCAACTGCTTTATGTTCTTCAAAACTCATGCCATCCCCTCCCTACAAGTACCTTTACTGAAATTGCTAGTAAAACCCGCACCTTATTATGGCAGGGGGGACACCCTAGAATAGCGCTTAAGACACTACAACGTAATCCATATAACAGAGGGATTGCACTCCCAGATATAGAAGCCTATTATTGGGCATCGCACCTGATACCCATAAATGAGTGGATACATAAGAATAGACTCCACCCCACTTATCGCCTGGAAAGGGCGGAGATGCTGCCGCACACGCATTTACATTATCTTTATGGAGGGAAGGGCAGCTCCCGACTGCTACCCGCAACTCGAGTGACTTTATCGGCATGGGCAAGGGCGACTAAAATTATGGGTTGGGCGGCTCGGGTCACGAGGAGCACGCCGCTCTGGGAGGGGGCATGGTTTAAAGAGCTAGGGAAGCTCAGAGGATTTGGATCATGGGATCTCCTTGGCATCTCCACAGTAGGAGATGTCATAGAAAATGGCGACCTAAAAACATGGACAAAGCTCAAACAGGAGTATGTGTTGAATGACTCTCAATTTCTTAAATACGCGCAATTGCGCCATGCCTGGCAGAAAGAGACTTTTCCAAACGATCAACTTCCGGAGTACGCTCCTCTGGAAGGTAGGCTTCTGCAAGAGGAGCTAATTTGTAAGGCGGTCTCTTTTACTTATAAAACTATTAACAACAACATCCCGGATGGACTGGTGGGGCTTAGAGCAAGATGGGAGGGAGAGGTGGGACCCCTGGAGGACATAGACTGGGATGCGGCGTTAATGCACCCCAGAGAGGTAGCCATAAAGGCGAGACTTCGTCTTATCCAATTTAAGATACTACATCGTATATATTACGATCGAAATCGGCTGCACAGAATGGGGCGGGCTGACTCATCATCCTGTCTGACTTGCTCCGGGGCTAATAGTGACTTTTTCCACACGGTTTGGCTATGCCCCGAATTGCAGATATACTGGACGCAGATACTCAAATTACTGGGAGACGTTTTGGGAGTGACGCTACCCATGGAGCCCCGTTTTGTGATACTGGGGATACCAAGCGACGTAGATATTACCAGAGCGCAACTGATTTTCGCTTTCTTGGGGTTGGTGGTTGCTAAACGGGACATAGCGCGAAAATGGGGAGTGGCAGACAAACCTACCATACAGGACTGGACAAGGGGAATGGACTTATATATGGCAGCTGAACGTGTCACATACCACAGCAGGGGATGTCCCAAAAAATTTCATAGGATCTGGGACCCATGGAGACGTTACTTTGGGCTCGATATTGGGGACGACACACAACGGTCCACAACGCATTCCACACAAGGAACTCCCATGGTGGGGTCAGGAGGACAACTGATGTTAGGCATATCGCGAATGGACATATGAGGCCACCTCTAGATCTCTAATACACCTGCATGGTGGTCAATTGGAAACAAGGGTGGTGTTTATACTTTTACATGTATCAGCAAGGGGAAGGGAGAGTGGCTATGTTATAAACGAGATTGTTTTTGGTCAAAGACGTTTAATTTTTGTGGACATATCCTGCAATGACTGTACTTTGCCAATTGTTAAGTTGAAAAATAAAAATAATTTTCTTTTTTTTTTAAACAGTGTCAGCGGGCGGTACGATCCCAAGGCCTCTGGGTCTTTGACCGGCTTAGGCAGAAAGATAAGGAGCACTTCACAGTGAGAGGCAGGGAGGCAAGATGTCTCCAATGCCTCTGCATATATTGTTCGTAATTGGGGGGTCAGTTGCGCGGCATAGACCTTATAGAATTCTGCTGTCAAGCCATCAGGACCAGGGGTCCTGCCGGTTGCCAATGCACATATAGCTTCCAGTATCTCAAACGGTGTGATGGGTTAATCTATTTCCACCCTTTGTTAGGGTGTGATACGAGGCAAGGACACGGCGGTCAGGAATGAGGCAACGTCCTCCTGGGGAGCTGTGGCGACCAGTTGATAGAGGGAGACACTAGCTCACCATGAATATCTTGCTGAGTATAGAGCATTTGGCCAGCGGCAGAGTGCAGTGCCACGATAGGACCACTGGGATGGACTCGGATGATGCTAGGAGCATGTTAGAAGCTGCATGGGTCTTAGCCGAGTGCGCAGCATAGTTGTGGCATTGTAAACGCTCCAATAAAGCTGTGTGTTCATGCTGTACTTCCGCCAGTCTATGGCCATCAGTCGGGTCCGTTACCGCTACACTTTCTAGGCAGAGGATCGGACGCTCTATACGTCACTTTAAAGGCATCCTCCTCAGTGGATCTTGCAGGAACCAAGTCTGCGTTTAGATCAAAGTAGTCTTCATTGATCGTGGCAACAGAGAAACATAAGGGGGGTCCTCGAGCGCCACGAGCTGCAATTGTTACGTGGGAATGGGGGGGTGCCAGATTCCCACACAATCTGTAGGTATTGGGGGTTGTGATCAGTGTGGGTGCTGTCCAGGTAGTCGATGTTTGTGACACAAGGGACCAGGTTTAGTGTATCAATCAGCCTATCAATCCTCACGTGCAGAGAATGAGGCGCAGAATAAAAGGAATACACCCTGGCAGTCTCGTTGTGGCTACACCAGAGGTCCACCAATCCCCAAATCTGCAACCCGTTTTTGAGCGCTTGAACATTTGAGGAGGCAGTTGTACAGGACAATGGAAAACGAATGATCTAGGGTGGTATCCAGCACACTATTTAAGTCACCGCCTAACAGCCACGGTACTCCACTCCAACACAACAGAACTCCAGAAGGTGCATGCAATAATTGTACCTGGCCAGTGTCGGGGGAGTATATACTGCCCAGCAAGACATATTGACCATCCAGTCTGCCCTTCACAAGGACATATCTGCCCACTGGGTCAGTGACCGTCTTGTCTGGCTTAAATGACATCCCCGGACGCACCCAGATCAAAACCCCTCGGGCATAGGAGGAGAAACTGCCAGACCAGTGGGAAGACAGGCCAGAGGCCAAAGGCCCGCCTTAATCCCTTGCCTGTCGTTTGAGAGGGTGGTCATCAACATTTCTGGGCCTGTGGATCCCCAGACTGCATCAGGCAACAGGTTTATCTTGGTTCTGGTGGATCATACCACTAAGTACCCAGAGGCAATCCCTCTGAGGACCATGCGGTGGCAAAGGCCCTGATGGCGATTTTTACCCAAGTGAGTTTCCCCAAGGAAGTTATGTCTGACAGGGGCACAAACTTCATGTCTGCATACATGCAGTCAATGTGGACGGAGTGTGAGGTAACCTACAAGTTGTCCACTCCTTACCACAGACAAACAAATGAGCTTGTTGAGAGATTCAACAAGACCCTGAAATGCATCATTAGAGGCCTACCGGTGGCCCTGAGGAATAACTGGGACATGCTCTTGTCATTGCTGTTGTTTGCCTACAGGAAGGTACCACAGAAGGGAGTGAGCTTCAGCCCCTTTGAGCTTTTGTTTGGACACCCTGTTATAGGACCTCTGAGTTTGGTGAAGGAGGGGTGGGAGCAAGCTCCCAGGACGATTCCCCAGGATATAGGATGCTACATTCTGGCCTTCAGAAGCCAAATGGCTAAGCTGTGGAAGCAAACTTCTGACAACTTAGAAGCCAGTCAGGCTGTAATGAAATTGTGGTCTGACCACACTTCCATCACTGTGGAATTGCAGCCTGGGTAGAGTGTGTGGGTCATGGAACCTGTGGAACCCAGCCCCTCCAGCACTGTTGGACTGGGCTCTATGAGTGGTTGAGAAGAAGGGTAAGGCCACCTACCCGGTGGACCTTAAGACCCCCAGGCCAGAGTGCTTCATATCAATCGCCTCAAACTCCTCTTTGAGAGGTCTGAGAATACCATGCTGTGGGAGACAGATGGAGAAGAGGAGGAGGAGAGTGATCCTCTCCCTGACCTCTTAGACTTCTTACTAGGATTAATTCCCTACTTGGACAGGGTGTATACCTCTGCCAACTATAGACCCAATTTCTTACAGCCCTCCTCCTCCAAGGCTCAATGGAGTCTGGGACAGGGATGATAGCCGGCCAGAGAAGCGCTGCGATGCATCCCACCCACATATTAATCTTCTCTACAAGTATTTGATTGAAAAAGTATTGTTTTAGTCTGCCTAAGAAGTATGTGCATTGCTCACAACAGATAGGGACTTTAAGACTGCAGTCCCCAGGTCAAATCCAGTAGGAAGGAGCTTTACACTGTGTTACTTTGTGACCAATACAGTAGGAAAAGGTTTCACATTGTGAACTAACTCTGTTGGCAGGCAACTTACATTGTGAACAATCTGACAAGTGTAACAGGAAGGGGTTTTACATTGTCAAGTCATAGAGAAATGCAATAGGGAGGGGTTTAGTACATTTATACCTTTTTAGGTTCGGCCACAGTAAATGCTTGGTGTTTCCAGGAGAGTAAATGTTCATAGCCCTGTCTAAAATGTTTGGTTGGTCTTCACTGGCAAAAACAACATGGTCTGTTTTGTCTTCAAGTTAAAACCAACATGCTTACTTTACTGATATTTAAATGTGATTGATAAAGGCAGTAGGCCTCTGATTTTATATTGTGAATGAATTGACAAAGGCTGTAAAAGCTTCATTTTTTCCAAGAGGTCCATAAAGGACTACTGCTATTTTTTTACAACTAGAACTCTCTAATGTGCAAATTGTCACATGGTACCTTTCAGATATTAGGAGCAGACTACATGTATATGGTTAGTTGACTACTGTGCTAGTTCTTTAGGGTATGTGATTTTCACCCTGGTTAATATTCAAAGCCCCTCAAGGAGTGGTTCCAGTTGGTATTCCACATGAAATTTTGTAAATATTTGTCATCTTTATTGTTGTATTTTGTTGTGTGTGCAATAAAGAATGAAAAAATGTAAAAGCATTTGCTGGACATTGATTTATTGAGTGTTTATGTTGTGTGTTGCTGTGTTCTATGGCGCCTTGGACTGCTCTGCCTAGTTTACCTTAAATACAAGCGTTAAAAGAGGCACTTGATCCTCTGCAGGGTATGGGACACAGAGGCCCGGGACACCAGATGTGAAAGATCCCAATTGAAAAATGGGGCTAATAACCACAGACTACAATGAAGCCTCCTGAATCAGCTTTCGCAAATATAATAGGAGGGGGGGTTTACATTGTAAAATCCCAGAGAAATGCAGCAGAAAGTGTTTTGTACGCATGCCCATTTTTAAGTCTGGCTACAACAAATGCTTGGTGGCTACAGAAGGAAACTTTACGTTTATATCAATGTACACTTTGGGTCTGCGTAAAATGTTTGATGGTTCTCTGCACGTAGGGACCACATAATCATTTTTTATATTTATGTTAAAACGAATAGGCTTTTTTCATTGATTTTTAAATGCGGTGACACAGGCCTCTCATTTTACATTGTAAATGACTTGACACAGCCATAAGCCTAACCCTTCTGATTGGGAAAACCTTTATATGTTGCAATAGACCTATATGTTCTCTGTACTCTGCGCCAGGAAAGCTTAGTTACGAGATGTAGCTGGTTGGTAGCCTGCCACATTGAACCATCATCTTCTGACAGTTCTTTTAAGTTTTTGGTTTATCTAAATGTGTATATTCCACCTAGAGTAACATCTTTTCTTGAAGAGTTAAGGACTTTTGATGATGACCTATGTTAATGCCAGCTTTGCCAGCTTGTGGTGGGAATTTGAAAATGCCACTCTCGCAGTGTGATGATGAGCATTTGGAGTTATTAACTTTAAACAACATTCCAGCAGTGCTGGCAGCTGGAGGGGACATTTTGGGAAAGCCTTCCTGGTATTAACCCTATTAAGGCAACATAATTTAATAAACCTTAACGACCGTTTACCCGGAGCTTGTCCTGCTTGCGATAGTTTCAAACTGGGTACCTCCCAAGCCCCAAATGATTATACTTTTGTATTGTTGGACCACTTTAACTATTGTCAATGTTAAAGTTTCCGATTAGGGTGCAAGTGACTACTACGCCCAGGTTTTAACCGTTAATGGTCTGGGTTAAGATAAGAAATCCTTTTCTTTAGTGGACAAAATGGTGTAGATCAAAAGGATGAGGAGCTCAGTTTCTGATGATAATTTCAAAGCCCTGTTTAAGATATGATTGTAAAAGTTCCCCCTGAGTGGGAAAGGGCTGTGCGACATAAAGTGGTATGCTCCCTTAATAAAATGAGTTGTGCAGATCTTAAAAGTTCCATTTAATCCCAGATCCTCAGAAGTTCGAAATAAAGGGCAGAGTGGGGTAGGGTGGTTCGATGATGAATGCAAAGCAGAAAGAAGGTTTATAAATAAGATCCATCATAAGTTAAAGAGAGACCAAAGTCTGTACTAAAGGAGGTAGAAAGAAACTATAATAGGGTGCAACAACGAAAAAAAAAGAGAATACTTTGAATCAAACTGGGATGAAATGAAGGCAATTTGAGAAAATTCTGGCGCCCAGTGAACTCTGAAACACACTTTTCTCTGGATCACCTTGAGGCTCAGTTTGTGAGGCGGGATAGGGAGACTATATCCTGGATCTATATCGCTGCCCCCACAGGGTGTTTCCCCTGTGCAAAACACTGACCCTGAAGGGAATTCCAATTAAGTATCACTTTTAGAACCAGGAATTGTTATTGGTAGCCTGAAAATGTCCGATGTAGGCGACCTGGACAGATTACCTCCAGTGTTGTTTTAGGCCTTCCTCTTTGGTGGGCAAATTTGCTCTGCTCTTTTTTTATAAATGGATGATCACTGCAGGTGTTGTGTCTGATTCATGGTGGGGGTAATTATTAAACCAATGCACAAAAACTGGAGAATGATGCATACAGGGTAATTATAGGTTAATATCATTGCTCAATTTGCCTTTTAACATCTATGCAAAATCCATTGTTTTACGTCTAGAAAAATTAGCCTTTCCTTAGGACATGTCCCTAGAGAACAAGGCGGCTTCAGGCCCAATTATTCGATAAAGGACCATGTATGGTCCTCTGGGCGGCGGCATTGTAATCTGTGAGGCTTGTTAGCAAGCTATAATGCTTCTTCATGGATTTCAAGGCTGCCTTCAACTTGGTTAATAGAAAGTCACTGTGGAACAAACTGCAGTCCTTAAGTATCCACAAGAGCCTTTTGACCATGATTCAGCAGTTTCACTCCAACAGCTAGGTTCAAATTGGCTTGACGGGGTTAGTTCATCTATCTGAACTAATCCTAGTATATAAAGGCCCGCGGCAAGGATGCATGCGAACTCCTTTGTTATTTAACTTATTTATCTCCGATCTACCTAAAGTGCTGACCTAGGTGAATTCTTTTTCTCCTAAAATTGCCACATTGCACATGCTAGGCTCAATGTATGCTGATGATTTAGTCCTAATGGACTACATGCCAATAGGTCTCCAAACGACGCTAAATGCATTGGGAGACTATTGTAAGTCTAATAGGCTAATTGTAAATGTCAGCAAAAACAAGATATTTTCTGAGAGACCCAAGAACTTCAGGTGGTATTTAATCAATGCACCGCTGGAGCAAGTACAGCATTCTAAATATTTAGGGCTATGTTTTGTCGACAACTTAAAAATGGGATATTCATTTTGAGATGCTAAAAGCTACAATTATGGCCACAACAAATGTCCTTAAATGTTTTGACTTACGATTTGGGTGTCTATCCATAGAACCTCTAAAGAAGGCAATTTTGAGTAGGGTGAACTGCCAGCAGTTTTAAATGTCTCTGCAAATGTAATGATACAGGAACTAAGAATTGAAATGGGTTTACATTAGTGGGACCTGATAGCACATGCACATGCTTTGTGCTTCTTATTCTCGCTTAGAAAGCCCGTAAATAGCAATAAAGTTTCAACTCGGTCAATACAGGAAATAGAGCAATATGCTGGCCATATTCCAAGCTGTATTCCTAACTTTAGAACATTGATTGGCATGGCTATTAACAGGTTGGAAGGTAACATCTCCACTGCCATCCTTAAGGGGATATTAAATGATAGAGTTCAAGATGTAAGTTTTGAAAGGGACAGATGCTACCTATCCTCAAAAAAGGCATTATGTGTTTCTAGAATATCTGGGCAATGAAAGTGGCTTTCTCTATCTGGCCAACCTTTCAGATAAAGAGATGCGTAAAAAAATCCTTCGACTCCAGATAGGGATTGACCCCGTATAGAGGATAGCAAGCTGAAAAGCTAGAATTAGATTAAATCAAGATTGCTGTATCTGCGGCAAAGGAGGCAACTGTAGTATAATTAATTTTCTCCTCTATTGCCTGTTGTTTTTGGAGGAGTGGAAAAAGTTACTCCGCCCAATTTTTAAGAGATTTGGTGCTACAAGGTGTAGAAAAGCCACCTCTGATATTTCTTTGGGTATATGATTTGCAACCTGCGATTCTGTGAGGCCCCTTTAGGAGAGGTTTTAAATTGCAATTACACCAATAATACTTGCAAACTTGTAAATATTTATAATTTGTGAGGAAAACTGTGCTCATTGCAGTACGTTTCTTTTTCAAAGGAACTCTGGTAGAACTTTGATTATTGTTCTTTTTGTGTACTGCTTAGTTTTAATTTTCTACTGAAATTCAAGTGCTAAAAGGAATACCGTTTCGTAGTTTGAGGATTGAGAGGGGTTTTACATTGTAAACTCTGACAAATTCAATGAGTAGGTTGTCATCCCTGACAAATACAAAAGGAAGGGGTTTTTACAGTGTGCACCCTATGCCTGTCTCGTGGTACATGGGGCCATTGTCGTTTTCCCTATGTTAGCATGAGCCAATGCCCGACTATCTTCTGCTTTGCGCACGTTACTACATGAACATATTTTTGTTTTTGCTTTGTGCCACACTGCAACTTTCACACAGAACAAACTGTTGTTTTTGTGTTCTGCTCTTTCCTGGGATTTAGTCTGAACACTACAGACAAGGTCGAACAACAATGCCCCTTGTTATTCTGTTCTGGTCAGGCCCAAGCACCTAGACAAAACACGCAGATGCAGCTGTTGTTTGGGAACATGTACTTTGGTCAAATAGGTATACACGGGTGGGTAACACACAGTTAGAGAGGGATCTTTCCAGAGAAGGGAGCGTGACAGCACATGTGATGTAGATCTTTCATCTATAGACTGAGGTATGGGGTCTGCTGCAAACTCCCAGAGATCTTCTGATATATAATCATTTTGCTTCTATAGAAAGGGAGGGAGGTTAGGCTACGCTGTCGTATACAATGACAGCACCTATTATGATTTACGGACTATTTGCTATGCTTACTGCATTTTCCTACTTGTTGTGGCACGTATACTGCATACTAGAGCACAATAGTTAAAATAAACATTTTAAACTTTCCTCGTGTCTCTGTCAGATCTTATTGTGGACTGGTACGCGAGTGTGAGCGAAAGGGTGTGTCCTGCAACCGCGATTCCTGAGAGGGTCTGGAGTGTTATGGTCTGGGGTGTCTAATCACTTGTTCCTCTGTGAGTGAGTAGGAGGGCAAGTGAGACACTATAGCTAGTCGGTCCCCGGGCTCATGGATACTCGGGTGGTAGGATGAATACTCAGTCCCTGCCTACTAAGGCTCCATGATCCCCAGCATAGTTCTGTGACTCCGCAGAATCCCTGCAACATGGCGCCGCCAACGTTTGGTCTGGTACTGATTCACGGGATGCCTGAGTAGCGCTTGTGCTGGTCCACAATACCCTCACACCGGTTCCCGGAGACGTCCGTGCCTCCTCAGTTAGTAGGGTACTCCTCTTACTGTAGATTTTTCAAGCTTGAATTTTAAAAGGCTGTTGACCCGTTTGTGCTAATGACAGTTTATTTTACACATTTTATTATGGCTCAACCAATCGCGATTCCGGCACATTGCCGCACGGCGGTTACACAACAAATTGTTACAGAATGGAGTTCCCAATGTTCTCCTGTTGTTTTTGGGGTTGAAGCGGATCCAGCATACTGCTTCGAGGTTTTTTATTCCTGGGTTACGTTTCCCGCAGTGGATGCGAATGATAATTCCTTTCATGCTTATACGGTTGCTGAGGTTCCAGCGGCATATTGTCCTTTTGCAGTGGTTGAAGTTCCTCTTACAGCCTGGGAGCACCAAATTTGGTTTAATGGCGCCCTTCTCAACACTCTTTAATTTGTACGTATGGGCCCCTTAAGTATTGATGGGGCCACAAGGCCTGTTTTGGCCGGTTTTACACTGCATCCCAATTATCTTAACGCTAATTTAGCGGAGGTTCGTTTACTGTATGGACAGGTGTGTCTTCTCTATAGACGCCTGATTCAGTTTATTTCATGTGCCTTTTTAGTGGCTCCACCTAGAGCTGCGCCTCCAGTGCAGGCGCATGGTGGGGCCCTTGTGATTAGCCCAGTTCGTATTAATACAGTGATGGGCAAATGTCCTCAGGCTCGTGAGGACCTTCCATTTTGGATTGCTCAGCTTGATGCTGTCTTCCCACACATTGGTCCTGTAGAGAAACACACGACCCTTACTATGTGTTTACCTAATGGTCTGATTCCCCCATAGGCAGATTGCAACACCTGTGGTACGGTGTTTGCCTCAGTGTATACACTTTGTTTTGGCACCCCTCATGAGCGTTCTTCTGAGTGTTCTGAAACAAGTACAGAATGAACACGGGGCAGTTCCTGCCCTGGATTTGGGGATGAAATTAGTGGGTATTTTTCCCATTATCTCCGAAATGATTCTTTCTAATATTAAAGGTGAGGCAGTTTGCTTACAGGTTCGCCAACTCCTTTCGGCGGGGCCGGCATTGATTGGGAACGTGAGTTGCCGATTATTATTGCTGATGTTTATACGTCCTGAAGGGTGTCAGACCTTCGACCCAATCCCAGGGTAAGCCATCTCCTGAGAAGGAAGGGCGTCCAGTCTTTCCTAAAAAGACATGGTGAAGGAAGTGGCCCGTTTAGGGTCACACGGGTCACTCACGACCACCTCTCAGCCTTCCATACCAAATGAAGAGTCGGTCAGACAGTAGAGAATACAAACCAATATGATTATTCAGATACACTCTAGCGGAGGCCGGTCTGCCCAGTCTCTCAGGAGTGCTGCAGAGAGGGACTGACTTCAGCAAACATGGAGATACATTATGTACAATTCAGAACCAATGAAGGCACGCCCATAATGGAATTTTCCGAGCAGATGCAGCTAAACAAAGAAGTAGAGAAAGATAGGTTTCGATTGTGAGGCCGGGCACACACTATCTCCAACCCAAGGTCAGTGACTCTGTCCGTGCCCGCCACTAGACCAGTGGGAGAAGGCCTCTATCTAGTGAGAAAGGTATGAGCTAATAAGAACAGTGTTTACATTAGCAAAGCAAGGCCCGACCTTGGAGAAACAAAACGTTCCACAACCTGTTTTCTCGAAGAGGCAAAAAGCAGTTTCAAGCATGGTTCAAAATGGCAGCTAAACATAAAATGGTGCTGCGAAAGCTAACTTACATAGAACGATACACAGACAGAATAACAAAAACATTTTCATTCCAACAGACCCTCCTTTTAGCATGAGCTAACTATTTTATGAAATGATCAAAGAAAATATAACATTTTCGAGGACCAAGGAGCATCAGTATTAGGAGCAGGTCATATATTCAGTATCAGGGATGGAGGCTGCAAGGAAAGATGTAGTCTTAAAAATATCTGCATCAAATCGTCAATATCCTTTTGTATCATTATTGCGGCATTAGTATCATGAATTGATATTTTCTGTTTGGGAGTGAGGATATTGACACAATAGGAGCAACAATCTGGGAGACATTGTATGCAGAGGCAACATGTAAAGATGATAACGGCAACCACAACCAAGAAAATGAGGATCTTCCAACCCCAAGATGTTAGCGTATTCCAGAACCACCCCGACAGGGTCCAAGTACCTGTTTCTTGGTGTATCTCAGCTGATAGTCTATGTCATTTTTGTATAGCTGAATAAACATTGGGAGTGTTATCAGGTATAAAAACACAAAAGCTGCTTCCAATGACGTGACAGGCCCCTCCGCTATCTGCAAGTATAACGTCAAGCACCATCCTGTTCTGCAAATTGACTAATCTCGTAGCCTGGAGCTCAGCAGTGATATTTGTCATTATCCCAGCAGTAGTATTGATAACCCCTTCAACAACTCTTGTTAACTGACGAACCTGAAGGCTAGCAGGCCCTTCATAGCGTCTCCAAATTGCTGTGCGGAGTTGTCTGTCTGATCTATATCCTTTGTGTCAGCAACCCTTTTGGCTCGGGTCAGGAAGGTACTTCTACATTGCAGCTGATGATTCTTATGATAATTGGAGGGGGCAACATATACAGGGGGAAGAAGGAAAGAGAGATAACATGTACCTGACCATCCCCTCGGGAGCCAGACGTGAGCTTGTGACCCACAAACAAAATAGACATTATGGGGTAGGATCAAAGGCGGACTATTAGTTGTATTCAGCTTGTAGGTGAAATTACATTTACTCTCCCCCAACTTTATCTCTCCGGTCCCATGGACACAAAAACTAGCTGTCGTATTGACCACCAACACAGGTATTGGCTTATCTTCGGTAAGATTTCGACCTCGAAAGGATTGGAAGTACTCAGAGGTGTTAAACCATTGGAAATCAGCCATTTCCATTCTAAACCAGGCATTATCCTTCACCCTACGGTACGTTTTCATACATGACTTTGAGGACAGTGTCCATAGGGTGCCTTGTCCTTTTGGTCCTAGAGGGGTAAACCCTTGATAGAAGCGTAAATATTCAGTCGCAGTGTGAGAATCAGTAGATGTTATATCTAAAGTAGAAAGATGAAATTGGAAGTACACCAACCGAAACAGTTCATACCAACCCGGACAGCTGCCAATATATGACTGTGGCATAGACAACAGATTGTCACTCTTATGAGTGACAGAAGGGAGCAACCCCACAAACCCAACAATTAGTTGTATTGAACACATTATGGGCATGATGCAACATTTGTATAAATACATTGTCTGTGTATGACAGCCTATGCACTTCTTTGTGTGGAGCTAGGATAAAAAAAATGTGCTCAGGGGGAGCGGGAGTTGTACCAACCAAGGAATGTACAGGGAATTTCTCCTCTAAAAAACAAGATATTCCTTGTCTGCCTCGCAACCCACAGCGTGGGGGAAGAATATTGCCCCAGTGTGGGCACGAGTGAAGGAGGAGATGAAGATGTGGTCGCATATGCCCCTCTCTATTTATGGGAGATCAGCCATATTCAAAATGGTCTCCCTTCCTCGATTGCTTTATCAGTTGCAAAATCATCCGTACCTGATCCCACAAAAATGGTTCAGATAGGTGAATGCGGCATTGGGACAGTTTCTATGGGGTGGGGGCGCGACTCGGGTGGCCTTGCGGACTTGTTATCAGTCGACATATTGCGGGGGACTCACCACTGCCGACATTCAATCCTACTATATAGCCTCGCACCTGCTGGTGCTCAACGAATGGTGGTATGGGGACAGAGGGGACCCGGCATACGCAGTGGAGTGGTGGCAGATGGGGGACTCGACCCTGCACACTATCCTGTACTCAGGTCCAAAGCTCCGAGCTTTGCCGCCTGCGACCCAGGTGGTTTTTAGGCTGTGGAAACAATCCCTCCATAAGATGGGATGGTGGGACAGGTTAACTGGGGAGACTCCTCTGTGGCACAATGGGAGATTGCAACAGTTGACTACGCTGGTGGGGTTTCGGGGCTGGGATAATATAGGAATTTCTACACTGGGGGATGTCATGAGAGGCTCAACACTGAAGTCGTTCCACGACCTCCAAAAAGATTTCGGTATGCCTCGAACCCAGTTCTTTAGGTACGTTCAATTTAGACATGCTATCTCCCCCAGTATTGCGAGTTAGACGCCCTCCCTGAGTACAATCCAATCGAAGCGAAGGTGTTCATGGGGGACCTAAGGGAACACAAAATAGCAAAAATATATCGGTCTTGGGTGACGCATAGCCCCACTACACTAGACAAATTAAGAGAAGCATGGACACTGAATCTGGGTCAGTTAGGCGGGGATGATTGGGCGGAGGCGTTAGCTTCCCCGAAGTGTGCGGCGATAGCCACTCGATTGCGCCTGGTACAGTTCAAGTGTCTGCATCGGGTCTACTATACAAGGCAGAGACTTTGGAAGGCGGGACTGGTGGCATCGCTGGAGTGTCTGTGATGTGGACACGCGGAGGGTTCTCACACAATATGGCACTGCCCGGTAATGACTAAGTTTTGGCAGGGGGTTGTGGCGTGCCTTTCGGAGGTGCTGGGCTGGGATGTCCCTGTATCACCGAGGTTGAATATTCTGCACATTATGGAGGGTATCGGAGGCAATCTGTATAAACGCCACCTTTTACTGTTGGGGCTTACTTTGGCTAAGAGGGATATTGCAAAAATGTGGAAGGCAACGGCCTTACCAAAGTTATCTGCCTGGAAAAAGGGTCTGGACTTTTGCATGGGCATGGAGCAACCAGTTTTCAAGGCTAGGGGGTGCCCGCAGAAGCATTTGAAAATTTGGAAAAAATGGGCTGAATACTGGGGCCTATGGTTGGAGCCAACGGGCCCGGGGGGGGGGAATAATGCTTTGACATGGATACCAGAGGAGACGGGACAGTAGGGGGTGGGAAGAGATACTATGTGGTTTATTCGGGGCGGTTGGGCAGTTTCAAAGGTATGGGACGCGGGAGGGTTGCAGCACACTGGGAGGGATGTCATAATGGTAAAAGTTTATTGTTATATACTTGTCTTAAATATGACTATTGTAAACGAGATGTCAACATCAGTACATTGTGGTTTGATACTTGTCGACAGCTTCCTGAGATAGGGAGCGCCGAATGTTATGTAACAGTTGTCATAATAAAATATGTTTATTAAAAAAAAAAGATATTCCAAATATTGTCATAAGTGCAATCACAACAATGAATATGCAAACTATTTTACTCTTTGTCGACCAACCCCTCATTGAACGCGGAGGTGCAAATGGCTGTTCCTCCTCATCAATAGGCCGACCAAAGGGATACATAGTTAAGCTAGGAGAGAAATGCAACAAAAATGATAGTAAAGGTAAGTGTTCCCAGTGTCTGTCAGAGCCTCACTGGTACAGGCTCCTATTGTTCATCAAACGTTGGCGCTCTTGAGCACCGGCAGTGGAGCTTGCTCAGTCCTAAGCTCTTGATGTATCCCACACCGATCAGGATAATGTACCCCCCTCCAAGGGAGTACCGGTCAATCTATCCTGTCCAATGTCAAAACAGTGCACAAATCTCACTTCACCCTAAACTAACTCCGTTGGTACTACAGCAAAGTACATCCTAACTTGCACAGTCCATCCCTGTCTAATCTGACTTCTCCTTTTGTGCACTATTCCTCAACCGAGGACGCAGATTGTACCTGGTGATTCCAGGCACAGAGGGATCAGCAAACAGCGGCTCCTTAATAGCTCGTATCTCCGGTGGAATTGCTGCATTTAGCACTTCATCATTCTCCAAATCCGTTTGGGTCCAAGTTAGCTTTGCATCACTGAAGGGGACGAACTGAGGCACCTTCTCGCACTCAGAGTCCCCTACTCCGTCCCGCACCCACTGGTCATAGGGCAAGGGCAAAGGGATCCTGCGGCAGTGGGTAGCGTGCACCCAGTTCTTTCGGCCGGTGACCTTCACAGCGGTGCGCGTGGATAGGAGGACCTGTTCCAGTCCCTTCCACTGTGGCTCCAAACTCTTCTTCCACTGGAAGTTGAGCACAAGGACCCACTCACCAGGTTGGATATTGTGTCCGGGCCCCTCTGGTATATCTGGCAGGGTTTCCCGGACCTGTTGGTGAATAGAACGCAGATTTTCAGTTAACTGGCAAAGGTAATCGATCAATAACGGATACTCAATATCTGAAAACTACCAAGGACGCGGGACGCCCAAGACATTTGCCGGGCTTCCAAACACGACCTCGTACGGTGACAATCCTGTCCTAGAATGTGCTGTAGTTCTTGTTGACAAAAGAGCTAATGGCAAAGCATCAGGCCACTGTAACCCTGTTGTCTCCTGAATCTTTGCCAATTTCAGTTTGAGAGTACCATTGTACTTCTCAACCAAACCTGCTGACTGTGGGTGGTTTGCAGCATGAAACTTCTGTTTTATGTGCAAACCATCGCAAATTAGCTGAATGACCTTGGCATTAAAATGACTTCCGTTATCACTCCAAATCAAACGGGGCAAGCCGAAACGACGAAAGAACTCCCTCAGAAGTACCTTTGCAGTCGTAACGGCTGTATTGTCTTTAGTGGGATATGCCTCAACCCATTTACTGAATGCACAAACAACCACCAACACATACTTCAAGTTATTGACCCTATCTAACTCAATATAATCCATCTGAAGGACCTCAAAAGGGAAAGTGGGTGGTGCAAAATTACCGGGTGGTGTAGGGGTACCTTTTCCAGGATTGTGCATCATGCACACCACACAGTATTTCACTAAATGTGCAGCTGTTTTTTAAATTTTGTCATTCTGCCATACAGGGTCTGACAACTTGCAAATACCTTTAGCGCTGATATGGGCTTGGCCATGGGCCATCGTGACCACAGGGAGAACATATGCGTTTCGTTTTAATAACTTTATTTCGGCCAGTTTGACCATAAAAGCACATATAAAATGGCATACAGTTCATTTACTTTAAAATCAAAGTAAAAAACCAGTGACATACAGTTTTGGAGTTTAAGTAAAACATACCCAGGTATGGCCTAAAAGAATATAAAATACGGTACAATCTGTGGTAGCAGCTAAATAGATAGGAGTGCTATTCATGAGAATCGCTATAACAATCAGAGATAGAAAGCAGTAGTGGCAGTTTTAAAGTGCATGTGCAGAATATACGAACAGTTCACCTGACAGAATTTGACAGATCAAAGCTTTATCTCTCCAGTAAAAACGTTCAATTCTCAGAAACTTCAATCCAGTATATCAATGAATTCATATTACAAATGAATAACACCATTAGAATAGTTCTAAATTAAGCAATTAATTCCTTTAAAATTCCTTCGATTAACATCTGGTGTACAGGATTTTAGTCATCATTTTTTTTAAAGTTGATTTTAAAAATACTTTGCGAGTACACCACATAGAGAATAAAAAGCCTGCTACCGAATATACTATGGGGAGACTAGTATCATTTTTTAATATCCTGAAGGCCTAAGAACAGCGCCTGGTTCCTAGGTTTCTACAAATCTGAACCAGCCACCGTTTTCTCGCTTTAAGGTATCCGGGACAGCAAAAGAACACATGGTAATCTGATTCTGAGAAACAGTCGCATGCCGGACACCCCAAGGTTTGGGAGCCCGCCCATTTGTTTGTAAAGGAGCGGAGTGGCAGCACCCCATATCTAAACTGAAGGTAAAGCTTCCTAGCAGCTGCCGGCTTAATGTCATTCAGTGCCGGCTCTAGGCTATACCAATCCTTAATTTAAAAAAAAGCTGCAGTTAGCCTGCCTACTGAAAGATTACTCTGGATTTGAGCCAATGTATGCTCCCAATAACAGTCCTTTAGCTCTTTCCTGGACACCATGGCACATGCCTCTTCTGGGTTGTCCCAAAGATTACCCTGTCCCATATTCACTAAAGTATGTCGAATGTGAGAGAGCCAGGGTAATCTCCCCGCCCCCGGTAGGCTCATCACCTCTCTTAATTCATCCCTATATTCTACAAGTTCTGGAGTAGCCCACAGTCGCCGCCAGAATAAAAGGGGTCTGAGATTGACTTCTTCCGCAATGGCCCTTACCCCCAGGTCCAATCGGAGCGGCACGAGTGGGGTGCTCCGTGGGAGACCAAACAGTTGCCTGAGAAAAGTATTTTCTGTCTGCGTAAGACTGTCAGAACAACGATGACCCCACATTTCTGCGCCGTACAATGAAGCTCCCCTGGCTTGAACCTTATATATTTCTATTGCTGGGCTCACAGGTTTGTGACAGGATTTTCGAAAAACCTTCGTTAGGCCCCCTGCTGTTTGTGCTAATTTTAAGGTTGATTTTTTAATTTGAGCCTCCCAATCCATTGTTTCTGTGATAGTTATGCCAAGATAATCAAAAGCAGATACTCTCTCTAGGGGTTTACCATTTAGGCATGGATTTAATCGGGTACTTTTGGCTGAGTTAAACACCATAAATTTCGTTTTTTGAAGGTTAATCTCAAGCCCTCTTTCTTTACAAAAAGCATCGAATCTGTTAAGTACCCTCTGTATCCCCATGGGGATTTTGATAATAATAAGGTGTCATCGGCAAACATCATAGCTGGAATTTTGCGTGTTGCCAGCTTGGGGACATCTAGATCTTTCTCAGTAAGTAAAAAATCAACTAACCCGTTTATAAACAGACTGAAAAGAGTCGGGGCAAGGACACATCCCTGGCGGACACCTCTACCTACAGGGATGGGGGCCGTAAGTTTTCCTTCCTTGCCGAATTTAATTTGGGAGTAGTTTCCTTCGTGTAACCGCCTCATGATTTGACACAGGTATGCCGGGACCCCCATCTCACAGAGAACTGCCCACAGCTTATCTCTTGGGACCAGATCAAACGCAGATTTCAGGTCTACAAATATTAGGTAGAGGCTACCACGCTCCACACACACGATCTTCCAGTGTAGTACCTGTAGCCTGAGGATCTGATCCAGTGTGGACATTTTTTCTCTGAACCCTGCCTGGAGGGGACTAAGTATCTTATGCTCCTCCATCCAGCTCTGCAAACGAAACAGCAACACTCGCGCAAAGATTTTTGGGCTTATGTCTATGAAGCTTATAGGCCTATAGTTTATAGGTAACAGCGGGGAGCCCTTTTTATAAATTGGAATTATTTCGGCTCCGGCCCAGCTAGCGGGAATCTTCATACCTTGTAAAACGGCATTAAATAAAACCCAAAGGTATGGGGCCCAGATGGTATGTTCACTGCGGAATAAGTCCCCAGGGATCTTATCTAGTCCTGGCGCTTTGCCCGATGCTATTTTACATAAAGCACCCGTTATCTCTTTAAGTGTTATTGTCGAGGTAACGCCAAGGGTCCTGGGGATGGTTATGGGTGCAATCGGGCAATCAACCAGTGGAGAGTGGCCTTTATGTACTGTGACATCCTCTGACTCTGCCCTCAATTAGAGGGACTCAAACTGGTACCTCCATACATCAGCCTCTAAGTTTGGCTCTATCGGTGATTTGGCTTCAGAGCTACCTGTATTGACCACCTTCCAAAAGGTCCTCATATCACGGGAACCCAGGGAGCTTCTAAGAGTGTCCCACTTGTCTCTTTCCCACCCTTTTTCGCCTCCCTGACACTAGTCTGATATGCCGCTCTGTTTATTTTAATTAAGGGGCGATCGTTGGCCTTGATTGCTACAATCAAGGCTGTTTTAGCTCATTCGGCATTGGCCATTGTACCAGGGATGCGAAGGTTTCCTATTTGGCCTGATAGTTTTCTTGGGAAAGAAGAAGCCGGCCATGGTTGACATTAGCCTGGTATGATTCAGGGCAACCATCTGAAGATCGATTATAATGCCGTCAATGGGAACAGATTTGGTTGCATTCAAGAGGACCGGGATGATGGCTTCATACAGGGAGCCTAGCCTTTCTTGTGACTGGTTTATGTCTGCCCACCGCACTTTCTTCCTACAGTTAGTGAGAGACAGCCTAGCATCAGTTGGAGCATTCAACCCTGTAGCACTCCTGGGGTTTAACTCATATAACTCTAAAACAAGGGCATTGTGGTCACTATCGTGCCGTGTCGTGACCTTAAAGTCAGATACCCTGTGCCAGGAGTTTGAGTCAATTAAGATATAATCTAATAAAGAGCCTCGCCCATTTCTATTAAAGGTAAATTTACTAGGTGTGTCAGACTTTGTTCTTCCATTACATGCCCTTAACGAATGTTTTAGAACAAGAGAATTCATCTGGATCACCAGAGGGGACCAGACTTTTACTGATGGGCAAATAGTCTCTGGGATGGCCCAATACTGATCTTCTTCGCAAGGGGTATCCTTGGGCATACCTTCTAATGGCTCATACTGGCAATTAAAGTCCCCTCCTATAATCACCATATGATTGTCTGAAATGGTGGCTAGGAAGGACATTAATTCATCGAGTGGTTTAGACTCCTGGCCGCGACTAACTGGTCTTGAATACACGTTTATTAGGGCAATAGTAATCTTTAGCGGGAAGTGGAGGAGGACACACAGAATATCATTTGACGATGTTTCTATCTGTTTGGCTATACAGCCTAAGTGGACTCCCACCCATGTGCTTAATCCACCCGAGGGCCTCCCTTTTCCACCTGATACTGCGGAAATGCTATAAATGGCAAAACCTGATTTTAAGACGTCCCCTCTTGCCCACGTCTCCTGGAACATACAGATCTCATATTGGTCAATGAAGTAGCCCCAATCGGGGTTATCTATCTTGTTGTTTAAACCGGCTACGTTCCAGGATAGGACTCGCAGCCTTGGTGGATCCGGGGCATTCATTTTGGCGACAGCTCCAGGGGTAGGTGGGGACGAGGTCCCGCAAAACCCAGAAGCAGCTTTCATAACAGTCCCACTAATTGATAAAGGGAACTGGTTGCTGGTCATGGCCATGTTGCGTCCCTCCTTTTTATCACCTGAGGAGCCGCTCATGCTCCCACAGGTCTCTCCTTCCCCTAGAATCGATCATTGCCCTAGATCCTCCTTCAGTTTAACGATTCCCGCCTGAGACTCGCCCAGCTGTACATCGGGTCCTATGCCCTTGGTCGCGAGTCAATCTACTCCTTCTAGGCTATTGAATCTATTTGATGTGGGAATATTGTAGATTGGCTGTCTGGGCCGGTAATGATCTAAAGCAGCTACTTTGTAGTTTTGATTTTCGGGTCTCCAGCCCCACCCAATTTACCTTCTAACTTGATGGGTTCTCTCTGGAGGATAAAAGTAACCTAGCGGTAGGGCTCTAATAGTGCCCATCTGCCTCCCATCGTCTCTATTTAATATTTCTTGGACAACACGTGGGTTTCTGAAGTTTATCACTATACAATCGCCTTGCTTGTCCTTGGGTCTCCATCCTAGCCAGCCAACTCTGCGTGTTATTAGAATCTCTCCTGCATCATCATACCGGAATTGTCTACGGTTAACTAACCAGAACATGCATTTATTTTTTAATTCCTGGTGAGATTCATTTTGGCCCACTCCAAGCTCAGGGATACCTGCAAGAACGAGAACATATGGGGTTGAAGCAGGTGGTAGGTTTATAACTGGAAGGGGGGGGTTTTCTTTGAAGGCTTCAGTGCGCGGATTCTGCCCCCACCCGTTGTTTGTTCGACTGCCATTGCCTGTTGGGTTGTTGGTGTGGAGACGTTGGGTTGGCTCTGCAGGGGGTTGTGGAGAGCTGTCTCTCTAAGTTGGCTCTGCTAGGGGTTGCGGATTGCTGTCTCTCTGGATTTGGTACAGCAATAGTCGGGGGATCGTTCTGTATAAGGGACGAGGTGGCCCTATTGATGTTAGTAGCGGCCTGGACTTTAGGACCAATATCAGGCCCAACGTTCCCATTTGCTACCCCCCTGTCACCTGTCCGCTCCTTGAGCAGCGTGGCCAACTTATCAACCCTTTCTACAAGTAATTTAAGCTCATCCTTGACTATAGCCCTTACTTGGATTTGCAGATCCACTACTAACTTAGCGATCCAAACAGGATATTCGATGACCTTATCAATACTGTTTATTGTTCCTCCCATCCCAGTGTCTCTGTCATCTATCTTCTCTCCCGTAGCCTTCTTCCTTCTTACCACTGATTTCACTTGAGTTTTAAGTCTCCCTTTTGTAACTAGCCGTATGGGTGATTCCCCCCTACATTGTTCGATATTGGTTGCTTCAACTGTAGATGTTTGGCCCCTGGGAGTGTCATTGGACAGGGCTCCTGAAACTTGCGAGATATCTAAATCTGTCAAAGGAAATTCCAGATTAGGTGTTAATGATAGTCGTCTCTCTGTCCGCTCAATTTCTGTTGCCACCGCTCCTATTGCCTTTTCTATCATCCTATCTATAGAGGTAGGTTGGGCTCTAGTTTTTGGCTTTGGAGGTGCCTGATGTTTCTTTTCGGCACAAATACGTTTGCCCATTATCCTACGAATTTGCAACTTATCTTGTGTGAAAAGGGTATTTTGGTGGGACACTACTGGTTTTCTCAAGACACGGGGTACAGGGAGGACAGATAGAAAAATGCAAAGTGCAAAGTGCGCGAGTGCTCAGACGCAAGGTGCAGAGTGCACTGCCCAAGTGCGCAAATGCAAATATGCAAGACGCAAAGTGCAAAAAGCGCAAGAAAGAAAGTGCAAAGTGCAAAAGTGCAAAAAAGTACAGGGTACAGTATGGCTATACACAAGATGGGCAGAATTGCCAAATAAGAGTATCTATGATAAGAAAGTCCGCATACAAGCTAATCGCTAAGGGCATTCAGTGCAATAGTAGATTTGTTTCAAATCAAATCTAAAATCTGAAGTCTTAAAGTATTAGGGTCCATACCAGAGAGGGGGTACACCAGAGCTCTGGTCACTACCGGGTCATTATAAACCTTAAAAAAAATCCTTTAAAAAAAACCTATATGGCTAAAGTACACGTAAAACTAAAATATAGGTATTCAGTTAAAAACTCGGCCGTTGGCAATCAGTAATAATTAAAAACGAAACAACATTTAACAGTTTCTGTTAGTCCACCATGGAAAGCGTTACCCCCTCTTATTAGACAGTCTGCGGGGTTTTTGACGATTTTAGGGAGGTAGTCCAAGTGACTGTGAGAACAAAAAAGAAGAGATAAGGGTTGAGTCTCACCGCCTTACACTCCAGATGTTTGCAGAGCCTGTTCCATGACCATGGACCATAAGTGGTGATGCCCGATAAGACAGCCAAGGGGGCTGGCCCAGCCCAGCCTCTTCCGGTCGCTGACGGGCGCAGATGGGCCCGCCCTTGGCCCGCGCTGCGGAGGTCCCTTCGACTCTTTATGCACCTCCTGGCGCTTCCTCGTGTGTTTGGCGGCGTACGCGCCTCAGGGGCTGCTGGGGATGGTAGTTCCTGGTCTCCTCCCAATAGACCAGGGAGACCGGCAGAGCACCCCAGATGACTCCGTTGGCGGTGGCGGCAAGGCAGCAAGTGCAGGTACGATGATTCGGGCTCCCGCGCTGCGGGGGTCCCGTCGACTCTTTATGCGCCTCCTGGCGCTTCCTTGTGTGTTTGGCGGCGTACGCGCCGCAGGGGCTGCTGGGGATGGTAGTTCCTGGTCTCCTCCCACTAGACCAGGGAGACCGGCAGAGCACCCCAGATGACTCTGTTGGCGGTGGCGGCAAGGCAGCAAGTGCAGGTACGATGATTCGGGCTCTTGCGCTGCGGGGGTCCCGTCGACTCTTTATGCGCCTCCTGGCGCTTCCTCGTGTGTTTGGCGGCGTACGCGCCGCAGGGGCTGCTGGGGATGGTAGTTCCTGGTCTCCTCCCTCTAGACCAGGGAGACCGGCAGAGCACCCCAGATGACTCCGTTGGCGGCAAGGCAGCAAGTGCAGGTACGATGATTCGCATATGCATCTGGCAACATCCATCTCTGTTTCCCTGACTTATCAATCCAACATCCCTCATCATTCAATTGTGCTGTGCCTTCTTGCCATATTGCTAATTCTTCTCTTGTAGCCTCACTCTGTATCTCCTTCATGTTCTCAAGCGTATCCTCAAACATGGTAACTTCAGGTACCCACCTAGCAGGACCTGCTACAAACATCTTCTTCAATTTAGTCTGTGCCGTTTCCTTAGCTGTCTGGTCAGCAAAAGCATTCCCCCTATCTACATCATCAGTAATTTTCCTATGGGAGCTACACTTCACTATTGCCAACTTCTTAGGGGGTGTCAAAGCAGACAAAAGCCTTAATATAAGGTGACCGTGTTGGATCTTTGTACCATGGGAAGTAAGGAACCCTCTCTCAGCCCAGAGTCGCCCAAAATTGTGCACGACCCCGAAGGCATACTGGCTGTCAGTATAAATATTGACAACCAGTCCCTCGCTCAATTCACAAGCTCGGATAAGGGCAACTAACTCAGCTGCTTGGGCTGACTGATACGGGACTCGTGATGTCTCTACCACTGTACACAATGTGGTGATAGCATAAGCAGCAGTTGTAGTGCCATCTGGTAATTTAAAACAAGAGCCATCGACATATAGTTCCCCCTGGGGGTCAGATAAGGGAACATCAGTCAAGTCTACCTGTCCTTTCGTCTCTTCTTCCATCCGGAAGATACAATCATGTTTCTCATTTTCATCATTTTCAGAAGGGAGGGGCAGTAACGTTGCTGGATTCAAGGTGGCACATCTTTTGATCGTGATATGTTTAGCGAACAGCGTTAATTCATAGCCCGTCAGACGTGCACTGGTGAGGTGCTGTGTCTTGGTCAAAACTATATACACAGCATGGGGTACCATAACAGTGAGGTCAGTACTAAATACCAGTCCAGCCGATTGTCTTATCGAGACGTCCACGGCCGCAACCGCTCTTAGACAGCTCGGGAGGACTCTTGCGACAGGGTCAAGAACAGCGGAGAAGTAAGCACACGGCTGTTGCTTATCTCCAAATTTTTGTGTTAAAACAGAAAGCGGGCAACCCGTCATCTCATGGACGTACAACACAAACTGTTTAGTATAGTCTGGGGTGCAGAGTACTGGAGCCGAACAAAGCACAGTTTTCAATTGCTCAAAAGACTGCTTACATTCAGGCGTCCAAGGCAGGGGTTCATGCACTTCTTTAGTGGTTAGTGCTAGCAGGGGTTTGGTTAGTAAGGAGTAGTTAGGTATCCACTGCCTACAGTAGGAAGTGATACCTGCAATGGTACTGATGCACTCAGGAGTCAATCTCCTACCCTCCTTCGACTGTAGGTGACCTAAATAGGTGACCTCCTGTCGACAATACTGAAATTTAGAAAGGGAAACCTTATGTCCGTGGTGTGCCAAATGCAACAACAACTTAACCGTACTGTCCCTACAACCTTGTTCTGTGTCAGAAGCGATGAGCAAGTCATCAACGTACTGCACCAATACATTACCTGGGGTAAGTGAAAGAGAATCCAATTGGCTCTTTAATGCTTGACTATAAATGCTCAGACTTTCTGTATAGCCCTGAGGAGCTCGACAGAATCTAAAGCTTCTGCCAGCTAGTGTAAAACCAAACAAATACCTGCTGTCTGGATGGATAGGAACACTAAAGAATGCATTTTTCAAATCGATAACAGAAAAGAATTTAGCAGTAGAAGGAATCTTCGTTAAAAGAGTAGTAATGTCAGGGACCACAGGAAACTGGGGAACTACTATTTTATTAGCTTCGCGCAAATCAATCACAAAACGGTAAACATCTGCATGATCATCAGAGGAACCGGAAGGTGTCCGTTTTAGAATGGGAAAAATAGGGCTATTACAAATATTAGCAGGCGTCTCCTCAACCACTCCTTTCTCAATCAAATCCTGTACAATTTGCAATAAAGCTTGCTCATCTGCCTGCTGTATTTTATACTGAGGGATACGAGGCAAAATAGCATTGTCTTTTACTTGGATGGAAACCGGCGATATCAGTAACAATCCCATGTCTGTGTCGCCTGTTGCCCACAAAGCGGGTGGCACATCTTTAAACTCAGCAGGAAGAGGCGCATCTTTGGACAGACACTGTTTAGCGCGTACCACATCCGGACCCATTGTCATGTAAACACCTGCCGGAGAGCAATAAATCATAGCATGCAATTTCTTCAGCAAATCCAAACCCATCAAATTTTCTCCACAATTAGATGTCAACAAAAATGGCAAATCCACAGTGAAAGGACCAATAGTCAATGCAAGAGGTCTTGAAATGGGGCTTACAACCGGTACACCAGAAAAATGTACCGAAATATTATTATGGCCAGACAGAGCCACCCCAGGGACCAAAGAGCAAGAAATAGAACTGTTTGTTGCACCTGTATCCACCAAAAATTCCTTAGCCGAACCATGCACATCCGCAGTAACATAAGGACCGTGTTGATCTACAGGTATCGGAACTGGTCCCTCACTCTGTCCCTGGCTGTCCTAGCTGTAAGACATTCCTGTCACCTCATCTGTGTCATAATCATCATGATAATACTGTCCGCCCGAGGGTCATCAAAGTAATTATTATCAGAAGACCCTGTGAGGCTGCAACATTCTGAGTCATGTCCGCTCCACCAGCTCCATGACCCCGTCCACGAGAACCTCGTCCTCTGGGGACCGCCACCTTCTGCAACAACACGGAACACTCGCTACGCCAGTGTCCCTCCTCCTTACAATACGCACACTGATTTGGCCCTAAAGGCGTAGTATTAGGCTGCCCGCTAGTGCGTGGAAGCGGTCGGGCCAAACCACCACGTCCTCTGCCATTCCCTCTAGAAGCCTGCTGCAGCAACACCTTCGTCTTCAAATCCTTGTGCTTCTTCTCCGACCTCTCCTTGTCCTCATTTTCCCTTTGCTCATAATACTGCGCCATATTAAAAATAACAGAAGGGGAAGAGGTGGACCAAGTGCTCTCGGAAGCCTGCAATCGAGTCGCAATTTCAGGAAGCAAATTAGAAACAAATCTATTGACAAACAACCGAACACCTCTCTCAATAGACAAATCCTGCCCACTATAATCCAGAAATATATGTTCGAACCGAGTGAAAAAATCAGACACACTCTCATCTTTCTTCTGGCGACAAGTCGTGAACTGGTCCCAATCAACCTTTCTTCGAGGGATAAGAGAATGCATATACGTGATAATGCGGTCTGGCAAAGCAAGTATCTCTACCGTAGGCTTTTCACCTGGCTTCCTTTCCTGATCCCATACTTTAATTTGATCCCAGGTACCACCCAATTCCGCAACATGATCCTGTGTGTGCACTTGCCTCTAAATATCAACCGGAACCAGTAAACCAAAGAACATCTCAATATCTGCAAGCATCATTACTGTGGAAGAGGCAGCTTCAGTCAATTCCTTATGCAGTAGGATTCTTTCTAGGATCAGGTAATTGAGTCTTAAGAGACAAAACTTCACTCCTTTTCCATGGAGTATAAATCCATTGTTCCTGAAAACGAGCTGCCACACCTGGTCTAGTGACAATACCGTGCTGATCCGTTAACTCTGGTATTTCGGGGTGATATATAGGATGAACCTCCCGCATTGGGAACTGAGATACCGAGGTGGGGCTCTTCTCGAGTAGCCTACCCCGGTAAGCAATCAATGTCGTAATACTACTAAAAACTTGATCAGGCCCCATATTAGTGACATATACATGATCTTTAATATCATATAAAATCTGTGGTGCTGCATCTTTGAAACACTGCTCCCAAAGGCTAATCAGAGTAGCAGACATATGCTTAAGGGCATGCTGTTGTACAAAAGGCTCATAATCTTTTATCACATTCCACACATCTTCCACACCGTAAATGGGGTTTCGGGCCCACTGCGCAGCCTGGTCAGCCACTACCTTTTTCTCTGCATCTCCCACTTCAGATCATACTAACGGGCCCCATACGTTCCTTAAATTTCGTCCAGTCTCTATCCTCAAATCCACGTACTGGTGTCCCACTACTCAGTAATATCGGGGGTGAAAAAACAGAGTGGGAGTAGCAACGGAAGTAACAGGCACTAACGTCGCAGGTGTAAGAGCTGGCGAAAGGGACGCTGAAACAATAGGTGTGGCAGGAGTACTAACAGTCATAGTTGCCACAGACGGCGAGGACAGAGAAAGGACAGGAGGTGCCGTGGCCAAAGCAGTCTGATCAACAGTAGCAGGAGCAGAGACAAAAAGAACGGTTGGCTGGGACTGTGAGGGAATAGCGGTATATATCCTCTGCGGGGCATATGGAGGTAGGGGTCGAGTATCTAACAATTCTTCCACAAAAGTATCTTGTTCTTCTTGGGCCACATAAGATTTATCAATCTGCAATCAAAACCTCCTATCATCACGTTCAATCCCTATCTCTTGTTTCTCTCTATCATGTGCTTCAGCTTTCTGAGTCAATGTTTGCATTCTCCCCTTTCGTGCCTCCTTTTCCATCTTTAATCGTCTCTGCTTAGCCTCCTTTTGCCACGTTCGAAGAGAATCAAACATAGACTGCCTACTTCGTTTTGCAAACAATTTTTCCTGTAGAAACCCAATTTTCTGTTCATCAAAAGTGCCCGTCAACGGCCACTGCAACTCGGCGTTGTCCTTCGTATATTTGTGCCATAATGTACTAAACATAATAGGGCCAAGACCATGTTTCACACACATATCAAAATTAGGAGTGCCTTCTGGAGGCGCCGGCTGAGCTTCTTCCAATCGAGTATCTGCAGAACAAAGCGACAGCACAAAGAAACCAATTTACTTATTCCAGGCATTCTCAAAAGAAAACAAAGTCACTATTCGATGCCTGGCAAAACATTTGCAAACATTTTATCGAAAAGACGGCCCTTAGACCGTACCAAATACAAACCAAAATGGTACCATATCCACAAAGAACCAAAACAAACACCTGATGTATGCAGGTCAAAACAAATCTATTCTCCACTGCCGACTCTTCAGACCAAACGGTCAGATCCAAGGTTTTCGCCGTTCAGGACTCCAGTCGGGATGACCACTGGGCGAGGCACCGTCCGGCGGGACAGAAGGGGCAGCTGCGAGTACAGGAACTCTCTCATGATGGGATCCCTGATCTGTCCATCCGACCCGACGATAGCCCCGACCTCCCCACCCATCCGCGGGAGGGGATGGGTCACTCACCCGAAGGAGTCCCTGTTCGGGCGCCAACTGAAGGAAGTGTCCCGTTTAGGGTCACTCGGGTCACTCACGACCACCTCTCAGCCTTCCATACCAAATGAAGAGTCGGTCAGACAGTAGAGAATACAAACCAATATGTTTATTCAGATACGCTCGAGCGGAGCCTGGTCTGCCCAGTCTCTTAGGAGTGCTGCAGAGAGGGACTGACTTCAACAAACATGGAGATACATTATGTACAATTCAGAACCAATGAAGGCACGCCCATAATGGAAGTTTCCAAGCAGATGTAGCTAAACATAGAAGTACAGAAAGATAGGTTTCGATTTTGAGGCCGGGCACACACTATCTCCAACCCAAGGTCACTCTGTCCGTGCCCGCCACTAGACCAGTGGGAGAAGGCCTCTATCTAGTGAGAAAGGTATGCACTAATAAGAACAGTGTATTCATTAGCAAAGCAAGACCCAACCTTGGAGAAACAAAACTTTCCACAACCCGTTTTCTCGAAGAGGCAAAAAGCAGTTTCGAGCATGGTTCAAAATGGCGGCTAAACATAAAATGGTGCCGCGAATGCTAACTTACATAGAACGGTGCACAGACAGAATAACAAAAACATTTTCATTCCAACAATGGGACAAGAATAAACAGCAACAAAGGCCTAGGTCTCGTACTGGTTCACCACCACCTGACGCTTCTGAATGTAGATATGATTTACGTGATCGCTCTAACATTAAAACTCCTGAGAGGTTTCAGGTTCCTGATCCTCGTTCCTTTCAGGAATCGTCGGATCAACAATTTGGCAGAGGAGGCCGGCAGGATCGCAGACAAGGTGAGTCCACGCAATCTAAGCGGGACCCGCAGCGCAAGTTTGACTTGAAAGAAAAACGGGAGAACCACCTTCGTATCGAGCCCCTTTTCAGAAGAAAAAAGTTGCCGCTTTACCGGCGAAATATGCCATAGACGGTGAGAACCCTTCTCCTGGACAGGAGTTGGGCGGTGACTCTCCTCGACAGCGCTGCGGAAGTTACCGTAGTGCGGCAAACACTCTGCCGGTTTCTGGTGGCAAAACCAATGGACACCTTTGTAACTATAGAAACCGCAGATACCTGCGTAGCTCCCCCTGATAGACTTTGTAATGTCGACATTCAAATCGAGGGTGATATTAAACGCACCATAAATGCTATTTTTTTGGACAACTTGACGCCTTCTTATGACATTTTATTAGCAGAGGTGGATTGGCCTCCCACATTTGTTCTTGCTGGTCCTCGAGGAGAGGAGGTGATTATTCCTTCTTTTTAGCAATATGTCCCGGAGGAGACTAAACATGCTTATGCATCGGAGTGGGCTCTTGCCTTAGCTCCTGCCTTATACCACAACCAGGCTGTTTGGGATAAGGATTCACCTTTCCATATTGTGTCTATTCGCTCGAGTCCTCAGACTCACTATCCAATTAAATGTGATGCCAAGGCATCCGTTAAAGAAATTCTCACTCAATTGGAATACCAGGGTGTAATTAAACCCTGTGTTTCTGCGATGAATAATCCTCTTTTTCCGATTTTAATGCCTGATGGTTCATATCGTATTGTTTTGGATTACAGACATTTGAACAGCCATACCCGTACTTTTGCTGTCCAGAACACACATGCTACAGCACTAATTAATAATATTGTACGTAAAAAGTTTAAAACTACTTTGGATATTTCGAATGGATTTTTCAGTCACAATTTGGCTCCAGAGAGCCGTGACTTATCCGCATTCAGCGCTCTCAGCTCTCAGATGCGCTATGCGAGATTGCCTATAGGGTATGAGAATAGCCCCGGGGTCTTTGCGGCACATATTGTGTTCCTTTTAAATGACATTGATCCTGATGCTTTTTCATATGTCTATGACATTTACGTGACAGATGATGACTTAAATCCTCATCTTGCTCGTGTTGATAGCATCATCACTGGTTTCGCAACTTTAGGCTACAAATTTAACTTTGCGAAATCACATATAGCATTTTTGCCAATTCTTTTTCTTGGCTATGAGCTAACAAATGAGGGTTGGGGTTTAGCACCCTACTTTCTGGAGAAGTGTGCTCAATTGGAACCTCCATCTACCCTTAAAGAATTACAGTCTCTGCTCGGTTTTTTAAATTTGGCAGAACTTACATTCCTGACTATGCTTAGCTTATCAAGCCACTATACAGCTTGATACACCCTTCATTTTCTGCTTCCTCTTGGCTTCTAGAACACACAGCGGTGTTGTGCATGTTACAAACTGACTTGCTTGCAACACAATATTTACAAACTAGACTAAATACAACCAATTTGGTTATCCAGATTGTACCCGGTTCAATCGGCTTCACTTATGTGACTTTTAATGAGGGTGATACAGTTTCTATTTCCTATAAATCACATCTGTATACTCCTGCAGAATTGCGTTTCTCTCCTACTGAAAAAATTCTTACTGCTCTGCAGATGGCGATTCTGAATGAACGCCCTCTTGCCCAATGTAAACGCATTTTTGTCGTTTCTCCCGTGCCTGCCTTAGAGGCGGTCGCGAAAGCTAGTGTTCCTAACTCTAAAGCTCTGCATCCTCGTTGGATACAATGGGCTACTTCATTGACTTCGGCTGATGTCGATTTTGTTTTTGACCCATTGTTACAAACTCAGGAGTTTCTTCAGTATGAACATGTTCACCCTCTCCCTTCGACGGTTCTTCCTCTTGATCAGTACAAATGCATCATTTACACTATTGGCTCGGCTCAACCGGCAATTGGTTCTAAACAAGCTTATTATGCAGCTTGTGCTATTGTGGTAGGTACAGTAGTGGACGGAGTTTTTCGGTGTACAACGGTTCAAACGCAGTCCCTTGGTGACTGCACAGCCCAGTTGGCAGAGTTACGAGCTCTGCTTTTTGCCCTTGAATTTGCTAATGCTGATTTACCCACTCTTATTGTGAGTGACTCTTTTTATTGTGTACAGTCTTTCAATGACAATTTGTTTTTCTGCAAGCAGAATGAGTTTTGGGATTTTAAAGGTAGCACCATCAAGCATAAACTGCTTTGGGTCCAAGTGGCTGCTCATAAAGATCACTTGCCACTTACACATGTTGTCCATACATTGGGACATCAACGTGCGGGAGCGCACGCTGTTGGAAATTCAATGGCTGATGAAGCAGCCAAATCTGCAGTAGCCACAGTCAAAGTAGCAGCAGTTACAAGCACTGTTCCCAATAACGTGCGCGCATGCGCGCGCGCGCACCTCTATTACCTGTAGCGCGCAGTGCTGTGTGTGGAGCGTGCACACACCCAGCACATCCAGCAAGAGCGTCCGCGCCGTTGCTTTTAAAAAGCGAGCGGCGCAAAAACGGGTGTTTCCCGGCAGAGCGGCGGAATAGACTGACGTCAATAAAAGGCGAGGGAGCGGCAGGTAAGTCTTGGGCACTTGGTTTCTTCTTTTATATGTAGAGCCCGGCTGCGGTGCCTACTGTGTGCTTTTGTTTAAGTATTCGTGTCTACAAACACGGCGTGAAAAGCACACGTCGTGTTTGTAGACTTGCTGAATTTCTCTTCTTAATAGAGCTGGGCTATGGGGTGATTGTCTGATTTTGTTAAAGTTTTCAGGTTAATTGCAGCTCCAGACGGGCCCTGCGATTAACCTGAAATCTTTAACAAAGGCCCACAATCACCCCTCAGCTGCGCTTTATTAAGAAAAGACATGCAGCAACTCTACAAACACGGCGTGTAAAGCACACGTCGTGTTTGTAGACTTTCTGAATTTCTCTTCTTAATAGAGCACAGCTGTGGTGTGATTTACACTTTTCTGTGCTTGGCATAGTGTGCCACCCGACTTGTATTTTCCTGTTTCTGTCATTGCATCCAGATATATGATACAGCAAGAAACATCATACCCAGGGCTTTAAGTGGGATGAAAAAACTGGGGGGGTCTCGCAAAGGAGGTGGCCAGTGTAATCAAGGGCGTGGCTTTAAGACACATAAGCTACAAATCTGTACTTAGCATAGTGTACTGCCCGACTTGTATTTTGCTGTTTCTGTCATTGCATCCAGATATATGATACAAGTAGTAACATCATACCTACAAGTCAGGACTATAGTCTTTGTCAATGGTTGTTAGTTGCATAAGATAAATAAGCAGCAACTATGGCTTGTATGTAATATTGAAAAAGCTTGAACTTAAAGCCCTGGTGACACCACGACAATGTTTCTGCGCCTGAGTTTCAAAAAGAGAAGGGAAATCCAGAGAGAAAATGACTCTCTTTAAAGGATTTCCCTTCCCCTACAAGGCTCACCTGGCATAACGTCATGCCCTAACTTCTCTACTAGTGAGAAGTGAGCAGTGTGAGCACGCGCACATCGATGTGCCTACTGTCACTGCAGTCTGGGAAAAATGGACCGGCTGTGCCAGGGTACAAAACAGAGCCCGATAGAGACCCGTTTCGAGGCCCCCTTTAAAAAACTGCAGGTGCTCAGCACTGGTGAGACCCAGCCCACTTAAAGCCCTGATCATACCTACTATTGACTTTGTAAGTGGTTGCTAGTTACATAAGATAAAAACACAGCAACAATGGCTTGTATAAATTAAATCCATCTGAATTTGAAAACAGCGAAACTCTCCAGCCATCTTTCTAGTTGTGATGAGGCTGCCAATGACAGACTTGCTTGAGTGTCTGTTATGGTCACGCTGGTAGTACAGTTTTAATAACCCCTTTAGACAAAATGTGACCTTTTAACAAGAAGCAGTTTAATGAGATCCCCTTTTTTGTACTTGCATATATTAGGGCGAAAAGGGGTGATCTACTGTACAAAACTCAGCTCTGAAGTTCATCAGGTTAAGCAGACTGTCTTGTGATAGGAGCTTGCCATACATCTAGTAGTGCAGCTTCTGTACTGTGGTTGGGACAGAAAAGTGACCGATGGGAATTCAACAACTGGCTTGCTTCTAAATATTGTTGAAATTGTAGGGTGATTATTCTTTCCAGGTTTAATGGGGTCAGAGGAAGGAAGAAAGGGGAAATGTATGTGGTATTTCTCTATTTTTTTAATGTAGGTGCTCATTATGGCAAGTCTGAAGAATAGACTAGATGAACCTTGACCCAGTGAGACACTGATGATGGTAACAGTAGTCTCGAGCAGTGGAGGAGCAGAGTCTTTTTAGGGTCTTAATTATTGTTCTATTATTGTCTTGAGAAACTGACATCTAGAAAGAGTGTGTTTTTATGCATGATGAGCTGTGACCTGAGCATTCTACGGGACTAGGTGATGTACCAGTGCAGTGATGGTGCAGGTTTTCACAGATCTCTTGTCAGCGTTGTAATGTTGGTCTAAGTTTGTATTTTTTTCAAGGATTTGAAAGTTGCATAGCAGTTCAGTGATCACTTTTCTCACCTATAAAAGCCTCTAAGCGCACTGCCCACTCTAAGTCATCCCGTTTCACTTCATCTGAAAGTTTTCTTGTTAATTGCAGCTCCAGACGGGCGCTGCGATTAACCTGAAAACTTTAACAAGGCACACAATCACCCTGCAGCTGCGCTCTATTAAGAAAAGAACTGCAGCAACTCTACAAACATGGCGTGTAAAGCACACGCCGTGTTTGTAGACTTGCTGTATTTCTCTTCTTAATAGAGCTGGGCTGTGGGGTGATTGTGTGACTTTTAAACTTTTCTGTGCTTGGCATAGTGTGCCCCCGACTTGTATTTTCCTGTTTCTGTCATTGCATCCAGATATATGATACATCAAGTAACATCGTACCCTCAACAAGTCAGACTATTGGCTTTGTCAGTGGTTGTTAGTTGCATAAGATAAATAAGCAGCAACTATGGCTTCTATATAATATTGAAAAAGCTTCCACTTAAAGCCCTGGTGACACCACGACAATGTTGCTGCCCCTGAGTTTCAAAAAGAAAAGGGAAGCAAGTGTTAGTGAAGAGAATACTCCAGACAGATGGATCAGTCATTTACACACTTGCAGCTGCCATCTGCTCAGAACTGCATCTTGGCAAGATTAAAAATCTTGGCAAGGCCTAACCAGCCTTCTACCCTTCTTAGTTCGTTCAGGTGAGCACGGTTACATAGAGCAAGCGTTTAGAAATGACAAGATGGCGAAAAAGGCTCCTTATAGAACCCTCCAAAGTCGATATTCAGAGACGCTACTTCTGAAGCATTGCCATACGACACTCACTGTCTTCTCTGACCTATCTTTTGTCCTTTTTTCTTCCACTCCCCAGCTGCTCTCGCCGTCTCCTTCTCTTCTTTTTCTTCTTACTCATATCAGTCCCGCTCCACGTTTACCCACTTTCCCCTTCCCCCCCATCCCATTCTTGTCTCCATTTCCCTCTCGCTGCCTGTTTTTTGCTTCCTCTCTTACCGGTTTTCCATTTTCTGTTCTCCCTCCCAGTTCTCCAAAGCCTCTGGCTGCCTTTCTCTTTCCGTCCCTCTCTTACCAATTTCTCCATTACTCCATTATTGTCATGGCGTGTGTATCCAAGTTGCAAATCTGCCTTAAGCCCCTTAACGTGGGTTGTATGTGTGGAAATGCACCGTCTTTTCAGTTTTTTAAGCAAAAGTTTAGAGTGATATTTGGCGCTGCGCACAAGCGCGGTCTGATTCCTGGCGCACATAGCCATGGCTGCAGCGCACAGAGACCCTACACTGCCGCACACAGAGGAAAAAAAATAGAGGGAACATTGGTTACAAGGTCCATGAATAAAATTGAAGATGATATTTTGGCAGCTATAGCCGCATCTAAGGAGGGTACGTTTTTCCCGCAGGTTTTCCTTCACGTTATACTTATAAATTGACTTCTGAAAAAGTCCCATTTGTTACTATTCCTACTGTTGGTGATCGCTTGATTCTCAACGGGGACCGCAGACTATCGCTCATTGTGGCTGCCCATAAAGGCTTAGCTTCTGCTCATGCAGGAGTGTCGGCTACGGTTTCTCTTTTACAGCAACGCTATTGGTGGCCCGGTTTATACCAGCAGACTCGTAAATATGTGCTTTGTTGTGATGTTTGTCAACAAATTAAGAGCTCTACTGTGTCGCGTCCACCTCAGACACATCTTTTCATTTCTAATCATCCGTTTGGGTGTATTTATCTTGATCATTGCAGTCCTTTAACATCCATTAATGCTTTCAAATATATTTTGGTTGCAGTGGATTCATGCACTAGCTTCCTCTGGGTTTGGCTGCAGCGCTCTGCTGACGCTCGTACTGGTATAAAAGATTTGCATGTCTTTGTCGGGACTTATGCCTGTGGCACTTTTCATTCTGACCAAGGTGCGGCTTTTGCCTCAAAGGCTTCGATTAAGTCTATGGGAGTGCAGGTGCATTACTTGTCTCCATATAGGCCTGAGGGCAATCCTGTTGTGGAGCGGATGAACCGTGACTTAAAGCAGTCTTTAACAGCAAGGGTATTAGGTACAGGTCGTGGATGGTTAACTCACCTCTATGCAGTTCAACATGCTCTAAATAATCTCCCTAGAAGATCTCTGGTTGGGCGGATCCTGTACGAAATGCTCTTTGGCATTAAGATGTTTGTTCCAGACCTTGACGGTCTAGACGTTGTAGCTGCTTGCAGTACTTTTGACGTAGATAAAGACTATGCTGTATTACAGAATCTACAAAAGAGTTGTGACACTCTGGCGAAGACACATTTGCCCTCAACCCCACCAGCGGATGCTGCAGTTCTGATTCCTGTTGCTGGCTGGCTCCCCAAAATTGGTGACCTGGTTCGTGAAAAAGTGGCGATCAAGACAGAATTCGGTCCCTCGTATCATGCTCCTGTTCCAGTGCTTGGTCTTCAGGGCACTTGAACTGTGATTTTATCTCCACTACCGGGGTACAGAGAGAATCGCTTTGTTTCAATCGAACATGTCAAGTTACACCATATGGCCAATTCTGAATAGTATGCCAAGGAGTGTCCCACAACAGGATATTTCTTTATAGCCTGTGAGTCTCGTTGATTCTGATTCTCTCTGACTGCCGGAGGGGGATGTTGAGTCTACTGTTGACCAAGTATCAGTTTTGCCTTCCTTACAACCTACAATGCAAATTGTTTATTCTGATCCACCTGTTGAGAACCCTACGGACCTGCACGCCTCTGTTCTGGGTCCAGACTCTCAGCCTCTGCTGATTCAGTTGAGTTCTTCCTGTTACTATATCGATCAGAATTATTTTTCTCCGAACAGTTCTTCTTTGTCTACAGTCCTCTCACCGACACCGGCAAGGATTTGTGTTCGTATCTCTTGGTTGAAACACACTTATCTGGTTCCCCCATGGACATATGTCTGGATCGTGTTTTCCATGGTGTTCCTGTTCATGTGGATTGAATTTGTGACTGTTTTCTTCCTTCTGATTAATGGCCACTATCTTCCAGAGCGCTCCAAAGTGGAATTGGTCGACGGTGTGTTGGCCCCACATTCTTCCTCGCTTAAAATGAAAAGCGACCAGTCCTTTGTTAACATTTCCGCGGTCCCAGTCTCTGATGGAATTGTATGGGATAAAGTACCATTCAATGTATATGGTCCTCCAGAGACCCTACAGATACCATGTATATTCTGTGTTTCGGTGGATGATGTGATTATACCTGGGTTACAGTCAGATGATTGGGATGTCATTGCTGTGAATTCTTTGTTTTCTGAATTACAATATTATACTGTCTTTGATACAGAAGATTTATATTTGAATCCTGCTAACTATGACGCGTTATTTTGTTACCAACATTATGGACATCTTTTTCTGCATAGAACTACCGGACAGCGTTCCCTTTTTAATTATACTCAATGGGAACATTGCCCTACTCCATCTCAGGGTAGTTCCAATACGCAAAAGCGGAAATACACTTACATTACCGGTTATAACCTTTCAGACCCGGCTTCATATTACTTTAAATTAGTTCCCATTTCTTCAAAAAAGAATATGTTTACCCAAACCAAGGTAATATACTCTTCTTCTTTTATTGAAAATGTGGTGCTAAAGGGATACGGTTATTGGAAAGATAACATTGAATTAAAATCAGTATAGGGCACTAAGCCATGGCAAGTGCAAGGCACTGAGTCCTTCTCCCGTGCATGTCTAATACCGACCCAAATCATCTTTCTGAATGACACAGTCCAACAAACTGCTTGTCTGGGATTGGCTAAAATTAAAGAATTGAATACTCCCACTATTCCATCGCTTGCCCTTTATGGTAACTGGCAGATTTATACCAACTATACTGAAGATCAACTTAATTGCATGATAACAAACGGCACGTTTAACTCCTCTACAATGAATCCAGCTGGGTGGGTTTTGTGGCTGTTTTACACGAATGTTTGTCATTTGCGTTTCATGAATATTACTTCAAGATTTTCACTACATAGACCTGATCCACGCTATCCTCAAATCTCCAATTCCAATACTGTCACTACTTATTCTGTTGGGAAATTATGTCAACAATGGTTAGAACATTCCAAGCTGTCTTTTGTCAAACAACATCTTTCTCTTTTGTCTGGAGACATAAATCTCGCTGATTTCCTTTTGTGTTCAAAATCCCCTTGTGCTAAGCATTTTGTTTATGCTGCTTATAATGAATTTTGGAAATTGTCACAACTAAAAGCTGCTGTACGTCTACGACGAATAGATCAGGACAATTTGGATAAAGTCCTTGCCATTGTCGATAACAGTATTAACACATTGTCATCTCGTATTTATACTTTAGACAATATTGTATCTTCTTTTATTGATACTGTACAAAATGAAGTGTCTACATTATATCATGGTCAACACCAACTTATATCAGTTATGCAATTTGGATGGACACTACAAACACTTAAAAATGGGCGAGTTCCCTGGGATTATCTGACTGCAAGTGCGTTGTTCTTACCTTTCAATTGAACAAATAAACAACAATTATTGGCCATGAAAGACGCTACATACACTAATTTGCATATAGAAAAACTTGAACGACTACTTTTTACTGTAGCTGAAACTAAGTCTGCAGTCTAGTTAATACATGGGGTCCTTTCGTTGCCCATCTCTATGTTTCAGTTTACTGCTGCATTAAACATTTTCCCGTGGGTAGATATGAGCCCCTTGGGAGCAGTTACATACATGAATTATGGTCTTTACTCTTTACATATCGCTGTCAACGAGCAGATAGTGAAGTTTTTCTTACAGGGGAAGAGTGTGATCAAACTGCGGGCCATTCCCTTGTATGTCAACAAGTGAAACTGCACGGCGCTTGTAATGTTTCTGCCCCTAATTTGGCTTGTTTCCTGAAAGGAACTCCGGTTCCCGCTATCATTCCCACTCTCACATTGCTTTCCAATGGCAGTTATCTCGTCCTTAATAATCAGGACTGCAGCGGACTGCGGGCTTGGATCCCGTACGTAGCGACTGTTTCCCAGCTAGTTACTTGTTGCAACAACGTCCTGTTTCCCCCTCCACATGGGAGTGTAGACAGTTCGTTGTGGCCTTCATTCCAACCCTGAAAACAGATTTCAATAAGCTAAGCAGACTCAAAGCACTGTTGTTTCAACAAGAAGTAGCTCTCAAATCATCCCGTGAGACCTTCGAATTGCAGGTGGCTAGAACGTCCAGTGAAATACAATCATTGTTAAACACAAATCTCCCCCTTCATTTCGGGGAATTGATACATCAAATATTTAATGCGTCTGATACGACAGGCCTGGCACACTTTTTTAAACTTGTGGGCTCTGGTCTTGTATCCTCATTCCAGACGATTTTTGGAGTAATTCCTGCTTTTATACATTCTATTTTTTCCAGCGTGTTCAGTGGGTTCCCACTGCTACTCGTCTTTATGTGTGGCATCGTTGTCCTCTTGCTTCTATTCCACAATGGCTGCTCGATCTGTTGTTCTGCCCGGACAGGAACAGCTGCAGCTGTATCGTGAGCGGATGCGTCAGCTTTTTGGATTGATGCCACTGGAAGCTCTGGATGTCCATTTTTGTCTGACCTACGCTATGTCTATTTCACCTGTGTGCAACCTGTGTTTTACTGCATCCGGTGCCCCTTTCAGTGGGCCCTGGATATCTGCCTGGCTACACCGTAACAAGCTGCCCTGGATTATGATCTGTTGATGGGTCCGTTGATAACCCATAACCAGGACTGTTCCTTGGGTATGTGGGTTGTGTATAACCCATAAATGGGGCCAGTGGCCGACACGGCTTCCTACGCAGGTGCCCACCGACTCTTGGATCTCAGTTTAGTTGATGTCAACACTAGTTCTCCTTGGATGGTCCTGGCGACCACTGGCTATGAGGAACACGTTTGTTCATTTGACTTGCTCAATTGGATGGCTGCGCTTTTCACTTTGGAAGGTTCTGATGCCCTACTGGAGTTGATGGCGTTCCACTTTGCTGCATACATATTGGGTCCTGACGACACGCTGTAATTGGATATATTTTTGTGCACAAAAGATACTCCTTCCTATTCATTCGGCTGTATACTGTCTTGGGCGCTCACCTGCAATGCTTTGAAGCTGCTTACTAGTTATTTCTGCAACCAATACCTGCTACTGTCCTGACCAAAGGGAGGGTGTCACGTTTTACATGGGGCCATTGTCGTTTTCCCTATGTTAGCATGAGCTCGTGCCAGACTGTTTTCTGCTTTGCGCATGTTACTACACGAACATATTTTTGCTTTGTGCCACACTGCAACTTTCACACAGAGCATACTGTTGTTTTTGCGTTCTGCTCTTTCCTGGGATTTAGTCTGAACACTGCAGACAAGGTCGATCAACAATGCCCCTTGTTATTCTGTTCTGGTCAGGCCCTAGCACCTAGACAAAACATGCAGATGCAGCTGTTGTTTGGGAACATGGTTATACACGGGTGGGTAACACACAGTTGGAGAGGGATCTTTCCGGAGAAGGGAGCGAGACAGCACCTGTGATGTAGATTTTTCATCTATAGACTGAGGTACGGGGTCTGCTTTAAACACCCAGAGATCTTCTGATATATAATCATTATGCTTCTACAGAAAGGGAGGGAGGTTAGGCTACGCTGTCGTATGAAGGAAGTGAGCCGATTAGGGCCACCCAGGTCACTCGCGACCACCTCTCAGCCTTCCATACAAATGAAGAGTCGGTCACACAGTTGAGAATACAAACCAAGTATATTTATTCAGGTACACTTGAGCGGAGTCCAGTCTGACCAGCCTCCTGGGATTGCTGCAGAGGGACTGACTTCAGCAAGCATGGCGATACATTATGTACAATTCAGAACCAATAAAGACACGCCCTGACTGGAAATTTCCAGTTGGTAGCTGGTAAACAAAGGAGATACAGAAGGATGGGTTTCAATCCTGAGACCGGGCACATGCTATCTCAGTGCCAAGGTCACTCTGCCTGCACCCGCCACTCTAAGGGAGGGAGCAGGCCTATCTAGTGGGAAAGGTATGCACTAACAAGAACAGTGTATTCATTAGTACAGCAAAGCTCAACCTTGGAGAAACGAAAACTATCGCAGCTGCTTTCGGCTGGGGCAGAGCGACAGAAGTTAGTTTCGATCAAGGCTCAAAATGGCGGCTGAATAAAAAATAGTGCCGCGAATGCTAACTTAAGACGTACAATGCATGAACAACTCAGCTAAAACATTTTTATTCCAACACGTATACAATGACAGCACCTTTTATGATTTACGGACTACTTGCTATGCTAACCGTATTTGTGTTAGGCATTTTCCTACTTGTTGTGGCACGTATACTGCTTACTAGGGCACGATAGTTAAAATAAACATTTTAAACTTTCCTCGTGACTCTGTCAGATCTTATTGTGGACGGGTACGAGAGTGTGAGCAAAAGGGTGTGTCCTGCAACCGCGATTCCTGAGAGGGTCGGGAGTGATAGGGTCTGGGGTGTCTAATCACTTGTTCCTCTGTGAGTGAGTAGGAGGGCATGTGAGACACTATAGGTAGTCGGTCCCTGGGCTCATGGATACTCAGGTGGTAGGATGACGTAGTCCCTGCCTACTAAGGTTCCATGATTCCCAGCATAGTTCTTTGACTCCGCAGAATCCCTGCAACATGCCAAGCACCAAAGGAAGGGGCTCTACATGGTGAGCTCTACGACAAATACAATAGTAATATGTATGTCATTGTGAACTCCGACAAATGCAACAGAAATTGGTTGTATGTTGTGAACTCTCTGGCCTGGCAAATGCAATAGTAAAAGGTTTGACAGTGGGAAGTCCAGGGAAAACTCCACAGGAAGGGGATTTAGATTATGAACTCTCTGACAAATAAAATAAAAAAGTGTCTAGTACAAATGTCCCTTTTCTTAGACTGGTTTAAGAAAATGCTTGCTATCTAAAGAGGACTGCCCTGGTGGAACCTGTTAAAGCCATCAGGCTTGCTTTATTTTTATTTAATATGGTGTCAAAGGAAGTATACATTTTAAACTACTTAACAAAGCCTGTAGCTTAACCTTTTTGATTGTGAAAAGCCTCATGTTTTCTAGTAGGCTCATATAGGAGCATTGCTGTTTTTTAGGATTAAAGCTTGCTGGTGCTTAAATGCCACATGGTAATTCAAAGATAACAGGAGGAGACTACATTTACGGGTATGTTACCCTCTGTGATATTTCTATAGGGTATGTGATTGGCACAGCAATCTGTGAGGCCCTAAAATGAGGGTTCCAATTTATGATTCCATTGGAAATCTTGTAACTATTCATCATTTTGAGTACAGTATTTAGTTGCAAGTGTATTAAACTACGTTACCTTTTTAAAGAAAAACCATTGGTTGGGTATTGAATTTTTGTTAATTTTGTGTGTTGCCAGTTTTGAGTTTCTGGAACGCCTCTGTGAGTCAGCCTTGGACTGCTCTACCTCAGCACCATGAGAGTCAGGTTTTATCTTGTGAATTCTATGGCAAATTCCATACTTAGGGTTTACATTTTGAACTCCCTGACAAATGCAATAGGAAGTGGTTGTACATTGAGGAGTCTGTGCCAACTATAATGGGATGAACTTGTCATTGTGAACTCCTTTACAAACATCATAAGGAGGCGCTATACATTGTTTAACACTAAGAGCCCTTCTTCCAAAGATCTGTTCAGTTGGTGCTAGCGAGATCTCGTTTTCATTGTGTGCATTTGTGATTTTGTTCAGTATTTATTTGTGAGTGAATTACAGTACCTATTATTTTTAAAAGTAAAAACATTGGGCATTTCTTTATGAATGACTGTGCATTTTGTAGAGCACTTTAATGTATTCAATTACTTCAATTGCTTTTATTTGTTTTTTGGGCTTTACTTTTTTCAATTATGTTTATTTATTTTGAAAGTTTTATATAGTGCAAACATGACCCTTGAGGGTACAAGAACGCCTTACTATTGTTCAGAGAGCAGAGATAAATAGAATCAATAATATCATAGTCGAGAAAAAGACAGGATATGGCAACACCCAGATAAGGGAGGGTACAACACAATGTCAGGACCGATAGAACATAGCATGCTTACATACAAAGCAAACCCTTGCATTCACAGTGTCAATGTACTCATAAAGCAATTTATAATAAACATTTAAAGAAATATCTCCTCTAGAAGCATCTACGACATCCCTCTCTCCCCACCTACAGCTGAGCTGGCATGCAAAGCTCCCCATGACCTACCGCCCACCCCGATATCTGATCGGCACCTAACACCCTCGATACTCACTCCACTCATCCAAACTCACCACTCAACGACCATACCCCGTTCACATGTATCAGCCCCTATCATGCCATCACATCTCAAGACCATCCCCCACACTGTTTCGGACTTTCCAACAAACCTCCATGATCAACTAACCCCATTGATCCCTAATAATGATATCCCCAGGCAACCAGATAATGAGATCCCCATGCAACCAGACCTTACTTGCGGACCTCCCCCTATAATAGAACACACGCCTACACACATAACTAATTATCCCAACTCTGATTGGATCGCACGATTCAATGAGTTAGCCATCGGCCTATCCCATCTCAAGGTTGAGATGCAAAATCTATCAACCATCACCAAAGAACTCCTAAACGCACACAGAGCTACTAGTGCCACCGTGAACCGAATCAGTTACCAAACTAGCAGATACATCGCCAAGAATTCACACCCTGAGGACACTAGACAGAGTAAGATACCTTCCCCCAATGACCCATCTCGTCCTAGGAGGGCAACTGCTGAACTATCTGACAATTACATAGATGACCTCCTCATATCCTATGCCAGTCTGACAGACAACAGTAAGTCTCTATGTGGCACTATCCAATCCATTCAAACCAACCCCTTCAGAGAACCCACTCACAACTACAGATCCATTAATAGAGAAAACCTAACAAATATCAACATAGTGCAGACTACTCTCTCCCATTCGACTAGCAAGATGAAGTGTGCACTCATCAATTGCAGATCTGCTAGAAAACATGCTCCCGACATTTACGACCTCATCCTCGCAAATGATCTGGACATTATCGTCCTTACCGAAACATGGCTAAATAGTTCCTCCTCTCCCATCTTAGACCTACTGGTACCTCCTAGTCACGACCTAATCCGCCTAGACAGAAACGTGAAACCCGGTGGCGGGTTAGCCTGCATTTATCGAAACACAATCTCAGTCAATTAAGCAGACTCCATCTCTTTATCCTCCTGCGAATATCTCTGTATCAACATCTCCGATGACAAGCACCTCGCCAGCAAACTTCACATAATATACCACCCCCCGGGTGATAATATGACGTTCATCAATGAGTTAATGGAAGTCATTACATCCAACGACAACTCACAAGTGCCACAGATTTTCCTGGGCGACTTCAATCTCCATTGGAACAACTCAAGCGATCATGGTGTAAGCTGTCTTAAATCTTTTCTGTCAGATCAGGATCTGTCCCAACTCTGTGACAGTCCAACCCACAACAAGGGAGAGACATTAGACCTCATCATAGCAAAAACGAACACTGTATCATTAGAATCCATCACTCCATGTGACTGGACGGACCATTACAGCATTTTCGTCTCCATCAATATTGAGGTAATTCCAAAAAGGGGCCAACCTACAAAAACAAAACAATGGAAAAGGAATTTACAAAATATTAACCCCATCGCCCTGGTAAACCGATGCAACTCCGCTATGATCCCCACGACAGGCATGGTTGACGTTCATGACCTCACAGTCTTTTACAATTCCACTATGCTTGAAATTCTTGACTCTACAGTGCCCCTCCAAGAAAAAAAAGTTTCCTCCAAAATCTCCAAACCATGGTTAAATGAGAACCTGAACTCTGATCGGGGCAAGCTAAGATCAGCTGAGCGACTATGGAAATCAGCACCCTCCATTGATCACCTATATCACCTTAGAGTGCTGAGGAATACATACAACAGGAAGATCCTAAAGGCTAAGGCAGACTTTTTCAAAACCCAGCTGAACCAAGCCATTAACAGTCCCAAAAAACGATTCGAAATCGTCAAAAAACAAGCGCGCAACACGCCTAACTCTATGGAACTAAGCGGCTCGGCTACACCTAACTGCGATGAGCTTGCCAATTTCTTCCTAGAAAAGAAAAAATCCATTGAACTCGACATCCAAACTAAGAAGGCCCTTCCACAAACTATTGCTCATGATACTAAATTGTACCCACAGAGCAAGGACCATTTTAGTATTCCGAGTGAAATCCCAAAAAACAATGCCTCTTGGCACACCTTCTCGCCCATCCCTGAACAAGAAATCTATAACATTCTTCTAGCGATTAACCCCTCCAATCACTTCTCTGACCCCTTACCTCCTTCTTTATTCAAAATGATAATAACCTCTATTCTACCCCTATGGTCAAAGATTGTAAACGCCTCTCTGAGACAAGGTTCCATACCGGACTGTCTTAAAGTAGGGCATGTCACACCTATACTAAAGAAATCCAACTCCCTCTCCTCAGATCTCAACAACTACCGCCCTATATCCAACATCCCCACTTTGGCGAAATTGCTGGAAAAATGTGTACAAATTCAACTATGCAACCACATCGAGAATTACAACCTCCTAGACAAACACCAATCCGGCTTCCGTCAAGGTCACAGCACTGAATCTGCACTCACCCACTTAATGGATGACATACTAAAAATGCTAGACCATAACGAACCATGCCTACTGATACTTCTTGACTTATCCTCCGCTTTCGATACGGTTAAGCATGACAACTTATTGTCCCTACTGGAACGAAGGATGGGCCTAACTGGCCCAGTGTTACAATGGTTCACCTCCTTCCTAAATAACAGAACACAAAGAATCAAGATGAAGCAATCACTCTCTCAACCCTCCATGGTCACCATAGGGGTTCCACAGGGCTCAGCACTCCCACCCATTCTTTTTAATCTATTCATGGAACCCCTGGCAAACGCATTGAACTCTGCGAACATTCTATATCACCTGTATGCGGACGACACACAACTGTATATGAAAATCTCCTCTCCAGAAGACTTCATCTCCCTCAACGCTATTCTACATAATACTCAAAGTTGGCTCACTGGCAACCACCTCATGCTTAACATCAAAAAACAGAATTCCTTCTCATCTCCCCACCCAACCACACACCCATGATAGACTTATGGTTGAAGCATCTAACTTCCTTTGACTGTGCTCCCCACATCATTGACTCCGCGAAATCCCTGGGAGTCACCATAGACAAACACTTGAACATGCAGGCGCAAATCAATAATGCCACCAAGGGCGCTAATCATCAGATGAGTATCCTAAGGAAACTTAAACCCTTCCTCCCACAGACCGACTTAAAAATGGCGGTACAAGCCCTAGTGTTACCAAGATTGGACTATGGAAGCACCACTCTATGCGGTCTCCCCAAATACAAGATGGCCCCGCTGAGGGCATCGCTTAACGCTGCGGCCAGACTGGTCTCAGGAACTAAAAAAAATAACCACATTTCTCTGACCTTGAAAGTTCTGAACTGGCTACCCTACGAGGCAAGAATACAACTGAAGATCGCCTGCATGACTCATAAAGCCCTGCATAGCAATACCCCCAGTTACTTAGCACAAAAGCTAGAGCGATCGGGAGGATGCAGACAATTGCGAAGTGCGAGTTCACTACTACTGAAACCACAATCCTTCCATAAAAAGAGAACTGGTTGCAGAGCATTCTCAGGGATCGCACCGAAGATTTGGAACTCCCTACCTCCAGAGGTACGCGGAATCTCTTCCTTAACCTCCTTCAAAAAAGAAGTAAAAATGCTTCTAATGAACAAATTCACATCCTAAGACTTTAATTCTTTGATGACTACTAGTCACCTATGCTATCCATATACTACTGTCTACCTCTTTTGTATTGAATGGCGAATACCCAATGTATGTATATTACCTCGACCATCTAATGTTTAATAACTGTGTATTGTAAAGCGCTCTGATACCCTCGTGGGTCATGTTCGCGCTATATAAAACTTTCATATAAATAAATAAAATAAATCTAGTGAGTTCATGCTATCATCAGAGAAGAGTTTCTGATCCTCTCTCCTCAACAAGAGTAAAGTCTAGAATCCTCTAATTTAAAGTCCAAACTAATGAGCATGTCAACTTAGTGGTCAACCTCTCTCACAAACTGGTTTTAGAGGCCCAAATTTGGGTTGTCAAAAGGGTCTCTGCTTTGTTTCCACACAGTCAGTAGAAACATTCAAACTTAGGTGCAATCTGGCTGAGTTTTTCAGGAAACTAAGGTTAAAAGCTTTTTTTTTACCAAAAAGAGAGTGACATGGATGATCAGGACTCTTGTCTGAGGAAAAAATCTACATTCAACCTGCCATTAAACACAGTCCCAGTGGAGATGTTAACATTTGAGCAAGCAGTGACAAGTGACATTGAGTCCATTTATGTTAAGCAAATATGACAGTTTCATAATATCAGCAGAGAAGAAAAGGAGGCTTTAATTGCCCAGAAAACAGATGACGAGATTATCATAAAGCCAAAGACAAGTGCAGAGCCATCGTTATACAGAATAGAACATATTATATAACCGAATGTCTCCACCTACTGAGTGACCAACGGAGTCATTGAAAAGAATGATTGCCAGCATGATTGAAGAGGCTGAATTGAACAGATGGATCTCGAAGAGACAAACTGACTTCCTATCAGCAGATGATCCGGATACTCCAGCTTTCTACACTCTCCCACAAATTCACAAAAACCAGACATCAGTACTGTGAAGACTGAGGGTGTCTAGTATGAATTCGATTTTGGGGCCACTCTCTAAGTTTACTGACTGCTTTCTACAATCCATGGTAAAGAAAATGCCATGCTAAATTAAGATACACAGGACTTAATCAGGATTCTACAAGATATCCGATATATCCCAGAAGTGAACCTCTGAATCAGTCTAGACATAGAAAGTAAACACCAGTGTACCTCAAGAGGAGTGTCTTTGAGTTACGGAAGACCTTCTTTTCACTGATGTTTTGCCACACACCACGTCATTTTGTGTTAGAGTGCATGAGATTAGCACTTACAAGCATTTTTTTTGTTTGAGGGAACCGTGTATCTCGAGGTACATGGTACCTCAATCGCATGCCTCTGTGTCCACCATGTGGAAAGAACAAAGATTATAGTAAATGGGAATACCTTCAAAGAGAACATCCAATCATGGAAGAGATATATCGATGATGTCTTGGTGATCTGTAAGGGGTACCATCAAAGTGCGGTAAACTTTGTGCAGTGGATAATCAATCAAAATGAGTTTCTGAAGTTTACACACTGTCGACAGAGAAACTATCACATTTCTTGACGGCAGGATTTTTAATGAGCATGGGACAAACTGATTTACATATGAAGCCACCTGACAGAAATAGCCTAGTCCACTTCAACAGTTTTCATCCCTGCCCTGTTAGGGAGAATCTTCCCTTTGGACAGCTCCTAAGGGTATGGAAGAACTGCAGTCGACAAGCAAACTTCAAGGTCCAGGCTGTAGCGCTCAGTGATCATTTTAGATAATGGAAATACCCAGAGCACATCAATTGAAGATCATTGAAAAGGGCCAGTAACAACAGCAAGAAGGCCCTTATTGAGCATACACGTGGAAAAAATGAAAGCAATCAACTGGTGTGTGTCACTACATACTCAGCACTTTCTAATCACCTAAAGAAATCTATCAATAGACACTGGCACATCTGGAATACCGGCAATCTGAGATCTGAAACACCAATATTTGCCCATAAACATGGGAAAAATATCAGAGATGCAGTAGTGCACACAAGAGATCGCACTCTAGATAATGTTGCCTTGCCAAGTACACTATGGAACTTACAACCTGTTGCAGGCCATTATCCCTGCGGTAGTGTCTGCCGCATAACAAAAACATCTAAGAGCCTTGATTTAGGCCTGCGTACCAACTGGATTCAACGGCCACACGCAAACTATAATTCTAGCAACCATATATACCTTATAACTTGCCTGCGTGGTCTTCAGTAGTAGTGTGGAAACGTGTAATATTTTACTTAGCATAAGCTACAGCCATTTTGGCTGTGGTGTCTATTTCGTTTCCTTCGTAATTCTTCCGTCTTCTGCTGCTCGTCTTTTTCACTCTGCTTGTGTTATCTATTTTAGTGACTTCCTGACTCAGCTAAAGCAATGTACGTGCTGAAGGTTTGTAGCTGCCAGTGCACCTGGTCTCAGATGTTAACTGTCGACCATTTGCTGCTGCCATAAGCATTCCTGCTCCCCCTCCCACTTTGCTGACCACGTAGTTATTCATCTACCCTTGTTTGCTGATAACTATTTCTGAAACTTGTTCTTCCCATTTCTGTCCAGATGCTTACAGTGCAGAAAACTGGTATAAAAGGGAAGATGGTTTGTGAATTCAGTGTACTACCTGCTGCAGCACTTGAGAGTGTTGTGTGGACGTGGTCCCACTCATGAGTGATTAATAAACTTGTTATTTATTCCAACTCCAGTGCCGATCTCTATTTTGTTGGTCTTTGGACCCAGGGACAAGAGGGTGACCCTGCACCAGTGTACCCCTAAAAAGGTACATTTCCACAGTTGGCACCCGCACCATCGGAGACGCGGCCGTCCGAAGGAGTGGTCTTGACGGAGGATCGAAATATTACTGAGGATGCACACTGCATGAGGAGACCCTTGTCTTTGCAGGCCAACGTGACTTTTCCGGTTTTCCCGATTTGACCCTCCAGGTGGTAGCCGGTCTCGACTGGGGTTTTCTTTGGCGTAATTTTGCAGTGACCATTAGGTCGACCAGAGATCGGCAGGTGGGAGTTGGAGACTTCTGTTTGGTAAGGTCGCTGAAGCGGCACTCTTGATTTGTTTAGCCTAGGTCTTTTGGTTTGGATTTGTTATTCACTTTTTGCAAAAATTGAAGGCAGGTAATGTGGAGATTTTTCTCCTTTTGGAATATTTGTTTGGAGTAGTAATATTTTACATATTTGTAAAACATGCCTGTTCTCAGCACACTCCGTAAGTGGTGTTGCTGCTCTTGTGGTACCAAGATTAGTTTTGAATAAAGTCAGCCGGCCCCTCCAGAAGGGACCCCTTACAGGGAGATGTATAGTAAATATGGTATTTCTCCCATAATGTACGGTTCATTGTGAAACAAATACACAAAGAAAGAACTCGACTTACAGTGACCATTAGATCTAGCGTTAAGAATTTTGAATCCATAGTTAGATTATAAACACTTCCATTCACATTACTGTGGTAGTCGATATGCTAGCTAAGATATTTTTGTTGGATTCTATTTTTGTGCACGACTGACATACATCTGGGTGCTTGTGCATGTTGTCTGTATGCTTAGGTGCATGTATGTGTATGTTCTGTGTGAGTATAAAAACCTGTATTTGTCTTGCTTTGTTTACATCGGTGCATTTGACCCTTCTTGTTATTGGCCTCTCTCTCTGTGTACTATACAAAATTGAAACCCATTGGCTTTGTTGCTGCTTGGGCTGACTGCTGCCTATTAGGACAGGATGTGCCTAAGTATGCCTGTCATGTTCTCCTCTGGATACTTGGTAGCATTTGAATAATAATAACTTGTTGAGTGTACTTTTGTTTTTGCTAAGCCCTGCGACGGGTGTTACTATTACCTGATTTAATGGTACTCAGTTTTTTTAATTTGGAAGGATGAAAGTTGCGTTCTCTAGGCAGATAAACTTCAGTAGATTTACGTAACTGTTCTTTTTTTACCTACACTATGCCCAGTGATAGAAGCAAGGCTTGCTTAGTATTATGTGTGGTACATGCTCCATAGTGATACATTCAAGCAGCGTGAGATGTATTAATACTCTGCACTTTACGTCCTCAGCATTGCCAGTAATTATAGTCATTTACATAGTAGGTGTCTTAGGCGCTCAACAGGAAGCCTTATTTGAACACTGGTGGAAAATGCTAAATACTGCTTGTTTTAAAATACCACCCATCTCATAAGTGAACTTCCCTTGCATCGAAAAAAAGAAGAAAAAAAAACACTCCGCTGGATTAAAACCAGCAGTAAATGCATTACTGTCAGTCTGACCACAGCATTAAAATAAGACGGATCTAAAATGACATTATGGAGAATCGAAAATAAGTTCAGCTCTGAGCAAATCTTAAACTGGGTAAAACCGTAACGCGACGCCTATACCTGAAGAGTAGTCTAGGTATGGTAACAACACACTCTAGTGATGACAAATTTTGCCACAATTCCTGTCACTGCCCTTTTAATTGCTACTATTTAATGTTAGCCTGTGGCATTTTCTGCTGCAGTAAAAAGTTACGACAAAGGTAAAAAAAAAAAATATATATATACTTATTTTATTGTAGAACATTTGAATTTTCGCTGTGATATTTCTACCACTAACAGTAATAGCATACTACTGGTTGTAAGAAATACCAATGACTCCAAAATTACCACCATGTTTAGTGGTAATCTCTGAGGAGTAATCATTTAACACTTGTAGCATTTCTACAGACTAAGGTCCCTGGTAGCTAATACATGTAGGACTTATATTTTTTTCAGGCCCTTGAAAATTATTTCACCTATCACATGCAGGAGAGCAGTACTGAAATAGCGCATGTGTGTTGTTTAGCAGTGGTAATGCTTCATTTGCTATTTTTGGTGTTGCATGACTGTGGTTTGTGTTTATACGCCTCGAGAGCATCGAATCGCTTGGAAAAATGATGTTGTCACAAGTCTCAAGGATAGTCATTTCACTACTGTGAAAGTGTAAAATAATGTTACTGGGGAGATGTTAATTGAGGCACAGGCGGCGAGGCGAAAAAAAAACTCATTAGCAAATGACCGCTCGGGAAGGGGCAGGGCAAAGCCCGGAGATCAGAGAACAGACATGGCTGGCGGCTTTGTTCCTTCACATAAAGATACACTAAACACCGTCAAAGACACTGCATAGGGTGGGCTCCTGCACCATGTTACACAAAAACTTAGGAAAGAGGCCTTGCATCTTTAGTAGAAAGACATGCTTGGTGTCTGGGTTGATTTAGTGCTTTGAAGCCATGGACCAAAGATTCAGACACCCTTTCTGAAAGGGCAGTTGATGAATCGGCCTCACGCTGTCACTAACAAGAAGGGTCGGCAAACGGGCCATGTTTGATCGGATTTTGAAGAGAGGTGGGCTGGTCAATAGTCAATACAGCCGGGCTTTGCACTTTTGAAGCACGAGGGTCAGGACAGCTCAAGCCATCGACGCTAAGAACATAGGATGGTAGTGGTCGTTACTGCACATATTGGAATTTTCAGCACCACTTTATTTACTGCTCGCCATGCAATTTTCCCCTGGTAAATGTTGTCATGGTCAAACCTGCCATAATTTGCTTTGTGAAAATGTGCAATAAACGCATGCACGTGAAACTCGGTGTTGTGAGCATCAAGTTCTACATGTCATGCCCCATTTTCCAATTAAAAGCTGCTAACAGGATGTATTTACCACAACTGGTAAAAATACCTCACTCCCATCCGATTCATTTGTAATAAAGGGATAAGTCAGTCTTTCTATGCTTGGGGCTCTGATAAAATTGCAGTCCTACTTCTATGTTCATACTATGTCTCGTTTTTTGCTTTACTCCAGACTTCAGAGGAATTTAATTTACGGTAGCTAGTTAGGGATTATTACTATTTCTGGTGTAGTTGAATAGACTTCTGCGACCAGATACTCCTGAGCAATGTGAAGAAGGTACACTGTTATTGTTATCATTTCTTGCATCACATAATCACAAAGTCTCTAGAAAGAAATTGCAATTTTGTAGACAGCAGGTTACCTATTTAGGTCACCTCCTGTCTAAGGGGGGACGTGCACTCACATCAGATCGCATTCAGACTATTTTAGATACTCCTGTGCCCCGTACTTAGAAGGATGTCCGTGCACTGATTGGTCTTACTTCTTTTTGTTTTATTAAACCTTTGTTGGCCCTTTTGACTAAAGACACTCCGATGCCCCTCCCATGGACTACTGAGTGCCAGAGCGCCTTCCAACAGTTACGCCAAGCCCTTTGTTCTGCACCAGTATTAGGTACCCCAGACATGTTGATGAGTGACTATTTGTCCCAGTTAACTGATAGCTTGTCTTCTATTTATCAGCAAGTGCGGGAAGCTCTTCCTTCGTGAGCCCTGCTGTGCTGACAGATCATTGCGACATTTTGGTCACCAAGAGAGGACGAGCTGCGTCACCTGAAGGGCCTGAGGAAGTCTTCCCGGACCACACGATTCCTAGTGCATCTAGATATCTGCTTCGATCCAGGAAGAAAGACATTTCATCGCAGAAAGAGACTGTTTGAGCCACTGTCCTGGGTGGTTAAAGACTGACTACAAAGGGGGTAGCCTATTAGTGACTACTCGTCTCAATGTTAGTGAAGAAACCAACGCCTGCCCAGGACCTTAGGGCATCATCTATTTTGTTGTTTGCCGATGAAAATGAGCTCGCCTAAGAAGAAGGAGATCGCTGCGACAACGTGCAACGGCTGTACAATCTGCATCCTTGGTCTGACTTTGACTGCTGCCATCATCGCTACTGTAATGTGGGTAGTGGAGGAAGTAATGTCCGGAGCCTCCTTACCTAACATTACTGTTACATCACTTGCTGCAAAAAAAAGCACCATCATTTTGATTTGCCGCAACATGAACAGGGATACCGGCAAAACCTGAGAAACAATTCATTTCTTCAAATGTTGCATCAGACACACCAGCTAAGCAATGCTACTAACTGTTGGGTTTGTGGCAAGATTCCTCCTCATTAGAACATAAAAGGAATCCCGTTGTCACCGCTGCCATTCTCTCACAATGGCTCATGCCCAGCTTGGTTCAAACTTCTATATGCCTCTAAAGTATTTAATCTCTCAGAAACATGGGATGTGGGTGACCTCAACGCCAAACTGAACAAAGTCTGTTACCCCGATGAGGAAGGGGACCCACAAGCCAAAGGAACTGTATGGGAAATGGAGGAGTATCGCAAAGGAGATTCCTCCACAAGCCATGTTTTCCCCAACACTCGAACGGCCAAGGGTAATGGGCCTCCTGTTATCGCTGTTACTAGAGCCCGAGCAAATCTTTGTGTGAGCAGTTTTGGCAGTATCCCAGTGGGAAAAAGTGACTGTACTACAGTATTGAACATTACTGGAATGATCAATAGCAGTTTTCTATCCTCACGCAACACTTACTTCATTTGTGGAAGTAAAAGTTACTATCATCCACCAATCGGATGGTCTGGCATATGCTATGTGTCCTTCTTGCTTTCTCCTGTGTTCTTAGCACCTGCATCTTATCATAAAGATCAAAGACTGTTTAATGACATTTCTTTGAACCAATTCAAAAGAACTATAAATAATGATGAAGTGGATCAAACTGACACTGCATTACAGCAATATGTTGACTTTAATTTGGGACTCTTTTTCTTTGTTGGTGCGGCTTTAAATAATAGGAAGATCAGACGCTTGACCCGTGTAGTAGTTGCTGTGTATTTATCCCTGACCACGCCCCTTCTGTTTATGATGCTATTTCCAAACTACACAAAATAGCCACTGAAATACATCAAGACTCAGGAACATGAACTTGGACTGGATGGTTCTGGAACATATTTTCTGTATGGGGTCTGAAAATATTGTCGGCCTTATTCATAATTATTGCAATTCTCTTCTCTTGTTTTTATGTATCCAATGCGGGCCAATGCTTTGTTCCCTCTGTATTTCCACTTGTACTACTTGTCTACCATCTAAAACGAATGTCCAAAATGCAATAGACCGAGAAGTCAGCGAAATTATGTTATTTGAAATACATGATGTTTATCGTACCCCTTTTAAAGCATAAGAAAATGTCTTAGCTTATGCTAAAAGGGTTGTCTGTGGAAACGTGTAATATTTTACTTAGCATAAGCTACAGCCATTTTGGCTGTGGTGTCCATTTCGTTTCCTTCGTAATTCTTCTGTCCTCTGCTGCTCGTCTTTTTCACTCTGCTTGTGTTATCTATTTTAGTGACTTCCTGACTCAGCTAAAGCAATGTACGTGCTGAGGGTTTGTAGCTGCCAGTGCACCTGGTCTCAGATGTTAACTGTCGACCATTTGCTGCTGCCATAAGCATTTCTGCTCCCCCTCCTACTTTGCTGACCACGTAGTTATTCATCTGCCCTTGTTTGCTGATAACTATTTCTAAAACTTGTTCTTCCCATTGCTGTCCACATGCTTACAGTGCAGAAAACTGGTATAAAAGGGAAGATGGTTTGTGAATTCAGTGTACTACCTCCTGCAGCACTTAAGAGTGTTGTGTGGACGTGGTCCCACTCATGAGTGATTAATAAACGTGTTATTTATTCCAACTCCAGTGCCGATCTCTATTTTGTTGGTCTTTGGACCCAGGGACAAGAGGGTGACCCTGCACCAGTGTACCCCTAAAAAGGTACATTTCCACAGTAGGTATGACCAGAAGAAAAAACCCCACAAAAAACACAAGTAGGCAAACATCATACTAACCTGCGATGCAAGAGAAAGACTACAAAAATGGCCAACCACTATTTCACAACAGGGCACACAGTGAATGATTTTCTTTGTACTGTAATTGATCAGTTATGTCCACCTGAGAGGGGTACACCCAATAATAAAACATTGCTGGAGAAAAAACAGAGGAGGTTCTATCGATTATTCACCCACATATGTAGCCTTAATGATAGCATCACCTGGTTAAGCCTTCAGCGAGCCAATGCTCTATTTGTGCTACCTGTAATGTCTTGTGTTTTACAGATAGCGGGACCCTTCTGGTCCCTAAAGGACCCCGTAGTAGAATGGCATAATCATTGGGGTGTGTCTATCTGTGGTTAATAAAGTTAGTTACGCAGTGCATACAGTTAACGGTTACACTCTGAAAAATAAAGACGTGTAATGCAGAACTCCGTGTGTGGCGTGATCATTTACATGCTCCCGGGCTGGGTAGGACGCTACAACTGGCAACTAGATAGGTGATCTGTTACCCCAAGAATCGAGAGTGCTCTCCTAGAGAGTTTGTCGAGGTCCAGCAAACTGCTTGCACGTGCAACGTGTGCCTCAGTCAAAGTACCACTCTAGCCAGTGCAGGGTTTCGAAGAAGGACTACAGAAAAGCACACTCATTGTCGGCCCGGAACCTGCTGGCAAGGCCGAGAAAAGAGGTACTGCGCCACAACATAACATAGAACCATCATCCAAACAGTACAGAGAAACACCAGAAGAGAAATAGTCAGACACAGAGAAACGCTAAAGGCAGTGAAAACCAGGTACTGTCACAACAGAGGTAGGTTAACCACTAACCTTTCTCAAGCCGGATACAGCGGGAACGGTGGTTGTTGCTAGTTTAACCCTTTCCCTTTATATGGAAACACCAGTGAGTATATATGTATCACTCTACTAGTCTCACCACCGTAGGGGAAAGGGAAAAAAGGGACAAATGAAACAATAAAGTCGCAGCAGAAAAACATGTATCGAGGCAGTCTTCGGGAGTTGTAGACCTCACTCCTACAATTGCCCTGTAAGTGAGACACAAGGACACATACAATGAAGCTCCCCCTTTATGCTACCATAATCAATGCTTCTATATGTGTAAGGTACTTACAGGAAATGCTGCTGCATATATTCCAACATAAACGCCAAGTTATTAATATAAAAGTAAATCAAAAAGATTCCTACGGGGTAATAATAGGAATCAATCATCATGTCTTTAAGTCTGGTTAGAGGTACTTATCTGAGGTCGGATAATCCTCTGGTAGCAGTGAGTAGTTCCACTGGAGTCCCAAGGAAGTCGTTTTCCTATGATACACGATTCAGCTTTTGCTCGATGGAAAAGAGAAAACAAAGTCCAATAAGCACTCCGAGCCTCTTAACAGCTCTTGGATGTTTTCTGAGCCTGTCTCTGTTACTGCCTCACACTCCGGAGCGTGTACTGTGAACAAGGCTTGGCCCCCCAGGGAACGCACGTAGAAATGTGCTTCAGCGCGCGTCTTCCGATCGGACCTTCTGTCTGAGATTAATGGTCGGTCGCGCTACAGCGTAAATGCGTGCAGTAGCGTTTTTAGGATTCCTCGCGCTACCGCGCGTACTTTGAAGGCAGAGCCTGAAGTCAGTCGGGGAAATGCAGTGCACCGCAGTTACTGGCAATCTCTCATAGGATTCAGGAAGGCCCCGGTTTCTTCGGTAGACGAGGGTGGTTGAATATCTGGCAGCCACTAACGGCAGGCGTAGCAAGAAGCAGCTAACTGGCAAGACGTTTGAACTTGAGTGACAAGCCCCGAGTGAAACAAAAGGCGGGGCTTATGTACCTGAGCACACAGGTGAAACGGATAATCTCTCCCAGTGATTTCTGGGAGATGTAGTACAACATTCATATTTACATATACACATATGAGTGTCTCTGTGCGCTCTCCGTCCTATCTATGCCTAATCATGACAGTACCCCTCCCATTGACCGACGCCTCGGCGGTCCACCAGGCTTGGTGGGAAACCGTGAGTGGAAACGCCTAAGGTGACCAGGGCAATGAAGGTTGGCCTTTGGTTCCCATGAGCGATCCTCAGGGCCATATCCCTTCCAATCAATGAGGTAATGTACCTGTCCCCTAATGTACTTGGAATCCAAGATGCTTTGTACCTCATACTCCTCCTCCCCATTTATCTCCACAGGATTCGGTCTCACGGGTAATCTGGTGCCAGGGAGACAGGGTCGAAGGAGGGAAACGTGGAACACAGGGTGGATACGCCAATTCAATGGGAGCTTTAATCTCATAGCTACGGGGTTTATAATGCTGTCGATGGAATAGGGGCCCACAAATTTTGGCTGTAGCCGGTTGTTACCCTTAAGTTTCAAATGTCTAGTGCTAAGCCATACCTTGTCCCCTACCTTATAGGCTGGTTCTAGTGTTCTCTTTTTATCTGCGTGTTGTTTATCACGACTTCGAGCCTCTTCTAAATGTGTTTTGGCAGTTTGTAACACTAATTTGAGGTGTGCATGGTGTTCTTGGATTGATGGAAGTTTAGAGGCTACAGGTCGTTCGAACGGTAACAAGTTGGGATGAAATCCATTAAGACAGAAGAACGGGGAACATCCCAAGGAAGAATGGTGTGCATTATTGTACGCGAACTCTGCTGTCCATAGAAGCGTACTCCAGTCTTCCCCTTGTAGTAATGTAAAACACCTTAAGTACTGTTCTAAGGTTTGGTTTAATCTTTCTGTTTTACCATCGGTCTGGGGGTGATAACTCGTAGAAAGACGAGCATCTATCTTCATGACGGCACATAGTGCCTTCCAGAATTTGGACGTGAATTGGGTCCCTCTATCGGTGATGATGACGGAAGGGATTCCGTGCAAACGCACTATGTGTTGTAAGAAGAACATGGCTAGTTCTGCCGAAGTAGGTAACTTGGTCAGGGCTATGAAATGACCCATCTTGGTCAAGTGATCGATGACCACAAGTATGGTGTCATGGCCAGAGCTAAGTGGCATTTCCACCACAAAATCCATAGACACGGTATGCCAAGGAGCTGGAGGTGTGGGTATGGGTCTGAGTAGACCGCTGGGTCGCTGGTGCGGTGTTTTGGCTTGCGTACAGACCGAACATTCCGAAATGTATTTCACGGTATCCCTCCGAAGTGATTCCCACCAAAAGTATCTAGACATGGCTTGGAGTGTTTTCTGTGTCCCCATGTGTCCACCCAAGGTAGAGTCGTGGATCCATTGTAAGGCCTGTTGTTGCAGTGATCCTTCAGGGATGTACAGTCGCTCATCATGAAATAACAGCTCGTCCACGACAGAGCGATGTTGTGGTTCTTCTGTGACCCATGCTTCTTTATCTAGGCCTTCAACCTGTTTCTTCACATCTTTCAAGAATCCATGCGTGGTTGTCAGCGCCATTATTTCTGTCGGGAAGGAAGCCTTCTGCAGAATTATGGGTGGTTCTTCTACTGGGTCCGGGCTGACTGTAGGAGGAGACAGGGGTCTTGAAAGCGCGTCAGCCTTACCGTTTTGCGGTCCTGGTCGGTATTTGATCACGAAGTCAAAGTCCGAGAAAAACAATGACCACCGGAGTTGTCGAGGGGTCAAGGCTCTGGCACTCTTTAAAAAGAGAAGGTTCCGGTGGTCAGTGTATATCTCCACCGTGTGTCTGGCCCCCATTAAGTGATGTCTCCATTCCTCACACGCTCTTTTTATTGCTAGTAGCTCTTTGTCGGTGATGCTGTAATTCACCTCACAGGTTGACAATTTCTTGGAGAAGAAGGCGACAGGATGGAGTTGGCCTGTGTCTGGGTGTCGTTGTGAAAGGATTCCTCCAATAGCATAATACGAGGCATCGGTTTCAACAATGAACGGCTGTGAGGCATCAGGATGTCTTAACACTGGAGCACTGGTGAAGCAGTCTTTTAATGTCTGAAATGCCTTTTCTGCTGGTTCCGTCCATTGAAATATGGCTCCCTTCCGTAGAAGGAGTGTCAAAGGCTGGATAATGCTAGAGAAATTCTTGATGAATCTTCTATAGAAGTTTGCAAAGCCCAGGAAGCTCTGTAGGGCCTTCACACATGAGGGGGACTCCCATTGACTGATGGCTTGAGTTTTCTTTTATCCATACAGAGACCGTTGGGACCGATAACATATCCCAGGAACTCCACTTCTGTGGTATGGAAAAAGCATTTCTCCAGTTTTGCGTAGAGATCGAACCGCTGCAGACGTTCCAATACTGCAGATACATGAGGGATGTGTTCTTCTAGGGAAGCTGAGTAAACCAGGATATCATCTATATATACTATACATGACACATCTAACAGCCCTCTTAGGACTTCGTCCATGAAATATTGGAATGCGGCGGGGGCGTTGCAGAGACCAAAGGGCATGACCCTGTATTCGTACAGTCCAAATTTGGTACGAAAGGCCGTTTTCCATTCGTCCCCTCGCCGCACCCGTACCAGATGGTAGGCTCCACGGAGATCCAGTTTGGTGAAAATCCTGGCTTCTTTCAATTGATCCAACAGGACAGGTATCAAGGGCAGAGGATACCGATTCTTTTTGGTCACTCTGTTGATTGCCCTATAGTCTATACAGGCCCTTAAGCCTCCTTCACGCTTCGGAATGAAGAAAAGCGGCGAGGATGCTGGAGAGGAGGAAGGACGGATAAAGCCGGATGACAGCAATTTTTCTAGGTATTGTTGCAGATAAGTGGTTTCTGCTTCAGTGAGGGCGTATATACGACTGCATGGGATGCTGGCCCCAGGTTCTAGGTCGATCACACAATCATAAGCCCTGTGTGGTGGCAGTTTGTTTGCTTCTTGTTCACTGAACACGGCATGATACTTCTGGTATTCTTCTGGTAGAGTGGAGACACAACCCACGCTTTGCTTGTTGCAACCACTAGCGAGCAGCTTTGCAAGATTCCTCTTTTTGGAACCGACTTGAACTTTGTCTTTGGTACAATGCTCTGCGCAGTACGAGGAATTCAGGGTAACTGTGCGCGCTGCCCACTGCACAAGGGGATCATGCAGTGTAAGCCAAGGCATGCCCAAAATAAGTGTGAAATGAGGGGCGTCTATTAAATCGAATTGGATGTATTCATAATGGTTTATGCCAACCTGCATAAGAATCTGCTGTGTATGATAACGCACAGGGCCAGACGTCAACTCTGTACCATCCACTGCCTTTACTGGTTCTGGTATCTCCTTACGTACACAGGGTATGCCGATTTCATGTGCGTATCTTTGGTCAATAAAGTTACCCGTGGCCCCAGAGTCCAACAGAGCGTGTACTAGTACGGGCCCAACCCCAGGTATCTCCAATGAGACACACACGTTCATATGGGCCACTGTATTTTGAACGGTATTAACCACAGCCGGACAGACCTCTTCGTCTAGTGGCCTCAAACAAGGGATCCGTAGCTTGTTTGAGCACGTTAGTTTCCCGTATTCTCAGGTAGAAAATCTACCACAGGGACGCTCTTGTTATCTTTATAGCTTTTATATGTTGTCTTAGTTTTCGTTTTGCAGTCCTTGATAAAGTGCCCGGATTTACCACAGTACATGCATAAGCGTTGTCTTCGCCTTCGCTCTCTTTCTTCTTGACTTAGTGGTCCTCGTATACCACCTATTTGCATTGGTTCTGCCCCGTTCGGGGCCTGGGATTGTTCTTCCGCCAGAGGTCTAGGACGGGGTGAAAAATATCTAGATTCCGTACGTTGTTTGTCTCCTTTTCTCTCCTGAAGCCGATGGTCCAACTGAACAGTAAGGTCGATGAGTTCATTGCAAGTAGCTGGCATATGCACCACCTGAGCCAAGACATCCTTCAGTTCGCTTCTCAACCCTTGATAATATAAGGAAGTTCTTTTCTCCATGGGCCAATCTGTTTCCGCGATGAGCCTGTTGAATGTGGTGATATATGTTAATAGGTCTTGTGTACCCTGTTTTAGTGTAATTAATTCTCTATCTAAAGAGAGCTGGTGTGCCTTTCTATCGAACAACTTGCGCATTTCCTCTCAAAAGGTGTCGAAGTTACGCAAAACAGGATCATCCCTCTCTATAAGGGGGAGGGACCAACTAGCAGCATTCCCTCCAAGGTAAGACATCACAAAGGCCGTCTTTGCTTGATCGGTTGGAAACACCGCAGGTTTACACATGAAGTGTAATTTACACTGCCCCAGAAAAATACCAAATTTTTTGGGATCCCCACAGAACCTTTCAGGCGGGGCTAAGGGTAACTGTGCGGGCTGTATCACCTGGATGGTGGATGGACCTACTCCCCCTCCCGGGACCTGGGCCGAGTGCCCTGTGTCTGTATTCGGTGAAGTCGGTGGTGGTAGAGTCCAATTCTTAATATAATGAGCCCCCCGAGTAACTGTAGGGCTAGTGCGGGACAGACCTGCCACTTCTCGCCTCATGGTGCCCATTTCGTTCCGTAACTCTAGACTTTCTCCCCGAAAAGCATCTACCTCCATCCTTAATGCGGTTAACGTCTCCAACACAGATGTAAGAACAGTGTTGGTGTCCATCGTTCGGGCCGTAAGTAACCGTGGGCTTGTCACTCTGTCACAACAGAGGTAGGTTAACCACTAACCTTTCTCAAGCCGGATACAGCGGGAACGGTGGTTGTTGTTAGTTTAACCCTTTCCCTTTATATGGAAACACCAGTGAGTATATATGTATCACTCTACTAGTCTCACCACCGTAGGGGAAAGGGAAAAAAGGGACAAATGAAACAATAAAGTCGCAGCAGAAAAACATGTATCGAGGCAGTCTTCGGGAGTTGTAGACCTCACTCCTACAATTGCCCTGTAAGTGAGACACAAGGACACATACAATGAAGCTCCCCTTTATGCTACCATAATCAATGCTTCTATATGTGTAAGGTACTTACAGGAAATGCTGCTGCATATATTCCAACATAAACGCCAAGTTATTAATATAAAAGTAAATCAAAAAGATTCCTACGGGGTAATAATAGGAATCAATCATCATGTCTTTAAGTCTGGTTAGAGGTACTTATCTGAGGTCGGATAATCCTCTGGTAGCAGTGAGTAGTTCCACTGGAGTCCCAAGGAAGTCGTTTTCCTATGATACACGATTCAGCTTTTGCTCGATGGAAAAGAGAAAACAAAGTCCAATAAGCACTCCGAGCCTCTTAACAGCTCTTGGATGTTTTCTGAGCCTGTCTCTGTTACTGCCTCACACTCCGGAGCGTGTACTGTGAACAAGGCTTGGCCCCCCAGGGAACGCACGTAGAAATGTGCTTCAGCGCGCGTCTTCCGATCGGACCTTCTGTCTGAGATTAATGGTCGGTCGCGCTACAGCGTAAATGCGTGCAGTAGCGTTTTTTAGGATTCCTCGCGCTACCGCGCGTACTTTGAAGGCAGAGCCTGAAGTCAGTCGGGGAAATGCAGTGCACCGCAGTTACTGGCAATCTCTCATAGGATTCAGGAAGGCCCCGGTTTCTTCGGTAGACGAGGGTGGTTGAATATCTGGCAGCCACTAACGGCAGGCGTAGCAGGAAGCAGCTAACTGGCAAGACGTTTGAACTTGAGTGACAAGCCCCGAGTGAAACAAAAGGCGGGGCTTATGTACCTGAGCACACAGGTGAAACGGATAATCTCTCCCAGTGATTTCTGGGAGATGTAGTACAACATTCATATTTACATATACACATATGAGTGTCTCTGTGCGCTCTCCGTCCTATCTATGCCTAATCATGACAGGTACATTGCAGAAGATTGAAACCAAATGGACTATGTACAGGAGACAAAAATGCTACTCACTGCCAAAGAAGAAGTTGGCGCCTCACAAACTCGGATCAGGCGTTATGACCCAGATTTCAGCACACGGCTAGTTCTTGACGAAGGTGCCAGTTTAAGTGGGCAGTCAACATCGCCAGAGCAGGCCCCGCTCTCGACAGCAGGTGGTTATGATGCCGCCATGTTCTTGAAGCCACCGCTTCCATTCGATACCACCAAAAACAGAACATTGGTGCCAGATGGACTGCCTGAATTGTAACATTTGATGATTTCATTTATGTGCTGGAAGAAGCAAATGTCAAAAAGATCAAAAATATCTAAAGAACCTAGCAGGTGAAGGAGTAAACGAAGTGATAAAGAAAATACCACAAGCTGATGAAGTATCATACTGTCAAATCAGAGAGACGTTAACCAGCAAGTTTATTCCAATGCCGACTATCAAAGGTAAATTTTCAACCAGGAAAGACAAAAAGCTGGTGAAGCAATGGATGCGTTTGTTGAAAGACTTGAGTCACTCATCAAACAGTGCAAGTTTAACAAATTCAATGATGAGGAAGCCTTACATCTCAGAGTTATCAATGGGAGCCTCTCCGATTCACTCAGACGACGAATGCTGAGAGAGACGCTCAGTCGAGAGTACTCTTGGCTGTCAGAGCAGTGGAATGGGCTGATCGACAAGCTGCTGATATGGAGGCTGGAACAGCCCAGAATGAATCAGCGCTGAGCATGAAAAGTAAGAGGAGACACAAGGTGGAAGGCCTCAAAGTGATGTCTTAGAAGAAAAAGGAACTGTGTATTCAATTTGGATTTTCTTTTTCACAAGAAGGTAAATGTCCCGCCTTTGGACAGAGTTTCATAGGGTGCGGGAAAGAGAACCATTTCATAATGGTTTGTAGAGTGAAAGAAAAAGTTATTGCGTCACGTCAAGAGGAGAAAATGGGCACCAGAAATTTCCATAAACATTCTAACCAAGCCCACAAGGCCAAACGGCAACATCAGGTGAAACAAGTAGAAATTGAATGAAGTTGATCGTCGTCAAACTCCTCATGTAGAGATTCTTCGACGTCATTGTCGAGTGACATTGAAGAAGTTGGATGTGTGATGTCTATGTTGACTGCTAAAGGTTTCGCCGTTTACAAGGAGGAATGCAAGTCAAAGAAAGATTGACAAGTGAAATCAGGCAATTCATTTTGACACTGTCCTTAAATCACACTGAAGGTGAATGGTTGTTCCCTACCTTTTATCATAGACAGTGGTGCGTTGATAAACATCATACTGGCAGAGAAGTACAATGACCTGCCTCCAGTGCCCCATCTCACACCATCGAAATCTAAGGTGTATACATAGACTGCTTCAACACAATTACAGAGTCAGGGATTGTTTTTAGCAACAATGAGACACAAGAAGAATGAAATACATGCACCAATTCATGTCCTTCAAGGTACTTCGTTGAGTGCATGTTAACTCAGTTTCAGTACTGCTGCTGCCATGGGGCTGATTTCTGTAAACTACAATATAAATGTGTATCATGAGCTAGTGAGCCAGTTCCCATTGTTGTTTCATGGACTAGGAAAACTTAAAACAACGAAAGTGCAACTTCATATTAATGAGGACATTCGTCCTGTTGCTCAACGACATTGTTGAATTGCATTCCATCTACAGTAGGCTTTTGAGAAAGAGTTAGATACACTAATAAAGCATGGTATCATTGAGCGCTCTACTAGTCAGACGCCATGGGTTTCACCCATAGTGGTAGTGCCTAAAAAGGACAGTGGAGGGGCTGTGCGCATTTGTGTTGATATGCACCAAGCTAACAGGGTGATCGAAAGGGAACGACATACAGGTCTACACATTGCAGACATGATTACACAGCTGAATAACACCAACGTCTTTTCTGTCCTTGATTTGAACCAAAGGATATCATCAACTCGAACTGGAAGAAAATTGAAGGTACATTACTACCTTTTCAACCCATGTTGGTTTGTTCAGACATAAAAGATTAATTTTCGGAGTGTCATCTCCTGCAGAACTCTTTCAAGATGGCATTCGCTGCAAAATACAGCCTGTAATGCATGCTTTCAATTACAGTGTTGACATATTGGTATTTGGGGCCACATGAAAGGAACATGACAAACCTCTTACACAAGTATGTTGTTTGCTTGCTGATGCAGGTCTCATTTTGAATGCACAAAAGTGTGAGTTCCACAAAACAAAGCTCAAAACCTTCAGGCACATTTTCTCTTATAGGGGATGACTCCAGATCTGACTTAAGTACAAGCCTTGTCATCCAACCCCATGAGCTGTAACCATGTTGTGATCCTTTTTTGGCATGGCCAGTTATTGCTCTAAGTATGTCTGTGATTTTGCCACAGTAAGTGCCCCACTGAGAGACTTAACGAAACGGAATGCTTAATTTCAATGGTCACATGAATGTGATCAGAGCTTCAAGAAAATCAAACATGATATTGAGAAAGCCACTGAAATTACCTATTTTAATCTGAAATTGCACACAGAAATTGTTGTTGATGCAAGCCCGGTAGTATTGGTCATGATCCTTGCCTAACACAATGGACATTCAAATGCTCCATGGCACATTGTGGTTTATGCTACAAGGAGTTTTTCACCTACTGAACATGTCTATTCACAACCTGAAAAAGAAAGCCTAGCTGTGATGTGGGCTTGTGAACACTTCCATATGTTTCTGTATGAAAAGCATTTCACTCTGGTAACTGATCACCAGATGTTGCTCACCATTTTCTGCAATCCCAAAGCCAAGATGCCCCCTCCCATAGAGAGGTGGGGTTGCGACTGCAGGAATATGATTACACTATCGTACACTGGCCAGGGAAAGATCAAATTCCCCGACTACTCTCACGAGTGCCCATACAGTGTCATTGTACCATGTCTAAATTGGCTGAAGCATATGTTAAATTCATCGTAAAGTCAAGTGCACCTGCTGCCATATAAGTGGAACAAATTATTGCAGCCACAAGCACAGACAGAGACATGCTAACACTCAAAGACATTATTGCACATCAATCATAGAGAAAACATACTCGACCTCTTACTGACATCATTGAGTACCAGAAATTCAAAAATGTGTGGGACGAACTTTCCATTACCCAAGAAGGCATTGTCTTATGAGGTTCATGAAGTGTTATACCTAAAAAGTTTGAGACAACAAGTTATTGAGCTGGCGCATGAGGGACATCGTGGAATTGTTGCCACCAAAAGAGCCCTCCGAGACCGAGTGTGGTTGCCTCGCTTTGATGAAAGAGTTGAGATGGATTTAAAGGCATGTCATTTGTGTAACTGTTTATCTCCCAAAACCAATTAGCATCCTTTGAACATGTCTGACCTTTCAAAGCATGTGTGGGAGAGGATTACAGTTGACTTCTTTGGACCTCTTTATAATGGACATCATCTCATGGTAGTTATTGATGAGTACTTGTGTTTTCCCCTTGTAGAAAACCTCTCCTCAACCACTCATGACAAAGTCATTGCAAGATTAGATAGCATTTTTGCAACATTGGGCGTTCCTTTGATATTGAAGTACGACAATGGCCCACCTTTCAACAGCCGAGAGATTAAAGATTTTCTCACCCATTTAAATATCAAACATCAGAAAAGCACACCTCTCTCACCACAGGCAGATAGCATTGTTGAACACTTCATAGGCACCCTCAAAATGTCTGTTCAGCACGTTGCTTGAACTCAAAACAGCTCTTTATTCTGCCCTTCGTGCCTACTGATCCACTCCTCATTCCACAACAGGTGAAAGCCCTGCCACCCTGATGTTTGGGAGAGCCATGGGAACTAAATTGCCACAATGGACCACTAGCAGAACGATTGACATTAATAAGATTTGCATCACCGATTCATCTCACAAGCACAAAATGAAATCCTATGTGGATAAGTGCTGATGTGTTCGGGACACTGTCTTTGAGAAGGGAGACCAAGTCCTTGCAAGCAGAAAAGGAAACGCAAGTCTGATGCCCCATTTGATGCTGAGCTTAGGGTTGTGACTAGCAAAGGACACATGGTGACTGCTCAACGTCATGGAAAGTCCATTATGAGAGACTCTTCACATTTTAAGCACCTGCCTTGGTGTTTATTGGCTCCAAACGTCAGGCGTGAGACCATACCACCTGAGAGTACTGAAAGCCCAAGTGAAGCATCTGTGCCTGTCTCACTGGTGCCTGCTGTGGATGTCTCTCCTGTGTCTCATCAACCTCGCACAACGAGATCTGGAAGAGTGATACAAGCACCTCGGCGACTCATTGAGGAGTTGTGATGTTTATATATATAATTTGTACTTTCTATTTAGCAATGTATTGTCTTGTGATTAGAGATAGTGGGACTCCTCTGGTCCCTAACGGACTCCATAGTAGAATGACGTAATCAATGGGGTGTGGTTAATAAAGTTTGTTACGCAGTGTGTACAATTAACGGTAATGCAGAGCTCCGTGTGTGACGTGATCATTTACATGCTCCTGGGCTGGGGAGGACGCTAAACTACCAACATTGTTTAAAACCTTTTTTCAAACCAGTATAATATTTTGAAAATTCCTTTGAAATGCGATCTGTTTCCTCAATTTGAATATGGATTAAGGTTAAATCTATTCAGCACTGAATATAGTTAGGCTTCTACCATACATGGCAATATTTTAGAAGAGAAAAGAGGAAGATTTAAAAAACAAACAAAAAAAAACAGGAGAATGTATTTCCCCCATTGACATCTATTGAAGAAGTGGCAATTTCAGACAGGAGACAGACAAAGCCCTTTTTGTCTTAAAAACTCGGGAGTCTCCCGCCGGAATCGGGTCTACTCTATTGGCATGTATGTTCTACGTTACGAACCGTTCATAAGGTCATATTCCTCTACAAAGGGTCCTCCTGACTTCTCCTCTCCAACACTGCCATGAAAGTCTTGACCCATATTCATTCCTTTTACCAAATGCCATCAATCCTGTACTTTATGTCAGAATGTATGAGTATAAACTATTGTATAAACGAAACAAATATAACTATCTTTGTTAGCGATCCGCATTCGTGTTCTGGGTATCCTTGCCCTCTAAAGAACTAAACACAATCCTTCCCGTTTCAATATGGCCCCCATGATCTGGCCGCACATCATGTGGCGCCGACACGTAATTTTGCGTGCTGACATCACGCGCGTCCCTAAAATGAAAAGGGAGCTCCAGCGTCCAAACTCCAACATGCAGGAGTAACTGGACCTCGATTAGGTGCTGGGTCGGGTTACTCCTCTGACGAAGTAAGTGTTCCGTTGTTTTTAGCGATACTGCTTTTTGCCCGAATTCTGGGTAGCGGTATTGATGATTGATTTGGACGCCCCTTTGTACAGTGTATGCCACTAGGAGTATCTTGCTAGTGTCTACCTATGGGGCAAGTAGGTTTTACAAAACTGACTACGTCTCTTCCCTGATAAGTGTAAATGATTACTTTGTGCCTGTTTCTCAAATGGATTATCACACCGACATCATTGTAGTCGCATCAGTGCACCTGGGAGAATTGTCTGAATAGTGCAGGTCTCTGGGCTGTTAACGTGTTCACGAGTTGTTGAATGAGTGAAGTGCGACTTGCTACCACAGTAGGTGTCATACAAGTTAACACGATTTCATATAGTCCACCTCACCATGCACGACTACGAATATTTAACTCACTCATAATTAACCACGGCACCGTGTTCACAATTGAGGTATAATGACCTCGACAACAATCTCCTGTTTTCTTTACAGGTATCAGAAGATAGTTTCAACCCCTAAATTAGACTGGTTATGCTGGTAGAGCTACCTGTATCTTTGCCAACTCTACCCGTGTCTTATTGATGAATTGCCTCCGACCTGAATCATGGTCATCATCATATTCATTTGCAATCAAAAGTGATCTATACTTGCACGCCAATGCTGGACCAAACCATCCTGAGACTATCACTATATGCTTGGGACAAGTTCGGCGCATGCTGTGGCGTGCTTTCACTTAATGCTTAGGTAACGCCACTATGGGACACCCCAAATTCCGGTGCCTGGATGAGGAACTGAATATGAGATACTGGTAAATAGAGGGCTGCTGAGAAGCGGGCGACCTATACGTTGATGGTATATCCTCACATGGCAGCAAGCGCAGAGCCTATTTCCAGTGGGAAGGGGGTAGTTAATACATTATTGGGCACTGTGCCAGGCAGACTAAGCGCTATGGGGCGTTTGAGACGTCGAGCCGTGTGTCTCAGCAACTTTGACGTTGCTCATATAGACGAATGGAGGCACAGGAGTGGTAACACGTTTATACCAAGCGATGCCCGAGCAGACACTGTTGAGCCCGTGTCACATGTCCGTCAAAAATGGGAAATGGACTGCAATGGGCAGTTCCTGGATAAGCAATGGCAAGGTGCACTTGCACTTATTAAAACTGCAACCAGTAACGGCAGATTCTGAATTATACAATTTAATTTTGTACATCATACATGCTTAACACCAGATTTTCTTCACATATTAGACAATACGAAGTCACTTCGGTGTCCTAAGTATGACCAAGACAGAGCGAAATACCGTCGCCTGACATACACATGTATTAAAATACAGGATTACTGTGAACAGGTGGCGGACACGTACCGACATAGACTACACCTTGATCTGCAGCGCACACCCCAACTCTTCTTACTGGAAATAGGGGCCCCTGTTGTGAAAAGTGTAGATTTTGTCCTGCTGCTGGCCAGGCGGTGGCTGGTAATTTTGGCTTAGTGCTAAGGTTCCAATGGTAGAGGAAAGGTTAAAAGTTGTTGCTGCATAGTGCGTTGCCGAGGGTGTTCGGATGAAAGTAGTGAGGACTGGCCCCAAACTCACAGATGTCCTGGAACTATGGCACAAATTGCTCAGGGCGCTGAGATTGCCCCCCCCCCCCCCACAATGAATGCCCACCATGAGGGGAGGGGAGGATGACCACATGTACTTCAGGCTTAAGACGAGATATAAAACGATGTGCTATGTGGGTGATGGGGGTTCTTTTTTCCACCCTGTTGGCAGAAGACTGTACCATACTTTTACACCCTCACCATACTTTTACACCCTCACCATTCTTTTACACCCTCACCATTCTTTTACACCCTCACCTCTTATTTATGTACCCCGGAAAGTCATCTACTTGTCCATGTGATATTGAGATTTTAAGTTTATTGTTGTGAGACATTCTGGTTAAGTTTGGACAGAGTTAAGTCTGGTTAAGTTTGGACTGAGATTTTGCACTACGCTGGAGTGCAAAATCCTTTGATGTAAGGAGAGAGACTACTGCGTAGGTGCAATTCCTGGTGTGATATTTGTAAAATTGCAATAAAAGATTTTTTTTAAAAAGTGATCTATACTTAATAACCAATATGGGACTTGGATGGTCCTGACGAAAGCTGGAAGACCTTTGGGCAGAAAAGCAGCTGAAATATGTTGACCAGGCGGCAGGGAGGTCATTAAACTCTTCTACACACACCATTTCCTGTTTTTAACAATGCCAAGGCTGTTTGTCACCATTAAAAATTAATTCAGCAACTTTAGGCTTTTCTAAACACCCCTGCCCCCTTTTTCGAGTCCCCTTGTCTAAAACCTATCGACTACCAAACTAAGTGCTCCCCCATGATTGGGGTTGAGACCGCCCGGTATCAAAAAATCATACAGGGGCAGGACTTGATGAAGCATGCCCCACAGAAATATGTAGGTGAGAGTCCACCTAAAAATTGGAGTTCTGCCATCTTTTAGAGCGGAGGCTTTCTTTGTGGAAATCTGAGGTTAACTCCTTGTGGTTTTTGCACTTGTATATGGGGAGCGACTGAGGTATCTCTCCCCTGTCACTGTTTCCCACCAGTCATATGTACATTGCCTATGTGACATCTCCATCCATTACTTTTTGGTCAGTTACACTTTGCAACAAGGGACTTAGAGTTTTTCTTCTCACATTGGCCGCCAAGTCAGGAGATTCACATGGAAGTTAAAGGACAGGGTGAATGTGTTGAAAAAGGCAATTTATGATTTACATTTTAATATAGGTCACATAAATACCAAGTAAATAATTATGTTTTCTTTGTTAGAAAAGGCAGTGTATCCCTTGCAGATTTCTCTCGGCGTTACCTTCAGTAACCCTATAGGGTTTCTTTTGATTCGCTATTGTTATCTTTTGCCCAGTCTCTCTTCTAGTTTGCGGCTTGTTTCTACCCCAAACCATCCTAGATGCTTATATTTTTGTTAATTTCTCTCAGTATTGTTAGATCTCAGCAACCAATATTGGACTCTTGTCACTTCATGTATGAATCTTGCTCCACATGCCTGGTTTCAGTAATCGGTATGTAAACTTACTATTTTGAAGGCGAAGTACGCATCTTTTGCACTAAACAGAATTACAAAGTTTAATCTTCTAAAAAAGCTATTGTTGCAGAATCTCCATGTAAAAATATTTTTTTCTTGTGAGAGAAACTGTTTTTGCAAGCAAAATGTCCCAAAAACCTAAATTTGCTTTTCTGTACTAAAACAAATAAACAGATGTTATTGTTTACCACAAACTTGACAAGTTTCGAGTAAGTGATGTTTCGCAATGTCATCTAACCCCATTTTCAAGCACAAGTTGGACTAATTTGTTCCACATCTACCATGAGTGTGTGCCATTCCATTTGCGTTATCAACAAATTCCCAGTGGTTTATTTAGGTTTTTTTCTAATGTTCTGTGTTAATTGTGCCATCTTTGTGTATGCGTTTTCTGCTCGCTATAGCATTCTGACTTCTCAGAGTTCTGCCATTTGTATGTAGACTTCCGTGATCACCTCTAGCGGCTGTTGTTAATTCCTTTGTAATACAAGTATTTTGTTCCCTCTTTGATGCTGCTTGCTTAGCAGACACTTGCGTTATCCCTGTGCCATCTCAAAGAATAGAGTGGCAAATAGTGCTGGCAGCTAGCACGCCCAACAAACTAGACTGAATTCATTATCGTTCATAGTTACGTCCATTGAAATGTGAATTAGAATTGGAGTTTCAAATCAGCTTGCAGAGGTATGTATTGTTCCTTCAGACTTTTTCTAAAATTACTGGTCTTAACATGGAGGGTCAACAATTTTGACAGTGGAATTTCAAAACTAAAAAAATCTTGACCAAATAATTTTATAGTGAAAAATCAAACTTTAAAAGTGCAAATATTTCTACAATTCGTAATGGAAAAATAGGCAGGAACTGTTAAGAATTACTTGTACATAAAACAAAAGTGAAAATTCCTCACTTTATGTGTTGGAATTCACATCTTCCAAGAGAAATGATGTTAGGAGCCTCCACAAAAGGGTGTGCAAAGGTTTTTTTTTTTGGCTTTTGAAGTTTTGCGAGGGTCTGGATTTTAACACCTTGCAGAGCTTGTGAAGCTTCCCAGTTTTCATCCTAAAAGCCAAGGTTAAAAATGTACTGCTTTCTGCAAGGGGTATCTTATGTACAGCCATTTTGCTAGTGTTAAATAGGGATATATGCTACGTAAATTGTCAAAACCTTATGATTTTTGTTGAAATGTGGTAAAGTAAAAATAGGTTCATCCCTGGTAAAGTTTTTTATAGAACTGCGCAAAGGTTGTAAAAGTAATTAAATAACTTACCACTCCTTAGTTTTTACCAGGAATCCCAAGAAAAGAAAACAAAAGATCACAAATACTACTTGGAGTACTATCAAAGAGGCGAAGGCCTGGGTACCTGGGAACCTTAATGACAATCAAATTGCCTTTAATAAGACTCTCAAACAGGAAGTACCTAGAACCCAGGCAAACCTTGAGGAGGAGATTTTGTTTCCAGCAGGTAATCCTCACGTAGGGTATGGCCAACACACTGATGACCTCAAAAAAGGAATCTGGGTGGAAATCAAAAACCATTGAGGAGATTATAGCCTTAGTTAAAATCACTTTTAATGTGGCAATGGGTGAGACTCCGAGTTCTTTGAACAAAGAAATGGAAAGGGCACACAGTGCTCTGAGGAAAATAATGGCTTAGGCACAGAACACTCTTAAGAAGCAATCACGAGGCTCAGAATACCCTTAAGCAGTTGATGGTCGGGGCTCAGAGTGTTCAATGAAAAAAATGCCCAGGACTCAGACATTCTCATTAAAGGAATGATAAGGACTCTATATACTCTCAAAGAAAAATGACCCGGACTCAGAACACTCTCAAAGTAGGAACAGCCAAGACTCGAATAACAACATGGTTGGGGTGGCAGTAACTCCATTAAGCTCCCATAACTGAAACCCATCATGGTTCCCTGACAACCCACCGCCACAATCATCTCACTGAAAACTTTCTGGAGAGGATGTTGCAGGAGCTCCCTGTAACTGCTGGAGAGCAGCGCTGAAGCTGTGGATGGGCCAGCACAGTGAAGGTGGTGGCGTGGCCGCTGACAGGAGGTGAGAGACTGGACCTGAGGTGTAGCCTCCCTCTGGAGAGACTCTGGATCATCGACTTATGTGACCATGCGAAAGAGCAGGGTTCTCCAAAGTCAGTCCTGATTCCCGGGTTCCATGCCAGATTTTTAAGATAACTACATTTATCTAAATGGGGATATGCTAAAAATCTGTCATGGATCCAGCCCTCTAGGACTGACTTTAGAGATCCCTGCGAAGAGGATGCGAGTGCCAAGGAGTGAGGAAGGCACAGATGAGATGAAGCCCAGAACGCCTGAGGGGCCAGTAGTCCTCTGCACAATTTGTTTTGATATACACATGGAAAAGCTATGTGTTGCTCTGATCTCCCCCACAACAACTGGACTGTCGATGCGCTGAAAGCAGCTTTACCTCTTGGTACATTCATGGTATCCATGTTGGAAGAAAAAAGGGCTGCTCACTTTATTTTGGTCTTTAGCTACTGTTGGTGATCACATGTTATAGGTATAACAATCTATGGAAATAAGTTTATATGCAAGACATTTGTTGTAACTAGTGTAACTGTGCAATTTATTTTTGTAAGGAAACTTCTTTAATTAATCTCTTCTAAACTGCTTGTGTGCAGTAGTAACAGTAGGACTAAATGGCCAGGATTGAAGGATTCCAAAGGAAGGAGTGACCAGGATTGCTCTAATGTTTAGAAAGGAAAGGCCAGGACACAATGCACTCTCAAGGAATGAATGGCTAGCACTCAGAGTACACATAAGGAGGATATGGCCAGTGACTTTTGGAATGTTGAGAGGAAGGCAAACTGAGTAGAGACTGTCCAAACGGAGCAACTGAACACACAAGTTTAAGCACTTTAAAGGAAAGCTTCTTGTTGGAAATGTTCAATGATGCCAGAGGCTGATGCCACAAATCCCCCTTGTCAACAAGAGCAACACAAATCCAAAGGGTTCCCAGGTTCTTGAAGTTCCCGTAAGACCATAAGCCCGGTAAACTAGGACTAGAGCAAGGGGCACGCGACATATCAGGTGATCCCAAGTCACAAAATGGTAAATAATTATGGAGGACGTAGATTTCAAGGTGTATACCTACTTTTGAGACTGCTTTCCCTCACCAGTGGGGAGACTGAGTAAGGGAAGTGTGTTGAATCAACAATAGGGTAGATGTAGGCTAGAGGAAGAAATATAAAATATGTTATGTTGATTGTTTGGTACGGCACCCGCTACAAACTGAATTTTCAGGAGATGTGATGTTTAGGAAGAGACCGCAAGAGCGGAGAATAATGTTGGAAGTGGAACAGGGTACAGCAGTAAATAAGAATCAGAGAAGGGCAGTGAGAGAGATACCAAAGATGGACACAGACACTCCAAGGAAGCAGAGGTATGTACTCGCACCACTCTCTCTCCACACTGTCTACAATCCTCCCTTCCTGCTCTGTCCATATCTCTTGTCCTCCTAGATACATGGATGCAATCAGGGCCGGACTGAGAACGCAAACCAGCCCTGGCAATTAAGTCGGACCGGTCCCAGGGGTGGGGCGGGGGGGTTAGGGTGCGCTGGTGGGAAACACTGCTGTTGCTTTTGTTACAGGGGGCTGATATGGCAACACTGCTGTAAAACCGGCCCCCAGTAACAAAACCGGCCCCCATTGGTCCAAAACCAGCCCCCACCCTTCTGGCCCACCGGGAAAACGCCCGGTGCCTGCTATGGCCAGTCCGGTCCTGAATGCAATTACGCATAGGTAGCCTACAGCTGAAGAGAGAGTAGTAGGGTAGGGTGGAAATAGTAGGCCGTCATATTAAAACAAACTTCAAGTCAAGTAAAAAAAATCTTTATTTGGTTAAAAACCATAAAAGAGTACATACAAATTCATTTAAAATCACACAATAAATTCACGAAATAAAATCTCCGTACTTTAAATCTAAAAGGCTCCAGGCCAACTCGCCCTTTCTCATATAGGGCTCAGCAAAGAACAGCTGAAAATGATGATGATGACCAAGATTCAGGTCGGAGGCAATTCATCATTAAGAGACGGGTATAGTTAGCAAAGATACCGGTAGCTCTAGCAGCATAGCCAGACCCATTTCAAAGTATAATTTCTGGTAATTTGGTAAAACAAGCACTCAATGAGTCCTCCATATGGAAGGAAATCATTATGAGCCCAAATACAATAAAGTCATATTGTCTACAGAAGAAGAGGAAAACAAACAGTTATTGCTAACAATGCACGATATTAATGCCTGTCAACATTTACTTGCCCGCAAATTTGCGCAGCCTAACTACAGCTGTAATAAATCTGTAAACTGCAAGGCACACAGTGTTGGATTGCAACAGCTGGAAATGGTGCAGCACTACTTTACATGCTTTAAAATGTAAAACGAAAGCTTCTAAATAAGGGCATTAGAATATTCTTTCTGGGTTCCCTCCCTATATATGTCACACAAAAAAAAGGTGCAATTGTGTCTGAGACGAAACTGAATTACTTGGGCATGGAATAAAGTGTCTACCATGGTGGGCCTCAGAGGGGTAGGATACCAGTAAGTGAACTATATTAAGTCTGAATCTTACCAAATCAAACCTCTAGTGCTTTGGTACCTTATACACATATGGTTCCATGCGGTTAGTTGTAATTTGCGAGATATACGCTTTCCCTGTCCTCTTGCCGAGCTCGGCTGCTACTCTTTCCCTTGCCAATAAATCCAATAATTCATCCTTAATTGAGACTCCGATAGATTGACTGACATTCTGTGGTTTATCGTAAAGATCTGGCATTCCAATTGAACACAACTGGGCTTTCACATGGGGCACCCATTTGATGTTGCAAGCTTTGGCTAGTTCAAACAGTCTGCTATTACCTTTTGACTAGGTACAGCTTCCGGCCTAGACCAGACCGAGTGCCATAACAGGGCTGGTGCTATCTTTATGAAGTCTCCTAAATATTGTAGACCACATTTTTCATTACATATTGAAGCTGGAGCACTCCTTGGTACTGAGAGCAATCACGTAAAAAATTATTTTCACTAAACTGCACCTGCGCAAAATCGCAGTACCCCAGATGCCTGCATCATAAGAGGTGGCTGAGATGCATCTGGCCTTTTAGATTTTGGTTATTACGTCCAGTGGTGATGACTCCAGTTTGGTAGCTAACTTAACCGAGATGGAATGGTCTGCTGACGCTGCGCTGATCTCACATTTGACAGATGTTTCCTGGAACTCATGCTATCAAATGGAATCCCCAAGTATCTAAAGGTGGGAACGCACTGTAATTTGGTGCCAATAACATAGAAGGACCTAGTCTTACTTAGCGGGTGACCGCAAACCATGGAAAATGAATTTGTTTTGTTAGTGGACAGACCAAGGTTGTCCATAAATGCAACAGATCTGTCCAGCAGCCTCTGGAGACCCATCCCAGTTTTTGACATAAGAACACAATCATCAGCGCTGGGAGACTCCCTAGTTCCCGCCATAGGTGAATCAGCCTCTGTTCCCAGCATATATATGTCAGGATCGTTTATATAAAGACTAAATAGGAAGGGGCCAGAACACAACCTTGTTTGACCCCCCCTCCTGATCTGGATTGGGGTTGTGCATTCTCCATTAGGGCCAAATCTAACACACCCCTCTACGTCCCCATGGAGTTGGGAGAGCAAATAAACAATCTTAGGGTCAGCCTCCTTTGCTAACATCATCCTCCATAACCTGCCTCTGATAACATTATCAAACTTTTTTTCCAGATGTGCTCTGGGATTCTTGAGAGATCAGGACATTAGGATCTTTGAGTTAAAGTCTCTCCAGAAGCAGCAGTGGAATTCTCTTAGCTGTGGTAGACCTGCCTGTGCGTTAAGAGTTCTTGCTCTGCTGTTAGGCAGCTTGTGTGGCAGCTGTTTTGAGACCTCATTGATCTTACATTGACCAGGTCTATGCTTCGAAATGTACCTATGTTTTCAACAAAATAGACACACCACAACTGACATTCACCGGTTCTAGTATATAGTGCATGTTTTGCTCTTGGTAGACAGTTTTTTTTTCATGTGGCTTCACAAATGGGTGTATTGTATTGTGGGCCATCGTTTATTGTGTTCACTGTGCACTGCCCAACATAAATGGCAAATTTCAGGGCTTTTTATTTATTCATTTATTTTTATGAATCCTAACTAACCTGTGAATTTCTGATTTTCTTATGTTGTACCCATTCCGCACTAAGCAGTGGCTTTGGCCACCCGCAGCATGGGTTAGCCACAAGGCATAGCGTTGTTGTTTTTTTTAGATTGAAATAATTTTAAAAAATTGTGCCATTTCAAATTCAAGATGGTATCCACATCCTTACAATTTTAAGGCACATTGTGATTTTACTGTGGCAAATTCATTTATTTTTCATTTTTCTTCCCCATTTTCCACACCTCTGAGTGCCCTCTAGCACTTCATTGAGTTCAGACATCTCTCATTGTGCCTCATCTTTGCTGTGGAATATTTTTTCCATGGTGCTAAAATTACAATTTTGACCAAAATCACGATATTCAAGATGATGGGAAGAAAAATTGATCCCTCTCCTCAGTCAACCACGAATGGAGATCGAAAAAATCTCAATGTATGTATATATATATACACATACACATACACATATATATATATATATATATATATATATATGAGAGAGATAGATACATAGAGACAGATACATATGTACATCAGTGTGTGTGTGTTATATATGAAAGTGAGTTAGTAAGTGAGTAAGCACAATGGACACGTCATTAGTTCGGATCCTGACAAGGCTGACCTTATCCATCCTTCCTAAGGTCAGCTAAATAAGAGCCCTAAAAACTTCGAAACGGCAGAAGAACCAAAGGAAGTGCAATAAAAACACGTTATTGTGACATATCTGGGCACACACACAAATAAAACAACCATTCACTCAAGCATCTGCTTATTTACACAACATCTGTACCAATAAGCAGACAATAAGAAGAAACTTGATATACCAATTATAAGCAGATTGAAGAAGGTGCTAAAGCAACATACTCCACACTTCCACTGGTATAAGGAAAATTGATTATGAAAATCGGTACATTACATAGTTCATTCCTTTATGTAGTAAGGTATCTGGAGAAGCGTTGACGCACAGATCAAGGATCATATGACGGACCCATGAGCACTTTGTGTTGAGTTTCGCTTCATATTCAATACTGGAATCTACATTTAGGAATTAAGTGACTTTGTAAAGCAAATATCTGCTTTCATATCAAATTGATTACCTATACATGGACCAGAACTAGGCAACTTGAAAGTAAACTGTGAAACATTATCTGAACCATCTGGGTTTCTTATTGGATAAAATCAGCTAATCTCTGTTACTCTGAAACTATAATACAAGTGGAGGACCATTATACCAACTACATAATTGACATTTATGCCTGGATAGGTACTTCCGATTTTGCATCCACCCACTGCATCAGGCAACATAGAACAATGGCCCTGCGATTTCAGCCACTGACTTTTTTGTAGCATTCAGTGACAGAATTTTGTCAGATCACATTGCACATTCGCCCAAACAGAAGTGCACTTCAGTGCCGGGGCTGGTGGGCCCAAACTTATACGACATGATTCTTTTTTATCTTCATTTCAGTTTTGTGGCATTTGCTTTAAAAAAAATCAAATATATAACAATTGCACCTCCTTTCCAGGGTTTGCTTCATACTAAATACCTCTTAGTATTCACGTCATCCCCCCGGACACACATATTTATAATGCCTCCTAGTGTGATCGCCATCACTCCTTGTCAGAATTGTTACCTACAAACCAGAAATGTTAGCAGCACTCCTGGTCAGGGACTATGGGCAAATCCTGGATGTGTGTTGGTTTCCCACCAAACAATGTTTGCAGCAGCCACTGGCCTTTCTCACGCATTATCCTCTGGCATAAATCAAGACAGCTGCCCTGGGTACAAAACATGCAATTACTGCCTGGCATAAGTTGTGCACGTATTGACAAATGTCCCTGGCAGTATTAATTCCAGTTAGCCATGATGTGTGCCATAACATTCCTCCTGAGTAAACGTGCCAGTAGTGGATGTGGCTGTAATCATGGCACGGTACCCTAGCCGAAATCATGGCTCTACATTCTGGCATTAATCAAGGGAGCACTACAGACGGACCGTGGCAGCAGCGCTGGCATCAATCATGGCAGCACTTCTAGGCGCACAGGTCGGCAGAACACCAGAAGATAAATGATGGCAGCAGCCTGTAGCATAAATCATGGCACACTTTTGGCACAAATGGTGGCAGCACTGTCAGTCGTTACTGATGAAACCCTCCTCCTGGCACATTAGTTCGAATACTTGTTTTCATACCTGAGTGGCTACCTCTATCTAGAGATGTGGCGCAGCGGCCAGGGCGGCTGACTCCGGAGTACAGGGCTCACGGTTCGATCCCTGGAGCCGGCGGCAGCTCAGCCCAGCACCATGTGACTCTGGGCAATAGCTTGCTTAATCTTCCCGACGGCCCCCAGCCCTTAGGGGTGATTAGTTCGCGCTTTACAAATACCGGGTTATTATTTATTTATCTAGGACAGGATTTCAGGTGGGCATTATAGCTGCTTGCGCCGTGTTTAATACTGGCACTATTTCTCTTGACGTACACACATTTTCTGCTGGCGTGTTTTAGTAGTCATGAATATGTATCTGATAAGTGTGTGTAAAGCTAGGTGGGTGCTCTGGCCAATTTTAAAGTGCTGGAAGATTGTGGAATTTTCACTTTAGAACTAACTCTAAATCTATTATTTTGTGAGCAATAAATGATCGGGCATGCCGTTAGCATATATCACTTGGTTCCATATAAAAACATGCTTTGGCAAAGTCAATAGATCTGACCTGTGCAAGTGTGCAACATTTTTTTTTTGCAACCATATGCTAAAAAATTGGCAAAACTATAAACATAAAGGTATTGCCCATGTGTGCTAATCGTGGTAGTGAATTGCACTCCTTTTCAGGAAGCAGTGCATACGTGATGAAGTAAACTGTTGTCACAGTGCAAGACAGCCAAGGTATGAAATTGGTTGAACCATTGCCACATATTGAAAATTGTGATGAGCAAGAGTAAAATGTAAATGACAGTTGAATAGGCAAACGAATGAAGCGAGGTGAAAGGACGTGATTGCATATATTTATATACGTATTTTTATTGTGGATGTTTTGAAAAACATGAGGCTGGAGCTGTCTTTAGGCCAGCCCTTAGCACTTGTGCATAGCTCTGTAGACCACCTAGAGTCACAAAATGCCATTAGAATGTTGGGAAGTATAACACATTAGACGTAGGTGTTCACTCTCTCCTGCTCCTTGCTGTCTCAGTTCTTTCAGTCTTTTCTAAGCATGGGCGGAGTTCCGCCACGCGGAACTCTGCGAAGTGACAAAAAAACTCTGTCAAGCTACGCAGAGTTCCGTGAGCGGCGGAGGGGGTTACCTCGCGCCGTTCGCAATGATTTTGAGTTTGTCCCGCGCTGTAAAATCTGCGCAAATGGCATCTTGCACAGTGCAAGAGCACGCTGCTTCTTTCTGTCTCTTGAATAGAAGTTCTACTCGAGCAGCAGCTTCCTCAACGCGAACGGAAGGTTTCGCAACGCGAACGGTTGCGACCATCCGCGACCGCCCGCGTTGTGAAATCTCGCAGGTATGTGGTCTACCGTTGGATTTTCCTTTCTCGCGCTCGCCAACTTACTATTGGCGAGCGAGGAAAAAACTCCTCTCCCCTATGCTCCGCAGAGTTTTTTGGAACTACGCAAGCTCCACGGAGTGCGAAAAACTCTGCAAACTCCACGGCCCAGGCTTAGCCTTTTCACCCTGCTCTATTGTGCTTGTACATAGGTCTTAACCAGATGTCATCTTTTTATTCTGGCGGCATTGGGCTCAACAGAAACAGCCAAGAATATGTTTAAAATAGCACAGTTTGCAAATTCCTGCCCCAAAATGTATAGGTATAGATATTTTTTTAATTGCCATGGATGACTCGGAGTTGTTCCGTAATGGTTAAGGTGATTATTCCATGGACAACTCCTTTTTATCACTAATAATTTAACCCCTTTGGATCAATTTGCTTAATGGAGTGCTCGTGTAGCTATATGCGCTGGAAGTAGGGTTGGGGGGGGCGCTGCAGCACCCCCAAAATAACCATACTCGAGTTCAAAATCTGAATGAGCTATAAAGATGCCTTTAAATGTTATTTTTATCATGTCAAAGAAGTCAAATGTCAGGCTATGTATTCTGACAAATTACTGTTTGTCCTTTTCACATGGAAGCGATTTTTTAAAGTGTGAATGAACTATGTAAGAATCTTGCGGGGGCACAGGAAATCTGAAGTGAAAGGCTGTAGGATGTCAGTTTTCATTTTTAACACTATAAATGAACTGTACACATATTTCAAGACATACCACCACCTAGGAAAGCACAACTGAAGCTCTTTTGTTGTACTTTGAAGTGTGATTGAAACAAAGATTTTAATTGGATCAAAACAAATCAAGATACTTTACTTGGTGATGTGCTAATGATACATTTTTGCTGAAACCCGATTTCCATACATTGTGCGCTATATAGCTTTATCAGTAAAACAACTTTGGTGGCCATTTCAATGGAAAATATGTTGTCTGTGAATGACAGTGAGTTACCACCCCAGGCTTTAGTAATATATTTGTGACGGTGTGCTCTATCACTCCCTTACCACTCTTCTGCTCAATGGGCGTGGCTCATTTGCTACACTTGTTTTTTGTATGATGCTTGGATTTTTCACAATCCCCATGTCTTCAGTGCTGTAACATTGGTGGCAGCACCCCTTCTCTGAAAACTGTTCCAGCGCCACAGCGTGTAACTAAGGTTAATCCTTTAAAATGATATGCATTTTGGGAGTGGGAAAGGGAGCAATCTGCCATTCAAAACTGTTCCTCATTTTCTTACGAGCTGTCTAATTGCGCCTTAACTCCTGGCATATGACTCATTGCCTCAAACTTTTCCAGGAAGCACTGTTTTCTCCTGCTGAACAATGTTTTATCAAGCTTCCTCTTCACGTTCTTTCACCTTTACCTATTAGGGATTTTGTCTATTGCTATTTCTGCTTATTGCTGTGGTCGGTTCACACACACTGTCTTTATTCTTAGTTTGCATGGTATTATTTGCTTTGACTCATCTGTGTTTTTGTAGTTGAATTACTCTTGTTACCTGCCACTTATTTTGTTGAGGTTGTATATTTTATTTCCAGTCATAAATTCCCATCCACTTTCTAGGTAAAACGCTAGAACGCTTCGGGCAATATGCGTTCTATGTAAAACTGCATAAACAAATACACAATAATAGGGCAGGCGCCAGCTGCAGGTGTTTTTTTTACCACTAAACCACAAGCATTCTTTCTGTAGCTCTCTCCAGTTTTCTTTCATCTCCTTCTATCGCTCCGTTGCCGTCTCTAAATATTTACTCTTCTCTCTTAAACTGTAATTCATTAGTCTCTTTCTTGTTATTCCTGTTTCTCTTTTTTTTCTAGTTTGCATATAATTCGAACTTTGCGCAAGGGCATAAGAGCGCTACGTGAGCACCCGATTTCGCTCGCTTCCATTTATTTTACTTCTCGTTTTCTTTGTCTACCCCTCATTTTTTTCATCTCTCACTACCACAAATTCTCTCGCTTTTATTATTAACTTTAACTTTCTCTCTCGTTACCTTTCCTTCTTTCTCTGCCTCCTCCGTAGTTTATCAGGCATGCAGCCGTGGTTGCCAAGTCCCCACCCCCAGTCACGGCCTCCGTGTGTATGGTGTTCCTTCTCCTGACCCATAGATGGAGCTCTTTCACAATTCACTCTCCGAGCCTCCATAGGCATGAGCGTGGCCGCTTGCCTTATACTGCTGCCTTCACCGAGCAGTTGTAAAGCACGGATCTGAGGCGTGTGGGGGATGGGCAGCAATCGTATCTCAATGCAGAATTCTTCACGTTTATCTGTATTGTTATTAACATTTTTTATTTGAAACTTTTTCTAGTTAACTTTGCAGGTTGACGGTACGCAGCGTTATTTATCCATTTAGACTGACATTTTTTTACTTAAAAACGTCGAACTCTGAGCTTCCATTTCACTTTCAGGCGTTTCTAAGATGTGAACTGTAAGCCCTCCGTTCATTCCCCCATAGTGTTCCATAACTTTCATTTCCATGATTTAATGTTTTCTTCGTTGTTCACTGTTAATGGAATTTAGTACATAACAAAAACACTGAATAAATAAACATGAGCAAGACTTTGGTAAAACAAGGCTATATGACAATTAGTAACTTACATATGACCTTCAGTGCTATATGAGCTCTGTTGACCACTATGCTCGTTTCATATTCCAGGAAATGATATAGAGGCTAGGTCTGGGCGGAGTTATGCAGAACTCGGCGAAGTGACCTAAAATCTCCGCTGTGCTACGCGGAGGTCCGCAAGCAGCAGAGTGCATTAGGTCTACTTGAGCGGCAGCTTCCTCAGCAAGAATGGAAGGTTTCTCAACGTGAGTGGTAGCGGCCATCCGCGACCGCCCGAATTGAAAAATCTTGTTGGGAGGTGGTCTGGAGTAAGATTTTTCTTGCTCGCGCTCGCCAACATTGGCAAGAAATAAACTCCATTCCGCTATGTTGAGCGGAGTTTTTCGGAACTCCGTGCACTACGCGGATCGGGAAAACTCTGCATGCTATGCAGAGCAGGAAAAACTCTGCGAGCAGAGTGGAATTTCAAGCCCAGGCCTAAAAGATGCGAGAACTAGCCCGCCTCATTTGATGGTTGAAATCGCAGCCTGGCACCATGGCTTTCCATGTTTAGGATGAGATTTAGCCAAAAATGTTCAGCTCAGTGAGGATGAAACGCGGAGAATGGAAATTAGTTTTTCCTGATAAATAGTCCTCAAAATTCCTCACTCTTTGGACAGCCGAGTTAAAAATTAGATCTCATTTAAGGCATCAACCTTCAAAGGGGAAAACTGAGTGATAGGGAAAGAGAAACAGAGGGCATCAGCAGACTAGCAGATATGTAGGCAATCATATGTGGGAAAGAAATGGAAGACAGGGTAAAAGAGAAGATAAAGAAAGTATGTCAGTAACTAGAAAGTAATCACATTGTTTACAAGTTAATGTTGGAGGGAAAAGAAGTGAAAATATTGGGCAGTATGAACGCAAGAGGACAGAAGATGAGGTACAGAAGGTGATGTGAAAGAAGAAGAGTGGTGAGAAACAACATTCAAGAGAGAGAAAGAGATTGGTTGAAATGAATCGTGGAATAAAGATGGGCAGCAAAGGAAGTCAAAAGTATTTGAGAAAAAGATTGTTGAGGCAGCAAAAAAGGAGAAAGGTCTAAAAGAGGATGGAGAAAGGAGCACAAAAGGAAGTGGCATAAACGAGAAGTCAGACAGTGTAATTTAATAGGCGGAGCACTGTGTAAGAGGAAAGATATTTATATAAAGAGAGAAATGGAGTGGTGGGAAATGCAAGTGACAGGTTTACAGAGAGATGTTAATTTCATGACTGCGCATTCACACACTTCTGCCTTTTTGTAAGCCATGTGAGTTGGGTGTTGGCCAGGCTTCCTGCTCAGTGAGTCCCTCAGCCACACGGTGGGGAACAGTATTTCCACAAGTACCCTGCTTGACGTTCATATCTATGGGCATCCTTTACAATAAAGCCTTGCCAATGCTCCTGCAAGCTTAAAGTCTGATGATGGAAGTCACAGGATGGCCGACGACCATGTGCTTATACTGCAGTCACTAACTAGACCGATGCATTAGGAGGAGCCATGCCCTGGCAGACATTTAGTGAGACTTTATCTCAGGCTCACTTATCATTGCAATGAGACTATTCAGATGCCTAAAGTATGACTAAGATGGGCATATGGACGATGTGGATAGGGGCAGTGGCCCAAATAAATTCTTCAATCTCAACCTGGACCTATGAACTCCAAATTTCATGTAGCCTACCAAAAAGGAACGAAATCCTTACCTTTGTATAGTGTATGGAGTTTAAAATGGACGCAAAACTATAACTCTATTATCTAAATATATGTTTTGCCTTTACAGTCTAACACGCAGTGATAGTGGCTAGCATAAATGCTGCCTCATGTTCAAACCAACACAATTTGAGCACATCTCTAGTGCCCATGCTTAACACCCAACTCATTACATTTACGAAACATAATACTTATACACCTCCCAATCATACAGAAAAATGTCTGGTCTGTAATACTTAAGCCAAAGCAATAAGAGGAAATATGGTCCCACGCCCTATAGCTCACAACACATTAAAACTGACACACTTGCCCAGCGGATCTCACACCTCAACCAAAGTGACTGTCTCCTTTTGACAATTAAAATATTTGGAAATGTGTACCTTGGAATACCAACACTGGCACTGCAATGGCATACCAGTGACGAATTGTGCGCTATAGACATGCTAATTATCAATTACAATGTGTTTAAAGAAAAAAGTGCAACACCGCTTCAATCTAACTTGCTTTTCTGTGACACTGATGCAGTGACACATACCTGCCAACTCACGCGATGTCAATTTGTATCACATAGAATCTCCTCCGTTCAGGCGCTTTACTGTTGAAGTGCAGAGATCATATGGTGGAACACATGAAACACTGCACGTGGCGTGTTTCTAGCTTGTGCTTGTAGCTTCTGCAATGCTAATGCCTATCAGGGGACAACCTCAGAAGCTTTTATTTGTATTTTTGGGGGAGGGCCTTCTGAGACCATGCAAGTTCAAACTCCACCCCCTATGCTGGCCACCACCCCTTCATGGCCCTTTCGTGGTTGGAAGTGCTGTACGGGGCTCAAAGTTCCATGCCCCTCTCCAGACTCTCCGCCCCACCCCCCTTTTGCACATTGAAAACAGTTGCATGATTTTAAGGTCTGAGCAAGATGTGCGCCACAACACAACAAGAGCATGTTTTGCGCACAAACTCAATTTCAACTCTTCACATTAAGAAACATTACACCCGTACAAGTACCATCCATTCATGTAACTTGTTGCTAAAGTTCTTCATGTGACAAGCACAATGCCACTTTCTTGCTAGAAACCTGGAGAGTAGTTGATTCACACTTGGGCTTTGTGGGTGGCACTTTTCAGACCTGTGTCCCAGATTTGAGGCTGTTACTATAGCACAGGACTAAGGTGGGCTTTAGAGTAATTTATAGCTGCCTAGTTCAAGAGGATTCTTGGACTTCAGTTAGGAAAGGATCTTCCCCGCACACATCTATAGGATATCTGTCAACCATTTTCCTCAAAAATGTTTGTGAAGTCAGGCGTTTAACACCTTTTTGGAGGGTGACATAGGTTTGAAAATTATGTTATTCCATTTAAGTTTGTGGATGTATTTTATTTGTTAGAATAAAAAGTAGAAAGTGGGTGAGTTGACAGTAATGGTATTGGAAAGATGAGCTGGTATAATGCCTTCCTGCCTCATCACTTGGAACCTCAGCCGTGTTCTGCTCTTACGTAGGATATGGGGGCCTGAAAACATGGGCCTGACACTGAATGAGGTTTCTTTTTCTCAGTTGCTTAGTTTTCAGCATGGTCAGGTTGGCTGGTGCCCATGGTGATTAGCACCACTTTTGTTTTACCCTTCAGTGTTTTCGGGCAGACCAGGATTGCCTTGCTTAAAAAAGGGGGGAGGATGCAAAAACATACCTTGCGATAGCTCTTTGGCACTTAGTGTTGTAATGAAAGTATTTTCGTTAGAGTGTGCTGCAGTCTTTTTGAGCACAAAGCATCCACTTCCCTCTCTTGAGCTGCACCTCTACTGTACTCTCCAGCTCATACAGCCAGATTAGCAGCTTTTTTGAAAGCTCTTGTCAAGTCCCTTTGATCTTCTCTTTGCACTGCATCAGATATAATCCTTCCACCACTTGACATTTTACCACATGCTGTGTACTTCGTTTAATCTTTCCTGCCTGGGGTACTTACACGAAGAGCTTTTTTGTGCTTCTACAATGCATCTTAGATCTCACTGCCGTGCGACATTGTCTAACTTTCTGTCATGCCATTTCTTTCCCTGAGCATCTGTCCCAAACCCTCTACTGCTGCAGTACCTCCGATGCCCTGAAGGGAAAGTATTGGACATAAATCAGGAGTTGCCATGATTTTGAGGGCAACAGAGGCACATTTACAAATGATGTAATGCCGTCTTGTGTCATGCTAAAACAATCGAGCAACTACTATGGCCTTGCAGTGTTTAGTGCTTTATAGATATTTAAATAAGTTAATAAATCAACCTACTCAATACAAGATAGCTGGTGATAAATAACATCAAAAGTTTAATGATCAAGATAAGGAAACGTGGGCCAATAGAGAGGCCTGGCCACATGCAACACCAACATGTGGAGTGTAGACCGTGCTACTCAGACAGGGCCACCGTGGGTGGCACGATATCGGCTCCCTTTGCACGGTCTCCCGGTGAAGAGCCGATAGCACATAGCGGATGACAAGGTAAGCTACAAACCCTTGTACAGAGTTGGTTTCCAGCTCATGTCTGCAGGCTATGCACAGTCGTTGTCCCTTTCGGGTCCCGGGACTTCAATGGCAGCCTCAGAAGGTTTAGTTTGTTGCTCTTAGCTGGGGTGATGGGTAGGGGCAGGAGGGGAGTTGGTAGAAGTGCCTCAGGCTGTGAGCCCTGCCCTCTCCTCTCACACAGAGAAAACTTTAAATGTGTTGGGAGTGTGGGGACAAATTAAGAGATAGATAGAGGGGCTAGTGCACTCGGTTAGTGTGAGCAGCTTGGGGCACACAGACAGACATTCTGAGGATCCTGGGAAACTTCACCCGGCAGAGTGTCAATATTCCCCAAGTTCTTCAGAGTGCAAAGAGCTTAGGGTACACGCCTCATCAGTGCAAGGAGCTTGGAGCACACGGATAGTGTGAGCAATTTATAGCTCATTGACAGACCGTGTGAGGAACCTGGGATACATAGGCAACAAAGGTGAGGACCTGGGGAAGTAGGAACAGAGATAGCGAGGAGCTTAGGGCCCATGGGCAGTGTGAGCAACTTGGGACACCCAAGTAGAGATCGCGAGGATACCTTTACTGGAAATGTGGTGCTCCCATAAATTGGAATCATCTGTAATCCTAGTCTAGACTGTAACAATACAGTTGAATCCTTCAGTCTAAAAGCTCTCCAAAGAGAATTCAAGATTGCCCACAACCGAGCAAGGTGTCAGTTGGATCAGGGCAGGTTATCATGCCGATATCAGCTTAGGATATCCATGGTTTGAACACACTAGGCCGTATCTCACTAAGTGAGCTCTGGGAGCACTATGTTTAGTCTCCGTGTTTGCCACAGTTGTGGGCTGACTGGTGTCTTGTCACACAGGGCCATCTCCAAAATCCTGGTTTCATAATAAGGTGGTAAAAAATGTTCAAAGCAAGCAATGTCTTAACTTATTAACAAGGACATGACATAGCACCAGTCAAAAATGTTTTGTGATCCGGCCCACAGTTTCCCAACAACCCAATGTATAGATACATTTTCTAAAACATAATGTGTTTGTTCCACCATTTTTTATATTTTTATGACCTCGAAAGAATGTATCTGCTTCCTGGAGTTTCAAACTTTGACTTAATGTTACCCACATCTTTGCAAACAGCACAATATCGTGCACCTTGAGTGTAATGGACGAATATCTCCTACGGAATAACCATCACAACATACATTTGCTTCTTTTACTAAGATTGTACCTGTAAGAGGAACCATGCTGTAAAATGCTCACCATCACCAATAGACCGTGAATCCAACAGTAGTGCATTTTGAGCAGTTGTAAAGATCAAGCTTTTAAAACAAGCTTGCAGCTTATTGTGGAATAAAAGTGGTCTGTGGCCACATTATATCCTTTGAGCCTGGAATACCAGTGTGGTAGTCCTTGTCTACCATTTGCTTAATTATCTGATTCTTGGCAAAGTTCTGAATGCTAGGGAACAGGCTGAGCATCAGTTTGTGAAGCTATACAACAATGGAGGCATTTTATCACCAAAACTATATCGAAATTAATTTTTAGCATTTCACTTTTACTCTGTTCTTAGCAGTCAATGACATAACAAGGCACTCCACAAATCAAGGGCAATTGTAACTGTTTGTTAAAGAGAAAATCATGACAACATCCTTTATCTTGACATAATGACAAAGAGGTGTTGCTATACTGAAAATATCCCCAGAGAGAAAATCATGAGCCAGGCTTAAGGTGGTAAACTCATGGTTTGTGGCTAATTAAAGATAACATGAAGCTTGGAACAGAATAAGGAGGGCGTCAAAGAGTGAACTCCCGCAAGAGACAGTTATAAGGCAGCCAATCCTCAATGTTTGGTCCATTGTTTTTATTGCATCAGTATGCATTTACAGATAAGCCACCTGTTTCTGATCTGCATAGCACCAGTTTGAATTCAGACATCAGTAGGTCAGACTTTCATCATTTGCCAATAATTTGGGTAATGATAAAAGTTGTGATTTAACATGGAGCACAGAACTGTGGCATTAAGCTTTGTAATAATGTGACACCCGACACCGCAATGAGAAGAGAGGATGCCCTGGAGAGTAGAAAAGGGAGTCCTTGATGGATCTTTAGCAAAGAATGAGTCCAGCTGAGGAGAAATACAATGCTCCCAATAGGGGATGTGTTCGTCCCCCACACGTGCCAGGAAGTTCAAGGCACACATGGGTGAGTGGTTATAGGCTGGGGCAGGGATAATAACATAATTCAGGGTCAGAAGATACAAAATACCTAATTTCATTTCTCACAAAGGTGCTTGGTGGTGGTGGGACACTTTAGGAGCATGAACAAGGGAAGCATTTTTATCAAATTTTTCACAGAGTGCTTTAAAGTAAGATCAGAGTAGGATAGAAGACTTAAGCAGTTGAGGCAAAACTGTCATGGGACAAGTTCACAAACCGAACAGGCTGTGGGTTAAGCTTAGGACAGTAGAAAAGGTCTACGTAGAATAGAGGTACAGAAGGAAGAGGCCATCGGGAAGACCCAAAGGAAAGAAACAAGAGAAAAGACAATCGGAGAGAAAGAACTGTTGCACATTTTCTCTTTCAAGAGACACAAACATCTGGCAGAGGTTTGGAGGCTGGCAAGAACTAGACTTAAAGTCTTGGAAAAAAGAATAGGAAAAGAGAAAGATTAAATATATAAAGAGCCAACATTGTTTTGAAAAGGAGTACTATTTAAGCATGTTTATGAATAAGAAAGTTGGCCAGGAAAATAAACATCCTCTGCATTACAGGCATTCTTTCGCAGTCTGGCTTTGTTACTAGTCGAAACCCACAACAGTCTCTCACGCCACGTTAGCACTGGATGACAACACAACAGTAATCCGAATCTGATGTAAAGGAGCAAGGGGCTGCTTTAGCAAACAGTGCTGTACACTTTAAATCATGCACAGTGTTTCTCATAAGATAGCCACAGTCAAAGAAGCCATGCACCATGTTAACTTTGGCAGGTGCCAACCTGGGATCTGAGTGAATGGGGGGTCGTTGGCGAAAAGAAACAGACAGTTAAACAGAACCATGTGTGACTGGTTAGATGGATAACAAGATTTGGATATATAGGAAATCTGAATGCACTAAAGTAAGTCTCCCAGAAGGCACCTACAGGCAGAGCTTTAATGCATTCAACATCCCTGGATTGAAGGGAGCAAGCTCCCCAGGCCAAACCGTAAGAGAGCCCCCTAGGCAAACGGTGATAATAAACAGACTTCTGAAGGCAGAGGAAGACTGTCTGTCAATGTTTGGACACCAAATAACTGCATTGGTGACTGAGCTCACCGGCTGCGTGCTGTCAATGAAGAAGCCTGAAAATTGAGTACCGCTAATGCACGATGAAGGTATGTGGGTTACACGTAAATCACAGTATACAAGATGCGTAAGCTGCAATACATCAAGAGTGAAAACCCTTTGCCAGACTCTAATGTGTTTTTCAAAGTATCCTGTAAAATATACACCTATTTGTGATTTACTTCAATATGTTATTCAATTGGTGTGTACAAAAAGCTTCGAGCCTTAGATCTAGACGCATTTTCTGGTCTGTGAGTATAGTGATCGGTCCAACCAGCCAAGGCTTTCACATTGTAAGATCGCTCCTAGCTGAACTCCTTTGTACTGAAAACGCAATCCAAGTGTGCACCTTCTCCAGTAACTTTCAGAGTAAAAAGGTTTTGTTTGAGTGGACTGCAGGGGTATCATACCCCATCTCATTGAATGCAAATGACTTACTCTTCTACCTCCCCTTGCTTCAGGAATTTGGGGAGAGCATCTTAAAATTCCTACATTTGTTTGGTAAATACTGTGGACTGGTGGCTAGCCAGGCAAGACATGTGGCGCACCCAATTACAACAGAGACAGAAAACATGACTTGAGCCTGCAACATGTGGGTCTCTGCAGAGGGTTCTAAGTGGGTGTATACGTGATGGGGAGGTGGTGACGACGGGGGAGTGTACCCTCCAACATCAAGTAGATAGCTCATACAGCGATTGTGGGCTTTGGCGACCACTCCCACTATTGTTATGGGGCAGAGTAACAATAATTTACATTTTTCCCCGCCATGCCTTATCTACCCACAGCAAAAGTATCCATATTACATCCATAGATAATGTTTCATGCTCTTAAATTCTTCGATTCGTAACTTCTGGAATGGCGAACTTCCCCAAATTGCAATTACAAAGTGCTATGAATCACAAAAGATCTGCAAAGCATGCGCTTAGGGATCGGAGCTGCTGCTATCCATTCAAACTACAGTGCATTCGACTTAATAGTGGTACATGAATGGCTTAACGAACCACACACAGAACCAGCACGTGCAGTCAAGAGATGGGCTATGGGCAACGTAGATCCCCTGCAGTATCGCTTTCGGGGTAAGGGGGTCCCCTGCAACTAGAGTTATGATCAGCTGTGGTGGGAAACAGAGCAAAGTGTAGGCTGGCACAAAAACCTCCAAGGGAGACTCCTCTTTGAATGGGTGTCTGCATGCCCCAGTCGAACAGACGGTAGAGATTTCACCATTGGGATTCCATTGGTATATCCGGACGTTCTGTCAGGGAACCATAAATACTCCTTCAGTGAGTACAGGAAACATATGACCTATGTAAGCATCAGTTCCTTAGATATGCTATAGCATCATAATTGAGACTGATCCCAATTAAGTTTTTGCATTAGCTATATATGACACCATGGTTATCGCGATTCGGTAGGACAAACTCCCCCAAGCTTCTTAGATGCCATTGTACAACCAGAGACTTTCTTGCCCCAAGATTCAGTGTAATCTGCGCTCTCAAAAATGACTAATTGGCAAATTGACTCATCTTCTAAACTCCTTCTCCTACACATAGCCTTAAGTCTAGAACCAAACGGATACAAACTGGCCCTGCTCAACATTGGGCTTACAGAGGCAAAGCATGACATTGCCCGGACATGGAGAGGTTATGCGCCTCAAAATTTAGATGTTTGGAAGTGAGGGATGGATCAAAGCAGGCCTTTAGAAATGCTGATTACCGAGCCCGGGGCTGCACACATACGCACTCCATGGTGCAGGAATATTGGATGGAGTACTGTGAAACTGAACCTGAATTAGGCTGCTCTGAGGCACAGGTGGCAAAAATACACAGAACAAAGTGATGTGAGAAACATTAGAGAACTCTTGGTTATGTTAAGATGGTGATTAATGCATGTAAATTAGTATGATCCTAACTGTGTTAGGTGCTGATGGAAAAGATGTAATGGCACAATTACTGACATGTCATGTTCTTTAAAAACCTAATACAAGAGTAAAGAGATTTTGCTAGCCGAGCGTCTATTTCATATCTGTAATAGCCTACAAATTCCGGTCCACAGTGGCCAGAACATTCTAGGTAGCTATTTACCTGAATGAAGGTTCCAAGCGCAAATGATAGCATCCCGTAGCGACACTCATCTCAAGATGAAGGTCTGACTCCTTGCGTTGTAATGCAGTTTTGGTTCTCTGATCCATTAGGCATACGTCGGTAGTTGGTAGCCTAGGCTACTAACGTATGCCTAACAGTCACAGTTCGCTTCGCGTCAGTTTGCCAAAATTGTCCAGCCTTAGATGGCCTATGTTGTGTCGTTAAATGTGATAATGTGTTTCTAAAGCTGTCTTGAGTGGCTCACCTTCTGCACTGCAGCTCCTCAAACCTCCCATTCACGTCAGAAACAGTATCCAGGCTGTTGGCATCTTCCCTGTCTGCCCCCCGGGAAAAACACTCGGGAGAAATAGGATTGCAGAGGGCACGAGGAGCCCAAAGGGAATGGATATGGGACAGAAAACACTGGAGATAGGCCTGGCTGCTTAGCAGGGAGAAAGCAGAGGGGCAGTATGTATAAATGACAAAGACACCAAACGTTGAAGTAAAGGACGACGATGGGCAGAGACGTATTTCACTTACTATGGTTGGTTTCTAGTATGCTGTGGTCCTTAAGTGTTACTAACAGTACTGTTGCAGCTGGCCAAGCTTCAGTGCTCTTAGTTCTCTACCCAGCAGTGGGGGTGACAGTGTGGCATATACTAGTGCACACTGCTCTTGGGCGTTTAACTATGTGGGCTGTGCTCCCAAACTAGACCTAGTGCCCCCTTACTGCAGTGCTGTGCACCTCTGCTCCATCCTCCACTCAGCCAGAGGGGCAGTGCCACTGACAAGAGGAAGTCATTGATGTGGGAGTCAGTGTGCAACTCGACCCTCCCCATCTGAGGACAGGAAGTGACTGACAGCACTGGCACTGTAGGCCCAGTATTACCAGGGGAGAGCAGTAGCGTGAGTAGTTAAACCTGTGTATGTGCCTAAGTTGCACCTCCACCCTCTCTCAAACTTCATCCTTTCTTCAAACTTTAAGTATTTTGAAGTTTGTATCTCAAATTCAAGAAGATTAAAAAAAAATCAGCAATGGAGAAATAGAATTTGGAACTCTTGACTATATCTTGTTTCAACAGCATTAGCGAAATTCAAGCATATCACTTTAGAAAAAATTGAACAAATAATTTTAGACTGGAAGTCTGGATACCCTGATGACCCATACCCCATGCCCCACTGAGGTAGGAAAGAAAGTGATCTAAATATTTAATCCTTACATTAACAAGTCATTTAATATTTCATTAGAGTCAGCAAAAGTCCTCCACAATCAACTTGCTCCTGACTTCCCAATAACCTCTCAATTCATCTCCATGGCACCTTTTTTCAGGCCACCCTTTAATGACACACTTCCAAACCTTACACAAATTTCAATCATCAGAATATTAAGCCATTCACCTTTAGAGATCACATTCACACCAGGTGTCTTGAAGCAGCAGAAAATCCTTCCACTCCTCTGGTCCAGATTTCTTAAAGGGCAAGGGTGCCCTGCTAAAGAAATCGGCCACTCTGTTTTCACTCCTGAAACCTATTTCACTTTACAGGAATAACCTAAACAAAATGCACAGATATTCTGGAGATGACAGCAAACCGATGGTGGTTAAGATTTTTGGTGAGTAGTTTCTGACCCCCAAATGTACTGCATGTTATGTCCAATACCCCATGCACACAGAAGATTCTCCCTTTTGATGAAAGAATATCGTTATTTTGCCGGGGAGAGTGATCATGAGGCGAAGCAATGGTAACCTCCTGCCCATCCAACAACACAGTGCTCATTGCCGCTGACATTGGTGATGACTACACACTTGGCCCTGGCATTAAAGCCGTAAAGCGGAGTTGTTTTGAAAATGTAATCTTTAATAATAGCAAAACTATCCTTTCGGTGGAGCATGGACCAAGCACTGATGGATTTAACTTAATCTGTGCCCGTCCACTGCTTGCGCTGTGATTGAGGTACTATTTCTTCTTTCCCTTCCCACCCATCCCTTTTCAGTGTTGCAGCCCCTGATTGGTGCTCCCTCCCCCTCTTCGTGCTTCCCTCGTGTTGCTTTGCCCCTCCTCTCCCTTTTTTTAAAAAACATATATCGCACACAGCACGTGCTGCTGTGCAACATGGCTTTAAAAAAAAAGTGCTAATGCGTGGCTTTGCCCTTTTTTTTTTTTTAACTTCAAGCCATGTTGCACAGTAGCACATGCTGTTGCTGTGCAACATGTCTAAAAAAAACATTGGCAAAGTCAATCAGTTTTGCATAAGCAAGACCTGTTGGCTTATCCAGTGCTTATTCGTAAAATGCCATTCTCACTCCCCTCATGACCCAAATGTGTTACAGACTGCACAGCAAACTTGCATATTCTGAATTCGACAGTCAGACCTCTCTTGGTCAAAACAGTCACCACTTCCCTCAGATGGCTATCGTGCCCCATCCTATTCTTCCCCATAATTAGAATGTCATTTTGAAAAAACACAATTTCTCTATACCCCTTAAACATCTGATACATCAGTCGCTGCAGCCAAGCCAAAAGATGTGAACAAACTGGTAACAGCCAAACAAAATGGTGTAATAATTGCCATTAAAGCTTTACTTTTCTGCTGATGGTGTGCTGAAGTCAAATAAAGGGTGGAAAACACTTCACCCCTCACCCCCCTTGTCGTGGACACAAATTTGTTAAACTTGGGCTACAGGAACCTGTCCACATGAATGTCATTATGTAAATCTTGCAAATCAGTGCAGAAGCTGATTTTGCTGTTGGCTCATCTGGCTGCTACAAGAGGTGCCAACAAGTCAGTGGAGTCCACAGTTTCAATAATCCCTGCTGCTTGTAATCTATCAAGCTCGGTGGAAACCGCTTCCCTCAATCCTATAAGAAAATATGACATTGGGCATTGTGACATTAGCCTGCCTCGCATGAAAGTACATCAGAAACTGTTCACATATGGCACAATAAAAATCCTCTTCATCATCTAAAAGTAGAACTTGTTCATGGCTGTTGTGGTCTTTGGTGATTCCCAACAATCACTGACCAATCCATCCTGTTACTGACAGTCCCTACTCTGCAACATATAGCTTGACATCTGCCTTCCTACCTTTAAACTCCAAGGAAACAGGCCTATATAGAGATCAGTTCGCCAGTGACGCTCTCTAGATGTATATTGGATGCTAATATTTTATTTCCAGCTTTGATTGCAAACTTGTTCTCCCACCCAGACTTTTCTACAATAGTGTACAGTAAACCCGATCAGTCACTATGCAAATGGGTATACCACCAATCTTCATCTTGCAAAGGTTTATTCTTGGAATTAGCATTCAGGCTCAATACGTCCCATCCGAGTCTCAGCACATAACTAGCAGCACACAGAGTCTCAGCAGTTGAAGACTGATTCAGAATTTTCCACAATGCATTTCATGCTGGGAGACATTCATCTTCTTCGACGCACAATTGACCACTATTGAAACAGTTTTGCTTTGGAGCTGGACACTGCTTGTCATGTGCAAAGTGATCCGTGCAACTACTCCGATAGCACACGGAACTGAGCTGAGGTAACTTGCATTCTCAAATCCTTGTTTGCTTTTTGTAGAAAATTTGTCATCCAGCCCACTCCATACTAAATAGATGAGAGAGAGGGCCCTACACAACAAAGGGACAGAGATCAGTTTTAAACAGTAAAAATCAAATCTCCCCTTGGAAAGTACAGACCACATATGTATGCTACATTCACGCTTTAACCTGCATGCAAAGGCTGGTATGGCATACAGTCTATTGACTCAAACTTTAGTACCACTACAGTATAAAGAGACACTAGGCTAAAATGATATATTCTCAAATACCTCTGGTAATTGTAGACTCGGAATCAATACAACGTATCCATTGACAATGTCACAGTAGAAAATAATTATACGGTTTCACAGAGTTAACAGTTTCTATTTAGAAAAGTCATTTAAAAACATTTTTTTCTACACAATACAGCGCAAAACAAATTAATACAATAAAGTTAAAACAAAATAAAAAACACCACAGGGAGAAAGAAAGAAGGACAAAACCAGTGGTCTATTAGCATTACTTGTCTGTTCCAACATTATGCATGATACTTGATCTCATCTAAAAATCACCATCTATCATATCAGAAATGTACACAGATTCATTCTTGTTAATTTTGCCCACGCATTTCGGTTGATCTCATAATTTTTTACCGCCTTCTTCAGGACAAACACATAAATTCTCCCACATACAGTAAAAATTATCAAAACCTGTAGAAGAACAGTACAAGTATTAAACTATACATACTGGAAAATATCAAGTACAAAGTTTTATCAAATATTCGATGAGCCAATCCATAAGTCCTTATATTCACCCTCTATCACAACCATGTACTATACTATACGCATATGTAATGCATTTTGTGATATGTAGAAATTAGTGTCAATTGTTGTTTACTCAAGCCCTTATCACCGAAGTCCCTACGCACACTTCAATCAGCTCTTTCATAATCCCACAATTACACACACACCATTAAATGAAGGATTCCAGATTCCTATTCGGGACCTATGCTTAATTCCTAGTGTCTCAACAGGACTCATTCTTTTGAAGATTCCAATCAATTACCCTAATCTTGGATGGGCTCCTGAAATGGAATAGAGTAATATCATGTATCTCTATCTCTCTACCAGCTATAGATTTAGACTTTATATATCACTTTAGACAGCATATCTATGTTCACCCTTATATAAATTATGCCACTTCATTCGTTAGCCACTGGACCCGATGTACTCCAGACTGAAGAAATGACATAGGAGAACTGTGTCTGCCTTATGATTTTTAGTAGTTGCCGCTCAGACTTGCTTCTTAACACGTTCTTTTAAAGCAACTTTTTACCTAGGGCACATGTATATGAATTAGAAACTTTGTTTTATAATATTCTCATGCATATTAATATTTTATTTATTTTATTTGCAGAGTTTTATATAGCGCGAACTTGACCTGCAACCGAATCGGATATCAGAGCGCTTTACATAGCACCAGTTACGTTACATGAGGACACCTATTCATTTTCCCCAAAATGGAGAAATGTCATTTTGACCAAAAAAAACCTTTGTTAGCGGGGGAATTACAATAAATAATGATTAGCCACCGCATTTGCAGGTGAAGCCTTGCTTTCACTCCCTTTTATTTAGTCGAGTTTGTGATACATATATAGATTCTCCTTAAATGGAGCAATGTCGTTTTAGCAAGAAAATCCATTTGTTGGTGGTTATATTACGGAATTAAAAAACTCAAACACTGCAAGTATACAAGAAGGGCCTCTTAATATCAAACCCCCCCCCCTTTTTTTTGGGGACCCAGGAGGACGAGATCTCCACATAAACACTGATCAAAAATAGAAACCAGTCGCACACAAACGCTGTCCTTGTTGCCTACCGTTCCATACTGACTGGTGCACGTTGTTTCTACAAGATGCCTACTCTCCACCTAGACCTTCATGGTCGTTCCAATGCCACATTTGTATACCACTATTCTCTCACCCTCGTTTGGCGGCATTCGCCTCATGTGGATTTACCCAACAAAACCATGTGTGTTAAACTTATTATAGTCCCCTATCACCCAAGGCTGTGCCGGCCTGTGCTCATTATATGGCCGTGCCCCGATCGAGAGCTATAATCTTGCCTCTCCAAGTGTTACCTATAGAGGCCCTCCACGAGTAAAGCTTACACCGCCCTTCCTGTAAAAGTCCTGTACACCGCCCTTCCTGTAAAAGTACTGTACACCAGACCCGCGTACTGATACTTACTTGAAATACTTTCATACCGCATGGACGCTGTTACGGATTCCCAGAATTTCACATGCTCTTTAAGTGAGCCTCTATTGGCCGGTGCCGTTAATGTGATGTTAATCACCTGATCTACTGAATTGACCGGTGCTTGGACTATCTCTAACTAAAACGGTCGCCATCTTTGTCATGGCTTGTTCACTTCCCGAACCCTGTGTACGAATGAAATCTATGTACATGCATCATCTAAACAACCCCTTCTATTACCAGTTGTGCATACAGTCACAATGTAACGATGTGTGCTACAGATGGTGTAGCACATATAATAAATCGCTATTCAAATTTAAAAGCTGTGTGTGTGAGACATACTTATTCTTCATTGGATTCAATATGTAATACCCTCAGATTGCCACAAAGGGGTTATTAAGAATATTTACAGGGAGAGGTTTCCTTTAGGTGTTAAACCGGTCCCATTCTTTCTTATTATTTAGACCACATCTACTTGATTTAAATCTAGATATAAACCATTGTTCCCTTAGTTTCCTACACTCCTCTGTATTGCCTCCTCTCTTTTTGCTCAATATTTTCTCCACAGTGAACCACCTAATCTCAGAGCTCACATTTCTACAAAATGTTCCACTAACCGGGCATTAGTCTTTTGTGTTCTCACAGCCGACTTCTGTTTGCAGACTAATTTTGTCTGCTGGCCCCTTGTATCGATTCCTACTGTCACAAAATATTTTCATGTCTTTTTCACTATTGAAACTAGACTTACCCATTGACACCTTCTCCTCATCAGTATCTTTGTCAGTAGCATTACTGAATGCAGCTTTAGTACGCCTTCTGGAGACCTCCACTTTTTTTGTTTCAAATCTGTTTATTGAAATTATGACAACCAAAGAGAATCGACCAGGTTGAAGATATACATTCTTGTCAAGGCACATAAAATTAAATACACGATCCGTTATGGACTGTGAGACAAAGTCAGTACCATACATCGTAAGTCTAATACTGCAAATGAAAGAAAAGCTGGACTGGAAGTAAAAGCAATATGGAATGATCCTCAGCAAAGCTATTGTGGGACTCTTCTCTTGCCAAGAAGTGTCAAAGTAGAATACACAGTAATACAAGAGTTATTTGGAGAGCTGTTCTTATCGCATAGATTGAGTAGTAAGTGTCCGGCTATGTTTATATGGTCTTATACACGTGTACTTTTACCTAAACGTGTGCCTTATTCTGAGCCTGGTATTAACAGGGGTATAACAACAACTTTAGTTAGAAAAAGAAAAAATCAAATTCCCATAGGGAAACCTCCACTTTTTTAACTATAGCTAAGACATCTTTCAAGGAAGAATTACTATTCACCCAAAGACGTTTTTGGGCCCTCAGTTTATTTGTGTGCATAATAATTGGAGTGCAAATGAAGTCATAGTGTAGACTGCCACATTAACAAGGGACAGCACATTTTTAGGAGCTGCAACATAATTTGATGTATTCTGAATTTTCTTCCATCCTATGAAAGAAGTTGTCAATCGCTGTACAAACTGTAGATGCACATTAAGTGTCCAGGCCATCAAGCTCATTCTTGAAAACATCTGTCTCAGAAGGAATTCTGTTTTTTCTCCATCTTGTCACATAATCTCAGTGCCATTGGGTCCAAAGTGTGTAGTAAAATGTTCTTCTTTATTAAGTTATATTCACCATCCTCTAAAATATTCCTTACACTCAAGCCACTGCATGGCCTGTTCACATGGAGCAGGTAAGAAGACTTGAGCAAGTGTCACAGTTAATGTCTGAGAAGCACTCATTTTCCAACTAGTCACATTGGGGATTCCAAGGAGTAATTCTAAGGAGAGTCTAGTAAACATCTCCAAGCATGATTGGATACGTTCTGGTCTCAGTCAAATACACAAAGATATTGTTACAATACACTCAAATACGTTCTTTACATTTATATTAAAATTAGTGAAAGTAAACATCTAAGAGGTATCGCAACCAACCATACCTCTTGACATTTTATGAAACGATATGGAATCAATTATGCAAAATATTTCTGCTTCCAGAACTATATTGTAGTATAATCCAAGTGGCACCACCATTAGTCTTATCTATATAGATTTCACCCACTGAAATTGTCCAGGGATGCAGTCGATACCTATAAAATGTACTTTTGATACAATATTGATGAATTCAAACTTCTGATGCAATGCTGAGAAATCCCCAATGTCCCTGGCAAATGTTCATGGTGCACAAAGATGGCTGCCACATTGCATAACACAACATGGCTCCTGCAAAGAGGTAGATGTACTTCGGTGTATATGCGCTCCAACACGGGTGACAAACAGTGCATGATGAATGATGCAAGGTCGAGATCAGAATCACGAGGAACAGTTATCGCCATGCACCTCCCTTTGCCCAAATTTATAGATACTTTGGATACTTCCATTGCGGCTCTCATAGTCACTGGCAGAGGTTGCACCAGATGGAGATTTGTGCAGATCACTCCCTCTGTTTTTGGCTGGCAAGAATATCTGATTCATAAACGGAATCAGTCACACTGAGAGAGTTAGAACGTGGGTCTTGCATTGGGGCAACTCTTCCTAATTTTATAGAGGAGACCAACTTGCCGGTGAGCAAGGCAATCGTTATACGTAGAGGTCCACATACACATCTGCTCCCTGAGCTCCTGTCACCAACTGACAACCAGTAGAAATCCATGGGTCTTACTCATTGGCAATTCCAGAACTATGCACATCCGAGTACTGAAGACAGCAGAAGGCTGACACTACAATATTAAAGTATATCTAATGATCAAAACAAGGTATGGTGTAACCACTGAAAGGAGAATGAGAAGCCCCTAGCAACAGATGAACATATTGTATTCGGTATCCAAAAGGAGCTGTGTAGTCTTCTGTCCCTCAATACATCCATCACCGACTCCATACAATAGGGATATGTAAGCCAATAGTGAAAACGTGTAAATGGGAATTGGATAAGAGACAGATACCACTGGGTTTGTTCGCGGTATATCAGCCTGCATAATTGATATAAATAAGAAAGAAACCCAAAGATAACCCATCAGGCACACAGTGCCTGACAGCAGGGCTGCTACTTCCTGCTAAAAGAAGGGTGGTAATGCACGAATGTTTTGAATATGGCATCTCCTTTATTTGTACCAGAATGCTACCATACTACTTGTGTATTATAAGACTACTGAATGCGGTGTGAGATTTCTAAGGTGATTACAGAAATGCCAGTAGGTACCTAAAGTTTTTTCTGTTGTACATTACTGCAAAATCTCAATAAAAAAAGAGAGAAACTAGATATCTCCCTCTGACTCCTCACTCTGCTGGGCACTTAAGTCTGAAGATCAAGATGGATACCTATATGCAAGTGGATAACGTTTTTAATCTGTCGTTTCCAACTTAAACGTAGATTTTTGTATACCTTTAGAGTATTTCTGTGTAACCCACACTCTGTGTTCTTGAAGTGAAGCAGATATTTTTTTAAACTGAAGCATCACAAGATTCATTATAACTTGTTTGTTAAACTACCCAGCTTCTCAACTGATAAGGTAACTACCTTCCGCTGCTTTAATGCACACTGATGATGGGGCCTGTTTTATGAGGGCATCTGTTAGGCAATTGACAATAATTCATATTCTATGGTTCCTAGTACCAGCAACATACATAAATGCACTATTTGATAAACACCTTTTGTACCTTGCACATAGCAATGAATAAACATCATAAGTAATCGAAGTTCTTCCTACGATAATTCTTCAAGTACCTTTATGAGAAGAACTCCAAAGTTCATTTGAAGCAAAATCTATCAAAATGGCTGAACTAATAATCAAATGTTCAAAAGAGTTCAGTCCCCTCCTCCCCCAAATGACTTGATCACTGAATACTCTTCTGAATACATAACTATCCTCAAGGAGGCTCTTGGCAATTGTTTTCCAAATGAAAACAAACACAAATCAAATCTTGACGTCCTAGCTACAGCAACATTGTAGCACGATTCAACACAAGGGAGGTTAAACTAAATTATTCAAGATGGCCACCGCCATCTTCAAATAACAGGAGAGTTCAAGGTTTACTGGGAATTATATTTTTCGTGTGGGATGCCGTCGCGTAATGTGTCCTCGGTAGACACAAAGGCTTTTGCCAGGTGACACAGAGATTCATTGACCCTGCAAGCCTTTCCTTCTTTCGGGATGATCTCTGTGTAAGTGGGCTTGGAGTATTACACCCTCGCGCCCACCAGCCTTGTATCCAGCCACTGGAGAATCCAGGTGCCTGATTTTCTAAATCAAGTGGAAGTCAAGCAGGATGAAGAGTCCTGCTAATCCACTGTCTTCGCGGAGCAGAGTGCACAGCGTGACTTCTGATAGTTTGCTGCCTGTCCATGCCTTGGTGTGCCACCTCACAAAGATGGTGGTAGAGAAGTCTTTCGGTTGGACTCTGACTGGAGCAGGGATATGCTCCTGTGTATTGGACGCTGAGCTCTTGCGCCTTCTCCCGGGTGCTTCTTGTGTCAGATCTTAGTTTTAAGGGAGTTCTTGTGGTGATTATGAGTGCACTAATGCCCAGATAGGTTCATTGTTGACTCGCACATCCTGACCGTAAAACCGCTTTATGCCTTCTGACATCCAGAATAGGTTCCCGTTCTCTTCCCTGAGGTACTCTTTTGTGATTTATGTGATAATGTGGATAGCTAGTAACCTTGAAAGTTTTTCCTTTATCATATTTGTTTAAAATATGTGATCTGGGAGGCATTGGTCCTTCACAGCACTGCTGCTACTTGTATTTCACCTGGGAGAGGCAACACAATAAAAAAAAAATATCAGTTTCAATGGGTGATGTGATCTCTGACAAAATATGTGAATGGGATTTTTTTTTTAATCTCCCAAGCAGCTCCACGCCATGTGGCAGCTTAAGCCAGTCCTGGATTTTTACTTAAGAACACGTTGCATGCTGGAATTTTTAAACCCATACTTTTTGGGGGAGCAGTGAAACTACAAATCCCACAATGCAAAGCATTATCAGCTAAATATTCAGAAGTAGCTGAACATGCAATGCAGGCTCTGTAGCCTTTTGGTAGCTATGGGGTTTAAGGCTGGATTTGCATGTAAAACAAGCAGCCACTTCGTTTTTCAACATTTTCGGTTTTGATTTTCTACTTCTTCTAAAGTAGGTGAAGAAACAGAGGATGTGTATATCTTTCAATTATTTTCTGGTACCACAGTTCTAATAAGCAGGCATTTATGCTTATTTAAAACAATCGGGCAAGGTTAAAAAAAAAAAGGGTGGCCATGGGCACAAAGTCCTGATTTTTTAAATTGCACAAATTTGTACTAACACCCAAAGTCCATTATTTGTAAAGGAAAGGCTTTGTGAAACAGTGTGGTAATATGGAGTCATCTGATATCCTTACTATGCTACATGGCAGGAAGTGGAGAGAGTATACAGAGTAGTCACCCGCTGACAGATGGTAAATAGCATAAAATGCAGAACGTTTGGAAGCAGGCTGTACATATAATATCCCTTAATTAATTCTGTGACATGCAGAGAAATACAACGCAAGACATTCTCAGCATCTCTACCATGACGTGACAAATTATGGGGCCACCCTTACATCTATGGGTCCCATTTTTCAAGTTTTACTGATTTTGACAAATAAAGACACACAGGAGATCATCTATTTTCCTGTGTGTATTTATGCTTAGATATGGGGGAAAAAACTGATAATTAGGTTGCCTTTTGAGTGATTCTAAATTCTGTCAGTCATGCGTGACAAGCTAAAAGCTTTGTGGATTGACAGGTAAGGGAGTTAAAAAAAAGAGAGTTTCCTTATGAAGCATGTACAGCTGTAGATTTGCACACGTGTTTTAATTAAATCTGCATGTTTTGATTTATCCTCTATGGGCATTCATAGATTTGAGACCTATCAGGCAATCAAGTATGCGTGTACAGTAATTGGTTAAATAAATAAATGTAAAAATATAGTCATGTGAGCTTTTTTTTTATTTTCACAAAACCTTACATACATATGAATAAACAGACTAATTAACAAAACAAATTATGGAGGAATACAGACAGAAATGTCAGTGAAATAGATGGCATAAAACTAAGAGCCCTAGTTATATCAGAGGTGTGATAATAGCCTCTCTGATTATGTAAGGTGCATATTAGGGCAGGGTTTGGAGTCTAGCACGGCTCTGATTGTACTTATTGTCTGACTGGGGTCGATCACCTTGATCCTCAGTTGGCAACCTAGACACTGGCCCGCAAGTGGAGTTCAAGCTTATTTACAGAAATATTTTGTGAAATTGAGTGAATGCCTAAGAGTAAACATTCAGAGCCATGCCATGATGAGGGAGGTAGCCTAAACTGAGCCCATTCCTAAACAGAGCCTCTGCCTATTCGAAGATTTGGATTCTCCAGTGTCTGGCATAATCGGCAGTATTGTCCTCTACTGAACAGAGTAGGACATTACCAATCTGAGGGCAGCTACATCAGAAAGGTTATCTGCAGTAGATAACTGAACGGTGACGTTATTACCTAGCTAAAGTGAGCAACAGATGAATTAAATCTGCTCTGTGAGAGTTGAACTAGCAAAGTTTGCAGCTCTTCTACTATCCAACATGCAATTATGTAGGAGCTAAATAATAGGTCAAGGCCAGCTGTTACTGTTTGATTTCAGTGGGATCCTGGTCCAAGCAATTTCTGTGATTTGAAAAATACAGATAGAAATACACAACAAACAAATGATAAAATATTTTATTTAATTCTCACAAAAATGCAGAAATCAAAAATGTCATTTTAATGGAAAGTTTGGAGCTTTCCGAAGTGTGGTTTTATTTTTAAAAGACAATGCGATATGGGACATGCTTGCGTATCAGTTGGTCTTTTTTGTTCCTATTGCATGCACTTTGTCTGCACCCACCAGTGGTTCAATTGAGGTCACCAAACGTCCATACTAGATTCTATTAGTTGTACTTATGCTACTCCCATGACCCAAGCTAAGGATACTAACTTAATTTTTAGCCTACAATTTCAAAATTTACAGAACATTTTTTAATTTTTAGTTTTGCTTTTACTTTTTTTATGCATATATACTTTATTAATCAGCTATTATGTAATTTTCTAAACATCTGCAAACACCATGGGTAGGTCTTGCGGAACCCAGGTTCATTAACACGGTCTGGACTTGTTGTGGGAATCCAGTTGTGGTCTATCTATCTGATGAGATACTTATTTTAATTTTGGCAAAACCATTGATTTGTATGTTGCACTATTTTAAAAAATGTTCTCATTAATGTACTCACTGTCACTCTCTTTTCCCTTCCACATCTGTATTTAACACCCTATACTGCTGTGCACGACTAGTCCATCATATGTTCTGAATGGAATTCCAGTGTTAAAATATAATTAAATATTATCATTGCTTACCTAATTTTCTATTCTAAAATCAAATGTATTGGAAAGGAAATAAATAGGGCGCCAGGGATTTGTAAGTATTCCCTTTCACGCAAAAATATGGCCTTTTATTACAAAAATTGTAAAGACAAGAAACGTAAATACTTGATGTTTACCAGTGCAGGCATACTCCTTTAGAATTACAGCAGTACTGAAGTTCCGCAGGTGTATAAGTGTTAGGCAGAGTGCAATGAATGTATAGGTGCCATGCAAAATGTAACCTGTTAATTGGCATATTGCAGAAAGTGACCTGTGCATGAGGAAGAGACCTGTTCTCTCAATCGTTTCGCAAAAATGTGACATTCGGTCTGTCATATTATAGGGCAGTCAACTTAGCATCAAATTGCACACTGTATTACTGACCCATAATATAAAGGCTAAAGTACTCATGCTGCACATTATAAGCATATTGCAAGTCACAGAGGAGTGCCGTGACCATACAGAGTGAAGCTGAAAAACCGAGTTCCTTTATACGGTCATGGAACTCCGAGGTGACTTGCAATACCCCTATGCTGTACGGCAAGGGATAGTTTATTCCTTATAATACATGGTCACACTCTAACCCTTACCTCAAACGACTTAAATGCTTTAATTTTAAAGGGACAGGAAGTTTGTAAAGCATGACTCATACAATTAGAATCTCTATTACAAAATTTAACACATCAAAAAGCAGTTAGATATTTGTTGAAAAAAATATTAGAATCAGTTTATTACAAGACATTTAAAAAATGTAGTTCAGAATTTGTAGAAAGAAGCATGCAGATTCTATTTTTCCAATGATTACATGAAGCGTTCAAAAAATAAACGTTGCCATAGATATCTTTCTGCTTACCATTGTTCAGCTAGAAAAACAGCAGAAATAACATGTTTAGTTTGGCTGGTTAAACTGTAGCTTTAATTATGCTCGTGCCCTGGCTTTCCTTTTGGATGCTTGCTCTCACCAGCCATTGTGATATCAGAACTCAACTGCAATGAGGTATAAATTGCACAACTAGTCAGTTATTTCTTTATTACAGGCGATTAGGGACTTCACTAGTCCCCAGTCATAAGGGAATTGAAGATGTGCTTTTATATGGGGATAGCGGGCTTACATGTATTATAAAACAGAATAACCAGCACCTCTAAAAGCTGACTGAAAGAGCTCCCACTTGTTTCCTGCCAGACTCCAGCTGCGCCTGCATGGCAGTTGCCGCCCATTTTAAGTCCCAGGAACGTGGACCGCACCCTCAACGGCCTATTCAGCCAGCCACATTTTCACTTTCAGTCAAAAAACGGTCAGTCCTTCAAGGGAAGGGGTATGACCTGTCCAACCACCGCTCAATCCGACAACCCAGGCTCAGCCCAGTGGCATTCGCTCCACCCTACAAAAAATAAAGAGCGGCATAGGCTACCCTGTTCTGCGTGGCCAATAAAGACTTAGGGGCCGATTCTGATGCGGGTTGGAAAAGCTTCCCGACCGAATCGGTTGGGAAATGGTGTCCGACCCACTCGGATCGGGAAAGTCCGACCGGCGGAGTAGGATGCATCCGGATGCTTCCAGATACGATTTGGTTGAACTCCCATTGACTTCAATGGGAACATTTGTTCCTAACCGCATCAGAATTGGGCCCTCGGTCGGGAAGACACGTTCCCGATCCGATTTGGAAGGAGCAAATGCCGTTAGGAGGCCTTCCTAACCGCATCAGAATCAGGCCCTCGGTCGGGAAGCTTTTCCAACCCGCATCAGAATCGGGCCCTTAGACTGTTACCGCCAAATCCTATAATTAAAACACCTCAGACGATATCCCAGTCAAGCTCTGCCCTCTTTAAGTTGGGCAAGACTGTGCTTCCGTCCGAGGACAGCTCTACTCTGGACAGTCACGTGCAGACTCCACAGCCAACCAGCACTTCAGAATTCTGTGCAGTGCACAGGAGCTGGCTGGGATGGCAGAAAAGCTAAATTCATAGGTTGCTTTACATATTAAAAGTACTGTCTCCTCTCGGGCACTTCACAGAATATTCTCAACCGTGGGCTTGGTTGTTAAATGACCCTGAAATGCTAACATTAAGGACAAAAGCTTGACAACTGACATTAGGCTGAGTTCACGGTCAGTCCATGTAAGTAGCGGACAGAAGGAGCGATAATGCTAGTTATTAATATTGCTCCGTTTTTGTGCCTATACTGGAAAACGGTAATGCTAGACAAGGGCCACTTGTACGTGGTCTTTGTCGATTTGAGGGCAGCCTTTGACTCCATCCCTAGGGCTAAGTTGCGGGAAGTTCTGGAAAAGATGGGTGTCCCCCACCAATATTTTGTTTGTTCTTATTAGATTGCATGCACACAATACAGTACGAGTCTGGTATGGCAACACCAGTGAGCTCACAGCCCCCTTCAACATCGAAACCGGCAACAGGCAGGGCTGCGTACTGCCCCCGACACTGTTCACCCTTTATATTAATGAAAAAGGATATTTATTCAATATAGCTGGCTTTCACCCAAAAGATTGTCAACTCACTGATGTCCCATATCATATCTGTATATTTAGCAAGTGTAGCTCTAGTCTCCATGCGGTCATCTGGTCCGAAAAAGATCTCAAAAGAGATCTTTTCGGACCAGATGACCGCATGGAGACTAGAGCTACACTTGCTAAATATACAGATATGATATGGGACATCAGTGAGTTGACAATCTTTTGGGTGAAAGCCAGCTATATTGAATAAATATCCTTTTACATTTTAAGCCCTGAAGAAGTCCGAGTGAGGACGAAACGCGTTGGCGGTTTCGAAATTTTATGAAAAAGAATAAAGAATGAATTTAACAACTGAAGAACTTTTCTGATTTTTTCTCTTGGGAAAACAACTATTGAATGCAAATTGATTTTGTTATGAACATGGTCTAATAATGACATATATATGTATTTAACATCTAGTAGTGTGCGGGGCATTTTTGTTCTTAGTATATTAGAGTGACCAGAATATTTTTCTTGTCTCTCTACTTTTGGGACCTAGGGGATTGTGTCCCAAGCCCGCTGCACCTCTTGTTATCTGTGATAACCATCAGGGACGTTAGGACTAGTGCGGGTGTCGATGCTTTGATCCCCATTTCTTGTGCCTTTATATTAATGATTTAGTGCACGCACTTGACTTCCCTCAAAATGACGCCCCCATAAAATTGCGACTTTCCTGGGTGACATGCTTTTAATCTCCAAAATCCTGTGTGGTCTGCAGGCAGTACTTTATCTTTTTTTTTTTTTCTTTGCAGCGACTGTGGCCTTGAACTTCATATTAACAATACAGAATTCATGGCTTTTAACCCTTACAAATCTGTTAGAGCAAATATTTTGGTGCAGGGTGTCACTCTGGAAAAAGTGCAGGAGTTTGTGTTTTTGGGGGTTTGTTTAAATCATAAAAAGAGCTGGTCCACGCATATTAGGAAATGTACGCTAAAACTCCAACAAGAAGCTGGTGTTGTAGCCAAATTGCTTAAGCGGGCCCATGCGTTCTCCCTTGAACCAGCGGTGGAGATATATAATATCAAAGCAAAGAGTGCAGACATATATGGTGTAGAATTATGGGGTCATGCCAAGTGTGATGATCTTGGCAAAAGAGAAAATAGGTTTGTGGGGAGCATCCTTAACCTCGTGCAGAGGGCTAAACGCCTCCCTCAGCCCCTAATCTTGAGTATTGTCCCAATAAATCAACTTATTATGTCTTGTCCCATTATGTACTGGCATAGACTTTGGCCTATATTCAACGGTCGAACTAGAATCCTATAGAGCTGCCATCATGGTTCTCCTAAAATCTCCGGGCTGTGAGAGGATTGCTGGTTTGGGTATGCTGTATGAGATAGGCCTGCCTTCTTTGTGGGATACCCCAGATATAGCAAAACGAGTACCTTGCTCCCTGGTTAAAGAACAACTAAAGGAGCATTTATGGTTGAGGGAATTTAAATATGTTAAAGTGGTAAGTCTAACTGACTACTTTCTAGACATTAAGCTCACTCCTGCTTATGATTCATTCCTTGATATCCTTCCATACCCCATCCCATTGCAGCTTTTTTTTAAATGGAGGTATGGAGTTCTGCAGTTAAATAACTTCCATATAAAATGGTGTGTGCAATACTGTAGTTGTAACACGTGTCCTTCGTGTAACTTAGCGTATGACCCTCCGCATCATTTTGCCTTTTTCTGCCCTGCGTATGATAGACCACACAAACTATGGATTAGTCCAGTATGTAAACTTTTGGGTTTCTGTCATTATGAGCATGTACTACGCACTTTACGTTCAGATACGAGAGAGGTAATCGTTGTCGGGATGACAAAATGTTTGCATTCCGCTTGGTTTATTAGTATGTGCATGTTAAAGTGCTAAAGCAATGATGCCTCAAAAGCACAGTTTCTTTTCTGTATCCACACTGACTATTCCTACAATCTTGTTGGGGTTTCTCTTCTTTTACTTTTTTATGTATTTTATTGACTGTGGCTCTGTTGCCTTTAAAAGATTGTTGGTATTTATTGCTTTTAATCTATTTGTTTTTACCTTTTTGATTTGCTGTATCGTGTTTTATTGATCTCTTTATCTGAAATAAACATTTTTAATTGATAATATTGCTGATGCTGTGGTTCGGTACTTGGTAATAGAGATAATGTCAGGCTTTAATACTTGGTTAATAGAGCTGATGCCATGTTTTGGTACTTGGTTATTGGAGCTGGTGCCAGGCTGCAGCGGTTTAAGAACGGCGTTTGCACCAACTTTCAGAATTTGGTTATTATTGTCTCTGGTTCCAGACTGCAGTTCTGAAAAAGAGTGCTTGTATCCTGTTAGTATCTGGGTATTATCTGAGCAGATGCTAAGCTGTAGTACTTCAGAAGGGGAGCTTGTTTGTTAATTGGTTATTAATAAAGCAACGCCACGGTCCAGTTACAAGGGATGCTTGTGCCAGAGTTCGTTTCTTGGTTGTACCTAGAGAGGGCGCCATGTTTCAGTGCTTTCCTTTTGAAAGGAGGGCTTCATCGTGAGGCAAGCTGACGTCATCCTGTAGTACTGTGTTATGAAGCTGCCTTTTGAAAAGCTGCTGTGCTTTTTTAGAAAATGATGCTAGACAGTTTTGATACACTTTACTCCTTTACTATCTCGAATAGCCCGTATTCACCATGAAGTTTATCCACGTCTCATTTGAAAGCACAGATCTCTTCTGTCAGTGGTTCCAATCGAAACTCACGAGGGAATGGCAGAATGTACGGTATCAGTGAAGAGAGTGCTATATAATTTGTGTTGAGCAGACATTTATTTAATGACTATCCACATCCTTAGACTTCGCCTTGGTAAAAAGGTTTTTATGTTAAAAAAAAAAAAGAATACAGTTAAAGAAGACATTACACAGTAAACGATGGAAATTGTAGCTAGTCTTTGCTCATAACTCTTTATTCCTGAGGCAATATTTCTTCAAATGTCTGTTTGTAAACTAAAATATCATGCGTACTTGAGACACCTGTGTACTTGTATGCATCAAGAACTTTTCCTGAGATATTTTATTATTTATTGACTAGTATAGGAACTGTGTGCTGTAATACTTTTTATATTCTTAAATGAAAATTGTTATTTTTGTTTCTAAAGCATAATTCGAAAAATATTGCAGAGTTTCTACATAGGAATAAATAAACAAAAATGCAGGTAGTGTTTTCCCTTTAATTCATGTTTTACCATAGTCTTCAATTTATAATTATGCTTAAGCACATTTAACACCTCAGTTACGAAAACAGGGCTGTTGTAATTCATTGTACATTCTGCCATTCTTTTTACTGTTTCATTTGTAAGTACCGATTTTGATCAGAGTAGTCAAACAGCCATTTGATTTGATTTAAATTTTGTAAAGCGCGGCATAAGCCCAAGGGCGTCCTGGCGCTGCCTATTGTATGAAGGAGGAAACTGTCTAAAAGGAATCTACAGGTGAAGAGTGAAAACCAGGTTTTTAATGATTTTCTGAGAGCAAGGAAGTTAGATGGATTCCTCAGATGCTCTGGCATTTGATTCCAGAGATAGAGGGTAGCATAAGAGAAGCTTCTACCACCCCAAGAGGCCCTGTGAATAGAAGGGACAGCAATTTCTTAGCTGTGGCTGGGCGAAGCGGTCTATTTGGAGTGTACCAAGAGAATTCGTTTTTAAGGAAATCAGGACTGTGGTGACAGTGATTTAGGAGTTATGTAGAGCGCCTTAAAAGCAACTCTCTTTTTGTTGGGTAGCCAATGAAGTTCTTACCTGGCTTTGGAGACTGGTTTGAACGTATTAATATATTTCAGAACCCAGACTGCTGCATTAACATTAGGTGAGAAACAAATATTCCAGTGGACTGAGCCAGGATCTAATTAACAAAGTATGAATCTAATAGCCGAATGTCAGAAAGTAACCCACTGCTTGAAAGGAGCGCACCCACAGCCCACTAGATATATATTGTTAGTAATAGGTCTATTTGTCAGCTCTTCTGCCAAACTCCATACCTAAAAAACCTATATACACTTCTTGTAATACAAATTGTGCCTCTACAATTCTTCTTATGCCAGCTATCTTTCAGTACAGACACCAGCTTATGCCCTATTCATGTAGAATTTTCTATGGTAACACCCCTTTCTGTTAGGACCCAGCCCTGCAGAACAATTGTATGTCTCTCTGGAAGGCACTTTAAGATGTCAGTCCCTAAAGCAAGCAATTTAAAAAGTTCAGGAATCTTGTAATGGATGCCTCCCATCTTGAAGTCTTGCTTTGTGTTCTAAAAATGAATTGGCTTTAACTGTGGAAAACATATTTTCATGGAAAAAAATGAATCATCTACATAGTGTTTGAAATGTGAATTCCTTTTTCTACTTGCATAATACTTCTCTTTATTCTTGGATTAGATGAAACCAGCTCTTAATAGAAACACTTGTAAAATGTATGTACATTGAATGAATACCTTTTAATCTGGTACTAATGAACAAAGTTGTTTAATACACAGGCTCAAAGTACTTGGAAATATGTCTTGCCTTCTTAGGTATTTTTGCATTGATTTGTTATTTTGACCTCAAAATATTGATAGCATAAATGTTAAGATCTGCAATGAAACAACATACTTATGAATATCTATGCATCAAGATATTAACATAAAAAAATGTAATTGTTTAATCTCAACATTAATCACTCTTGCAAAAATTGTAGGAGTATAGGTACAATAGTAAAGGAACACTTTCCCTTAATAAGTGTGAAATACTCTTTTTATGGATTGTCAAATTGTTGGCATGTTGATGTTCTGTTTGTATTAGATTATTTATTTAAATATTGTTGGTCAGTGTTTGTATTTTAGACATTGTTGTTGCTTCAGTTAAGACCTAAAACCAATAATTATTCTCCAGTATAATTTAAGCAATGCCCTTTCAACTTTGTGTAGTGGAATGCAGAAGTTAGCAATGTTAACCTTGAAGATTTTGTGTGTAGGTGCTTAAGTATGCCAACTATCACATTTGAAATTCTTTTATTTTTTGGGTTAAAATCTATACATTATGTTAAGAACAGCTTCAGCTTTCAAATCAATTATTTCTTGAAAATAAATTAACTGATGCAGCTCAGTCCTTTGTACTTCAGGAAAGAGAATAAGGTCAGTGGTGTTAATGTAATGCTAAATTAGTGTAAGCCTCCTAACTGCATCTGGGTTGTGAAACATGCGTATGGATAGTAGGACGGAGAATGGTATTCATTTTCTAGAGTTGGTCTTTTCAGTTACCAAGACCAAAATCTATCTTGTATGTGGTTTGGTTTGACATAATTTTTGTTTGAATTTTTAAGCGCGGGGGAAGGAGAGGTTACATTTTATTTAGCTTAAAGTGTTTAAACTGAATTCTATGATTTAATGTTCAGCCCATTAACAAGTTGACAACAATATTGACCCATTGTATGTTAGATCTCTTTGGCAACTAATAGCACATAGACAGCTGAAAATATCCCTAAAGACTAGATGTTAGCTTTGTTTCTAGTCTGGCAAGTTGTAAACATGTGTTCAGTTGATTGGTTAGAAATTTACACTGTGGCTTTCACAGCATACACCTTAACCAATGAAAGAAATGCATAGTCTTTAGGTAACAGTTGACTCTATACTTCTAAAAACATTGACTGGTTTGTTCTCCCTAATACTAATACAGCAAATAACACAAATTATGTTTTCAGCATCTGGGATGTTGGGCAAGTGAAGCAATGTTTTTGGAGGTAAAGTTACTGCGCCAAGAAATGCAGCAGCTGGGCTTGTGCCAACTACCACAATTGAAAAAAGGAAGGCCTTCACATCACACATGTAATAGCAAAAACACTGACTCTTACTTTCACAATAAAACCAGAATTATTTGTACAGCCTTATTTGGAGCATATTTCAAAACAGCACTTTGTCTAAATGCTGCAAGATTAGATTTTACTTTTAATCAATACAATCAGTCTCATGTTGAGTATCACATGATGAGTATTAGGTAGATGAAATCTTGAGTCATGCTGCTACAATGCACCAGATGACACAGGCACATTTATCCCCTGAGCTGTCTTATAGACTTAAATCTCAGCTGGTAAGAATTGTAACATACACATGTAAGGATTCCGGTCCCTCGGCGATTATACACTTATCGCACAACCAAGCTTATTTGGAACTCTCCCCTGAGCAAGACCAAATGCTGGACACACCACATTATCCTTTGCAGCTTCCACTTTTTTTTTAAAACATATTTTTATTAACTTTTTTGTGGCATTTACTATATACATCCGGATAGTACAATGTGACAATAAAAGCAAAGCTGATTCAAATGCCTCGAGCAGCATCGCTTCTACATAGTAAAGAAACACTGTATGCACTTTTATGGTGACACCCATCATTAAAATCACATATCAGAGTAAACCAAAAAACAGTGATCAATCCGAAACAAGCAACTACGCTCGTCTTCCCCGCAACTTGACCCCAATCCCTCTTTGCAGCTTCCATTTATACCATCTATTGCCTTACTTACCTTTCTACCCTTTTAGCTCCTGTACAAGCAATTCTAATTTTAATATGATGGGCTATGCAGTAAAAGACCTCACATGTCAGTTGTTCAGGACTTTGGTGTCTAGTAATGCGTTTGTGGGAGGGGATAGAATTATGAGATATCAAAGTCCACTGAATTAAATATCGCTGAAAAAAAGTGTCAGATTTTATTCTATGCTCAGCAAAGCCCTTTAAGTCTTACACTCTGAAAGTAGGCAGAATCATTTTCCTAGAAAAAAACAACATATAAAGAACTATGAGTTTACATGAAAAATGAGCTAAAGATATACCAAAGTTAAAGGAAAACAAATATCAAAATACATTACAAGTGAATTGAAAAGAGAGCAAGAAGAAAGAAAAAGGAGAGGAATAACCTATGGAAAGAAAACCAAGCTGGGGAGAGAAAAATATTACTGTTCTTTTACATGCATAATCATTTTCCAAGCTTAAACAAATTGTCTGCAGTTTAAGTTCTCTCTTGGTCCCATACCCATCTGCAGGAAATAATCATACCAAATTGTAAATACTGCTGTTTGACTTTTAGGAAAACTCGGAATTAAAAAATCGAGACTCTTGTTTTTAAATGGGTAAACTTGTATTATATCAATTAGATTAAATGATTCAGAAAAATAGGACATAAATAACTACATCTTTCAGTATATAACCCCGTGTTATGCATACATTTGTAATTGCATCACTACCATATTGTCATAATATGAAATGTTGGTGCAATTCCTTACGTCAAAATACGTAAAGATGAGTGGCCCTATTCACAAAGGCTATTTTGGAGTACAAGACAAAGGCCATTTTGGAGTACATATTCGAAAATGCAGTTTACAAACATCTTGCCAGAGATCTCCGCCTCTTTTCCTTTCTGTATGGAGATCTCTACACCGGTGGCGGCATCTCCACAAATGTAAGTATAAGGTTTAGTAGTAAATGTCAAAGGGATACTGCTGAATACACTTTCTTATGAAGCCTGAAAATAAAAGCAATAGTGTCTCTCTCTGATTCGAATGTCTATACTTTTTTATTTACAAAGAAATCCTGCTAAATTCAGCTGACATTCTGGATAATCTAGAATCTGTCAAATCATTTAGGGTACAGAGCGTCAGAGCAAACGTGTAACATGATGAAGCCTAACCCGGAATATGTAACCACCCCGAAACCACTTCATTCCCTAGCCACGTGAAAATCACTTACAATGGTGTACGTTTTGTATAGCCGCGTTTGTTAATGTTTCTGCACAGAAAACTTTTTTACGACATTCTGATGTGTATGTGTTTGCTCACTGCACAACACATTCGGAAACACTGCCACTGCACTTCAACATAAAAATAGTCCTTTTCTTTTAATGAACTTTCAGAAAATAAATGCAAGGCCTTGACACTCCTTGACTAAGAAATCTTATCACAGCAATTGCGCTAAGTTACACAAAGTATATCTGAGCAGGTGGCCTTGCTCTTCTATGTTTAATTTTCAGCTGAAGCAGCTTCTGCATACACTATCTTTTGTGATAACCAAGAAAAGGCACTGCATACAGAAGTTATTTAAAACGTTACTTAGAGCTTATCAATGTTTTCATACTTTTTCAACATGCATGCTTCAGAAAAGCTTTTGAAAAATGTAAATACAGATAGCTCTTTGTAATGCAAAGGCCTAACATTTCCACAATTTTGATGCCCTATCATTGGATTTACAGGATCTGTGAAAATGTATCAAAAAGATATTTCATTTCTCTTAGTATTTTTGTTTCTTTTTAGTTTATTGTGCTCTTGCAGACGTACAGTCGCAGCTTTTTAATCTTTAGAGTAAACACATCTGACAGTTTGCTTCTAGTATCTTTATGCTATTCCTAAAATTAAATTCAGTTGATTTATAGCGTTGGAAAAGGACAGTGTGAAATACTGAAATATGTTGCTATAAAATGCCTTTCATGCTAGGTGTAAATGTTTGCAAATGTTTTTTTGCAAAAGATGTATTCAGTTTTGGCCTGGGGAACTCAGTGCAGTTTCAAAATTACATTTAAACAAGCATTGGCATAGCCAATAGGTCTCGCCGTTGGGTCCTTATACGTTTTTAGCCAGAGCTATTAGCTTTGCCGATGTCTTTAAGCTACAGTGTAGAGCAGTGTGGCTGCTGTGCAACATGTTGAAAGGTTATAATAAAAAAGCGTTGTAAGCATTTTTGTTATTTTATATATAACCAAGAAGATGTTATGTAGAACTGAACAGCCCTATTAAACAAGTACTACAGTGCATTTACATTTTTTCAGAAAGGTATTTGTTTATGTGGTTTCCTTCGTTAGAATAAATGGTGATAAACATGGAAGTACCCAAATACTTCCAGCTATTAATCTCTATTTTGATCTATTTCTTTGTTAGTAGACAAGATCCACATGACCGTTTAATAGTAACTTGACACAATTGATACATAGTAATGTTAAAAGCAGAATAGAATTGTACTCATGAAACAGAAGTAAGATTAAAAACACATTTCTTACCAGCTCAGGAACTAGTCAAATTCAATCTTAAAATGTAAAAAAAAGATTTCTGCACAAGATTATCCCCCACGGTAGCAGAGAATCAACAAAGATCCAGCGTGTAGAGCAGACACAGAGGTTGTGGTGGTAGCACAGTGCTGAGATGTCAGGCAGAGTGCGGCTGAAGCTGCAAACACGGATGAGGAGGAGGGGGACAGGAAATGGGAGGTCGCGTGCGTTTGACTGTTTCCTGTGCAGTCTTGTCTCACCCGGTACCTCAGACCCTGTTACTGCTACATACATAGAGTTACTGTTTTTTGAATTTATTTTTAGATAGCGCTTACTACCCCTAACGAGGCAACATGTATAATCACCAGTTGGTTTCTACCCTGCTTCTCAGGAGTTATCACTAGGGGCTCAACTATCATAGGTGCAGCATGTGTGGGGGCAACACTGCCTGGGGGTACCAGGTGCTTCAGCCGGAGCAGCCACAATTGCCCTCTTTATGTCTGTCTTTCACTTCTGATCCATGTGGAGGTCAGACCATGTGTCACACGATAGGTAACGTGGTGAAGAGGTGATATCACACGATGGAAGGTAGGGGACTCTGAACACTGAATGTCAATAGCAAATTTTGAAACCACCCAGGCGATCAGTGGCAGCCTCAGCAAGCTTTTGTGGGATTTTGTTGGCTTGGGGGCTGAGGGCTGGAGGAGATGTTGGTGGGGAAAGAAGACCAAAGAGTCTTTCTTACACACTGTTTTTTTTTTAAATTTTTTTTTTTTAACTTGGCAGGTCAGGGACGTGGCCTATTTTCCTTGATTGCTCCATAACTGGTGGCGCACAGGCTTTCAAGCAAACATGGGCGAAGCATGCTTGGTGCGGGTATTGTACTTTCATTAGCTCAAGTTGTTCAGCTCACGCCAACAAGTAACATAAAAGCAGCACATTTTATGCTAATATGTAAAATGCCATTTCTGAATAAAGTGATTTTTTATTCTAAACTAGCATCAAACCAATATCACTTTCATTCACGAAAACAGCAAGGATCTTTCCTTCTCTTTTATACAATAACGAACTGATGTTGCAGTTTTTAACTGAATATTCAGCATGTTTGCTGGCTGCCCCATAGTGATATGATTGCACAGATGTCTGAAAAATGACACTTACTGTCTACCACTGTAGATGTGCTTTTGCCATCATCTTCCAGAGAATGGACACCAATGAATTCAATCTGTTAGCTAAGAGGCAGTATAATGTTTTACAAAAACGTGCTCTCTCCCTTGAAATGTGCGAAAATGCAACACACCTATTAATGACGTTGGAATTCTCAAGGCATTATTATGTGCACAGACCTCAAGCTGTCTTATGGTAGGTGCGACAAATTCGCCCGTTCCTCGATTTGACTGATATAATAGTTCAGTTGCTGTCTTCCTGTTATAAAAATAAGACTTCACGTACCAGAATGCAAAGAAGAAAAAATGAGTGATTCTGATACGCCTGTGAATATACTGGGATGCAGCGACTTGAGATCTCTAAAGCGCCTCACAACAAGAGAGGCTGAGCTCACTTGAGAGGAGGAAACAAAGTGTGTGTGGCGGGTAAGACGGGATGTGAATCTGGTCTCTGCTAGGTCCTGAGCAGGTGCAGGAGGTTGCTCTGCGGTGAGATTGCACTGTGGGTACTGCGTGTCCTTGCCAGACGGTGCGGCCCAACACCACGGCTGAAGGAACGTATTGGAGTTCCGAAACGGAGACGGCGGGCTGATCACACAATAAAGCGTAGAATCCAAAGAACAGAAGGATCTGTTAGGATTGAATCAGGAGGTTTGCTAAGGGGCCTGATTAAGTGCGGCTGTGCTCATGTGTGCTTTAGGCACGAGATGGCCTACTGGCTGCACTGAAATCAGCTTCCAGACGGTTCTGTTTAAATATGTGTGGCATGCAACCTTTGAACAACAGAAGCAGTCGTCCGATCGTAAATGTCAAATACCAAAAGCAAGTAGATGTTATTGCTTGCCAGAAGCGGAATGTAATGTAAAGAACGAATACCACGTTCAGTGTATGTGAATTGCCGTCTTGAGGGAAAACTATATTGTAACATCGTCTCTTTATGAACCACGGAACCGTACATGTGTCGAAGTGACCAGTGAATCAATACCTACTGTATTGGTGCAAAGTATTAGGAAGACGAATTTAAAGGCAACAAAGAAATGGTGTTTAACCGTAACGCGCCGTGACTGTTAGTGATGCCCCTGTCCACAATAGCGAAACGTACCTCCACTGCATTCGGTCCATTGGATCACTGGTCAGGGCTCTGCTCGACGTGCCTCGCTGATCAGCGTGGCTTATGTTCTTGTCCTTCGCCACAGAGCCTGCTGGTTTTCCATGGGAGCACATGTCAAGCTGTCTCCCAAAGCAACAATAACAAGCGCTGGTCACACGCCGCTCCCGGCACCCCGAGCGCGGCAAACGCGCTAATTAACAATCGCGCGCAGGAGACCTAACAAGCCCGGGAGTGGTGCGTGCGTGCGCGCGCAGTCTTCACTTTTCAAGCACTGCACTCGTGCTTGTGGCGCGCCGCTGCTCGCTCCCGCAAGGTGGATGCCACCACAAGCACGAGTGCAGTGCTTGAAAAAGTGAAGAGCGACGGCTAAAGGCCCTCCTAAGCAGCGCATGCGCGCTGCGTAGGCGAGGCCTAAAAAGGCTTGGGTTCTCGCTGGGTGTGGCTAATGCAGCAGGGAAGATCGAGCTCCCACCCACACGGCTTGATCCTGCTTAATACTGTGTGCTCGATCCCTGAGATGCAAAGTTATCTGCCTCGCTGACTGCCCGGGACTGTGGCAATGCCGTTGAGCCCTGGCGAGGGCTGCGCTTACTTCTCTGGTCTCGGTTTCCTGTTGGCTGGGAGGCAGCCTTTGTAGGGGGGACTGGAGTGTGTGCCTTCCAGCCTGGACAGCCTTGAGCATCAAAGTGCAGAGCCATGCATATGGCCCAGTGGTGGGTGGCCGAGGGGACTGATCGGGTAGCCGCCTGCTGTGAAGTTCGACCCGTCGGCAAAGACGGCGCCATTAGTGACTTGTGGCTGTTTCTGGGTCTGACCAGTGCCAAGTTGACAATCCCCGTGGGTCCTACCCAGCAGATACTGGACTGGGATAGTCCCGTCCTGGGGTCCGCGATTGGTAGCGACAGGCCATGTACAATGATTATCTACCCCTACACCTTGCAATTGCCACTGAAGTGAGGAATGAGGACCATGGGCCTGTATCGGGGATCTTAGTGGTGAACCCCATGGTCACGGGGTCACGGTTTATCAATGTATGTACACAAGTGTAGTCTCTTGTTGAGACCCCCCCCACTGAGAAGCGGACAGGGCTCGCCTAGTAGTCTTGGGCTTGTAGGTGTTTGGTGTGGAGACTCCGACGCCGGTTTTTGATGCTGAAATACTACTGACCGAGGGAGACCTCTAACCAGTGGAAAAATTAAACACTGGAAATTCGTGGTGTGCACAGCCTGGGCATAATCAAGTGATATGAGTAAAGACAAAGCTTCTAAACCACCACAGGGTAACACTGTGATGCACTATAGGACCCCTCAGGCTCTGGCGCAGTGGGTGACCAGGCAAGCAGACAAAGGCAGAGCAGAAGGTGGTGGTGGAAGAGCGTTCAAGAGCGGACATTATGGTGGCCATTCTGGGCTCGTGAACAGTATTGAAAGGAAAAATTGATAGGGTGTCACTAGAGGTCAATTTGCTACGGACAGACTTGTGAAATGAGGCAGGGAGGGTGCAATCAGCAGAGGGTAGCATTGTGGAACGGATATGGGAGATGACTGCCTTAAGGCTCCTAATTATGCAGATGGTGACAAGAACACATATACAGGAATATAGGGCAGAAGTCGCAGCGGTCCTCTCCTGCTGAAATAGCATGCAGTTTCTTGGATTTCGAGAAACAGCATACGGCACGCCCATAGAACGATTTCTGATGGAGTGGGTGCAACTTGAGCATGACCACAGGGACTCTGAACGGTTTCTGGTGGAGAAAGTACATACATTGCTGATCCCTGCCCTAGTGCTATGCCCTGGCCCTCATACTGTGAATTCTCAATTACAGGCTTACAACTGTATCCTACATGCAGCTCTAGAGACAGCGCACCAGCAGTTTAAGAGACATGCTGTCGACATTTACCCAGATTATAACAGGACGGTTCAATCCCAACGAAAATAGTATGTAGAGGTTAAGCGAAAGCTCAGCGCGATGAACCTATAGTACAAACATTTATTTCTGACCCAGCTGCGAGCGGTGGAGCAAGGGAAAAGCCACTTCTTTGATACCACAGAAGATGTCTGGTCTTTGCCAACGATCTGGACAAAAGCAACCCCCGGCGGACTGTCCTCCACAAGATTGCCTTAGTCGTGGGACATTTCAACAGAGGGGATTTAGAGACTGGACACGATCCAGGAGCAGGTGGAACAGAGGGGACTGGAATCCCTGTGTGGTGGTGCAGGATGATGGGACTTTGAGGCCAGAGGATGGATCCTCTTTGGAGGAGCAGACATCCCAGTGAGGGACACATGCGGTGGTATACTCCTGCGGTGGTATACTCCTGCGGTGGAACACCACCACCCCCCACCGCAGTACAGCCCACTATTACTGGACACATAGCACCGTGGCATAACCACCACATTACCGACAACATGCATGACTTTGATGTGTGAAATTGCATGCACTTGGACTTTCTGTCCAGTCTTTGAATTTGCACTAATGTTTTTATATCATGTCCTGTGCAGGTGATATTCCCCTGTCTTTCCGCTCCCCGGGCACTCGAGCCTCCCGACTACTTGTAACTGTGGTTGTCTAACCATTTTTTACTTGTGCTTTTTTCCCCCTCCAGGTGTTTTTCCAGAAGGTATAGATCACTTTACCTCGTTTTAATCAATTTTTCACTGTCATACAGGACTACAGCACGAGTGCTGACTATAGGGGACGTGACCTCTCTTTACACACACCCATCCCGTCCCCTTAGAGTAGATGAGGATCCCCCGGTCCTGATGAAATGCCTAGATCCGCTTGGACTACATAGGGCATGAAACATGTCGACCTCCTGCACACCTTATGCATCACCCTGAGCTGTAGCAGGTATAATTTTCCCTCCTCAGTCACGACTTTCCTGTCGTTTTTTTACTCATAGCACAGGAACCCAGCGAATAAAATAATTTTGGGGATTCCTGTAGCCATTTTTAAATCACACCCACATCCTCCCACTTCTACTCACTACACATACGCCCCAATATTATCTTTTAGCTTCAGGTCGGCAACCAGAGAAGACCTCCGGTACAGAGCCCCGTTGGGCATTGCAGCGACGGCCCAACGAGGAGCTGCCCAATGATGACGCATGACACCCTCCGGGGTGTGTGAGGGCCCTTGCTCCTAATTGGAGCTATTCTTTCCGCTTCTTTCTCCTTACGAACACCTGGTTTCATCAAATAGATCCTCCTCCCTCCTTCTCCTTCCCTCCACTCCACCTAGGAACAGCATACCCTGCTTTTTTCATAGCTGTCTGGGGCCTGTATGCCAGACCTACCAAGCCCCCGTCCCTCCTTGTGAGAATAAATCCCAGTGAGGTTGCCAGAGAGGTCAGCTAGAAGCTGTTCCGGAAATGATTGGCAACGAGGAGGGAGCTGGTGCTACCTGAGGAGGTGGTGTAGCTTTGCAGTACATGTATTTGCTAGTTACTGGTGTTTTCTTTTGGGGATATGGTTCATTAGAGGTGATTTGCTTTTCAGCTCGATGTGTAAGACGGTCTATGTTATAGTTGGTAGGAGATGGGAACAGGTGTAGAGATTACACCCAGTAGTGAATGGTAGAAACACTGGTGGATTCAGATTAGCTGGTGAGCTCCCGTTAAGAAGGGCAAGTGTTTGGCTGACTGAACGCTACCCGCAATACACACAAAGTAGTTTGGAGTAATATAATTCTTTCTGTTGGGTTAGGGCGGACTCTCGTATCAGGCCCATCGGTAGCACAAAGAGGCTCAGGGCACACCGGGACAAAGGCTGAGTTGGTAGGCTGGATGATCTGACGTTTTCTATCACAAAGACAGGATAGTTAGGAAAGGTCCCGTATTACAGGAGGGGGGAATTAAGATACACAGACAGGCAGACTCTGGTTGGACAGTACATTGATTTGACCCGATTGAAAGATGGCAGCTATAAATAGGAAAGTGTTGTCCTGAAATGTTTGGATACTAAACCCATTTACTAAAAGGTGCGGGGTCTACACTTTATTAAAAGGCATGATGTTCAAATACCCATGCTCCAGGAAACTCCTTTGCTAAGGGTGGAGGTGTCTTGTCTTGGTAAGAAATGGTGGAGTCACATCTACACCACAAGTTATTCTAACTTTTCAAGGGGGCCAGGGAGTTGTGACCCAGGTCTTGCCAGGTGTCCCATTTAAATTGCACGAGGAAGTCGAGGACCCACAGGGAAGATACATGGTTATCTTTGGTGTCCTTGATGGAGTGGAGACATGTTTGGTGTACACGTATGCCCCAAACGCGGATGATGCACGGTTCTTCCCCTCTATTATGCGAATTGCCTCCTGGAACAATGATGCTAGATCCTTTGGGCAGATGATAACTGTGTGTCGAATTGGAGGCTGGACAAGCAACCTCTTAGACCGGGGCTGAAGCTTGGAATGGAGACAGCATTATCAAAAATCGTAACAGAATTTGATCTTTGTGTACTCATTTAATTCACCTGTACATGATACCTATAGCAGAACATAATTTGTGTTGGGTAGACGGGAGGATTTAGGGCTATTTGAATCTGCAATATATGTAAATCAATTTTTTGCGGACCACGCCCTACTGATTTGCACAATAAAAAAACAATTACAAAGACATAAAATGCCAATGTGGAGATTGCAAATGGAAGGTCTGACTAAAGCTGCCTTCCTTGCTCATGTCTGAGATTTTACTGGGCACTACTTCCTGGATAACCAGAGGCCCACGAACAGCAGGTCTACAGAGTGGGAGGCTTATAAGGTGACCCTCAGAGGAGAATGCAGATCATGACTATTTGGAGTGCGATGGCACTTAGAGAAAGCCCTGGTAGAGACTAACAGGGCCCTAGCTGGTTTCGAGGCGAGAGCAGTGCCAGACCTGGATTATAAACAGAAGCTGGTAAAAACAAAAAGACAGATGGAAGACACCTGAACCCAGCTTGATAGATACACCTACACACGACATAGACACAGATTCTTTAGGGAGAGGGATAAATCCCCTTTTATCTTGGCTATTAAAACATGAGAAGCCCCTTAGTATATAATATCATTACAGCAAAGTGATGGAAAAGAGGTTACTGCAAGGTAGCAGATAAACAAAATTTTAAGGAATTCCTGGAGGGGGCCGGAGCGAGTCCTTCTATGGTAAGGGATTCATGGGCGGGGTGAGGCTGGTGATGCCAACAGGAGCACAGCGAGAGATGTGGGGTGCCCCACTTGGTGTTCCTGAATTGAAATAAGCGTTGGAGGGGATGGCCAGAGGTAAAATCCCCACATTTCTTCTTTAATAAATAAATAAATGCTTGTGCTTCTTAATGAGTGCCTCAGATTTGGCCCAGTTGTTTGCCCCCCCCTAGAAGAGTTGCCGATACCAGGGGTACTGGTAACTTCAGTGGGGGTGTCGTTCAAACTGAATAATCTTGGAACCCTGAAGTCTCCCTGACAGAGGAGGAATTACTTTGGGAATTGGCATTTTTGGGTTCCAACTCTAGGTACTTCCAGAATTTTCGCTGGATTTGCACCCAGGGATTGAGTCAAAATCTAATGGTTAAACAAAACAGATCTGCAGTGTTCCTGTGGATATCAGAATTATGGTAACTTGAGTTACCGGCCCTATTCGAATTAAAAGGAGCCTCATAACAGGCTCTTGTTGCCCTAGATAGTGTTGCAGTTTGTCATTTTATATTACTTTTGAACAATCTTCATTGTTTTACTTGGCTGCCTTCGCAGTGTGAATTTTTGCCACTGACCTTCAGTTTTGCATAGCTTTTCAGCATCAATAAAGACGTGTTTAATGTCTAGGCACTATAAAAAGATATGTGAAAATTGCCAAGTAATATTTCACAATGCTTTCGGAATAGAATGAGTAAGACCTCACAAGGTATCTTATGAATGGATACCAATAATATACTTTTTACCTAAAATGCTTAAAAGTCTCATTTATCTACAAGATAAGGGTTGGTGGGACATCATGGACCCCAAGTTTCACCACACTCAACGTCATCAGGGTAAACACACCCACACCAACTACCTGGACCGGCCACGCCATCATCAGCTTCAAAATTAACATCCCTTACCACAGAAGAACAACCACTGGAGACCCAGCTCGCCAACACTGAAATAACATATCAGAAACAGATTGGGCTTCTGCGTTCCACAATAACCAACCAGAACACACAGGTAGCCTAGCAAGGGACATCAACAACTTTAACAACTAGATCACCCACTGCGCCGACACCTTCGCCTCTCACAAACAAAGCCAATCGACAAGAACCCCAATGCTGGCTGGCTGGTACATTGAAGAACTCAGAATGACCAAGCGGGACTGCAAGCAACGACAACAGAGTTGGAGAGCCAGCCAAGAAGACTAGGACAAGAACTAATTCAAATCTGCCCTGAGGCGCATCCAGCAGCAAATAACGGAAACCAGGAGGAAGGCCCTAGCTGAATGCATTGACAGCCGCTCCAACACTTGCAAAGAAAGTTTGAGGGTCATCAAGGACTTCACTGCACCCACAGCAACCTCCAGAAACACCACCCCCACTCATGAACTGAGCAACAACCTCTGACTTTTTTAGTAGCAAAATCACAGCCATATATGACAGTTTCAATACCCACCCAGACCTCAGCGAACTGGTAACTAGCCTGCCGATTTCGTATAAAGGAGTTGCCCTTACCACATGGAACACATCAACACAGAAGAAAACACTCACCTGCTAAGCACCAGGATACACTCACTGGTGATAGTGTGCTAGAAAAACAAACGTAACATAACAATAGTGAATTCTGATGTTACTCTTACAGAATATTTTCAGATATCTGAACATTTCGCTATTCAGCAATATGGAAGGCTTGTCACCATTCCTAAGGAATACATCAGATTTTCTCTCCACGATAAAATACCATAGCATCATATATGTTCCTGCAATATTTGCAGGAACTAAAACGTTGATAGCACAGCAAAAGCCTAACTTCAGAACCACAATACTAAGCTGGCAGCCCATCCTTCCCATTAAACGTGCAGATCACTCCTGGCTATAAGTTTATTTGAATTAAGCTTTTGTATGAGGCTTACTCCTCTTTTAGATGCAACTTCATTTTGATTTTCTGGGAGTATGTGATACGTACACGAGAGCAAACGTGTTTTAATCCTACATCTGTACTGTAGCACGGACGCCTACAATGCATGTACCCACTGTTCTGACAGAAGCTTTTGGATAAGTTGTACATGACTCCATTAGCACTAGTAGCCGCACTCCGATTTCTGTGCCTTCTCCAACCAGATCTTGATTACCTCCTCGTTAGTCTTCCTCGCCACATGATTAACGTAGTGAGCATCAGCTCCACACCAGAACCCTCCAAAGCAATAAAGTCAGCCTCCCATCCCTTCCCAATATGGCCGACCCATTACACCCTTGACCTCTATAAGAGGCGGGCCGGCCCAACCCTTCAGCCTGTTTTTTTGGTTCTGCGCTGACTCTCCATGTGCGCTTTCAGGTAAGTGTGTTCCTGCTTTAGCTGGAATTTGGGTCCCTGGGTGGAGTCCCTGCTCTAGCGGGCCCCTGGGCCTTGGGTCCCTCCCCCTTCCTTCCCCAGGTGTCCTGTCTGGGGCTGGTTAGGTTCTGCGTTAGCGAGCCAAGGGTTAACAGGGGGCGGCTAAGGGGGTCTGGGGCTCTGCCTAGTGGCCCCTTCCGCCCCTCGGCTGTGTGGGTGTACTCCCGGTTTCATGGTTTCCGCTTGCCCGCCCCCGGGCGTTCGCGGTCCCTGGCCTGTTTTCCCCGGGTCCCTGCTGGGGCTTGGGACGCTGTATTGGGCGGAGGCGCTGTGTGGATAGTCTTCTCTCCGCGTCTTCTGCTTAAGTTGTGGGGTCTGCCTAGTGTATGTCCCGTGCGTCTTGCTATCGGTCGTCTGGGTCATTTCACGCCGCCTTGGGCGGCGACTCTCTAGGGATGCCTTCATGTGCCCAGTGCGGTGGCACGTGCGGTTAGCGGGGCTCCGCTGTTGCCCGTGTCAGCCAGCTATTCTGTGGGTCCTGCTCCCAATTTTCCCGTGTCTGGTGACACAGCCCCTGGTCCCTGGCACTAACAATGCGTGCTCTGCTTTTCTTTTTCGCGCTCCTCAGGGCTGCGTGTCTTACCGGCTGGGCGTCCGGGGCAGGCACAGTTCCCGGCGCTGGCTCTCTCCTCTGCCTCTCCCGCCCTTGCTAGTGACTGCACGGGCGGCTTCCGCGGTCCTCTGGCTCCGGCCGGGGTTTCAGGCGGGTCGTCCTGCAGGGCGGTGAGCCTCCTTCAGGCTGCCTTTTCTGGTGTCTGTCCTCCTGTGGGTCCGGTCCAGGCTTTTCCCACGGGGCTGGCTGCATGGTGCCTTTTTGTTGCCGTAAGGCACTCGCTTGTGCCCTTTTGCATTTTCCGGCTGGCGTTTGGGCTTCCCCCCTACGGTTTTCTGGTACGTTGTGCATTCCGGGGGTGGCGCCTCCTGGGCCCGTGGTCCTGCGGCTCTTTTGCCGTTGTGCCTGTTGCTCGCTCGCTGTTTTGGGGTGCTTCTTTGGGGGCGGTTTTGGCACTCTCCTTTCTGTCGTTTTTCTGTGTGAGTCTCCGTGGCCTGGTGGTTTCGGTCGCTGACTCTTCCGCCGGTGGGTGTTCTGGTCCTGCTGTTTCACGGCTTGTGTTCTCAGTCAATGCTGTTGGCCATGTTGCTTTCTTTGGTCCTACCTCGCTGCCGGGTCTGGTGGCTCGGTGGACTACCGCGTTCACTGCAGCAGCCTGTGTTGGCCTCTTGGTCCGCGTTCGCTGCAGCAGCCTGTGTTGGCCTCTTGGTCCGCGTTCACTGCAGCTGCCTGTGTTGGCCTCTTGGTCCCGGGTTCGGTTCCCGGCAGGTCCGCTTCTCTTTTCCTCCTTCTGGGGTTGTTGGGATGTGTGCCTTTGTGTTGGTGGTCTGTTGCGGCCATCTGTTTTTCGGCACCTGGTTTCCCGGGGGCGTGCTTGCATTTCTATTTCACTTATTTCTGTGTACTGCGGTGGTGGACTGGTTTTCCCCGTATTGGCGTTGGGGGTGTGTGTCGCGGGGCCGTGGCTTCGCTTTTGTTGGCTGTGTTTGTCCCTGCCGGCTTGTTCCCTTTCCCTGGCTTTGGGCCTGCGGTCCTTCCGCCCTGTCTGCTCCTGTCCCACCTGCTCTCCGTTGTTGTGCGATGTCTGGCCTGGTTGGTCCCTGGTTGACCGGCCGCTTGGGGTTTTCCAGGGCCTTTTGGCTTCTGCGTATCTATTGGGGCGGGCTGCTTTTGGCGCCTGTCCTTTCTTCCCTGGGTCCCCGTGTGGGCTTTTGCTTTTGCTTCTACTCCTGGGGGGCTTGCTTTTTTCCTGGCCTGGGCCGCGACCGTGGCTCCCCTTTTCTCCTCCTGCTCCCTGGCTCGGCTGGCGTCTGCTACGCCCTCCTCCGTGTCAGTCTTCTCCTCGGCTCCTGGTCGTTGGGGCTCTGTTGGGGGCCGTCTGTGGCCTCTCCTCACGTCCTGGGTGGCCTCTGTCTCGGTTCCGTGGGTCCTGCCTGCTGCCGTGCCGCCCTGTTGTCTCCTGTTTTGGGCTCGCCTGCTCGTGTCCGGTGTGCTGTGGCACGTTGGTTGGTCTACGGACTTTTGGTGGTGGCGCCTTGGTCGTGCCAGGGGTTTGGCACGCGCCTCTTCTACGGGGTGCGTGTTTGGCTGTGCTTGCGGGGTCACTTTTGGGCGGTCTCTCGGGTTCTTCTCCAGCGGGCCTGTTTGTCCAGTTCCTGTTTGCCGGTGGGGTTTTGGTGTTTGCCCCGTCCTGTTTCTGGTTATTCCGGGTGTGTGGACCATGGAGCTGTATGGCTCGATGATGGGTCTTGTGCCTCTGGTGGCACGGGCTGCCACTGCACAGGGGTTCGGATCCCGCTGCTGCTTTCGCAGTATCCCATTGTGGTGTTCTGTTCCTGCCGTGCTTGTTTTTGGCGTACTCTCCAGTTTCCTGGCACTCCCCCTTGGTTTATCCTCTGCCCCTCTGGCTTTCGTGTTGGGGTTCTCTACCTTGGTCGGGGTACTCCGCAGGGAGTGTTTCTGGTGTTGTTGTGCCTTGTTGACAGGCGGTGCTTGGCATTGCTTTTCTCTTGGGGGCTCTTCGCGTCCGGGGGGTCTCTGTGCCACTGGGCCGTCGTGGGTTCTGGTTCCTCCTCCTCTTCGCCGGTTCCTGGGGGTGTCCCTTCTCTGGCCGGTCTGGGTTGGTGGTGTCCGCTTCTTCCCCTTCCTTTTGGTCACGGGTCGGGCACCGGCTCCTTTTTTCCGCCCTGTTTGCGGGTGTGGCCTGCGGTCTTCCTTTTCTGGTGTCCCCCTGCCGGGTGGTTGCGGCCTTTTCCGGCCTGTGGGGCTGGGGGGCGTGCTTGGGTTCCCGGTCGGTGCGGGGTCGATTGGTCCCCCGGCTGGCGGGTTTCTCGTCTGGCTGTCCTTGACTGGGTCTCTTTTGTTCCGGTCTCGGTTTGGGTCCCCGGTGGTGGCTCTTTCTGCCTTCTCGTCCGGGCTCCCGGTTTTGCGCTTTCCCCTGGCCCTCTGCTTACGGGGGTCTGGGCTTGTCTGGCCTGGGCGAGGCGTTTGCCCTGTTGGTGGTGCTCACTTGGGTGCTTTTCTCTTGTTTTCTGCTGCTGCGAGTGTTGGACCATGGAGCTTTGGCTCAATGGTTTGTATTGTGCTTCTGGGGGCACAGGCTTGCACAGGACATGGGTTTGTCTCCTGCCGCTACTTTCGAAGTATCCTTCATTGGGATATGTTCGGGCGGTGCTTTTCCTTGTCCGGGGATGCTGGTATTTCCCGGTTCTCCTTCCCCGTGTGGGGCCTGCGATTCCTGTGCGGTATTTGCTTCCTTTTCTTCTTTGTCCCTGGTTTTGGGGTCCTGGGGCCTGTTGGCTCCCTGGAGGTGTTGACGTTGCTCGGGCTCATTTCACCCGGCTCTTCTGTCCTTCTCACCTTTGGTGTGTTTCTGCCTGTGGCCTTGCCTCCCTGTCCGCTCCTGTTTCTGTCGGATCTTCATTGTTCGGCTGGGTCGGGCCTGGTTGTTGGCTGGCTGTATGGCCTCCTGGGTGCTCGCTTCGGCAGCTTACTTCCTGCATGTGGGACGTTACTGGGGCGTTTTGCTTGGCCCCTGAGCGGGGTGGTCTTGCTCCTTCGTGCTGCGTTCCCCTCCCTGCCGGGTTCTTTTTGCTTTCTTGTGCATGGTGGCCCCTGGTGGGCCTTCGCTTCCTTTCTGGTGGCTTGGCCTTGGGCCTGGTCCCTTCCGCTCTTCGGGCTCCGTGGGCGTCCTTATGGGCTTTACACTTTTTGCTGTTGGCCGCTTGGGTTCCCTTGGGGGCCGGGCCGTTCCTGCGGCTTCCTGGGTCTGTTTTGCCTTGTGCCTGCCTGGGTTCTCTCATTGGTGTCGCGCTCCCTTCCGGGGGGTCCTTTGTGCGACTGGGGTCCATGTCCCGCCTGTTTATCTCCTTGCTGGTGGGGTTTTGGTGACCTTCATTTTCTTGTTGTTCGATTGGCATGCTGGGTTCTTTTCTGCACCTCCTTCCGTTCTTGCGGCTCCTGCCAGTCTGTTTTGTTTCGTCTGGTTCCGCTGCTTCTGTCCTCGTGTGGGTTCTACTCTCTCAATGTTGCTGGTCCGCCGTGCGGTGTTGCTGTGTTTCGGTCAGACTGCGTCTCTTCCTACTGTGGCTTTTTGTTGGGTCACGGTGGTTGGGTTGCCCTCTGTCTCTTCGGTTCCGGCGTCTGGGCTTGCTCCCCTCTCGCTTTTGGCTGTCCGTTGGGTGGTCTTGGTGTGTTTGGGCCGGCTTGCTGCCGTCTGTTCTGGGCGTATTTGTTGTTGCTTTTGACCCCGTACGGTCTGGTTCCGTGCCTTCTCTGTCCTCCTTCGGTTGTTGGTTTGGGCGGTTTTTCTGGCGCCCCTGCGGGTCCCGGGGGTCCGGGTTCTCGGCCCTTCCGATGTCTCTTTGTCCCGGGCTGGTTCTTCCTGCTCGTGGTTGCCTCTCTCGGGTGGTCCTTCCACTCGTCTGGTCTTTTGGGCTTGCCTGCTTCCTTGGCATCCCCTTCTGGTCTGTTGGTTTCTTGTGAGTTTCCATGAAGCCGATTGGCTTTGGTATGTGTTCACTACGTTAATCATGTGGCGAGGAAGACTAACGAGGTAATGCCCTGATTACTTACCGGTAATCTTCATTACTCCGAGTATAGTCTTCCTCGCCACATGAGTTCCCATCCCTCCCTCCCTGTCTGGCTATCGGCTTCATGTTTGTGCTTGGTAGTTTCAGGCTGAAGGGTTGGGCCGGCCCGCCTCTTATAGAGGTCAAGGGTGTAATGGGTGGGCCATATTGGGAAGGGATGGGAGGCTGACTTTATTGCTTTGGAGGGTTCTGGTGTGGAGCTGATGCTCACTACGTTAATCATGTGGCGAGGAAGACTATACTCGGAGTAATGAAGATTACCGGTAAGTAATCGGGGAATGATTCCTTTTTAGGTTGCCGCCTACCAATCAGCCCAGCTGTCTGCAATGCGAAAATAATCTTGGGGACTTTCAAAAATTTTACCTGGGAATGCATTCCACCCATGGCTTGCTATTGGCTTTGTGGTTTGTAGCTCACTTTTTCGGGCTTTCGATTTGCTGGCTTCATTTGCTTTAGGCTGTGTAGCTCGAGTTTGTACGTCCCCATGCAAAAGCCCTATTTACAGTACTCTTCCACATACTCGTTTTCTGTAATAAACAAGCCTTTAAATCTTGTTCTTGTCACATTTGCTGGGCATTCAAAGACTGAGGTCAAATGTGGGAGCCTGGTGTTTATTTTGTTTTCGGCTGACTTCAAAGTGAAAGTGTGTGTAGGAAAGAGGAATGCAGCATACTTTCTCCATGGAGCCTGCTTGTGCCTTTTTTTCAAATGTTATTTTAGACTTGGCCATCTCAAAAGGTATCTCATTCTTCATCTGCACAAAACATTTGCACGTTTTTGCAAAATTCCTCTTCTTTGGTGAGTCCATTGAATTTGTGAAACTGCCTTTTTAGGAAAAGTACAAAACAGCATTTCAGTCTCCACATCAGCCTAACATATGGTGATCTTGGGCAATTTACACTGTTTATGGCCCATTTACTGTCAAACACAGGATAAGATCTTTTCACAGGCAAGAGCCAGATACATTTTAACACAATTTAACAATGCTTGGTTTTCACTTTGATGTGTAAAGAATATGCTTTTATTTATGACATCTGTGGCAACTCGTTTTGGAGAGTTGGATAAGTTTAAAGGAACTTTTTATGAAAGCTTATGTGTTTGTTTAGTTACACAATAGTTATGTATTCTGTCTGCAACTGTGCCTTTTTTGGAAAACATATATTACTGGATATAAATTATTTACTCATTTGTCCTTGCAAGCACAAGGGTCATGATTTGAATGGTGCAGCAGGTGCAGTGGTACTGGGGCCAAAAGGGCTAGGAAACCCATTGAACACCAAATATTGCGATATTTTACTACAAACGAGCAGTCACAAGTGCAATTACCTTGCAGTTATGATGGTCATGAATTGAATGGTGCAGCAGGTGCAGTGGCACAGGGGCCAAAAGCTGTAGGAAACCCACTGAACACTGAATATTGATCTATTTTACTGCTAAACAAGCAGTCGCAAGTGCAGTTACCTTGCTGGCACTAAGGCCTTGATTTGCATGGTGCAGCAGGTGCAGTGGCACAGGGGCCAGAAGGTCTAGGAAGCACACTTGAGCACAGATTATTGTTCAGTCACAAGTGCAATTTTCTTGCAGGCACTAGGGTGATGATTTGAATGATGCAGCAGGTGCAGTGACACTGGGGTCAAAAGGTCTATGAAACCCACTGAACTCCGATTTATTGCTATATTTTACTACTAAAGAAGCAGTCAGAAGTGCTATTTTTTGGTAATTTTGTAACCATTGCACCTAAAGTAACACACATCCTAAAGCAACACTGTAATAAAACTGTAACCTATTGGACTTTTCTATCTACCTACAACTTAAGTTACATCAGCACATTTATATGGCACATGTTCACGGTTTTTGCATGGTCCTAAAATGTTTCTGAATCTGGACACACTAACACCTTGGAAAGGGCATTCTCTATTTTATGACATTAGCACTTCAGCCATTGTAAACACTATATAAATACTTATAACTTATCATATGGCATTTCATACCAAGCATTGGCAAAGTCAATCGGTCTCGCCTATGCAACATCAATTTGCTATGTCAATTTTTTTTTTGCCATATTATACCGCACGGCTAGCTTTAGTGCAGCTTAACTGAAAATAAAAAGTGTTATAACACGGCTAGCACAGCTGTCATACAGCTTTTTTTTACATTACTTTCAGCCATTTGCAACACAGCTAAAAATCATTAGCAAAGCCAATAATACATCTCACATAGGTAAGAACTATTGGTTTTGCCAATGCTTGTTCTTTGTTCTGCTGGATGTGAAGGGGGGAGTCCCCACACCGTGCTGGTTGTGGACAGTTACACCGGGAGTAGTAGGAATTGTAGATGACCCTCGCCATTTTCATTAAGCCACTACTATTGGTCTTGTAGGTTGGTGCGCCACCAGTGTGCCTGAATTCTTACAAGTGTCACGTCTTTTCCGCACAGAGACTAGGGTGTCACTGCTGTTAATTGTAAAATGACACATTTGACTCAGGCACTGGGAGGATGAGAGACCGCGCATCATCACCAGCCCTGCAATGTCACTCCCTGCAGCCTTCTTCCCACTTGTACATAATAGCGTGCTGACAGCAATTTACGATGCTGCAAACAATGGCTCCTGATTTGTTTGGGAGGGGGCAGGGGGGAGAGAGCTTCTGTTTCAAACAGATATCTGAAATTAATTACCAGAAAACGGAAGTGCTGCGATCAAGGACGAAAACATGCCATTTGTCTCAAGGGGGCTCTTCCAGCTGCAGCTGGTACTATGTGGCCCGAGTGATTGTATTTGTTTACACTGGATAACAGTGGGCTACTAAATGTCTGGCGGTTTTTGTGCTGTGGATTGTGCAGCCTGCCAACGGGAGAGGGTCCGTTTCAGCTTGAGGTGGTTTAACTGTCTGTGTGATAAACAGACTACACACGAGGCGGCTTTTTAAACTCAAGTACCAGCCTAGATGGAGCAGAGGATTCTTTACACAGAGTTTACAGCCTGTGTGATGAACAAACGACATACTGGGTAGGATTACACACAGGTTACAGCCTCTATGGTAAACAACTTATGCACAGGAGAAGATTCTTTTCTAACAGGTGTGATAAACAGGAGAGGATTGTTTACACAGCGGTTACAGCCTTGGTTAAAACAGCCTACTTGCAGGAGACAATTATTTCAACAGGCTATACAGGCTGTGTGATAGTCAGTCACCATACAGGAGAGGGCTCCATACACAGAGGTTACAGCCTTTGTGATAAAGTGCTTGCATAAAGATGAGAATTAATTACACCTAGCTTCCAACCGGTGAGATAAGCAGAGTGCGTTTGAAAGAGGATCCTTTACATAGGTAACGGCCAGCCTGTGCGATAAACTTACCGGAAATCATTTCTTTGCGGAGGTTTCAGGCTGTGTAAAAAAAACAAGCTTGCTTAGTAGAGCGTCTGTGTCAGAAACAGCCTCCACAGGGAAGAGAAGAGTTTATGCACTGGGTACAGACTTGGGTTATACTGCCTGGGACCAGGAGTTTAGACGATGTGCATAGCCGACATTCAAAGATAATTGTCTGATGAATTGTGAGACTATGGGATATACATCCTACAAATAGGAGAAGATTCTTTAGACACACTGGTGCTGTGTACTCCTGACAAGCAAGAAGTAGAAATTGTCTTTAGTCTATCTCATATCCAACAGAAGTGCATGTCTGATTACCATGCTTATGTTGATTTTCGTGGCCTGACATGCAAAGCCCTTACTGATCAGGTGGTGTTCTGGTAGTGCTCTGGTTCCGGCTTCCCCATTCATTCTTCGATGGCTCATATTTTAGTTGCTTCTGAGGCCACGTTGTGAAGGGTTTGTTGTAAGAAGTCTGTAGGATCGGTCCACAGTAGAAGCATAAGCCATTTTCACATTGTGCTCTCCCCTCGCACTGTGAATCAGGCATCTAAGACGTCCAGCATAATATCACAGTATCAGAGCAGGTACTGTAGCGCTCCTAACGAGGTACTGAGAGCAGTGGAGAATAAAACCTCCGTCCGCATGGGAATCTCCGTCAGAATCCACCACGTTGCAAAATTTGCAGAGCCTGCTATAAAGACATGTTAAGACTCCAAGATTGGTGAATGTTGACCTTTTCACATGAGAATAACCAATAAAGTACTTTTTGTGTAAATGTGCGTCCATTGTGATCTCGCCCTAAGACTTCTCACTTAATGTGCATAGATCAATGTAGAAATCACTGGCTGATTTTAATTGTTACTAATTTGTCTCAAATCCTTGATCAAGTGCTCCATAGATGTGTGCCCAAAGGTTAATCCATGTTATCCTCTGCTGCCTTGTATACTATGTAATACAAAAGGGGATGATGGACGGAACGTTTGAGCCAATCAAACACTCACCCCCAGTCAACTGATCTGGGTTTAATCCATCATCATTCTTTAGCTCACTCCACCACCCCAGTTCAGACATGGCCATATGCAAATCAGTCTGACCCTGTGCCTCATGGGAACAGTCCAGCCCGAACTGCCAAGCCATGTCTTCCCTGGACCGGAAACAAGCATCCTAGGACCGGTTTCTGGCATTCCAGCTGGGGTGGTGGAGTGAGCTAAAGAATGATGACGGATTAAACCCAGATCAGTTGACTGGGGGTGAGTGTTTGATTGGCTCAAACGTTCCGTCCATCATCCCCTTTTGTATCGCTTTGTATACTATGTAGTCACATATTTATGTAATCAGAGGACTTGGAAGTCTGGTGTTGATTCAGATAGCTGTGCTTTAAGTCCTCATGATTGTTTTGCACATTGTTGTACTTTGTAAGTCCCTTGGCCTCCATGGACTCCTACTAACCTGTGAATGTGCGGTATAAAAGTTTGCCATAGTTGCTTTAATCACATTTGAAAATGTAAAGATTTTAGAATGTGTGTTGCTTTTTGAGATTCGTCGAGAGTGCTCCTGGGAGATTCCCATATTTCAAAAGTGTCTACAAGTTCCACTGTTGAGTGTTGGTCACAGAAATGAGGAGAAAGTGGTAGAACATTATTTTTTTTAACTTAAAAACCACATTAGAACTTATTCAACAATAATCCAGATTTTTAATTTAATACACAGCAGAGATGTATGAGCGTTTGGTTTTAAATAGTTAATTTCATTTACTCCTTCAGTGGGTTCATAAAGATGTTAAGGTAACAGAAATTAAATATTTTGCTAGTACCGGGGATAACAGATAACTCAAAGTCAAACAACACCTTTCCAGTAATGGGATTTAATTAAAAATGTAATTAAAAAATGAATGATTTTGCATAACTTCTAGTCTCGGATATGTTTAGTTGGACTAATACGATAAGATGGCAATGGTCTATTCAACTAAAGCCCAGGTATGAAGTTGTGATATCCTGATGACATGAAGTCATCTGGTCTCCTTATCCATAGCAGGTATACCGCTCTTTTCTGGCTTCTGATAAGAGGCCTCTACTAATGTATTTCTTACCAAATAGTTGCTCACCCCTTCCTGGTAAGACAAACATCCAGTGTTTTAACTTTTTAGACGTTTCCTCCTCTATTTTTCTTAACCCACTAAAGAATTTATTTAAACTAGATTTCATTCCATATCTTGTTATAACAAAAAAAAAATATTGGCAGTTTAGAGCTATAACAAAACTGTGATGTATAATTAGCTATTAGTTTCTTAAAATACATACTTTTTTCATATGTCAGGATAATCCCCTGCTGCTCTTTTTTTCTTTTATATTCTTGTCACTCCTTTGGTATGCTTATTTTTTTTGATGGACTGCATCGTGCTAGTCCTCATCTTCAAATAAGTAGTTAAAACTAGTTGTTATTTTCAGTTTATTTTCAGTGCAAGAGGGACTATTTTACCTCTCAAAAGTACACACAACTATCACACAATAAATTCTTTAAAGTTGCATTCTATGCAGCTTTTTTAGTCTCCCCTACCAGACCCGTAGTTGGCTTTATTATTACTCTCATATGCTTGCTTCTTTTCGATGTTTGTGCTTGTCCCATCTTGTTTTAGTCCCTCCCCTGGAGCATAACCTCTTTACCATCTCTCTGATTGACTGTTGTCTATCCCTCCACTGCTCAGCTTTAGATAACTTAAATTTTTCTTTTTGGTTAAATGCTCCATGAGAGTACATGTGTTATCCAGCTGTTTCCCTTGTGTGCTTCTCTACCCTCCAATGCTCCATGTTACTCTCTTGCCTGTGTGCTACTTGCTCGCCCCCTCGCTATCCAGTTTCCACTCTCCCGCATGTGCTTTTTTTCCTCAACCCCATGTTTCTCCCTTCCTCGTGCCTTGCTATCCCCCCACATTCATTTTTATTTTAACCATCATCCGCTCCCTCATTTGCTCTCCGACCTATGCAGTCATATTTTATTTATTTATTTAGTCATTGTTTTATTTTTATTTTACCAATGATCAGGGAATGATAAATAAAAAAAAAGAATGTCTACATAATTTTGTCAGCATGCCCATGTGTAGTGACTCACGCGTGCGCATACAGTATGACGTAGCCACACTTTTGTTTTCCTGTTCACCATTCTACACAGCATCATCAAGAAATGCTTTTTGTCGATGCTGTACAGCATCGCCAAAAGAAATTTCAAAGTCAATACGTCCCAAAGGCACAAACAATTGGCTTTGCCAATGCTTGTTTGTTTGTTGGTTTTTTGTTTTTTTTTTGGAACTGCAGCAGGCCTTTTATGTTTTATTGGGCAATTAAAATACAAGCAAAACTCATTGCTTTACATATGCTTGCTTGTTTTATGTGAAGATTTTCTAGTCTACTTACCAGCCTGTTTACTGTTGGACTCAGGTCTGTATCTCTGGCAGTGTATAGCAATAGTTTCTTAAGTCCAGCTAACACTTCACTTGGTGCCTGAACCTAACTTCTGGGTCAGGTTTAGTTTGCCAGATTTTTACTTTTTTGATAGCCTTGTTTTTGTGTTATTGTAAATCTGACAGGCTTTTTATTGAGTGAGAAATTATGTTTGGTGTAATTTGTGACCTATTATTTGTGAGGAGCTATTCAGGAAGAGAGATCCTGATGATGGGCAGCTTCCAAAAGCGTACGTATTACAGTGGTCAGACGGCTCAGTTATTTGAACCGTCATGGTTTAGGAGTTTACAATGTTCTCTTCTGCCCACCTATTCTTCCTTCTAGTAAAATCACCTGTTCTAGAGAGCTTTGCCACTTTGCTTTTTTAACTTCTTCCATTTTTTGTTTGAATACAAAATGGTAATCATTCAGTGTTATACTGCAGCATGAAAGTTGCTATTTTTATTGTACTGTATTAAAAGGGCAAGAGAACCCAGGAACCAGGGAAGTATCTTTTTTAAAAACACAAGACCAAAGTCACGGAGTCTCCAGGGTCACTTTTCAAAAGTGATTTAGGAATTGGCTTTGGCTTTAGCGCTTATTGTACATTATATTCAGAGCAGATGTCATCTTGTTTGGCTTTGTGCTGTCTCAGTTGGTGCAAACTGGCAGTTTAGGTTTACAAAGATGGTATCCACCATATAACTGCACACACGTGTTCACTAACCCTGATAACGCCAAAGGACACTAATAAATGTAATTATTGCATCAGTAGATGAATACAGTAGTTTACTACTCTGGTTTCCTCTTAAAAATAGTCAGCCCAGTCTGAGTAGTGTGCTACTTCAATAGTCTTGGTTGAAGCTCGGTTTAGAAATCTATATGTTGGTACTGATCTTGGCAGATTGCCAGATAGATCCACAAGAGACAACAAAAGGTGGGCGTGAGAGAGACGACCAGTAGGAAAAGGTTAGTGTTGGGTGAAACAGCGCATTGGCTATAGGTCAAATTTCTTAATTGCTTTTTTTGTTTATCAATTATTTTATTGGCATAAATTCAGTACCAAAAAAGAAATGTCAGCAAATTCAATGACAAGCAAGTCCAGCATAAATCCATAGTAAGATACAAATGCTGTTTGTGATACATGTACCAATACCAAATATTACTAAAATATAAGACAGGAAGAAATAAGATGGAAAGGGGTGGGAAAATAAGCCATAGATGGAGAGAAGAAAAGAAAGGGAAAAGGACAGGAGGAAAAAGAAGGGAGGGAAGACGACACTAAACTACAAAGCAGGGTAGAGAAGGCCGGGAAATGGATCATTCAGGCGAAACCCAAGTATAGTAATGCTGGAGGGGTGGTGAGAGGGGTGCAGTGACAATGACAAGACAGATTCAAGAGACATGGCGAATTGGAGAAGGGGGCATCCTGCAGAAAAGAAGAAATTAAGAAGTTTCTTAATTGCATTGACAACTCCAATTACTTTAAGAGAATTTTAAAAGTACAACTGCTCAATAGAAACAATAGAAATCAATTGAAACGTAACCAGTTGGCATATTGTTTGCTTGAGAAAAGTTCAAAAAAAGCAGTTTTGGTTATCCTGAATAACTGTGTAGTTGGTCATGAAATGCTGCACCTTCTTGGACAATACAGATAAACCCAATAAGGTAAGAGGAGTTTTAAGTGTTCAGTTGTGATCATAAGTAGACACAGGCCACAGCAGGAATGTGTGTGTCATGTACTAGTCTTCCTGAAGAATGGACACCTTGTAATCACACTCTAGCATATATTGAAATAGTTCTTCGATGACCACAGCATTGCTAGACCCTTAGATTGTGTTAAAGAGTAGGTAATTTTAACATGCATATACTGTAGCTTTATGTTTCTGGTTGGAAAAGAGCTATTTCTTCCCCGTCTAAAATCTTATTGGCCATGGTTTAAAAGAGTGGGTTTGGTCTCGTACAACATTACTGCTAAAAACCTACCCAGATTAAATCAATTAGAAGAAAAGTAAATTTAATAGACACATTTTCTGGTAGAAGACACAAAGTGTAGCATATGAATTTTGCAAGAAAACCAGACTGTGATTGTGTATTCCCAGTCATGAAAGAGAGCATCATTTGTGTGCATGACCAATCAGGACCTTTCAGCATCCTCCATCTATCCACTGTTCCGTTAGCGTAAGTTTGAGATAATATGTTTCCAAAAGGCTATCCACCCATCGAAATATTTTATTGAGTACAAGTTATGAATTTAAGCTAGCTAAGCTTTAATCAAAGTAAGTTCAGTATGTTTTCAAAACCTAAGAATCTTAATAAAAATGTTAATAAATTGTGGTCACTGTATAACTTGCACAATTAATTTATCCACAAATATCTCTGTGGCGACCGTAAAGCCAGTATAAAATGATTCATCACTAACTATCAACATTTGCCTCCATTTTACAGAACACTGGGAGTCATTTGTGGTGATACTTGCAGTTGTTTATGACCGCATTAAAATCAGACACCATGTTCACCAACCACTTAAGCTCTAGAGATTTGACTGAGACTTGGGATGTTGTTTGTTGTTGCTGCTGCAGCCTGCGTAATAATTTGGCAGTCGGATATGGCATGGCAGCACCATCGGATAGCTGGCTGAGCGCATGCATTTGTGCAGTATAGGATATACAATGGGGATTTATGTGACTATGCACCTGAAAATTTGTAAGCTTTTGTTAAAGTTGTGGGTGTGGCTGGAATAATCGAATGGAATAATTTGAGATCTTTGTGGAAAATGTTTGGCTGTCAAGTGTCATAAGCTCGTAGTCAGGACATTACACTGCAGTGACAATAACTTGATCTGGGAGGAGCCCAATGCGTGGAGATCCATTCATCTGTTTATCTATACGGTATATCGTCTCTTGAAATATTAAAAGGAGAGCTGAAATGTTAAATGTTGACTGATTTCAGGTTCGTGCATAATGGCCACCCTGAAATGATCACTGTAGCTGTGTAGTCCATTATTATACACTATTTACCCTAAGTTTGCTTTTCTGTTTCTAAATACTTTTTTAGTCCGCATACCACTAGGTATTTTTATATTGTGTACATATTTTCCTTGTATCATCTCGAACTTGCTGATTCGGTACTGTGTATTGTTTAGGTTCTTCATGTCTTGTAACTCGTACTAAGTAATATTTGTCTTGATATCCGATATTTTGGTTTATTCCTTCATCTCCTGTTGTCCTAGTACTGTGTGACCTATATTAATTGCTCATTCGATATTTTTGATTGCTTTTATTCATATGTAATGTTAACTTGGGGTACTATATAAAATATATAAGTTGGTAATTCGATATTGTGGATTGCTATGGCTCTCCTCTATTGTTAACCCGGTACTGTGTAAACTACAATACTTGCTTATTCCATACTGGGATTGTTAACGTGATACCATATAAACTACATGGCATGCTTATTCAATGCTGGGATTGTCTGTGCTTTTTCTTTGCTTATGTGGTTCTATGTAAAGCACTTTGTTTCCCACTCTATCTTTCCACTCTTTATAAACTGCAAATAAACAACAGTACGGCATGCACTAATCTGCTGGCATCAATTCTTTTGGAGACTGGGGTTTGGCATCAGTTCCTCTCTTTCAATGCACTAAGATTTCAGTACTGACCGTTACCCGTTTGGAGCATTCTCTGCATTTACGGCATTTTGTTCCCTTCTGCCTTATAGAAGATGGCGGTGGAGCTGGCTGCTTCTCTTGGCCTCGTCAATGAGCCAGGACGCTTTGAGTCCGAAATGAAGACCCTCTGGGAAGGGGAGAGTGTGGTTGACCGCTTCCTGCAGGCTGAGCTGGAGCTCAATGTCCGGCTAAAGGCACTGTCCTTCCAGGAGCCTGTTCAGTACATCTACAACCCTCTGGAGTATGCCTGGGACCCCCATCAGGCCTATGTGAGGAAATACTGCAAGTCCCAGAAGGAGGTGCTGTTCCTGGGCATGAACCCCGGCCCCTTCGGAATGGCCCAGACTGGGGTAAGCCTTCCATTGAAAGCCTTTAAGGTACACAGGGAATACCAAAAATACACCTCCCCTCAGAACTAGGACCTATTTTAACATGCCTGCAGGCCAAATCTATAAATCTGCTCCCACATCACTTATTTTATTCCTTAAACCTGAGCTCTTCCAGATGGAGAGAAAGTTTGCACTATCACTTGTTGGTATGTAATCTGAATATTTTACTCATAGTTGGCGGTTCGCAGAATATTTAGCTATGTTGCTTTCAGATCTCCCTTAATTTCATGAGTGTAAACTCTCAGGTCCTGAACTCTGATGCTGCTCCATTTTGTTCCTCTCCAAGTGGAGTTTCTGCAGCACCACTGGGAAATAAATATCTGTACTTACATAATAATAATTATTATTATGATATGGAGCAGGCACGCGTCCGTTTGACTGGACTGTGCATGTGTCTGTGTGTCTGTGTCTTTGAATGTGTTGTGACTGCGTGAGGGATATAATTCAGAATGTGGGGAGTAGTTTGCAAGGTGAGTGGCCCCGTAGTTGATGTCAGAATGAATGTTGAGGGGTAAGAGGACTTGCTGGTGCCTGCAACTTTCAGTCTACTTACTATGTTCACCCTCTGCCTCGGTCTGCACTTTATACTAATAATAATGTGCGATTTCTGTTAGATAGTACAGCAATCTAAAGGCTTGCTTGTTTAAGGCTAAAGGTTAAAGTGATGGATTGGACTTGACAGAGGAAAATTGAAATTTAATCTAGGACGGGGCTAAAGCTTGTTATTACTCATGCCCTCCAAAGCCCTGCAGTTATCTTAAAGGATTTCTGTGCAATACCTGAGAGTACGCAGAGCCGTCCCTGCTTTTTATATCCCCTTTTCTTAAATGTTCTATTAGCTGTTTCATGGGAAACTGCCCGAATCTTTACAAACTAGAAGCTATTGTATAGACTAGGCTTCACTGGTGGTGCTTTTGTGTTCGGGGCGGTGTCGCTGTTCACACAGTACTGGAGAAGACCCATGCATACACTGGCATATTTGAATTAAGTAGAATTGCAAAGACCATGGAGGGTCATTAGCAGTTGATTCCAATGAACAACTCTGGTTTCAATATCGCACAAGAAGTGAATTGCTCTTAGCGACCTGCTGGGCTGATTTAAAGTTTGTTGACCACCAAAGAGGTGGACAAGAAGGCTTTGCAAATGAATGGCAAGAGCTCCCATTCAAATGCTGCTTTGCATCAACAGTGATTGTTATCTCAGCAGGTGCTTTCTTGCTACAGGAATCTGTGTACAACATGCAGGTTGAATCCCAGCAGGACGTTTATTTTTGTTAGGCAGATGAAATTAGCAGCATAGCGATTTATTTTTTGGGCTGTATTTGTAAAGGGAGGCACTATATTCAAACACCATTAATAATGGGGAGGCGTGGCTAACCACAGCACAAGATGGCCGCACCCTAGAGGTGCTTCTGGTCGGCAGCCCCTACATTACCCGCACAGCGGGTGTCTGAGGGGCAGACAGGGCTCACGGAGTGCCGCTGTGCCCCCACACTTTCCTGCCAGCAGCAGATGTCTCCTCGGAAGTACAGGGGTTTCCTGGTGATGAAATTTGGGGACTTTGACCGTGGCGGCCTGTGACCCAAAATGGCGGCCGTATCGTGGTGAGACTTTGCCGACAACCACGCTTAGCTGCGAGGTAACGGGCGTGTCACCTGCTGTTCCCAGAGGGGTGGGCCCAGAAAGCCAGGTACTGCTGTGTGCAGTGCGCCACAATGACGGGAAGGCTGCAGCAGAAGGTCCCCCCCACCCCCGCGTGTGAGGCTGCGACAGCAGGCTAAAAGGAGAGAGGACTTCGGTGGCTTGTTGGGCACTGCATGAGGGGTCTCAGGAGGTGGCCTGGCGTTGCTGCTGAACCCACTGACTGGAGGTACTGGGCTACAGATAGTGAGTGGGGAGAGACCCCGGGGGATGTGCTGGATCTGAGGGACAAGTGAGCTGATCTCCCCAGTGAGGCCCGAACATTTGGGAAGCTCTGTGAGGAGCTGGCTGGGACCCCAACTTTCCTGGACAGTGGACTGTCATTGCCTGTGAGACGTTGACCGGTGATGAAATGATGAGGGACCTCTATCGCTGTGGAGGGGCCCCTCCCTGCTCTTCGGCTGTGTTGTTCTCCTGCCTGCAATGCAAATGCAGGAGAGTGACTGTGGTTTCCCGCACCCTGCTGCTGAGACTGCCTGTGTTGGAGGACAGTGCCCCTGGTGCCCCCTCCATTTGTGGGTCGCTTTCTTGGAGTGATCCCTGCCTGAGTGAAACTTTCCATTTGCCTGCGGATGGGTGACTTTCCCCAGAGTGTGGTCTCCTTCGAGATGGGGCGCACCAGAACGCTGCAAGAGTCCACGGTGGGCTCTAGATCTGGTCCCGAGTCCACCCCACGCAGGTGGCTCTGCCAGGAGGGGTGGCAGAAAGTGCTGGGGAGGGCTGCTGCTGGGGCACCAGCGAACATCACTCTGGCACAAATTCTGTAGGCCATTAACAAATCCAGAAACTTCCTGGAGCAAAAGATTGAATTGCTTGTAGTTGACCAGGGGATCCTCTGCGAGAACACCGTAAGATGAGCGCTAGAGTTGCGGAGACCGAGGCATTCGCAGTGGCGGTCCCACTGTGCCTAGATGCCCTGGAGACACAGTTGCGAGATCTTACTAGGAGGGTGGACACTCTTGAGAGATGAGTGGAAGATGGAATAACAAGAGGATTGTTGAGCTCCCGGAAAAGGCGGCAGACCAGGACATGATCCCCTATCTGGAGGACTGGTTCGTGTCGATGGTGGCGCCGCAGGAGTTGTCCAAATTCTTCGTACTGGAAAGGGCTTCACCGGGTCAGGCCTGCTGCACTATCGAGACCGGGATTACATCCTGCAACGATCCTGAGAGGTGGGCAGGTTTCAAGTGGACAATGTCCTGCTAGCTATTTTCCCGGATGACACAGTGGAGGTGCAGCAGTGCAGGGTCTCCATCACCAAAGTAACAAGCATTGGCATAGCCAATAGGTCTCGCCTTTGGGGCCTTATAAGTGTTTAGCCAGAGCTATTGACTTTGCCAATGTCTTCAAGCTGTGCTGTAGAGAAGTGTGGCTGCTGTGCAGCATGCTGAAAAGTTATAATAAAAAAGTGTCAGAAGCATTTTTGTTACTTTATATATGACCAAGAAGGCATTATGTAAAACTGAACGACCATATTAAAAAAGTATTTACAATAAAAATTTCCTCAGTTTTCTTTTGTTCTTGCAATGCTGGCAACTTGTTTCTGCCTATTGCAATGGTTGTTTGTTAAAGCTTTTTTTTGTATGAGGGCATAAACAATCGGAGGGTGAAGGTTGGGAACTAGTACCTGTATTATAACACTAGCAGCGGCCAGACGCTAGGGGAGAATCAACAGATGCCAGATTCCGAGAGCAGGCTGAGGTGGTGCTGAGTGATGCTGAGGTGGTGGTGGTGGTGACTGTTGCGGAGACGATGCTGAGGTGATGCTGAGTCATCCTGTGGTGGTGCTGAGTGATGCTGTGGTGGTGCTGAGTGATATTGTCTTGGCGCTGAGTGATGCTGTGGTGGTGCTGAGTGATATTGTCTTGGCGCTGAGTGATGCTGTGGTGGTGCTGAGTGATGCTGTGGTGACCCTGAGTGATGCTGTGGTGACCCTGAGTGATGCTGTGGTGGCCCTGAGTGATGCTGTGGTGGCCCTGAGTGATGCTGTGGTGGCCCTGAGTGATGCTGTGGTGGCCCTGAGTGATGCTGTGGTGGCCCTGAGTGATGCTGTGGTGGTGCTGAATGATGCTGTGGTGGTGCTGAATGATGCTGTGGTGGTGCTGAGCGATGCTGTGGTGGTGCTGAGCGATGCTGTGGTGACCCTGAATGATGCTGTGGCGACGCTGAGTGATGCTGTGGCGGCGCTGAGTGATGCTGTGGCGACGCTGAGCGATGCTGTGGCGACGCTGAGCGATGCTGTGGCGGCGCTGAGCGATGCTGTGGCGGCGCTGAGCGATGCTGTGGTTGCGCTGAGCGATGCTGTGGTGGCGCTGAGCGATGCTGTGGTGACGCTGAGCGATGCTGTGGTGGCGCTGAGCGATGCTGTGGTGGCGCTGAGCGATGCTGTGGTGGCGCTGAGCGATGCTGTGGTGGCGCTGAGCGATGCTGTGGTGGCGCTGAGCGATGCTGTGGTGGTGCTGAGTCATCCTGTGGTGGTGCTGAGTCATCCTGTGGTGGTGCTGAGTGATGCAGTGTTGGCCCTGAGTGATGATGTGGTGTCGCTGAGTGAAGCTATGGTGGTGCTGAGTGATGCTGTGGTGGCGCAGAGTGATGTTGTGGTGCTGCTGAGTAATGCTGTGGTGGCGCTAAGTGATGCTGTGGTTGTGCTGAGTAATGCTGTGGTTGCACTGAGTGATGCTGTGGTTGCACTGAGTGATGCTGTGGTTGCACTGAGTGATGCTGTGGTTGCACTGAGTGATGCTGTGATGGCGTTGAGTGATGCTGTGATGGCGTTGAGAGATGTTGTGTTGGTGCTGAGTGATGCTGTGCTGGCTCTGATTGATGCTGTGCTGGCTCTGATTGATGCTGTGGTTGCGCTGAGTGATGCTGTGGTGATGCTGTGGTGATGCTGAGTGATGCGGTGGTGTTGCCGAGTGAGAGATAGAGTGAAGATATAATGCCCAATTAGAGAGGGTGGTGAGAGAGAAAGAGAGAGAAAGGGTGTACATGTTATGTTATGTTATGTTATGTTAATGAAACTTGTAAAGCGCAGCTGCTGCCCAAAGGCGTCCTAGAATAAAGAGTGGAGCGGGATAGAGAGAGAGAAAGAAGGGGAGAGAGAGTGAATGAAGGAGTTTGAAAGAGAAACAGATAAAGGGGTGAGAGAGAATGAAAGGCTAAAAAAGATAGAGGGGAGAGTTAATTAAGTAGAGAGAGAATTAGAGAGGGGAGAGAGAAGGAGAGAGACAATAAGAGTGGGGGGTGTGGAGTTTAAATAGAGTGAAGAAGTGACGCAGAAAAAGTAACCTTAAATATAGCTTTGTGCTTTGCGCGAATAAATATAAAAAAAAAAAAACAGAGTGAGACAAAAATACTGGTAATTAGGCTGTGACTCCCAATATAAAACAAATAGCGTTATAAAAGTAATATTTCTAACTAGACAAAAAAAGCTTGCATTTCAATGCTAATCGCTGTTGTTTTTCATGTGACTGTAGTCCAGGGCGTCAGTTGGTAATGTGAGCTGCTGCTGCGATTGAAACATCAGAGTCCAGAGAGTTAATGAGCCATGACGAGGAAATGAGGAAGAGATAGGAAACCCAGATGGCAGCTGCGCGGTGTGCACGCCATCGTGAACGCAAGCTGGTCGCCAGCCGAAAGCCAGTGGGTTTGCACTTCCAAAACCCGCTTACTAAAACTCTCGGCCAGACCAGCGCAAGCGCTGGTGCAGGCCGAGACCTAAAAAGGGCACTTATATTTGGGACCTGGCCCTCAGACTTCCTATGCTTTATGCTCAATCATTGGAAGTGGGGAAACTGCTGGCTACCTTTCTGTAGGCCCTGATTGTTTTGGTGCCCAAGCCGGTGGGGGGAGGGGATCGTTCTAAGGTAGGGACACACCGACCATTATCGATGGTAAACATTGATTATAAGATACTAGTAAAATATTGATGGGTTGGTAACATGATCATCTGGCGACTCTCAGCCATGGCGATCAGAATGGTTTTATCCTGTAGAGCAACACCTCATACAACATCCATAGATTGTTTCGCCTCCTGGATGAGACGCCGGAGGAATATGCCTGAGGCGCCCTGGCCCTTTAGGTAGATTTGTACAAGGCTTACGACACGCTGGGATGGTCTTATTTGAAGGAGGTGATAAGAAGAATGAACCTCGGTCCACAGTGGTGCCGATGGATTGCCCTTTTGTATGCAGATGCACGGGCTCGTGTGCAGGTGGGAGATGGCATCTCTGAGTCCTTTGGGGTGTTCCGGAGAACGTAACAGGGATGCCCCCTTTCACCAATGCTTTTTGTGTTGGTGGTGGAACCTTTTGCCAGTATAATGATGATTGACAGCATCCCCTGGGGGATTCCTTTGCACAATGAAGTGCACATAGTATCCTTGTATGCTGACGACATGCTGATTTATCTGCGACACCCTGACTTGGGTATACTGTGGTGCATGTCTGTGTTGGAGGACCTGGGTGAAGCATCGGGTCTTATGACCAACTGGGAGAAAACATAAGCCTTCCCCTTGTTCCCGGGCTGGATCGATGCTCCCCGTTCTGTAACGGACTGACACATCCAATAGGCAGGTCGAGATGCTCGGGATCTTGGGGGATTTGCTGAGCCCCAGTGCAGGGGTGCCCTTGTGGCTTGGCTGTTGGGACAGACTCTGAGGGGAGCTCCGTCGTCGCGACTTTTGACCTTCGCGATGAGGTGCTGGAGGGCCTTGGTGATGAGTTTACATGATCCGGTGCTTTATGCCCCAGCGATCCTCCTGGTGGGACTTCCTACCTGTAGGGTGGTATACTTCAGGGAGCGCAGACTGGAACAGTGGCTTGAGGTGGTCATAGAAACTGTGGTGACTTCTATGCAGAGGGCACTAAGCGCACGCTGGACTCCTTAATGCAGAAAGATGGCCTCCCTGGTGCTCAGTTCCTCAATAAACATATGGTCCGGTGGGGGAGGCCATGCGGAGGCTGTGGGCTGGGGGTCCGGCGGAGTCCGGGACACATGAGTTCCTGTAGGTCCTTCTGACCTTTGCCATGGGTGCAAGCTGGTCTCGTGGCTAGAAATGATCACGGAAGACCTCCCTCGTAGATGTGAGTGGTGGGAGACAGCATTGGGCAGGAGGCTCCAGAACTGGGAGTGGAAACTGGCTATGGAGCAGGTCCACAAGTTTTGTGTAACACCCACTTTAAATAAACACAATTTAATCACATACGTACAGTTTATCTGAATCCCCACAGAATAAATGTTATACAGTAGGCGGAACACATGCAGTGCCCTAGATGAGCCCTGAGAGATGCTGGGTTTCTACACTTGGTTTGGGAAAGCCCTGAGATTAGGTGATTCTGGAGTGCAATGATCACTGACGTGGAGCGCGCGCTGGGTGTGAGTGATGTTGGTGCCATGGCCGTTTGTTTGCTAGGCGTCTATCTGCAGAACAAACTGCACAGGGTGTGGGACAGGTTCCTTGACCTAGCCATGGTCTTGGCAAAACAGGAAATTGCCCTACATTGGAGGTGACGGGAGCCCCCACCCACGCACACTCGCTGGTGCTCGTCTCTGGAGCTGTGGGCCAGGTCAGAGGCTGCGGCTCTGTAGAGTGAGGAGAGGTGGGGGGTGTGGAGACAGGCCAATTGCGGGTCTCTGGGTCGAAGTGATGGTGGCCTTTCTGGCTAATGACGAAGAGGAGATCCTAACCCTTGATCATGGCGGTACGTGAGGGCCTAGGCTCAGGGTTGGAATGGTAAGCAGGGCAATGGCCGAGGGGCCGGTATCCGAGTTCCAGCTGTGGGTCCCTTTTTTGGGCAGCCTGGGGGCCGATTTGGGCAGTGTCTGTGTTGTTCGGGTGCTTCCAGCGGCCCAGTGGGTGCCTGAGTGGCCTTTCTGGAGGCAGATGGGCGTCCATTACCTCCCTTTTATCAACGGGCAGAGGTGTCACTCCCTTTCTCTCGCTGGGCCGCCCCATTAATGTATACATATTGAGCGGGGGCAGGGGGCCTGAGCAGAAGTGGCCTCACTTGTTTTCAGGTGTGTTTCACCAGTGTGAACTAATCTGTGCATTTTTTTTTAATGTAAGTAAAGTTAAGACTGACTGACTGACTGAAAAGTATTTATAAAGCGCACTAATGCCGAGGCGTCTTGGCGCTGAGTGATATGTAATGCCCATGGCCGACACATTCAGGGTTGTGAGAAGAGCCATGTTTTAACTTTCCTCCTGAAGACCGATCTGTTAGGCAAAGACCTCAGGTGTGTGGGCAAAGAATTCCAAAGTTTGGATGCCAGAAAAGAGAAGCGTTTACCTCCACACCTTACTCTCTTTATCTTTGGAAGTTGTAAGAGATCAAGTGATGCTGATCTTAAAGCTCGTGTGGGAACGTATCGAGAAAACAAGGTTTGCACATCCTTGGATCCTCCACCAAACAAGGCTTTATGCACCATGCATAGGGACTTAAAGTCAACCCGTCGCCGTACTGGGAGCCAGTGAAGTTGTTTTATACCGGTTGATGTAGGATGGTGTTTAGGTAGATTAAGCAATACTCTCGCATGCCTCTGTCAGAGATCCCCCTCCTTCTTTTTTTATAAAACTTCGCCGAAGCAGTGTTTTGCAGAAAGGCAATATGCACATGTGGGACACTTTTTTTTCGCGCCCCAGGCCAATTTTTAATCGCAATCCAACCCTGTCTAGGCGAGACAGGACTTGGAGTGGGAACCCACCATCTTTCCCTGAACTCTACAGACGACCACACCTTATGCGCAGTCGCGGCTCGCATTTCTCGCGGGGGTTATCGCGCGAGGGGGGGTAAAATAAAACTTACCTGACCGGTCTTGCGCCGCCTCTGCTCCTGGGCCGGGTCCGCGTTTTCCTGCTCCTAAACAGGAACATGCATGCTCCTTCCCCTCCTTAAAGCCAATCACAACGCTGCAATGGCAGCGTTGTGATTGGTGTGGAGTCCTGGACAGCGCCCAGCCGGGCACCTGTATGGAGGCCATTTTCTCTATGTAGGCTGCATGCAGCCTACATAGAGAAAATGTAGAGTGCGCATGACTGCTTTGGTTGGCCCCAGGGCCGACCAAACAGTCAGGGTACTCAGAGTGGTGCAAGCCACTCCTCCCCGACCCGCCCACCCCCAACCAGGCATATCCTCCCGCCCGCCCCCAATCAGGCATACCCCTGCCTTCTGCTTTCTCGCAGTGCGAGAAGCAGAAAATAAAATGGTATTTAAAATACCATTTTATTTTCTGCTTCTCGCACTGCGAGAAAGCAGTGGGTCGGCACTCCTCCGCCCTAATGGAGGAGCCGCCCCCTGCATTAGATGGTGCTGACCGGACGCTCCTCACCCCGGCTTCCCTGAGACGTCCTCTTTTCTTTGACCACCCTCTCTTCCGAAACCGTTGCACGATTGGATAAGGGTTGATGATTATGCCTGTCACGTGTTGAGTCAAGTTTTGTATTCTTTATCTGTTTCTTTACTCAACTTCGTTGTCCATGTGTGGGTCTCTCCTCTATGTGGTCGGCCACGCGCATTCCCCCACCTGGGATGGGAATGGAGTAATTCTGATTGTTTGTGATGCAGTGTGTGACTGCCCCCACTACTCAACGATGTATACCTCTTGATGGGAGTGGGCAACGTCACCTGACTACCTTGTACCTTTTGAGTTATGCCTCCGTACGACGGGGCGTGCCTGCCCTGACCTGACCTGCTTTTGTATTTGACGAAATGCCACTATAGAAACATTTTAAAAAAAACACCATTAATAATGATACTGTTAACCGAGTGGCAAGTACTAGTTCAGTTTGTAGCATATCCAGATCAGTTTGTAGCATATCCAGTAGGCGCCTGCAGTCCCCTGGGGCATAAGGACAAGCCTCTATCCAGGGCTTTAAGTGGGCCGGGTCTGTCCGGGTCTGAGCACCGGCAGTTATTTTCAGGGGGCCTCGAAACGGGTCTCTATCGGGCTCTATTTTCGGGCCTCGCAGAGGTAGTCCGTTTTCTTTTTTTTTTTTCTTGCACCAAACGTATTTTGCTTTAGCTGGAATTGCCAGGCTAGATCCTGAGGCCGCTGACCTTTGTGCACGCTGTAGACAGGGTCTGATTGGGAAGGCGGGCTTTCGGGCATGGGGCGATGGGCTGGTGCTTCAGGGGCACCTGTGGGCCGTTTTTTTAGCCTCTGTAAACTGGCACAATAGACCTACTGTCTTCTCCAGGCCACTATAATGAGGCGCCAGCATCACGGGATCTCTCCTGACCCTCTGTAATTTGAGGCTGGGAGCTGGGTGTTGCTCTGGCCTTTGGGGCTTTCTGGCCTCGGCCCCCTGCCTCGTGGGGCCTGCCTGTCCAAATGCAGTGTCATCCCCTGCCGGGCCATCACCTTCAGGTTATGGGGGCAATGGGGAGGGTGTGAATAGGCAGGGGCCTACATGGGCGAGGCTGAAAGGAGAGGTGATTTTATGGCCATTGTCCATTCTCACCTCAGTCTATGGTGGGCTGGCATGGGGTAAGAGAAGCGGCCTCCCAAGAGGCCAGGTGTTGTCACCTCAGCCCCAGTGTCTTTTAGGCCTTGTTGCTGGGTGCAGGGCTTAAATGACTGGATATGACATTAAGATTAACCCTGAATCGCTGCACAAAATGTGTGCCTAGAAAAGTACACAAAGCACTGAGTGGAACAGTGTCAGTGCTGTAAACTAGCATTTACAACAATAGTTAAATGAACACTGCAGCACAGCAAGATGTCAGCGAGACATAAAGCAAGTGCACATGTGGTAAAACCAGATGGGCCCCTGATTCTAGGAGTAACTGACTAAAGCAGAATGAAACTATTATATCATGAACTGAGCGTCACCTGCAAATCGTGAGCTCCTGTAAGACAAGCTTCGTAGATCTAATTATCAGAGGCTCCTATGCTGTCCGACAGAAAGGATGTTATGCAGCTACAGAAAGTGGTTCCTGAGCCAGTGTGTTTTTAGAAGATATTTGATGCACACACAGGAGGGGTGTTCCTTACTTTGTGAGAGTTGCCTGCGAAAGGTCTGTGCAATTTGCACTTCTTGAAAAGTGGTGTACAGTTTTTTAAAAATGTTATTGTTATTTTTTTAGGATTGCGGGTCTCAAGAACGTGCAGGCATAGATAACTTTAGAGAATGGTAACTGGGAGTCTTTATTGTGTATCCAGATTTCTCTTTTTTTTGTCATAACGCAACATTTGTGGCTACATCGAGGCGCTGAGAAGGGCAAGGGGTGGCACTGTACAAAACAGAATACATAACACATCAGCCCTTTGTATTTATAAAGAAGACATCGATGCACAGAGGGGGCTTCACCCAGCACATTTTCAGATTCTGTTCTCCACAGCCTTGAGTGGTCGAGGGATGTTGCTAAACCAGAAATATGAGTGCCCCAGCAGAACTCACTTATAGCGCATATACCTCTTGGGAAACATGAGAGAAAGTTGTGAGTGGACTGTTTTCCACTGTTTGAGATTAACACTATTAATGAGTTTTCGTACATTTTCAAGCCCAGAGCCGCAACTGAAACTTAAAAAATAAAACTCTCTCTATTAACAAGAAATAACCAGACAGATTCTACAAAAGCTGGGCAATAATATTAAAGAGAACTCTTTATATTAAAAAAAGTCCCTAATCCATTTAAACATATTTTTTCAGGTTTTTTTAGTTTTACTATCAGTCACAGAGAATTAAGGCAGCTTTAGAACACATTTTAAAGTGCTTTCGCCTTACGTTGACTACTTAAAGTACATACTTGTCAGATGAAAAAATACCGGTTTTGGGTGATTTTCTTCCATTTGGTACTGTCCAGGTGGCAACCGTAGCCAGATCAAGTGTTGTGGCCGTAGGCTATTTTATTTCTCCTCGCCAGCATGCAGTGCTTCTAGTAATGATCAACCATAGAGGGTTCTGGCCCGTAATCAGTAAGGCTAGGCCAATCTATAAACTTCTAGTAATGTCACTGGCTCTAGAAGCTTTAAAATATTTATTTTGACAAACATTTCACAAAAAATTAGTCAAATGAGACTAACGAGATGGTGATCCATGAAAGGGACGATCCGGGAAAGTGGGCCACTTTTTGGGAGTGCCCGGGCCAAATTGTGATCCCAATCCGACCCTGGCTGTAGATCCTTTCATGCAGATTTTTATCATATGATGCGGGACTGTGGGGAAGTATCACAGTTTAGGACAGAAAGTCCTCTCTTTAATTAATGACTTTTCAGGCACCTATCTCCGAGTCATTCTGAGTAAAGCTTTGTTTGTTGGGTAAGTTACGTAGAACTAAGGATAATAAAAAAACTTGTAATTTCATAGATTTAGCGCCTTATTTTTGGTAAGCGTAAGATTGCGATCCTGCAACCAGCCTCCAAACACACACAGCCGCACTCGAGTACTTCACAGGTCTTTAAAAGACCATTTGCTTGTTAATGAGGCTTTGATGCTTTTCACCCCTTTGTAGAGCCCCTGCAGCTCCACTCTGCCTATTGCTTGAAGAATTAGCCCCCCGAAATGTTTTCTTAGCCCCCACCCTCGAAATTTGACTCTACTTGCACCTCTGGGGAGGGTGTATGGCGTTATCCATACATATCTTTATTTAGACCACGCCCCTACTTGAATAGGCCACACCCCTTTAAGAGGTTTGCCCCGCCCCTTTTAGAGCACCCCCAGTTTTTTTTCTCCCACTTAAAGCCCTGCCTCTATCACATGCCAGTGAGCACCAGCTGAACTCAGGACCGCCCCATATCTGTAAGGCAGACAGACTAAGTGAAATTGGAGGATTATTAAAGTGTGAAGAAGTATCTCTCCTGAATACTGCCCCCCCCCCCCCCCCGTCCCCACTTTCTTGAGAAGCAGAGGATCCTGGGAGCGCAGGTCAGGGAACGGTGCGCGCGCGGCCCAGCATCTGCAGCGCTCGAGCGCAGGCCTAAATCTCGTTGATTTATCAGCTGCCGCCGGTTAATGAGAAATGAGTATGCTGGTAATTGCAGCTCCTCGGCCAGAGCTGGTCTTTCTTCCTGTCAATGTTTCTGCCACCGACAGGCCGCCGATCACCTCCCGTGCATTGGGAATGTTATTATCCGCACACCGACTCTCCTCGACAGGACAAGGAGCGGTTGGAGTAACTCTGATAAAGGCTGCCTTCTCTGTCGTTGGCCTATGTTCTAGCTGCCCGGTGTTTCTTGTCTCTGTAAGACATAACATCAGGAGGTAAATCCCTCGTATGAGAATATCATTTGACTCTGCCACCATCTTCTACTGTTTTCAATTAGGCACTATACCCACATTCCTTGGGGCCATGATCTACTTGGGAACATCCTAGGCAGGATGGGTGAAAGCAGGGCCACAGGAATTATGCTGCAGGGGAGGGCCAAACAATGCGGCAAGGTTGAAATTATGCAGCAAGAAAAGGCAAAGTAGAATGTGGCACGTTTTGTGCTATTATAATTTATTTTGTTTGTAATTTTTACATTTGTTGACACTGTCTGGACATAGGTTGCACCTCACTGGTACCCTTTTGACACTTAAATATAGCAATAAGCAGCAGAAATGTGACCAGTCAACCGTTGCAAAGATGTGCAGGGATACACGTGTGGCTTCATTTTTTGTAACTATTGAACCGTTTGAGCTAGAAACAGTTTTTTGTTGTTGAAATCTTCAGAATATGCTGCAGATGATGGATTGTAGGTCAAATGCGGCAAATCCATAATTATTGGGAAAGCATTGCGGCCGCACAATCGCATAATTCCAGTGGCCCTGGCTGATAGGAATTTTGTCTGCCTTGGTGGGGAAAACGTTTGCTCTCAGCCAACAGTCGATATGGGGCCATATTTGATGGCGGCGCCGTCTGTGAACGAATACTCTTAATTACCAGCACTCCAAGTCTGCTCTTCAGCTTCTGGGGCGAGAGCCTGAAACATGGCTTTCTTCATTAGCTTCTGAAGGAACTTTGTAGATGTTGCAGGCTCACAGAATCGGAGCGTCTCAGAGATCCTACTTCTTCATAGGACAAAGCTGGGTACGTTTGCATTGGCCCGGGGTGGGTGTTCTGTTCCTGTTGGCTGGAGGGGTCTGCACATGCCAAACGAGGTGCTTCTTCATAGACATAGCAAATGTTAGGGTTGGAGCTGAGAAGGGACTGCCTAGGTGCCCTTTATTAGTGAATATACCCCTGCTTGAAGCCAGAGCAGTAGTTGAGAAGTTGCTTAGGCATCAATTCACCAAAATTACAGAGCGGGCACAAGTGACTTGGTGCACCGTTTGCCCCTAAGTGACATTGCAGGATTGGCACATGCCCTATTCTTGGCCCCGCAGCATAATACTGTTCACTGCTTAAGGGCCATGCTCAAAGCAAGCAGGGAAATTACAGACAGTAAGCCGGGTTCGTCGAGTTTTGTGTCCTTTCTATATTCGCTGAAAAGAGTACCAGGGGCAGCAGAGGGCAAGCAGTGGGTGACATCGCCTTCGCCTGGCTCCATTTACTTGATGTCCATGAGAGTTGGTAGACTTGGCATGCAGCACTTTGTAAGACACCTGTATAGGAATTGAGCCTGCGTAAGATGGTGGAGCTTCGCTTAGGCAGCCATGTTTAGAGTCCCCCCGGATGCCTGCTAATAACAGCCACAGTGTGGACCATGCGTGGAGGAGCATAGATGAGGGCAGAGGACCTGAAGACCTTGAGCTGCTCCCCTCCTGCTGGCTGTCTGACCTCCCCGGGCCTGGAGTCCCAAGGGTAAGGGATCCTTTAAGACCAGGCTTCAGTTTGTTTGCTGTACTCTCTGACGGGAGGGGCGCGCCTCCGCCAGCAGCAGCATTTGTTAATCTGCTAATTGGCAGAAGGGGTAGGTGAGACATGCTATTGATGGCTTGGTCCAGCTGATCAATACTGTTGAGCAGAGGGATAGGACAAAGCAGCAGGGCTGTGTAATCAAGGGCAGTGATTGCACATTAATGATGTGAGATGGCGCTTGCTCTCTGTCACGATTCTTGGAGGGGGGGTGTGGGGACAAGAGACAGTGGTCATCGGCTCAGAGGTGTCCTTGTTGTATTGGATTTATGGAGCAGCTACTGATTTGCATGAACAATAGTGCAACTTGTTGGCCCAATGCTTACTTGTGTGCTTTGATATGCATGAAAAATAATACAACTCATAGGTTGAATTAGTTCTTAGTTTGCAATAAAAAAAAAGTGTAGATGTCAACAAATATTCTTAGGAGGGCACCCATGCACTGGAAGGAAAGGCTCTGGATTGCAAAGGCTGTGCAAGTCACATGGCTGTAACTCTAAACTCCGTAGAGTATTGAGCACAAGTCATACACCCAGAATTTGTTTAAAAAAAACTGTGGGTGCACCTAGCTACTTTGCATTGATAATGCTGCACGTCGGAAATAGTCATACCTCAAAGTTAATTGGGAGGGATGTGTTTCGCAGCCTGTCAGTTAAATATTCCGCGCTCTCACCCATGGAGCATTCTGTACAGTATGTAGCTAGGAACATGAATTTACGTTGCTCACAAGGATCTAGACTGTTTTTCTTTCATGTCTTAATTTGAAAACACTTAGTTGGGGATAAATTGGATTTTAATAAAAATGCCAACCAGGGTTGATATAGAAGGCTAGGTAGCTAACTGCTTAAAGTGCATGATCTGAAGTTTACAAATTCAAATTCCACCCAGGCTGGCTCCGGCTTACATCCTTCATAAGTCCAAAATTGAGTGACATTAAATTGGATAACAGATACACTTGTTATTTTTAGCAGTACGAAACTGTAAAAGTGTTGTATGAAGCGCCATCCATCTGATGTTATTTTTATTATGTAGTTGAGGAGTGTGATCCAGCGCTAACAATAAAAATAATTCTCCTATTATGCTTTGGTCATCCAGGTGCAATTATTTCTCTAACACACACATTATATCCATATGACGGTGGGGCCCATAACACCGCATATACATTCACTTACTCATTTGTTCCCTGGATTTCCTCCGTCATGAACCTAGGAGAAAAACGATTCGCTGGAAGGAGACGGGATACCTCTTTTATAATGACATAATATTTCTCATTTGCTTTTAAGGTATTCCGCTCATTGGTCGATGGACCAACTAGTAGGAATCAGTTGATGGTGATTAAGACCAGCTCAATCACAATAAACTCTTTAACATTTCATTTTTAATCATTGAGCTAAAGAATCACTGAGTCATTTGTTTAAAGAATGATAAAGTTTATATAAAGTTTTGAATGCAGGAAATGAGGTTAAGCTTATTATTTAGATCATTACATTTATCATCAATATAAGAATAGTTTGAAATTGCAAGGCATTTTTATTAGACGGAAAAATGAGGTTATCATAATAAGAACTCTATAGATGAATCTATCTATCTGGGGAAAAACCCTAATAATTCTAATAAAATCTATCAAGAAAAAGTTCTCCTAAAGCAGCATCTTTATACTCAACTGGAAAAGGAAAATAACAGCAGCAGCATCAGCTCGTCAGCATCAGCAACCGCAACTTCTCCCATCTGCAGCATCTAACTCACGCAGCATCTAACTTCTGCAGCATCTCCCTCAGCACTCGAACAGCATTCTAACCCCGCCCACCAAGAGTAGGTCTTCTTATACCCTAATTCTAGCTTACAGCATAAAATGTTTCTTCTTCATGGCGCGATTCTTTCTCATTGGTCAAAACTCCAGGCCCATATACATTTTAATCAAACTTCCTGGTCTTAACCAGTTCCGTGTGGAATGTCCATGCAAGCATCGTTTCCCACAGTTCATGCAATTGCTCATCCGTTTCGATCAGTCCAAATTGTATCTTTTTCTGTTACATTTTGTGTAATACAGTTCCGTCTATTGATTCAGTCGGGCTTCTCACGCTTCTTGCTGATCATCTTGGCACACAACAGCTCAGAAGGGTCACAACAGCCTTGACCATACTTTCATCTTAGCCTCTCAGCATCAGCGCGTGATCATCCCTTTTCCACAGCCTCTCGCCTCTATCACATGGTCTCCCGCTCATGCGTACTCTAGCAACCTCGCGGCCATTTTATATTGCTGCTCGACAGGCCTAAGCGCACTATTTTCAAAGATAAACAAAATATTGTTAAAACAAAGAAATATAACCCTTTCGTTTCCCTCCCGTCTTTCTATGTACCCCAATTAGGTATTACCTAGCAAAAAGCAACATATAAAGCTGTCCCTTACTTACCATCGCTTTATTTTGCAACCACACGTTTTATTTAAAGCACAGATCATGCGTTTATTATTGAATTAGTACGCAAATGTTATGTTATGTTAGACACGTAAACAATTATAAGTTGATTAATTTGCACACGGAATGGCGTGTTACCTTTAACCCTTAACATATAACATACATGGTTGGTTATTTACTTAAACGAACATGTTTATTAATTGTTTTACGAAAACATTAGGAGGTTAAAAAATGTTCAATTACCCTGCTCCATCAAGTGAGATGGAACATCTTATGCGAAAAAACTAGCGACAAAAGGCATCTTTTCTAGCATGTTGATATACAGAACACAATAATAAAAAGTGTACATGTATCAGTCATGTCATCATTGCAGGTAGAGGCGCTCCCCACGCCTCCCTATTTAAAAACTTTTTTGAGTATTTAATTCACAGTTTTTAACCATTTTAGGGGTTGTGTTGGGAGGAAGGGGGTTTATTTGAATTTTGCACCACACTTGAGACCTACACTTCGGTCCACCGCAGTATCACTGTTCGTGCGGAAATGGATAGGCACATTGCGATCACTGCCCCACTTCCTGGTTGAGCCGCCATTTTGGAGATCAGCGCTGTAGGCAAGCCCGTCTGCGCCTGGATGGTGCCAGGGGCCAGGACACCTGGTGGTTTGGAGCTAATCCCTAGGCATTACTCTAGATGGGATCTCTTGGAGTTTGAAAAGGCACTGCCTAGTGCCCGTCAGCATGTTTTAGACCTTGCAATGGCAGAAACATGCTGTAAGAACTGCAGGTTTTTACTTGGGAATTCGCTAATTACTAGCACAGAAGTCAAAGTAACTCAGCACCCTTGAACGTTTTTTGCGATTAATTGCAGGTCATTAGTCAAACATAAAAATTAGGTGCATGCGTTTTTGGAAGAGCACCTGCCAGATGCAGTCTTGTAAAAAAGATTATCTGGCAGCTTTAAAAGTCTGGAAGGTGAGAGCCGTGACCCTTCGATTTTCATTGGAACTGCTTTACACGCAGATCTAGCAATAGCGCGTACAGGTATAAGCGCTGACTAAAAATCGGACTTGTTTTTTCGTTACTAACAGAGTCCGGGGATACAGAGACGTTTTAAGGCATGGGCAAAGTGGGCTCTGGCCCTGGGCCCCAGCCTTTCAGGGGGGCCCTGATAGAGCCAGCTCTGTTCTGCAGAGGCTTTCCCTGATGACCTTGAATAATTTTTAAACAGATTGGTGTAAATAGCGTTTTCCTGTCCTTTGGTCCTAATGTGGGTGATGTGTGAGAGTCTATTACAGACATTTTGCAGACAAATGTTTTGTTTATATTTCGTGCAACATACATAAAAAAAAGTTTCTTTTAGATCAAAACAAGACCTCACATATGAGAAATGGGGGTGCAAAGAGATTATTTGCAGTAATATTACTGAGCTTCTGCTGTTACAATATTGAAACCACACCTCACTGTCCCTGATTATTAGATGTGAACACATTTAGAATGTGGACCAGTGTGCCTCTGCACTGTCAGTGACGTGGTCAAAGAGGGCATGAAAGAGTTGAAACTGGATCATAAATTCAAAGCTTTTCCGAACAGGGGCCCCCAAAATAATTTTGGCCCAGGGCCCCCAAAAACCTTAAGACGTCCCTGCGGGGATATGGTCAATCCAGACCTTGTCAGGAACCAGCGAGCTATTGAATTCAGATAACAAAAATTTAAGCCTCAGGTACAGTGACCATTGGCTTCCCGTACTCTTCACTCGGTGATAGTCAGTAATTTTCAGCTTGGTGAAAGTTTGTGTTTCGTTTTTGTAGGTCAATACATACCAAACGCACCAGGGCATTAGCAGCAAGCCTCTTACACTATCTACAATTTCTCTCAGTTAAGTGTCTGATAAGCAGTTTTGTTAGCTATCTTGCTAACATTCGGACTATCGTGTGCACAATTGTATTTGACACAACTTCTTCACGTCGTCGAGATGCAATATTGAGGGTATAAAATTGAAGTTGATGACGGAGTCAGTATATCCGCATTACTATGTACACAACTCCCAGAGCCACGACTAACACATGTTAATGAGTTTCAGGATCGAAGTGCATGATATGCATGTTTCCCACGTGATCTGTTGTTGTTGGGACCACTTTATTGAGGCAACATTCTAGATTGTTTTAAGTTTGTATTTAAGATGAATTAATTACGTCAGTTCCTTCCTGTATATATTAATAAGTGGATTTATTGTTCATGTTTACAGCACCCCTGAAGAAGGGATAGATTTATCCCGAAATGCATTGGGAATACCTTGTGAGAGAAGAAGAATTTTGTTTATAGTCTGTTCATTGTGCACATGTACTGTTAATATTGTATATGTTGTTATTTGAAGCCAATCAATCCATCATAAACGATGATTTTTGCATTAGCGGAGAGGAATCCGCAGAAAATAAAAATACAATAAATGGCATATTGATGCATGAATAGTATGTGTAAAGAGTTGATACTAAACAGTGGAAAAATTTCTGAAACTATGTAGGAAGCAGTGCGGAAAGGGCCAAGTGTATTATTACACTTGCAACTTAATTAGCTTTAAAGTCTACCACTTTAGTATTAAGAAAGCCCGGTGGGACTAATACACTGATAAAATTCAGTCTGCCTAAAGTTCTGCTCATTACATTTTCGCTGTTGTGAAGTCACCCTCATCACTAGCTCCAGTCTCAGCATCGATTGCACCTTTGGTGGTGGGATGTAATGTCCTACTACAGTTATTTTTCAGAAAGGTAGCAAAGTTATGTGATTCTTTTCCGGCAAAAGCCAGAGACGCTGAAGGTATGAGTGCCCGGTTTGATTGTTTGGAGAACAATGCTGGGCGGATGAACTTCAGGCCTATTGAGCCTGAGGAGATCGCTGCACTAGTTGCTTTGGTGAAGTCAAGTTCGCTGCTGGACCCAGCATCTCTGACCATCTTGGAAAGATGTGTGGAAGTGATCTACCCAGTTTTAGGGGATCTGGTGAACTGCTCCCTGTCCTCGGGTCAGGTACCCAGGCGATGGAAGCATGTGGTGGTATTTTCGCTGTTGAAAAAACCTCTGTTGGATCCCACTAACCAGCAAACTATTGTCTGGTCTCATTACTACCACTGTTCTCCAAGGTCATGGATAAGTTTGCTAACAAACAGCTTTCGAGCTTTGTAGATAGCCATGACTTGCTACACAGGACTCAATCTGGTTTATCCATCAGATTTTGGACGTGGGCGACTCTGCGGCACTACTATTGTTGCATCTCAGTACCGCAATCGACGCTGTGTTCCATAACATCTTGATTGAGAGACTCTGGAACTGTGGTTTGGGCCATAAAATGCTGAGCTAGATCGCCTCTTTTTTTTGCAGGGGCGCACCTTCTAGGTGTCACAAAACCTTATCAGTCAGAAGTGCTTCCACTGAAACAAGGAGTGTCGCAGGGCTTCTCCTTGAGCCCAACTTTGTTTAATGTGTACATGCGACCGCTGGGGAAGATCATCGAATGCTATGGATTTACCATCATCTCATATGCGGATAACATGCAGCTTATCACGCTGTCACAGAATTTGTCCCAGATGGCCTCTGCTCTATACCACTGCCTTGCAGAATTTGCTAGGTAGATGGCTTTGAATTGCCCCAAGCTGAGCGCTGGGAAGACGGAGGTTCAGACTTTGGGCAATCAGTCAAACATCTGGTCCACTGAATGGCGGCCCATGGAGTTGGGCCCAGAACCTGTCCTCAAACCCAAGGTCAAGAACCTTGGTGTTTTGGTTTGATGAAAAAATTTCTTTTGACAGTCAAATCACTGCAGTGGCAGGAAAATGTTTTGGACTGCTTAAGATGCTGAGAAAAATCCTGTGCCTTATGCCAGAGTTGGCAAAAAAAACTGTTGTTAAGACCTTGATCATGTCAAAGCTTGACTACTGTCATGATTTGTATCCTGGAGTCACACAGGGGCGGATCAAGAGACTTCAGAGAGTGCAGAACTCTGCTGCACGTCTTCTATTGAACTTACCTAAGCATGCGTCGATTGGGCTGCGCTTAAGAAGCTGCATTGGCTTCCGGTGAAGCAGAGATCATCTTTCAAAGCCTTGTGTTATTGTCACAAGGCATTTGCGAACAAAGGGCCTCATTGCCTTCAATCTTTGGTTAAACCACATGCACCGTTGAGAAATCTAAGATCAGCAGGGGAGATGTTAGTGACTGTTCCCAAGGTGAAGAAAGTGCACACTGGTGGGAGATCTTTTAGTTATTTGGTGCCGAAATTGTAGAATGCTTTGCCCCTGAGAGTTCGACAGGCTCAATCGGAAGAGCTTTTTAAGAAAAAACTCAAAACCTGGTTCTTTAGCTCGGGATTCATGGGGGTTTAATAGTTGCATTTAGGCATGCAGATACCTGTACCCAGTGCTGGGACACCTCGCATGAGGTAGCTCCGCACTTTAGAAATTGCATTATTATTATCATTGCATAGATGTGCACCTGATTGGGCAAATATGTTGTTACATTTTCTTGCGAAGTCATCACTTGGTAACTCCCCCAGTGTGAATTTAACATAAAGTAGTGTAGAGCAGATTGGGGGCTGATACATGATTCCAACACCGAGCTCACTGCCCCTGAAACTATTATTAGCAAGGAAATTAGGGGCTTTATGTGTCAGTAAGATGTGGTCTGAGTCACTGCTCCGATCTCATTCATAATAATTCGTTTTAACTAAAAGACCCTCTCTGTAGGGGGAGAGCCAAATATTGGGAGGGTCTAAACTAAAATAAAGGGCTGTTATAGTCTGAACCAGAGTAGGGACAGCGCACTGTGCCCAGAGAGAAAACGTCACTTAGTGTCTCTCTTAATGACTTGTCTGGATTGGCTCAAATCTTTATCCAGTACATCAAAGGCTTAAGTTGACATGACGGGAGACACAAAATATATAGACCCAACTCTTGGTGAAGTAGTGCGCATAAAGCTTTGGGAATTTACTGTAGTGATTGAAAAAAACAACTGTGGCGAGACAATACACACAGTTTTCCCAAAGCTGTGCTACATAGACAGCACTACTCAAACATCTAGGACGCTATCATGTGAAATGAGATGGGGAGTACTCAATTAGGATAATTCTTTTCATCTTTTTTGGCTGGTTGGTGGCTCAAATAGATGATGGGCTAGAGCAGTCGTATATTATCACTTTAGTCAGTGGGAAGTGGCAGTTTGTCGCTGGAACTAAAAGGAATGTGCTGCTCTTGGCAAGAAATGTAGCAACATTTGCTGACATTTTAAAATAATTGCACACCACAACAGAATACTACACAACAACACAAAGTAATATAACAATACAACAGACGCATAATGGCGCATAAGACAACAGTCAAAATGGACCGCAAAACAACACCACAGTACAACACAACACTAACACAATGTAATAATGCAGCACAAAAACAAGGAGCACAAAAAGCACCACAAAGCATCACAACCACGTGGTGGACCCTAACCATGGGCTGGGCTGGGAAGAAGAGCAGGCGAGTCTCGCTCAATGGGACATGCACTGTTCGCACTGAGAGGAGCAGCGATGCTCATGACCAGCGATGAACTGCAGGCCCTACCTCCAGGAATCACATCCGAAGACAGAAAGGCATTGAAGATGATAATGTATGTTTTGGCTCTGGAAATGCGAACTCGTGAGCAGAAAGGTGAACTGAGCACCCAGCGACAACTCCCCTAACATTCCCTTCAGAGGGCCATGTTCCAGTGAACATTACCAGAGAAAGACCTGCGCCAAGGAAAAGACTGTTGAGCACATTATCATAGTTACTACATTACCAGTGGTTTACCAGTTGAGATGCCCAATGAGGTTTATGTGCAGTGATTGCATTGTGTGTAACTGATAAAGTACTTTTCTTTTACAGACCAAAGTACAGGTTGGACAGTGATTTATTTTTTGTTAACAGATGTTTTATTGAGTGATGAGTGCTTACTTTATACCACCTTCCTAAAAAAGCCGGACCACCTCACCACGAGGGTCAAGTGAGAAAGTGGTTACTTGCTGCTGAGTTTTGGTTTCAATAGTAAAGTTAAAACCCAGGCCGCATTTGGTCAAAGGCTCTGATTATCACAGTCTGGGCCCAGTAAACCCTGACTGCCCTGGAACGTCTGAAAGATTTCCCACATTTGACATTTCTTTTGCTTGAAAGAAATAGCGGACAGTCTTGTTAATATTGGCCAGACATTTCCTCCATGTGTAACCGGATGTACGGAGTCGGGTTTTACGTTTCCCAATGGATATCTTCACTGTAAAGCCAGTTGGAAGTTTCCAAAAAGAGTCAATGCTGCGTCTGTTGCACAGTGCTGAACTGGCAGTGACATTATAAGATAATTCAAAAAGGCAAAGTGTAAAATAACATTAGTACTCTGGGCATGGTTTTGAAACAACTTATGATAGCCAAGCAATAGCCGGGGTAAGAAACAGCACTAAAAAAAGTATTTACGACTCCTGGTTCTCTTTGTTATGTTGGTGGAGAAGGGCGTCTCTTTACAAAGACAGGCTATTCACTGCTTCCAACCATCAGGAGTAAAATGTCTATCACTCTTCATTAGAATAGAAATACATTGTACAATGTACCAGCACAAGCCTATGTGCATCATTTTAAATGTTTAGTTCAAAATACATTTAGTGTGAAATTCTTATCTGTCTATCTGACACTAATTGTGAAACACGTTGCTCAAGAAGGTTTGTAAAATAATGAAAAACAAAGTGCTTCTTTGTGCAGTCTTGGGCTATCAGATTGGCTTTGTCGTCACCATATCTTGCATTACATAAATTGTGTAGGTTAACTATTCTAACTAACTGTATTCATATTCAGCTGTGGGGGCTAACTCCAAATTGTGGAGAAGGTCAATTGTGGAAATGTTCACATTTTGAATGTTTAACTTTGTGTTCAAATTAAATCTCTTCAAATAGTTTACCTTTCAAGTGCAATGTTTACCATCACCTTTTGGCTTCGTCATCTGCTTATGTGCCTCATCACTCTTCTCCGTGGGTGAATCGGGCACTTACTGCTCACTTATAGTCGCTCAGGTTGACATTCCTCTGTAGACACCACCTCTAGAGTTGAAAGCAGACCTACCTCCCACTGTCCATTTTATCAATGGCCTCTCTTGCAAGGTCGCCATTTATGGAAGACGATGACTGTGGAGGAGAGTGGCTCCATATCCAGTCCCATCCTCAGTTTTGATAAGTATTTGTATCCTCCTGCACAATCTATTAGTAATTCTACCTCCAGGGTTCTCATGTCCAATGCAAGTAGAGAATTTACCTTCTTCGCATTGCTTGTTTTTCCTCTAGCGTGTAATGTGAGTCTGAACAACAGGGTTTTAAAATGATGATTTACATGAACCGAAAGCTTTATAAACATTTCCATATATCCAAACTGAACCAGTTTGTGTAATACTTTACATTTCCGCTTTTATTCAGAAAATGTTTTCCAAAAATTGCACCACAGCCATCTAGGTTGATGCCAGGGTGCAAAAACGCTCCATCTTCGAATTTCTCCTTCTGATCAACTAGTTGCTAAACAAACTCGATGGCTAATATGGACCAGAAGCCTGTTTTCACAACTGTAAATCTAATTTCATTGCTATATGACGTTTTTTTTGTAGACATGAAGGAGAGGTATTGACATCTAATTCTATAATTTCTTTAGTTGTATCTATAAAGCATGTAGTAATTTTGCCCATTTCATGGCAAAGCACCTGACAACATCAGGCCCTTTTGTCCAACAGTAGTTTCTGACTCAAACACAAAGGTTACAGATTGGCCTGGGTCATTATGACTGGCTGTCCCATTGATCCCACCTCAATCCACAAAGCCATGTAGTCCTTCCCATTCATCACACTGGAGGACCGAGCGCTCGGGGTTCCCATTGGCATGATCTTGTAACATAACCCCACGGGTAAGGTAGAATTTGATTACAAATTTGATGGATATCTTGTTTTTGTATGAATGACCTTTATGGTTGAATCACCATAGATAGATGTTATAGTCCTATAAGCCAAGGGAGTTGAACGTGGTTATGGAGAGTCTAGTTGAAGTAACAAAGCAACAGAGGCTAGAGCCTCCCATCACAAGCCTCCGTCCATTTCTGAAACTAGGACCTATTCAGTGAAGAATCTCTTGAATTTTTAGTGAAGCCATGTCGGTGGTGAACATGGTAATAGCATCATTTTGTCATGGCCAAAAGGGTAGCAGAAAAAACATCACATTTGTCTCAGGCAATGGTTTGAGGGTAGAATGATTGATATCACACAGAAACAACTATTTGACGAAACTAACAATATTGAACCTCTCTCATCTTCATTTCATGTGCCAAGATCAATTTCTGCTCCACCAGGACATAAGCCTTCTTACTCTCCTCTGCCTTTTGCTTCATCTGGAGCCTCAGGACCTCCAACTCATGATCCCTTGCCCTTCGCCTTTCCGCCAGCTCCTCTGGGGATACTCTACTCTTCTATAGGATACATTGCTGCCAGGCCTGGAGGTCCTTACCCTCACAGGCAGATCCTGAGCAACCAAACCCTCTGACTGGTTTTCCTCTCACAATTCCTTGTCATCATCCTCAACCCTCCGGTTTTTGGCTGTCCACCAGCCCAACAAGGCCTCCCGCAGTTCCCCCCTTCGGGCGGAACTTCTCGGCCTCCCGCAGTTCCCCCCTTCGGGCAGAACTTCTCACATGACAACCATGATCCCTACAGAACTGCTTTAAATCACTCACAGTGTAGTAATACAACTTGTTCATGTTAAATGCATTTTCTGCCACAACTACTGCTGGATCACCCCGGTGAGGCATGACTGACTTTCAAGTAGTGTCACAAAAAAATAGAAGAACAAGAAAACACTATGTGGTCACTCACTGGTCTAAGTGCAGAGTCTCTAATGCAACTATGAGTCACTGTGGTACTGCGCAAACGCAAATCCTACCCTCACCGTTGACAACCAGTGTTAGAAATGGGGTTTCTGGTTGGCTAGGGTATGCACCTAAGCCTGGCAGAACCCACCACTCTAGTCAGGGTAAGGGAGTTACACACACAAGATAACCTGCTCACCTTCTTGGTAGCTTGGCAGAACAGTCAGGCTTTTCCCAGAGGCAATGTGTAAAGCTTTTGCGCAACACACACACACACCAGTGACACACTAGACACACCACAAGAAGAGACTCCACACACGGTTATATAAAAATATCCTTTGTATTCTGCACCAACACATATAGACCACAATTCCATAAATTAATTCTTGTTTTGTCAATCACTTGGTAAATAAATGAGCTTTGTCGATTATGCAAACCTAATACCACATATCAGTGTACTGAAGCCAGTACGCACATTTTTGCACATAGATCACTTTGTAATTATATGAGATTTGTCAGTTATGTAAACATCACATATCTGTGCACATAGATCACTTTGCAATTATATGAGCTTTGTCAATTATGTAAACATCCCATATCTGTGCACATAGATCACTTCGTAAATATATGAGCTTTGTCAATTATGTCAACATCACATACTAGTGCACATAGATCACCTTGTAAATATACGGGGGTTATAGTAAGGCCCTGCAACCAGGGCGCTGGTTCCGTAGACATGGAAGAGAGAAAAAAGAAAGAAATAGCAGCTAATCACCTCCTGGAGGGACATTGGGAAATGATCAATTTCCCAATGATCCTAAACCCCTGTTTAACCCTGACCTACTGCCATCATCCCTGAGAACTGAGGATGTCTGCCTTGAGCATTTTCCTGCTCTGCAGACACCTCACGTTGAAGCAATGCTGAGAACAGCTAAATCTGGTTCACCCCATGATATCATGCCAGCCTATCTGTTTCTCTCAGTTGCAGCGCTACTAGCCCCCTCCATCTGTTCCATCTTCAATGCCTCTATGAGTGAAGGGGCTCTCCCACTTGAATGGAAGGCGGCACAAGTGCTACCGATTCGGAAAAAAGCACAGGTACCCGCTGAAATGTTGGCTAATTACCGCCCTATTTCTCTCCCCCCACTCATGAGTAAACTGCTAGAAGGGTATATCAACACTAAGCTTATGGGATATCTTGAATCTCAAGGCTACCTTGATCCCTCTCAGTCGGGTTTCAGACCTAACCATTCTACTGAAACCACCCTTATAGGTGTCACAGACTACATCAAATCTGCCCTGGATGACAACAAGGGAGTGCTGCTTGTTTTGTTGGATTTGACAGCGGTCTTCGATGCGGTCTCTCATCAGGTGCTAATTCACAGACTACGTGAGACTGGTATACAGGGACTGGCGCTCAAGTGGCTTGCAAACTTTCTGGACCGGCGCACTCAAACTGTTAACCTGGGTCCCTTTCATTCTCGCACCATGAAGCTCACCAAAGAGGTTCCCCAGGGCTCCTGCCTTAGCCACACCTTGTTTAATGTGTATATGGCCCCTCTTGTACAAATTTCATTTCATTTCTTGCAAAGATCATCAGAGAACATGGGTCTACCCCCTATTCCTATGCAGACGACACCCAACTGCTCTTATCTTTCGATAATGATATAGACTCGACCAAACGTCTCATCGCTGAGGGCATGCTAGCAATAGCTGGCTGGATGACAGATAATTTCCTCCAGCTGAATGCTACCAAAACCGAGATTCTGCTATTTGGCACTGCTCAGAAGAACTGGTCCCCCAACTGGTGGCCCGCCTCGCTGGGCACTGCTCCCATTCCGACACATATGGCTAAAAACCTGGGTGTCTGACTTGATCACTCTCTATCTTTGAGAGACTAAGTCATGGCCACTTCAGGCACCTGCTTCCACACGCTGAGTCTTCCCCGTAGAGCGTTCCAGATGCTTCCTTTATCAATCCGCAGAACCCTGATTCAGGCCTTGGTCATAAGCTATCTCGATTACTGCAACGCTCTTCTTGCTTCGGCCAATGAGTCCCTTCTGAATAGAATGCAGGTGATTCAGAATACAGCAGCTCACCTCGCTCTCAATATGCCTCCCAGAACATCTTCTAGGCCATTGCTGAAGCAGCTTCACTGGCTTCCCATCCGCCAGAGAATTAAGTTCAAAATTTGCTGCTTAGCCCACAAGGCACTCCATGGCGGAAAAACTTAAGCTCTACCTTCGTGGCAGATTTCTGGGTTCAGAAAGTAAAGGGCTGCTTGTTGTCCCCCGCATTAGAAAACTTCGAACGGGGGGCAAAACGTTTGCTTACTTGGCTCCGAAATATTGGAACTCTTTGCCTGTTGAGCTACGTAAGTGCACCAATCTCCTTCTCTTTAGGAAACTCCTAAAGACAGAACTGTTCCGCTACTAAGTGCTCTGACCTGGCATACTCTTCTTCTACCGCGCGGAGATACCCCTTCGGGGGCGATTCCAGCACTTTACAAATCCTATACATACATATGGGTAGCGAGGGAACCACCCAGTGTCGCGTTGTGGTCAGCACTGCTCTGGTGTGAGTTACTGTGGCATGCAATCAGGCCGCCTGCCCATACCCCACAGTAAGAGCGGCCAAGGAAAAGTACCCCTAACAAACTTGCACTGGCGGGAGGCGCGAGGTGTCGCTCCTGCACCGATGCGCATCAGCCACAGGTAGCTGGTGCGGCAAGGGTGGGGCTACTCTTGGCGGTCCCTGGCCGACGAGCGTCCTGCTCAGCTTCACCCCGAGGACTCCTCTTGACGGGGTTGGCTGGCTGGTCGGCTGCCGATGACGCTGCGTCCTCGTTGGCTTCTGGCGGTGTTGCTGGGCCACGTCAGGAACTCCCTTACAGACTCCCTCACGCTAGTCTCGCTGACTTGCGGCAGCGCTAGTTTGGGCAGATCTTTCCCGACCTGGGGCTCTGCACACAACGGGGTGGGGGCTCAGCCCAGAATTCTAAAACAAGATTACCGCTCCCTTTGGGTCCAAGGAGCGCAACGCAGGAGGCTCTTCTTGCCGAGTAACAGCACCCGGCAACTCTTCACCGCGTCAGGGAGCCTTCCAGGGATAAGACACAGGGAGGCTTTTCAGCAACACAGCCCCCGGTTATTCTTTAGCAACTTGAAGACACACTGGATACTTTGATGATCCTGAGTATCCCAGGTCAGGAGGCCAGCACACACAGGCCCTTGGAGAGTCCTTCAGAAGCAGGATACCACCTGGTTAAAAAGAGTCAGTCCTTTTCCTCCACCACAGACAGAAGCAGCAACTGCAGGCCAACCCACTCCTCACTCAGAAAAGGCAGCGCTCCTCACACAGTCCTTCAGCTCTTCTTCTTGGCAGGTTCCTCTTGTTCCTTGAAGTAATCTAGAGTCCTGTGGTTTTAGGTCCAATACGTATACCCTAAATTGTAATTGTTCTCTTTGTGGAAAGGGTCTATGAACCCAGTCCAAAACAGGCCTGTCCTCCCCTGTGCAGCATGACCACAGGGGGTGGAGACAGCTTTGTGAAAAGGAGACACAGCCTATTCAGGTGCAAGCAAAACTCCTCCCACCAATCTAAATGCAGAACAGGTCTATTCAGCCTTGCGGCGAGTCACCCAGGCAAGGCAGGGCATACCTCAACCCTCCTAGTAACTGTCTAGAGTGAATGCACATCCCCAGCTCCTGTTACTCAAACAACAGACGCTAAATACACAAACAGCCAGAGGCACCATAATGGTAAAGTGAGAAAATGCCCACTTTCTTAAAGTGGCATTTTCAAACACAGAATTTAAAAGCCACCTTTACCAAAAGGTGCGTTAATAAATTCTGAGTTCAGAGAGTCAAAACTCCATTTTTCTATCTTGTCCCTTTGGAAAGCTACACATGTAAAATGTTACAGCGCAGCCCCAATGATAAGCCTATGGGACAGACAGTCTTTGGATAGTGAAAAACGAAATACACAGTATTTCACTATCAGGACATGTCACACACACCAGTACATGTTTTACCTTTAACATACACTGCACCCTTCCCATGGGGGTACCTTGGGCCTACCTTAGGGGTGCCTTACATGCAAGGAAAGCGAAGGTTTGGGCCTGGCAAGTTGGTGCACTTGCCAGGACAACATGTCAGTTTACAACTGTGCGCACAGACACTACAGTGGTAGGTCTGAGACACATTTACATTTACAGGGCTACTCCTGTGGGTGGCACAACCAGTGCTGCAAGCCCACTAGTAGCATTTGTTTACAGGCCACGCCACACTCAGTGCGCCTTACTAGAGACTTGCCAGTAAATCAAATATGCCAATCATGGATAACCAATCATATTACAATTTATACAGAGAGCATATGCACTTTAGCACTGATCAGCAGTGGTAAAGTGCCCAGAATTCTATGGCCAACAAAAACAGGGTAAATAAAATAGGAGGCAAAAGCCAAAACGTTTGGAATAAAAGGGTCAAAAGGGCCAGGTCTAACAATATGTTACCCAACTCCACAACACAGGGCCAACTTGACACACTCAGAACTGTAAAGGGAGACCAGACTCCAGAAGCACAATATCATTCCAGAAGTGTTAGAAGCGTCCAATACAAGACATGTAGCAGCATTGAAGCACAGCATAAGGCTACGGTCTTGCCATAGCCACCAAGCAGAGGAGGATGCGGTAGGGGCAGAACTGACCTACTTGTTCGATGCATGGAGATGTGAGATGTTTTTGTTCCCTAGACAGACTGTCCTTAACATGCAGTGTTGGCAGCACCGTGCTTGGTGTCAGCAGACCTAGGTATATGATGGTAGACTGAATTAGTGGCATTGAAACAATAGCCCCTCCGGGGGTCAGAGGGCAGCCTGGAAGGGAAATTAAATTATTCTTGCATGCTGTCTTTCTCCTGAGGGAACAAAACAATTGCGCCTGATATATTCTCTTCCACGATAAGGGGTTATGCAGTCTGGCAGGCACTTCCGCAAACAGAAACAGGGATAAAATAACAAATGCGGTTCATAGACCTGGATTATTGTAGGGTGAACTTTGCTTTATTATGGTGGACAGGCAGTGAATCTTTTTTGAATGGTAATAAAGAGTTCCATTCATATTTTTAATCTGTTGAATGTGAGAATATTGGAGTCTGCCAGCGTATCCCAACACGTTTTTGCATTACATCAGCATTAAACATATGGTTTTGTAGTTGCCTAGTGCTGATCAAGTGAAATTGTCATTTTACATTTGACTCTTGGAACCAGTTATTCGTGTCTGGCGTTTCATTTGTTATTTCGTAAACACAAGTGGGGCATTATCCTAAATCCATCTACCACACATAAATCTAGAAGAAACTATATGTAACTTTTGAAATGAGTTTCCACCAGAGTAGTTGATCAAATATGGTATTTGGGGAAAATTTTAGACTTTACCTTGGAGCTTGTAGCAATAATATTAGCATATACACCACTTCATGATGTAACAACATAGTCCAATGTATAGACTTAAAATGTGCAAACAGTTACCACGTTTTCTGTCTTTTATAGAGATATAATGTGCAACCGTTTACTGTGTTATCAATCAGGGGCCAAATGGGAAAATATAATATTAGTGGGACTGAGATTCTCAACGGCTTCCTCAGGAATAACACACAAAAGGTGTAAATCTCACCAAAGTTGCAATATCGTGTATTTAAAATATAGCATCTGAAAGGAGTTATTAGTTTATGATTTTCTCTGGGACAGATGCTCTCATTGCTAAATCTGCTCTCTCAATCAGCACCATCTGTGTTTCATTCATTCATTCAATATTTCTTTATTCGATTATTAATTAATAATCATACAAGTACAAGCTAAAACCATTGACAATTGAACTTTCGTCATATAAACAGCTGTGAATGTATATACAATTATAAAAACAGATAAAAATGTCATCTTGCATTATCATTAAAACTACAGTATACAAAGAGCATCATACTTTGGTACTGGGGTAAAAACAGTTAGACATGTATAGCTGCATTCATTTTTAAAGCACATTTTATAAAAGACACGACAGCTAACATAACTGTTGGATTTAATAATAGTTGTAAGTGCAAAAAAGCAGGTTCTATATTGATAAAAACCTCTAGCCTTTAAAATAGGAAACAAATATCTTTTTCGTGGGAACCATCTGTGTTAGTCGCAGTAGAGTATAGGGGTTGGCTACTCATACTAACCAAAGTGCTCTGTTTTATCACCTCGAGGAAGACTCAACTAGGCAGGGCTCAGGTATGTGAGCAGTATACATTGAGGAGGACTGCAGCTTTATCAGATATATGCACAAGTGAATGATGTAAGGACCCCTTGCTGACAGTGAAAATATTTGATAACAGCACAAAGTTCACAGCAGTTTGTGGGGGAGGGACAGTGCTTTAAATTGAAATATAGAAGTGCAGATGCTCACTATTTACAATACCTGTTTCCTCCTGAGAAGTGTTAGTAGTCTCCCATTAAATGTATTACAGCAGTGCAGAGAAGTGCAGGTACTCTCCCTTTCAAATGAAAGAAGTGCAGGCACTCAGTGCCAGACGTGCAGCACCTGCCCATTTAGAGCACCAGGGAGGGTGAAGATTAACGAATTATTTGTAACTATCCCTTTGTCATTATTTAGGTGCCCTTTGGCGAGGTCAACTATGTAAAAGGCTGGCTGCAAATCAGCGGTGAGGTGTACAAGCCAAACCCAGAGCATCCAAAGAGACCGATCCGGGGTCTGGAATGCCCCCAGAGTGAGGTGAGTGGTGCCCGCTTCTGGGGCTTCTTCAAGAACCTCTGTCAGGAGCCAGATGTCTTCTTCCGCAGCTGCTTCGTGCACAACCACTGCCCACTCGTCTTCATGAACCATGCTGGCAAGAACCTGACGCCCACTGATCTCCCACTGATCCAGCGTGAGCGCCTGCTGCAGATCTGCGACGATGCGCTGTGCCAGTCTGTGCGAGTGCTTGGAGTCCGGACTGTGATTGGCATTGGGAGGTTTGCAGAGCAGCGGGCGCGGAAGGCCCTGGCAGCAGCAGGCATGGATATCTGTGTGAAGGGGGTGATGCACCCATCGCCCCGAAACCCTCAGGCCAATAAGGGCTGGGATTGCATTATAAGAACACAGCTGGAGGAGCTGGGAATTATGCCTCTCCTGGTGGCATCAGAGCCCAGCAAACAAGATTGAGGACCGCAGCGGGGGAAGCTGTTTCCAACACTACTAATACGATCGCAGGGAAATGTACCGAGGATCAAATTCATGGCATTATTAATTAGTGCCAGTTTTAAGTGGTCAGTCTTTATTAAATCCAATGGCTGTGGAGGAAGGTCCTTAGCCTTTGCAGGTGTACATATTGACCATATTTTACTCGTGTAACATGGACCATAATTCCGACTTGTCAATGGAAGCTGGCAAGTAAACACAACACTCAAGCTCAATTCTGGCTCAACCTTTTCTGTGTAAGCCGGGGCTGAACCATTGACGTTTTATTTGGGACCACTCGGTTCAGACGAGAATGTGGTCAATCAGATGATTGACCAAACCTTTTAAGTCTTTTATGTATTGTACTACTTAAAACCTTGCAGGGGGTCATCGCCTCAGCTTGTGATTGGCTTATGGATCTAAGCCAAACGTGGCTGGGCTTAGGCTTGCTGTTTTGTTGTGCACCGTTCACTGTTCTCGAAATAGTGTTTAAAGATTTGACATTAGTTTATCAACCCAGACACGTTCTCCTTCATCACATCATTCTGAGCCATAGTCTGTAAATCTATATACTTTCCATTTATTTGATCTGGGCAGCTTCTCTCTTACGCTAGGAGGCTGGGCAGAGTCTGACTTTCTTATACTAGGGTGTGACACACAGATCCCATGACTCGGATCCATTACTGCTGTATATACCTATCCCCTTAGCTATATGTGCAATCTGTCCCCCACATTACATGACGCTGAGCTCCGCATCATTCCACCAGATCACTAGGTTCGATACTGATGGGCTTAGGAGGATCTCCATTGGTGGCGACCGCTGTTCTGATATCTGTACACACTCTTGCAGGTGCCTCTTTTTCAGAATCATTTTAATGGACATCGATCTTATCCTTTTATTTTCTATTTCTTCTTCTGCGTCACTGTGTTTAGCGTCCTCCCTTAGTACTTTCTTAGGAGAAACCTTCTATTGCTGCCACCTGCAAAGACCTGCTGCTTAAATCACCCGAAGATCTTCAGCTCACCCCTTCATCTACATTATAATAGACCGGTCCATCTTTTATCTGGCAGACTCTGTTACGCTTACTGCCTTTGGTCCTTGATGCTTCGTCAACGCATTTAAATGTAATGTAAATGTTTACCGCGTGTTGACCCTCCTATGTTCCAGTAGCCCTTACAGAGCCCTACTGCTTAGCGGTATCCAGTCTCTAGCCATCGGACGTACGCTGCATTCGTGTTTCATTCTGTGGTGGCAGAAGCAAGTGTATGGAGAAGGTTCCTACTGTGTTACTTAGTGCACACCCTTTTAGAACCTAAGCTAGTCAAAACATTTTGTGCAAATCATTATTGTTTGTTGTAATTGTTGAAATGATCGTGGTTAGTCAGTTATGGCCCGTTTCTGAGGGGGTAAATTTGTTTGTGGTTAGTATGCCACATTCACTTTCTAGCAAGACTGCTTTTGATGTGAGCGAGTCTGTGTCATACTCCAACCCTGTCACTTCACTTTCTCATTTTCCCTTTAAGGTCTTCTTACAGTGAGGTGCCGTGGGAGTCAGAATCGGATAGTGCATGCTTGGTTGTCTGGTTTGACCTTTGAATGCAGAGAGGCGGAGTGTGGTGTTTGATTGTGTGCACCATTAGCAATGTTTGATCGAAATATAACTTTGTGCCAATGTAAATAATCACCTTAGAATTATGTGTGCTTATTGGTGCTGTCAATACATAAATGGCTGAGGTTCATATTTCTGAGGAGGGTGGGGACATAGTAGGTGGGTGCTGGCATATACCTGATGTGTATTTCCTTGGGAATAAATAATGAGATTACATGAAGGATTTAGGCTGCTTTAAAAGGTTGTACTTATTTCATATTATTGTAAGCAGTTTGAATAGTTTGCTGCTTCTTGTTGTGAACACTACACTGGATACATGTACAGAGCTTGTCTCTCGATCAAGGGTACGGACGCCCGACTGGAAAGAAACTGTTTTTGCGGTTATGTGGCCAAAGAACACTCTCCTCTCAAGACATGAAGTGGGATACCTTTTGACATCACCTCTTTACTGAAAGACAATGAGACATTGTGCTACGATCTTCTAAATGGATTGATCTTTTTTCCTTTCCAAAAACACCATCCATTGGAATGAGGTTATTAAAAACGATATTTTCCAAAATATGTTTATTAAGATCTGTGCATATCAGAAATGTTGATGTTTCTAAGTGGGAGCAGAAACTGGAGTGTCTTATTTCTTTTTATTTTATATAATTGATGTTTGCATAAAAAATTGAAGTGAGCAGGCTAGTTCAATAGGAAAATTGGCAGAGTTATTTTTTATCTTTAGGTACTTTTTAAACTTAATGGGACAGGATTTATAGTTGCCATTTTGTCATTTGGGCTTGTTTGTGGACAGAGGTGTAATACATAGAAGATCTGCAGGTCCTCATGCGGTGAGAATGTATGGCCAGGTTCTGCAGACAGAGTAGACGTTGAGGATTCCAGGATTTTTAGCTTTCTTCATCCTGGATGTGGCTTGTGCCTGTGCCACCACCAGTAGGGCGACGACTTCACTCTTTGTCATTAGAGGCACCGCTTCCAATCCAAGGCATTTCACCTGCAAACAGTTGGTAGTGTTAGTTTTATTAGGTCAGTGGACGCACTCAAAGACCCTAAATCCATCAGTGGTGACACAAAAGCAGAGAACTTGAGAGGGAGAGAGAGAGAGTGTGTCTGTTTTGGCTTGCAGTGAGGTTATCACCCTTCTGACCAGATGAAAGGTAGGGATGAAATTTGTTTGTTTAAGTAGTTATACATAGAGCTAGAATGCTGCATTGCGCCCACTTCAGTGCAATGATTGCCCCACTGGACCAAGTGTGAACGCCAGGTGTATTATTTTATGTGCTTCAATTCAGCATTCTAAAATCTTTTACTCTAAAATTGCAATAAGAACTCCCCTTGAAGATCTAGCCGTAGGGTGACCAGATCGTGGGACCCAAAAACCGGGACATTTCGCAAAAATAGAGGAAGGACTACAAATGTACATCAATAAAGTGGCAAAGAATGACAGCCTTCATCCTCATAGAAACACAGAAGAGGCACTAAGAAAATAAATAAAATGTAATTTTTAAAAGCAGCATAATACCTGTTAATTAAATTGCTTACTCATAACAGCTGCTTACTAGCCCTGCTTTGGAACACCTAAAAAAGTGCCTCACACTGTTTTCAGTTTACCCTTTCAAAAAACCGGGACATGAGACAATTTTACCGAAATCTGCCGGGACAACTGTTGGAAAACCGGGACGGTCCGGGTAAATCCGGGACGCCTGGTCACCCTATCTAGCCGAGCTTCATATGCTACAGTGTCAGGAACATGTCAAGCATCGTTGCATCAATCGATCACTGTACCTAGAGGGATATGTTTCGTCATCTTGGTATTAAAATCTCCTGTGATAATAACACACTCCTCGAGATATTCATAGAATGTTTGATCAAGCCGCATCATCTTTAAGAGGGTGTTGTCCACCCCAGTGGACTGGTACACATTAACTAATGCTAATTCACAACTACAGGAGTGACAAAATAACCAGTATCAATCCCATAATAGTCACAGGAATGATACGTGCTCAATTCAATATTTTTTTGGGGTTGTTAAACCGTAGTTATTAGAAACCTGCACCAAGAGGCTGACACTTAATCTGCCTTTGCAACCCTTCTTGGCATTAGCATAAAAAAGAGACTAGCCCGGGATAGTGACAAAATTAAACACAGAGGTGTTTTGGTGCAAATATGTGATATTCCTACTAAATATCAGAAAAACTATGATTCTTACGGATCATCCTTTAAAACAGCTATATTCCAAGTGAAGATGTTTGTCATCAGTGGCCTGGCTATGAACAGTACAACAATGTCCTTATATTCAAAGCACCGGGTAACCAACCCTAGTTACCACAGGATGTTGAGCAATATAAATTTTCATATAATCCTGCAAGATAGATCCCATGTCCGTATCATCGCTGCCGTTACATAGGACTACACACTCTCCATCCACCTTGATATGAACTGGTAGGGGGGGTAATACTTGGAATGGAGCATCCTCTCTGAACCCTTACTACTGCTACAGTGTTTCCTCACAGTATTCTGCTAAATGATGCCCTGCCTGGACAAGTCACTGTAGGAACCCTGTCACAAACTGGAAGAACATGATTTGCAATGCTCTTGCTTGTGGAGTTAGTAAATATCTACTACTGGCAATTACAAATGGCGCCTTCCGTGCAGAATTCTTTAGTGGCCTGTGTGTAGGATAGCCTGTAATAAGGACAGAACCCTGAAATGATTCTGAAGTGTCAGATATTTCTAAAGGGGAAAAAGGATTCAGTATGAGTTTTGTTGATGGTCTCCTAACAGCCTCCCAACCATAGCGGTCAATGCCTCTCTTAGGCTCATCAGGAAAGTTGGCAGCATAACTGAGAGTGCGGTGGGCTTAGCCTGTAAGAGTTCCCAATCACCCGTTTATTCTTTTTGGGAAGTAGAATCGGATGGATGATTACCTTTTTCAACTTTTTCACCAAGTCTACTGGAACTCTTTACCTCCTCAAATTCCGCTAAGATAAAACCCTATTTTTTAGGTTTCAGTATTTTCCACTTTTTCATTTAAGGCAAGATACTCTACAATTGTCATCAGAAGGGACACCAAGCCCACAGAATGGTCACATGTATCCCAGTGTACTGCTTTCTCGCCATATCTACTGGGGCACATTGCTTTCTCATAATCCAGGCGGACAGAACCCATACATTTTAAGTTTGCTAATTTTGCACTTTTTTCTTATAGGAAGGAGCAACCCGCTGTTATCACTAGAAGGTATAATGGGAATAGTAGATGCCTCAGAATTAGCCTCTTCTATAGAAAGATCCATCTGGAAGAAGCTGGGTGGAGTCTGAAACAATAATTGCTTCTACCCATGTGTAGGTAAGATCGAAAGAATTCTGTGGGTTCTTTGGTAAGGGCATTATTTGCTCCTTTGGCAACCTAAAGCTCAGTAAAGTTTTTTTTTTATCTTTGTAGCAAATGACTACTAGATTTTTCCAACATCTTGGTAAGTGTAGAGGCCTGTTTCAATTGGGAGTCATATAGACTCATCAGGGACATTTGAACCATGTTCATTGCTTCTAAAGATCCCATAGTTCTACTACTGCTTGCAAGACTAAGGGATCCATCTAAAATATAAATGCGAGAATTGATGCTAACAATATGTTGAAAGCCCCCCAGTGAATAGAAAATGTTCTCTAATTTGGCTGAAGAAGTGCTGTTGTTAGCAGGCAAGCACCCTTGATCTGGGGTTGGTTGAAGTTTATTTTCGGCATTTTATACAGAATCTTGAGCCACCAAGTAGATACTAGGCTCGTCAGCAATCAATGTTTGTCCTTGGGATTATTAGAATTGATGCCCACGGTTTCATTAACCTCCTTCTTCTGTGATGGTACCATTAAATTGTTGTGAGGAGGGGAGGTGGGGGGACTCCGAGATGCGGCAGTCCCCACAGTTTTGGAACTTAATTATGCATTCAGGCAACCTGGTCAAAGCAATGTATTGCATGAAATACTCGTATTAACATCAGTGTCCCTAACCCATTCATAGTTTTTCTCTAGGTATGCATTAAAGAGGGGGTCAGAGATCATGCTAAGACCATTGAGTATGAGTTTGAAAAGCACCTTCGGAAAGTTGGGCAGATTGGAAGGTGATGGACGGAACTAAAGAAAAGAGAAGAGGAAAGGGATAGCGATGTGGTAACTGGAAGAAGGCAGGATAATGGAGTTGTCGCTTCAAAGGCACATTGTACTCTGGCGAACACCGGAGTCCTGCGGAATCAATTTGAATATTTCTATTTTCACTATCGTGCTGCCTTACTATGAATCACTTTTTACATCAGGAGGCACTGTGAAAACTTCCCGTTCTTTCTTCACAAGCTTCCGATTACTGCATTTCCTTTCACTAACTTTTCAATTAATACATCCATTAAAAAGTTTTGTAAGTATGAAATATATGGATTGCTGTATGGACCATCTTCCGAACATAAATACTATAATAGGCTAAGTACATATGAATACTAGCAAGCCATTCATCAATGTCACAGACATATTCCTAACCCTGCTAATTGATGTCTTGACTTCCTTTTTTATGATGGATTTGTTTACATCTATACTGTAATTGTTTGCCGGACAATCTCTGCACATATTTGCTTTATCCACCCGTGCACACGTTTTTCAGATTTTAAATTGATTTGAAAGGCTGCATCTGAAAATATATATATATTTTTAAATCACGCTTGAAAGTGAGTCCCAGCAAATCAAACCAGGATTATAGAACGCCCAAACCCTATGCAGGTATCTTTTATTTGGCGCCGTATTAATACTGAAATCTGATAAGACTTATTGAAAAGAAGTTATTTCCATTCACATGTTAGAAAAAAAATAAATGCGGTTTTTCTATCATGGCGGGAGCATATGCTTTGTATCTCTCTCTCTCTCCTTGCTTGAGCCTAAGAAGGCAGTACATTTTGACTGTGGCATGGCCGTCACTGGGGTATCCTCAAAATCGACCCTGATGAGGGGAGAAGTAAAAGGATTGGAACGAAAACTCTAATATCAATGTTCACGCACCAGAACGTGCCAAATCAGTCTCTGCAAAAATGCAGAAAAATGTCACTGAAGACAAAAAGCACAGTTCTCGGCGAGTAAGCCTACAACATTATAAACACTTTCAACTCACGTTTCTTGTTTAATGCAATTATGACCCAGAAAAGAATAACAATCTACTGTCTCAGTTTCTAAATTGTGTCGACACAGCCTGCTATATAAACTAATGTTCTTGCTTTCCTTTTTTTTCGATTGGCCTGCTCCGGAAAGTAGATGTGTCCGATCATATGGAAGGTAACATGGCTGCCACTTAAATTGCATTGGTAAAATGGATACCCAAGCCAATCGACCAGATAAGACCTTTGTGCTTTCCTGTAACTTTCACAGGTCTCCAAGCTGGACAGATTTTCACCACTATGCAGGGTTTGCCTTGAATCATACTCGGCAATGTGAACAAACTCCATTAAAATGGTCATTTAGGCGTATTCCGCCTTTGGTCTTCCATACTCCTTTGTCTGTCTCTCATTGTTTATGGAGCTTGTAATTATTATTATTTTAGTATTTTTATTTATAAAGCTCACTAATACAGCAAGGAGGTACTGGATGCAGTCAGAATCAGAATAAACTTTATTCGATCTAAATAAATAGACGATAAAAGTACAATAAAATATAATATGTTGAAAATACATTGAATATCAAATGTCATTAGCGATACATGATGAAAACAATTAATAAAATAGCACTATCGGGCCTTGACATACCCCGATCCATGACATCCGAGCAGCGACAATACATATCGAGTATAATCGAGGGGGAAGGGAGGAGAACAAAACCTCAAATAAGGTTCGGTTATAAACTCCACCCCACTTAGTTGTCACTTCTGAATGCCTGCTATGTACTACAGGGAACACCAAAATGCCAGCTCGCCACAGATGTTAACACCCTGAGGAATAGGGGTCGGGCTTGGTCAAGGTTAGAACCCGCTATAGCGGGCTTGGTATGGAAATCATAACACCAGAGTCCAAAGCCATGTTCTCGCACCCAGGGTATATAATCAAAAGCTAGAGGCCACAACCCTGAGAAGTGAAAAATGTATATAATCAAAAGCTAGAGGCCACAACCCTGAGAAGTGAAAAATACTAAAGGGATGACCTGGAGTCAACTGACGAAAATGCTGATAGTGCAGTAGAGGTGTTAAAAAGGACTTAAAACAGTCGTCACTTGTCAGTGTACAAGTCTAAAAGTTAAGTGATACTATAAAATGTGGGTTCAAAATCGACCTTTCCCCCCCCCCCCCCCAGCATGGTAGGCCACCACGGAACTGAGACATCCTCTTATCAAGAATACTTAATCGCTAAGGGGCCCAAGGGTGACCACCCCACTGTTCCCCAAGGTCCTCCTAGTCTTTGTTACCAGTCTGAGATAGGAGTAAACAGTTGTTATAATTTCCTCCGAAGCTAAGCGTTGAAGAAAACAAAGTGCCTGTGTGCAATGTCTTAAGGAGAGTTTGTTCAAGAGAACTTTAAGAGTACCTGATCTAGGATTAGAGTAAAATCTACAAAAGAACATAACATGTAAAGTACATTGTGGAGAGATCAAATCACAAGGGCACAGCTCGAGGTTACGCTCCCAGTTGTTGCAGTGAGGAAACGCCACCAGCTGATGAACTAGGTTGAGTCTGAACCTCGAAAGGAGAAGATTATGATGATGCAGGGCATTGAGTAGCACATAAAACTGCATACCCGCAGGAGGGGCCAGGGAAAAGTACGATGTAAGTGAGGGCATATTCCTGACTTTGTCCCACCTTGCTGCCCCATACTTGGCGTAGCACAAATTCTGCAAAGACCTTTTGCTAAGTGAGAAAAAGAATGAGGGATTGCTAAACAGCTCTGGTCTGAACAAGGCCAGAGTCAAGTCCCTAATCTCCCTCAGCCAAGGAATATCAAGTCCCCAATCTAATGACAGGTAATTTTCAATGAGCTCTCTGTTAAATACCAGAGCCTCTTTGGTCCAAACTCATTGGCACAACATATGGGGGGGGCGACGGGGGAGTTGGCGCAGGTCGTGGGTCCGTATTTGGTCATCTAAGGGGACTAACCCCAACTGGCTGAGACAAATAAAAGTGGCAGTACATTGGGGGAGGGAGAGCAAACGGCGGACAAACCTGTTTAGTAATCTGTAGCCCTGTTGCATTATGAAAGCCCCAGCCCCCAGCCCCATAGACAACCACACTTACGCATTTCACCAAATAGATTGCTTGCATATTATGTACTGGTCTCCGTCCTAATTTAACGGCAAATCCAAAGAGAGCACTGATGCTCCGAACAAATTCACTGTTTCTGGTTTCCAACCGCTGTTGCCGACACCCAGAATTTTTGAAAACCAGACCCAGATTACTAAAATTATTTGTAGTTTGGATGGGTTTAGAGCACAGGAAGAATTCTGGTTTGACCCCACGTTTAGTGCTGCAGGACATAACAAAAGTTTTACTGATGTTGACTTTAAGATCCAACCCATCTATAAAGGCTGAAAAACAATCTAGGAGGTGCTGCCAGGCTAGGTGGGTGCGCCCCATAAGGAAAGCGTCATCTGCATATAGTGCAGTCATCTCTAAGCTCAATCATAGTCAAGATTCTTGAACCAGCAGAAGAGCATGCCAAAGTCTGGGCATGAGGAAGCAGATGGATCTGCTGCACTGACGATATTTTTTTTTAACTCGAGGCACATTGAATAGAAAATGGTGTGAAACTCTTTGCACAATTGGTAGCCAATGAAGTCCCATCTACAGGCTGTGGCAGCTACTCAGTTGAGAAAAGAACACTAGCAACAGGATGTTTGCAGACACAAAATGACCTTTCTTAAGTTCAGCGTGCCAAAATACACGAAGAAACAACTTGAAATGGCAGCTCCTTTGGCTTTAGATGTTGCGGTTGGTGGAGAACCCATCTCAGAGGGCCACAGCCTATTCCCCAATGGTATGATTATTGTCTAAGAGCAGATCTTTTTCTTCAGCTTTACATTTTAATAAATTGTGACTCACCCACAGCTGTACAGAAATCGCACGATTCTTCAGTGTGAACACGGAGAGGAGTCATGCATAGATGAGCCCTGGGGAACTCCTAAACCACTGGCATCCTCGTCTCGAGGAGAAGGCGGTAATGATAAAAAATATGGTGCAGTGGTCAAAAAAGATTGAACCAGGTGAGAACAGTCTCCTCTGTCCCTATCTTGGCCAAACAAGTGACTAGATTATCATTGTCCACCATATACAGCAGCAGAGAGATCTAATAAGATCAGAGCAGTGGTGTTTCCATTGTGAATCAAATGGATCTCCCCCACGGGAGGGAGAAGAATGAAGTCACTCCATAGACCTAGTCGAAATGGCAGTTGTCATTGGTCTAGAATATTGAACTCTTCCGTAAAGTTACGGAGCTGAGCAGAAACCATTTTTTGCTAAAGTTTCACGAAGTACTGATTTTAGTGTAGTTGGCCGATACTCAGCACCCACACTAACTTTCCACCTGTCAGGTGCAGTGCCTGTTGCTGAACAAGTGTTAAAGAACCATGTGATGGTCCAAATCTAGCAAGGCTCCAATTTACATAATACCTTCACTGGGCATGAATCAAGGAGAAAACCCAATTCTGCTTTTTAAGGAGGAACTACAGTGCTTCAATTAACTGTATAGTTCAAAAGAGCTCCCAAGCTGGGCCATTGGAGTGAGCTATTAACAGCATTGGCAGGGACAGACCAAGTACGGAGAGATATAATACTGTTGTGAATGTTCTCTAATTTGTTGCAAAAAAAGGGATGATACCAGTGACGTAACAAAACATGAGGGACCCCCCTGCAAGATATGCTGAAGGGGCCCCTCACACTCACACCAGTAGGGGTTGAAGGGACCCACTCCAGTATGGGTAAGCCTGGCCACCCCACCCCGGGGGCCTTTGTTACGCCTCTGGATGATACATAGATGTTAAAAAAAACTCTTGCGATTGTGGTCTCTAGCCGGTGGGACAGTAAGCTTTCTTAAAGAAAGAAACTGGGCAAATGATTTATCAGGAAGATGTGGGTGCCTCTCCAAATTTGAAAATAAGAAAATCCACTTTGGCCCACTTCATTGCTGCATATGTATTGATGACGTATACCAATGGTATGGAGCTTTGTCAATGCTGAAATTGTTTTTTCTCCAGTGCTCTTAGGCTTTTCTAGCATGAAGCTTAATTTCCTGCAAGGTCATTGAGAACCAAGGGTTTTTGGTCTTGCTAGGAACATTTTTCTTTTTCTAGCACTAAGTTTCTTAGGGTGTCATTCTGAGCAGGTCTCGAATGTCTTCAAAGAGGCATTCGTGTCATCGCCACTTTCCAGAGTACTGAGTGGAGAGTTCAAATGCTCTGTAGCCACATCTAGCTGTAAAGTGGCCCTGAGGCAAGTGGGTGGAATATATTTGGGTTTTGCAGTCCGTCTGCTTCGACATTGCATCCAGTCCATTTCTCATTAGTCTCTCGAATCAACCAGTGCATTATGCTTATTGCAGTTTTGCAGCGTCAATCTTTCTGGATTCACTATGCTGTGCATTATTCCGCGGTCTAGTGGTTGGGTCCGGAATCGTAGTCTCTTTTCTCTCTTTTTTTTTTTTTTTTTTTGTGTAGCCCAGGTGGGCGTCGACGCCCCACCATTTGGTGTCCTCCCGTGACGTCGGCGCGCTTCCTCCGGAAGCTCCCACCCTTGGGTGCCATCTTCAGATTCTTTTTTCCGCCGTTGGGTCTGGATCGTCATGAAGAGCTCCAGAGTTGGAAGAGGAGAAAAGAGGAAAGAAAATCAGAAAGAACAGAGAAAATTGGAGTTTCTTCATCACAAGACAAAGAACATACAACCGGGACGACAAAGTAGGTGAGAAGTAGAGAAAACTTCGACGTCCGACGGAGAATGCGCACACAGGGGGCTCCCTGAGCGCGGGAATAGACAAGACACCATTCAAATTTTGCCGGAACTGCCATCACAAGTTCGCGCAGAAGGACCAGCATCCAGTCTGCAACCTCTGCCTACCGATCGACCATCAAAGTACCGACTGCAACGCCTGCTCGGCATTCGCCCCCAAGACCCTCAGAGTGAGGGACAGACAGATGAGAGCAAACTACAGCATGCAGGGGCAAGGACAACCTCCGTCGCTGCGGGACCTGGGCCACTCCAGCGGGGAAGAGGACAACATCGCCGAGGGACCAGAGGACTGCACGGTCGTAGAGACCGATAACAGACCAAGGAAGGAGGTAAGAGAGACGTCGACGCCTAAAACCCCGACAGACTCTCGAAAATCAGAGCCAAAGTCCTCAAAAGGAGCACTGGCGTCGAAGCAATCGACGACCACAGCTATGTCCACGGACAAACAGCCCAGCGGATCCTTCGAGAAGGACTCCCGGTCGGCGAAAGCTCTAGAGACACCCAGGTCGTCGAAGCACGGTTCCGAAAAGCCGCACTCGACGCAGAAGGGGAAAGAGCACACGGCAACTTCGACGTCAACATCCACGACCTCGAAGAGAACCGCCGAAACTCTCGACGCCGAACAAGCGGCAGAGATGGAGAGGAAGAAAAGAAGGCTCGAGGCCGAAATGACCAGTATCCTCCAAAGGAAGAAGGATTTCGACGAACGGATGAGTAGATACACCATCCCTTCGAAGCCCTCAACGGTTGTCGAAGCAGAAGCCCAGGAGGAGTTCGACGCCACCGATCCGCCGAAAACCCCCGAACCGTCGGAGCAACAGGACGAAGAGGGCCTGTATTATTACACTGAGGGCGACGACGACCAGCAGACACACTTCGGCTCGACACCCTCGGAGGCTCAGGACCTGGATTGGCAGGATCTCGACGCCGAAAACCCAGAAGAGGCCGTGGAGACGTATCCGTCGAGGCCTTCGCCGCCGGACGACATTGGAATATACAACATGGTCGTCAGGAACGCTGCAGCAACCTATAGGGTGGAAATGGAGGAAGAAAAGCCCAAGGCCTGTTTTCTCCTGGAGACACTGCTGCCGACGCAAACTAGGAGCCAATTCCTTCCTATGCTCCCAGGTGTACTAGACCAAGGCAGGGAGGCTTTCAAGGAGCCATCTACCTGCAGATCTGTCACCCCCAGGACAGAGAAAAAATCCAAACACTCTTCTAAAGATCCACCATATATCCAGGGATCGGTGCCGGCTGATTCAATCATAACTGCAACAGCCAGGAAGAGGGCCAACGTTCCCACAAACTCCAGGCCGCCTCCAGACAAGGAGAGCAAAAGAATAGACCTCACAGGGAGGAAAATTGAGAGGAATGCGGCAATCCATTGGCGCATTGCCAACTCCAATGCCCTTATAAACAGGCATGCCTACCAGCATTGGGAAGAAGTTGGGCAGTTGCTCAAACTTCTCCCGACCGAACACCAGCAAAGAGCGGCGCACCTGGTGGAGGAGGGCAAGAATATGGCCAACACCTGCCTGAAGTCGGCCTTGGACGCAGCAGACACATCAAGCAGGCTGATGATGATCGGAGTAACAGAGAGGAGACATGCCTGGCTGAGGATCTCTGGGTTCAAGCCGGAAGTACAGAACAACATCCTGAACTTACCCTTCAACGGGGAAAAGCTGTTCGGCACGCCCGTGGACGAGACGCTGACACAGCTCAAAAAAGATAACGAAACTGCAAGGTCCATGGGAGCACTGCAGTTCAGAGGGATGAGAAGGGGCACCCCCTCACGAAGACCAAATGGCAGAGGAGGAAACCAGCCGGGAACATCGCACCAGGCCTTCCAGCAAACATTTCAGGGAAGCGGCCAGGCGCAGCAGGGTCAGCAGCAGCAACAAGGCTGGCAGAACCAACAGAGGGGCCAGTCCTTTCGAAGCCGAACAAACGGACGAGGACAGACAAGGAGAGGCGGCCAGCAACCCGCCCCCAAGTGACTCCACAAGTACCAAACGTGCCCGCACTCACAACATCCCTAGTGGCGCGGCACAACAAAAGACACGAACAAGAATTACAAATCAACGATCATGTGACACCCGTAGGAGGCAGACTAAAACACTTCTTCCAGGAGTGGGAGAAGATAACGGACAAATGGATACTCAACATCATACAGTTCGGCTACTGCATAGAACTGGTAAAAAAGCCACCAAACAGGAGGCCAACCAACAAGACACGCTCAGCAGAAGAGCTATCACTACTGTGGCAGGAAGCACAAGAACTTCTCCACAAACAGGCTATAGAAAACCTACCAGACAAGGAAACAAGCACGGGAGTGTACTCCAACTACCTCCTCGAACCAAAACTAGACGAAACGTTAAGGCCCATACTGGACCTACGGTTCCTAAACAAATACATAAAAACTCAAAAGTTCAAAATGACGTCCTTACAGGAGGTTATACCTCCGATAAGGCACGGGGATTTTATGTCCACAATAGACCTCAAAGATGCCTACCTACACATTCCCATTAACCAAAAACACAAACATCTACTGAGATTTACCATCAGCAAGATGCACTACCAGTTCACGGTCCTAGCCTTCGGCCTAAACTCCGCGCCAAGGGTCTTCACAAAATGCCTAGCTGCCGTAGCAGCACATCTGCGGAGGCAGGGAATACATGTATACCCCTACCTAGACGACTGGTTGGTGAAGGCGAACTCCTACAACCAATGCAAACTACTTGCTCAGCAGGTCACGCACACGCTGACAAAACTAGGCTTCTCCATACACAGCGGGAAGTCGTCGCTAGAACCAGAGCAAGTGAAGATCTTCCTGGGTGCAAAAATCGACACCATTCAGGGCAGAGTGTTCCCCAGCGAAAAGAGAACCTTCGCACTGATGAAGGAGACTCGCCAATACCAGAAGGGGCAACGTCTGACAGTGAGGACGGTGAGCAAGCTCATGGGGATAATGGCGTCCTGCATACACCTAGTCCCCAATATTCGACTACACATGAGACCATTCCAGGAATGGCTGCAACAGCAGTGGTCACAGGCTACAGGGAGTTGGGAAGATCTAGTGGTTGTAAAGCACGCAGTGCAGGAAGAGATAGCATGGTGGAGCAAGGACAACATAACAATAGGAAAGCCATTCACACCACCAACTCCGACAGTGACCATCACAACAGACGCATCCCAAATGGGGTGGGGAGCGCACATGAACCTGCTCAAAGTAAGGGGTTTATGGACACAAACAGATGCCGTCAAACACATCAACTACCTAGAACTAAAGACTGTGTTCCTTGCACTAAAAGCGTTCCAGAAACAGCTGTATGGGCAAAGGGTGTTAGTACAAACAGACAACACCACAACAATGTTCTACATCAACAAGCAGGGAGGAACACAGTCAGTGGCGCTGTCAGATCTAGCGCAACAGATATGGAAATGGGCAATTCCATTACAAATAGACCTCCTGGCAATACATCTGCCAGGGAAGGACAATGTGGAAGCAGACAGACTGAGCAGACACACGTCAATCTCACACGAGTGGGAGCTCAACCCGCAGGAGACGCAAAGACTATTCAAGAAGTGGGGGACCCCACAACTAGACCTGTTTGCAACACACCAGAATGCAAAATGCCAATACTTCGCATCCAGGCAGCCAGGCCATCAATCCCAAGGAAATGCCCTATGGATGAGCTGGTCAAAGACATTTGCCTACGCTTTTCCACCGATACCGCTGATACACAAGGTGCTCAGCAAGTGCAGAACAAGCAACATGACGCTAATTCTGGTAGCTCCACAGTGGGCCAGGCAGTCCTGGTTCTCACAGATCGTGGAAATGGCACAGGGACCACCACACAAGTTCCCAAAAAGGAAAGACCTGCTCTCGCTGCAAAACGGAAGGGTACTCCATCCAGAACCAGAGAGCCTCAGCCTAGCAGCGTGGCTCCTGAAGACTTAGAGTTCGCTCACCTCAAGCTTCCACAAAGCACGCTGGCAGTACTGCGAGAAGCGAGGAGGCCGACCACACGGAAATGCTATGCAGCAAAATGGAAGAGATTCACTGAATGGTGCATCAACAAAAAGCTCCACAGGAGAATCACTAGAGAATCAACTGTGCTAAAATACTTAACACACTTACTAAAAAGTAACCTAAGCTGCACTTCGCTAAGAGTGCACCTGGCAGCAATAGTAGCCTATACAAGAGGAGAAACAGGGAAAAGCTTTACATCTCAAGTGGTAAAAAGATTCCTAGAAGGAGCCAAAAGAATAGCACCGCCAAAGAGGATGCCACCGCCTGCATGGAACCTCAATGTAGTTCTAACACAGCTTATGAAAGCACCGTTCGAACCCATTCACAAGGCATCGCTACATATGCTCACAATAAAGACGGCCTTTCTGGTAGCGATTACCTCGCTACGTAGGGTGAGCGAGTTGCAGGCACTCCCACTACAAGAACCCTACATTCAGATTCACAATGACAGGGTGGTAATGAGGACGGACCCACACTTCATGCCACAGGTGGTGTCCAGGTTCCATATAAACCAAACAATACAAATTCCCAGTTTCTTCCAGAAACCAGCCACCAGCGCTGAAAGGGCACTGCACACTCTGGACGCCAGAAGAGCAGTAATGCATTACATCGAAAGGACTAAGGATTGTAGAAAGACAAAGCAGTTCTTTGTGTCCTTCGCAAGCAGTTTCCTGGGTAGACCAGTGACTAAGAATACCATCGCACGATGGATCGCACAAACAATTCAATACTGCCACAAACAGGCAGGCCAAGAGCTACAGGGAGCAGCTCAGGCTCACTCGACCAGGAAAAAGGGAGCAACAATCGCCTTCCTAGCAAACACACCTATCCAGGACATTTGCCTGGCGGCAACATGGGCTTCAGTGCACACGTTCACTAAGCACTACTGCGTGGATATACAGATGAACAAAGAAGCACAAGTAGGTCAAAAAGTGCTTCAACATATATTCAACAACCAACGCTCATCTTCCACCCAGCCGCCACAAACATAGCAAACCGCTACAAAGTCTATGCACAGCATAGTGAATCCAGAAAGATTCACGCTGCAAAACGAATAGTTTCTTACCTGTCGGTGTAGTTTTGCAGCTTGAAGACTTTCTGGATTCACTAGCGAACCCACCCGCCTCCGCCAGAAAGATGAGACAGGAGGAAGATGGGACTAACAAATGGAAAACACCTTCAAAAGGGTAAAAGGATTAACAACACAAGCACAAGACGAAAGAAAAGATCAAGATGACTCCAAGGGTGGAGCTCGGAGCAGCGCGCCGACGTCACGGGAGGACACCAAATGGTGGGGCGTCGACGCCCACCTGGGCTACACAAAAAAAAAAAAAAAAGAGAGACTACGATTCCGGACCCAACCACTAGACCGCGGAATAATGCTCAGCATAGTGAATCCAGAAAGTCTTCAAGCTGCAAAACTACACCGACAGGTAAGAAACTATTCGTTATTGATGCTGGAAAACAATTCCCCACATGTTGATTTAAACTCCTCATAAATATTTCGCTCTAAATTAGCACTCCAGAGAAACCTACGACAGTTTAAAAGCAGCTACACTTTGCAACATAGTCTCAGTACCTGTTCATTGACAGCAATTTTTACAAAGGAATTTATGCTGTGTATTCCTGCTTGCCTCTAGGAAGCCACTGTTGACATTCAAAATCTATAATGTGGGGGACTCCATCTAACCCGGTTCATAACTTTCAGCTCTATTTCTCGGTTCTAACAGCCCTTGCCTTGAATCCCATATATATCTGACGATTAATCATTACCCAGGGAAGAATGTTCAAGCCTCATGATCAAAGGGTGCTTCGAAACACATGCTAAAAGCTCAAGCTCTAGCACCAGTATTTTGTGAATGGTTTTAAGAGCAGAAGAAGACAGCTCAGCTGTCGATTATGCTTACGAACAGTCAATCCCAACCAGGGCCGGCTCTAGGGCGGTGCAACCGGTGCGACCGCACCGGGCTCTGACTTTGGGTGGGTCGTCGCATTTGGAAGCATTGTGTGGTTTTAAAAGTATCTGCTGCCGCATTCCTGTCCTCCAGAAATTTACAGGCAGAAATATAAATGTCAAGATAACTCTGGTGATTAATGTGCTTCTTAGAGAGTGATCGGAGGTTTGTCTTTTGGAAGTTTTGACTCGTGGTAAGGTAGCGCAGAGGGTTAATATGCCTGCTGCAAAGAATGTGTACCATTCTGATCACAAAGTGCATATAATACAAATAGGTCAGTGGGTTACTGTTTATTTCTGGAGAGATCCTTTTGTGACTTGCAGTTTATAAATTATAATCCTAACATAGAGAAGTGAGCTATTAACTGTCACCAAAGAGCTGTATAAAAACTGCAAGGCATAGATTAGAGCGTTATGATTTTATCCCGTCTTTCATTATTCTAATGTTGGAAAAAGGATTCATTTGGATAGAAATCAATTCACATTATTAAAAAGAACCCCCAACCATGGTGTTAAGTTTTGAATTCAGAGTTTGTGCTTCTCCAGACCAAGCACTATTAAACTATACTGTCTACCAGAAAGGATGACTTGACACCTGTACCTTGAAGCCCTCTGTTTTATGTAACATTTCCTATACACTAATCTACACACCTATGATTTATTGTCTCTGTGTAGTGTGTGTGATGTAAAGTGCTCTGACACCCTACACTTGTATGAGTGGCGCTATAAAACGAATTAAACGCATCTGAGAGGGAGTGGTTATGGAGACTTGAGGGGCACTGTTAAAGGGTGGCAGTGAAGGAATCCGTAGTGGAGGTGGTTATTGGGGGGGCGTCAACAAACATTGTCGCACAGGGCGCCACCAACACTAAAGCCGGCCCTGATCCCAACACCAGCATACTCCCTATACCGCAATCCTGAGTCCCAAAAAACTCACAACACAAAGCAGACGTCTGACAATGCACTTTTCTCTCTACACACGTTCCCCAAATCAAGATGTTTGCAGAAAATATAATTTCCCTGTCAGGTGCACCATCAGTAGTGCAAGCCTCAGAACCAGGTCGTTCTAAAGTATTAATTCTACAAAGTGGGTTAAAGACCTACTGGGACTCTTGTACTCTTCATTGTTACCGCTACGGTGTTCAAAGCAGTGAGAAGCCTTGACTTATAATGGATGAACCCAGTGCTGGTTGCCTAAAACAGTAGTTAGGTGATCTTAGTAATGATTTTCACTAATCTAGCGTTTTTAATATATAAGAATATAAATAAAAGGATGGCTCTTAAAACCTGTTTGTATGATGGACAGATGCTCTCACAGGAGAGAAAAAAAACAGTGAAATTCCCAAAAAAGGAAAGTTGAAAGCGAGATAACGTTGTCTATTATGGTAAAAGTGGCCTGGCAATATAAAATAAAATGTCATTGAAATTGAGATAGTAGGTGAAGGGCAAGATGGCGGCCGCGTCGGTGGCCGAGTGAGCTGACTCCTACCTTCCTCCCTGCTATACCTCTCCCCCCTGGGTAATCACATGGAGAATTAGAAGACTTACCGGCTCTGTCACTCCCGGATGATCTGGCGATTGTTTTCCTGGTTGGGTGGGATACCGCTCCCCTTCAGGCTGGCAGCTTGCAAGTCTTTCATCAGGGAGACGGCAATGCCGAAACCGACTGTCAAGACCGGTAAGGCGCGGGGGCCACCAACCGCCTCAGGGAGCCCCGCGAAACTTAACCTGGACCGGGATGGTGACAGTCCTGGCACCGGAGGACGCCGCTTTGATAAGGGAGTGCCGGGTGAATCACCGGGGTCGGGGGACCCGCTAAAGAAAAGCATCATGACTACCCGTGGGAAGCAGACGGTCCCCGCTCTGTTTAAGGCACAATTCGGGAAAAATAAGGGAGCGCGGGACCTAGCAACAGGTGGTAAATCCAGCAGCAAAACTGGGTCTGAAGTATCCGCATCTGTGGTTCGGGCGAACGAGCCTCTCCAAGGCGAGGCGGCCGGCGGGGAGGATTGTGGTCCTGACCACGGGCCTGATCTTGACAGGGTGAATGCGGTGCATGCGGTGAATTCTCCTCCTGGCTCCAATGGGGATTGTGGCAACCCAAAGGCGCTGGCGCTCTCAGAAAGTGTCCCGGGAGCACTCGATGAGCTACTGAGCCACCAGCAAAAACAGTGCATTATGGGAGATGGAGTTCCATCCAGCCACAGTCAGTCAAAGGATGCAGCTGATGTGATGTTTAGAGACTCAAGCTGCCTGGAACCTACTCCATCAACATCTAAAGAGGAGGAGACTGCAGATAATTTCTTTTCGCTATCAGATCACTCCAGTCTCTCCGGTGAAGACAGTAATGGAAAAGACTGGGCTGAAGAAGAGAGTGATGCCAGTAGTGTGCATTGGGAGGAGGAGAGGGATAAGACTATGCTGAATACAGGAACAGCCCGCAAACTGAAAGAGGCAGCTATCTCTCTGGAGCCAATCGAAGGTGTTGCTGGGTCACTAGCATGGGATTACTCTTTTTCAACCAAATTGAATGATAATGAGGCAGCTTTAGGGGGACCCTCGGCAGGTATAAGGGACGACAAGCTTATTGACTCTAAGGAAGCCACGCTGTCAATGATATATCGGAGTATCATGGCCCACCGCGCGGAGACTAGAGCTGAGAGTTCTCGGACTCAAGGTGCATGCCGTAAACTCCAGAACTCGATGCGCCGGCTGGCAAAGACGTGCTCTGATTTTTCGTTAAGAATGGGAGAAGCTGAGATTAGGATTTCACAATTGGAAGATGAGTTGGCTGTTCAGAAAAATTTGACAGAATCTATTAAAACTGTGAAAGATGATACAGTCTGGAAGTAATGTTGTTGTTAATATTTTTTCATGATGCACGGTGTTTAAGGAAACGGGTAAAATTTGGTACAATGGGGAATAGCTCTCAGTTTCATTCGGGTAAGCCTGCTGAAGAATTCGGTTCTCTCAATGATGACAGGTAGAAGGGGCGGAATATCTGTTTGTTCATGGAATATCTGTGGTCTAAATGATCGCAAAAAAAGGGGATTATTGGCCAAGTGTGTACAACTTATGAAGATCGATATGTTATGTTTACAAGAAACTCATATTCCTAGTAGTAAGAGTTGCTGGCTGAAGGAACTTGGCTTGGATTTGTTGGCATATACACGGCAAAGTACTACTATCAGGGGAGTGGCTGTTTATGCACAACGTGGTTTGAGAAGTGTCAAAGAGTTAAGGAGGACCAATTTGGGCGTTGGGTAATTATTGAATTTATAATAAATGGCGCCCCTTTACAATCCTGTTCTGTTTACGGATCAAATCTGGATGATCCGGAAGTTCTGAATTACTTAAGTATAGAACTTGCTACGTGGCCATATCCGCTAGTTTTATGTGGAGATTTTAATATTCATTTGGAGGGAAATTTTGATTTGTCTAGTGACTCCTTATATCATGGGCGGAAAATTAGGACCTATAAGGCTTTACGGGGATTAGTCAGGAGCATGGCCTGGTTGATTTATGGTATAGGCACAAACGAATGGATTTGGGATATACTTTCTATTCCGCCCCTCATAATAAGCTGGTCCGCCTTGATTATTTTTTGTTTCATGTCAAATGGCAGAAGGAACCAGGATTAACATATCCCCTAGGGTTATTTCAGACCACAACCCTATAGTGGTGGAACTTCCATTAAGGGGGTTTGTTGCGGTACCAAGATCATGGACCTTTGAACGTAAATTATTACTGGATCAGCCATACTGTGAACATATGGCCAATTGGGTGGTAGAATTCTTTGATTTTAATAGGCATTCGGCTTCAGATATTATAGTCTGGGATGCTTTTAAGGCTGCCGTTCGTGGTGAGACTCTCAACTATTCCTGTTATCGCCAAAAAGTGCTTAAGGAAAAGCTGAAGGATTGGGTGGAACAACTTAGGTTGGCGGAGGTGCAGACGATGCAAAAAATCTGTGGTGGCCAAAATATTGAAGAATGTCAGCAGTCAATTGCTATTATTAAGGCCAAGATACATCAACATTTTAGCGAAGAAATTGCTATCAAATATGTACAATACAGAACCGAAGCGTATGAACTCGGAGAAAATACGGGCAGGGTTCTGGCCAAGCGGTTACAACAGAGGGAGGTTTCAAATAGAATAAGTAGAATTCAAGATCAGTCTGGTCAAATTCAGGACTCGTCGATGGGGGTCCTGAAGGTATTTCAGAACTTATATCAACAGCTCTATACTGAGGGAGAAAATGAAGGGGCTAATGGAAGTGGGGCGGATCCTTCAGAGGAATTTTTTGAAGATCTTCAAACCACTAAGGTCACATTAGATCAAAATATAACTCTTGTGGCCCCAATTACTTGGGAAGAGATAGAAGCAGCTATAATGTCTTTAGCTCCCGGTAAGGCTGTCGGCCCGGACGGGATCCCGTTAGAATTTTTTAGAACATTTCGGAATCTATTAAAACCAAACCTAATATCTTTATTTCAGTCAGCACAGAGGGGCTGTACCCCCGATTCTTGGAGGAGGACTACTATCGTTGTATTTAAAAAAAAAAAAAGGTAAAACCAGAATTAAGTCCATCATCGTATAGACCCATCTCACTTATTAATGCTGATAGCAAGATTTATTCAAAAATTTTAGCATCTAGATTAGGTAATATCATTAAGCCTTTGGTCTCCATGCGGCAGCATGGTTTTATTCCTGGGAGGGACACGACTGATCATGTCAGGAGGGCTATCTCCCTTCTAGACTGGGCACGGGCCATGGGATCTCCGCTTGGGATGATCCTGTTGGACGCTGAGAAGCGTTCGACAGGGTCTCCTGGCGGTTCTGTGGTCTGTCCTCGATGGAAGGGGATGGCTAACGAATTTATTCAGGCAATCCAGGCTTTGTACTTGTTACCGGTGGCTGGGATTCGGATTTCGGGGCAGGCGTCCGTCCTGTTCAGTATAGGTAGGGTACTAGGCAGGGGTGCCCCTGCTCTCCCCTCTTGTTCTCACTCTACATCGATCCTTTTTGCAGAAATTAGAACTATGTAGTAATATTCTGCCAGTAAAGCTTAATAATAGTGAATACAAGATACTGGCCTATGCCAATGATATCGCGATATTAACATCTGATATCACTCTGGCATATTCGGCAGTGAAAGATCAGGCTGAGCGCTATGGTATTTACTCAGGGTATAAATTAAATACCGATAAGACTCAGATTCTCTATTCTGGCATGGAGTCTTTTCCGGATTTACCAATTGTGTCAGTAGCAACATATCTAGGGGTAAAGCTAACTGCAGAGGTTGATCAAATTCCAGGTAGAAATATTGGTCCCATGATCAACACAGTAAATCAGACATTGGAAAGGCTAGACCATCTACATCTGTCTATGTATGGGCGAAGTAGCGTTATCAAAATGGTGGTATTCCCAAAATTTTTGTACCTATTCAGGACTATTCCATTAGAACTTCCCGCTCTATGGTTTAAAAAGATTGGAAAGGATGTGCTCCAGGTTCCTGTGGAGCTATCATAGATCTAGGAGAGCAGCTAAGTGGCTGACCCTCCCAAGATTGCGAGGGGTTGAGGCCATCCCAAATTTTTTGTTTTATTACTGGGCGTGTATGCTGCAACATATGGGGGTACTCTTAGTTGGAGACAGGTCTCAATGTTCAGAGGCTGCTAGACCAACTATCTATGAAATCGGTATGGGGGATAATGCTAAGCAATGTCTGGTTAAGATCTTAGAACCTAGCTATTATAAAAAGACTAGATTCAAGACAGTCAGAGGCCGCTATTCGATCTGGAGAAAAATACGCCGTAGATTTCAAATCTCCAATATTAATAGGTATACGCCACTTTCGGCTACTGGGATCTTCCCGGCAATCTTTCAAGATCAAACCACATATAGATGGGGTAAGCTCGGGATTAGTACGGTGGGGGACCTGAGTCTTGTAGACCAATTAGCTTCCTTCTCCTCCTTACAAGAAAAATATGGTTTGGATAAACGAGATTTTTTTTAAATATCTACAGATCCGTAGCTTTCTAGATAGTAAAGCACAAGGCCCGGCCCTAAAATATGAGAAGGTATCACTAGTTGAATCAATTCAAAAGAAATCCTGGATTGGCGTAATTTATCAGATCCTGCTGGAGACCGTCCCGGATGATTTATTCAGTCAGAATGATAAATGGGATCGGAAATTTGGGGTGGAAGGTACCAATATTGAGTATTCACTTGGATTAGCCAGCCAGACTCTCTTAGCCGGAAGCCTTCGAGCCAGCATTTTATGTCTATTTTTGACCTTTATTATACACCTGCAAAAATAGCCAAATGGGTGAGGGAATGTGGGCGGCTCATGTAGCAGATGTGGTATGCTATCAGCAGATACAGCTCATATGTTTTTTTCTTGTCCTTTGCTAGCGACATTTCTACAGGACATTGAACATTTTTTGACAAAGGTCTTGGGATCTCCAATCTCTGTTACTCCAGACTTGGTTATTTTGGGAGTGGCTAGAAATATCAGCTGGTCGCGTCCTATCACTGGGTTTGTTTTTCTGTCAATGGCCATAGTTCGACTTTGTATCACATCGCATTGGATTAGTCCTGACCCTCCCACTTTTTGTAATTGGCGCTCTAGGCTTCTTGCTGTATATAATATGGAAGCTTCAGTCTGCTCGCCTGAAAGGGCGAAGGAGACGGGAAAAGGGGCAAGAGCTGTGGGCTCCTATAACAGATTGGCTACAGTAACATGAGTAGCAACTAATATCAATCTGCAGGTATCCCCCAACCCGTAAACATGCCAATAGGTAAATATGGCATTGTCTCTTAGTCTGGAGGTCCCTTTTATTTAATTAGAGACTGTCTCCCACTTTGAAGGTTAAATACTATTGTACCTACTGATGATTAATGTGTATTATTTGTTTGCACGCATATACTAAGGAATTAGATATAATGTGTTAGAATGAAATTTGGATTTGTCTTTTTGACCTGTATCCTTTTTCCCTCTTTTCTTTCTTGTTACTGTCAACAACAACAGAAATAAATAAAATTTAAAAAAAAATTTAAAAAAAAAATTGAGATAATAAGGTGCTGCCTTCACCTAGTGCCCAAAAACCTACTGTACCACGTCAACCTTCGCTCCCATCACAGGAATACACATTTCATAACGCCATACACCTTTTCAATCAAAAGTAACACAATATAAAACATCATTACTTACTTCATATACTAGCTTACCCACCACCAAAAAGCTCCAAATGCCACATCATACATTAACAAACCCACTACCATAAGCAAATACACACATCACTAGTCAACCCTAGCAACATTATAAGTACACACACACACACCCCATAGTACATCCACATAATGTGCATTGTATAACACCACGTCCCAATTATACAGCAACACACTCGTATACATACCTATGTAACCATACTCAGATGCCAACAAAGTCATCATATGATATCCACATAACATCATCGTAAAAACAGCAGCTGGTTTTCGCTGGCACCCCCATCGACTTATGTCCACACAAACAAAATTATACATGAACATACTGCCAATCATGCACCCAACATCGTAAATCAACAGACAAACCATCATACCCCAACACACCCACTCAATATTTGTCTATGCAGCTTCCAAAAAATACCCACACAGCCAGCATCACATAACAACATAGACACTATCATACGGCAACACAGTATTAAGCACTAAGACAACCACTTATCAATGGTCTACACAGTGTCCGTTTAAGAAGTTAGTAGTGATGTAATTGTGCACTTTTTTACACACTAATTGAAATTAACACGCCTCTCAAGCAAGTTGCATTTCAAGTATTTCCAAGGAATAGCAGATGGAAGGGCTTTAACAACGCATCCTTAACCAAGCAATGCAGGTGTAGCGTCTGAGATATATACATACACATTAGTGCACACATACACAATTGCCCTTGGTGTCAGATCTGAATCTGTTTAATTCTACTGGGTGCATGTGTGTGCACGTGTGTATGTATGTGTATATATATATATATATACATTCACTCACACAGTTCTTCCCCGAAGGAGAGAGAAAGCCGCACTCACGTTCTGGCACCAACAATCCTTTTATTTATGGCTGTAGTAAACCTTGATGCATTTCGGTCCATTAAGACCTTGTTCACAGGTGATAATCATTGCTTCACAAAGTTCAATTAGCAGATATAACAGTTTTTTCCACAGTGGTTTCCCTCGTGGGTAAAGGTGCATGCTGGCACCTGTAGTGAAGAGGTAAGTATTTTCTCAGTCCCAGTGGACAAATCAAACTTAAGTCATTTACAGCCGAGCCACAGTGCATTTAAAAGATCATTACCAGGAAACGTCCCGTTTTGCAGTTATTTACATTCAGGCTGCACGGGCCCAAGCCGCGTTTATACACGGCAGCACCGGTGCTTCATGCCGCTTCACGGCTTCCTCCAAAAGCGGTCCTCAAGCACCCAGGCGCTCTTACTGGTGGTGCGGCTAGCGGCAGGACCAGGCTGCCAAATATACACACCGTTCTTCCCCGAAGGAGAGAGTAAACCGCACTCTCGTTCTGGCACCAACATCTAGCTTTAAAGTGGCCCAGAGGCAAGGAACTGTTTAGTTCTACTGGGTGCATGTGTGCGCGTGTATATATATATATATATATATATATATATGTGTGTGTGTGTGTGTTTATTATCTACTGGCGGTCGCCAGTAGATAGTTATAGTTAGGACCTATTTTCCATAGGAAATTCACAACATTCTATTTCCAATAACTTTGGCGCCGGTTGATGAATGTTCGCGAAATTTTCAAAACTCGTGGGGCGCTCAGGTCTGCTCCTATCCTGAAAGTTTCGGGTGATTCGGCGAAGCGGGGCCGAGAAAAGAGGGGTCCCAAAACGTGTTTTCCCCATGCAATTTCCCATAGGAAACTTTAGACACGGCTACAGCCCGAACTGCTGAACGGAATTACACCAAATTTGGCAAAGAGGTAGTTCTTGGTTCAGAAAGAACCCTTATTGTTAAATGGTGTAAATCCGTTCAGTAGTTGCTGAGAAATTCAAAAAATAAAAGTCAAAAAAAATCAATTTCCCATAGGAAACTTTGTGCAAGGCTAAGAGCGGAAACTACTGGAACGGATTTACCCTAAACTTGGCAAAAAGGTACTGCTTGGCACAGAAAGCGTCCTTGTCAAAATGGTGTAAATCCGTTCAGTAGTTACGGAGAAAATCAAAAATAAAGCTAGCGATATATAGAGGCACGGAGGATCCGCGGATCCTCCCGACCACGAGCTGTATGCTAATTGGCTGCCAACACTCCAAACCAGGAAGTGTTGGCGGCCATCTGGACTGGTAGAACCGAGTCACAAGAAAACGGGAAAAAAATGCGCAAAACAAGAGAAGGGGGCAGGGTAGAAACACCCTGACCCCCTAGGCCTGCTCAGGGGGTCCCACAAGGACCCCCTGGGCCGAAAAAAAGATTTTTTTTTTTTTTTAAACGGCGGGATGCGCGGATCTTGCCGTGAAGGAAAAAAAACGAAGCGCCGTCTCCCGCGCTTCGATGGTATTTGGCCCCCGGGTGGGCCAAGTCCCGGGGGCATGCGGGGCTTTGTGAATTTATGTGTGGGGGGCCTCTAAGGCCCCCCCGGGGACTGCCACCCCCTTGGGGCTTAAACAAAATAAGGGTGGCGGGGGGCACACGGCCCCCCCGCAGCCCCAGGGACCGCCACCCCCCGGGGCTTTGTTTAAATATTTGCGCGGGGGCACACGGCCCCCCCGCAGCCCCGGGGACTGCCACCCCCCCGGGGCTATTTTTTTTAAATAAAAATGAACCTGTGTGGGGGGCTCTAGCCCCCCACACGCCCCGGGGACCGCCACCTCCCCGGGGCTCTAAATATTCAAATTTGGGGGTCCGTAACGGACCCCCGAGCCCCGGGGACCACCACCTCCCTGGGGCTTTAAACGTTGGGAGGGGGGCCGCGTGGCCCCCCTCCTGGAGCCTGTGATGGCCCTGGGGACCGCCACCCCCAGGGCCGGCTCCTGCAGTGTCCCGGGGTGCCCACCCCCGGGACACTGCTGTTTGCAATGACAGGGCGGGAGCCTCGCGGCTCCGCCCTGTCAGCACAGGCTGCTTTGCTTCATTGAAGCGAGAGCAGGGAAACCTGCTCTCGCTTCAATGAAGCAAAGCTAGGGTTGCTTTTCCATAAGGGGGCTGCGTGTCGCGGCTCCCTATGCGGAAAAGCAATGCCGACTCCCAGCGGGACGCGGGGAGCCGGCTGGGACCATGGGGGCATTGGGGCTCCCCCACGGTCCCCAACAAGTGGCCAGGCCCCGGGGATGGGGTCCCCGGGGCCAGAGATGGCCCGGAGGGGGGGGGCCACGCGGCCCCCCCTCCCCCAAAATTTAAAAAAATAAATAAATAAAGAGCCGGCCCCGGGAGATGGGGTCCCCGGGGCCAAAGAGGCCTCGGGAGGGGGCCACGCAGCCCCCTCCATTAAAAAAAATAAGAAAAGTGGCAATGCCCCGGGGGATGGGGTCCCCGGGGCCGGAATCGGCCACGGGAGGGGGGCCACGCGGCCCCCTTCCTGTAGATTTTTTTTTTTTTTAAATAGAAAAAAGGGGTCAGGCCCTGGGGGATGGGGTCCCCAGGGCCCCAAAAAGTAAAAAAAGAAGGGGGGCCACACAGCCCCCCTTCAAAAAAAAAAAGAAAAAAGGAAAAAAAAGACGCGATCGTGCGTCAGGCCCCGCCCCCTCCCTTTACCACTCTGCAAACGCGCCCTGTGGCGCATTTTAAATTGGGGAAATAATTCCCCTTCAATACTGGGGGTCCCTGGGGGCCAACTAGCCCACCAGGTACCTCCAGTAAGCCCCACAGGGCTGCGTTGCAGAGAGGTGGTCCAGGCCACGCCCCTTTTTACACCTCTCTGCAACGCAGCTCTGTGGCGCTTACTGGAGGTACCTGGTGGGTTAGTTGGACCCCAGGGACCCTCAGGATTCAAGGGGACTTTATCCTCAACTTAAAACGCGCCACGGGGCGCGTTTGCACAGTGTGTGAAGGGAGGGCGAGGGCCTGAGATGACATGTGTGCAAACACACCCTGTGGCGCGTTGTAGGTTGGGGATTAAGTCCTCTTGAATCCTGAGGGTCCCTGGGGTCCAACTAGTCCACCAGGTACCTCCAGTAAGCGCCACAGAGCTGCGTTGCAGAGAGGTGTATAAAGGGGCGTGGCCTCCAACCACCTCTCTGCAATGCAGGTCTGTGGTGCTTACTGAAGGTACCTGGTGGGCTAGTTGGGCCCCAGGGACCCTCAGGATTCAAGGGGACTTTATCCCCCAACTTAAAATGCGCCACGGGGCGCGTTTGCACAGTGGTGAAGGGGAGGGGCGGGGCCTGAGGTGACATGTGTGCAAACACGCCCCGTGGCACGTTTTAAGTTGGGGGATTAAGTCCCCTTGAATCCTGAGGGCCCTGAGGGTCCAACTAGTCCACCAGGTACCTCCAGTAAGCGCCACAGAGCTGCGTTGCAGAGAGATGGTAAAAGGCGCGTGGCCTCTGATGCACCTCTCTGCAACGCAGCTCTGTGGCGCTTACAGGAGGTACCTGGTGGGCTAGTTGGACCCCAGGGACCCTCAGGATTCAAAGGGACTTAATCTCTCAGCCGAAACGCGCCACGGGGCGCGTTTGCACACTTGTCACATCAGGCCCACCCCCTCACATCACCACTGTGCAAACGGGCCCTCTGGTGCGTTGTAGGTTGGGGATTAAGTCCCCTTGAATCCTGAGGGTCCCTGAGGGTCCAACTAGCCTACCAGGTACCTCCGATAAGCGCCCATGAGCTGCGTTGCAGAGAGGTGTAAAAAGGGGCGCGGCCTCGGACCACCTCTCTGCAACGCAGCTCTGTGGTGCTTACTGGAGGTACCTGGTGGGCTAGTTGGACTCCAGGGACCCTCAGGATTGAAGGGAACTTAATCCCCAACTTAAAACGCGCCACGGGGCGTTTGCACAGTGGTGAAGAGAGGGGGTAGGGCCTCATGTGACAAGTTGGTTACTTAGTTTTATTCCCCCTGCCCTATTATGTACTAGGGACTTACAGAGGAGGTCATGCTAATCACAGGGGTACCCCAACGCATAGTGTTCCCTAGTGTATGTAGGTGTTTTCACTGTATTCTAAGTGTCTTTTAGCATAGCACTGGCTCTAGGCCTGGTTAGTCAGAGCCAGTTACCACCAGTACCCGTCTGAAAAAGTTGTGGGCACAGGATGATTTTGCAACAAGGCCTCTTTCTGCTCCTCTGTTGGTTATTTCTGCACGTCTTGCTTCTTCCTGCACTTTTCTTCGTCTTTGTGGACTTCTGTTGCTTGTTTCTGCATTTGTTTTGCTTTTTTCTGTGCGTTTTTTCTTCTTTCTTCACATGTCCTACCTCTGTAGGCATAGTTAGAAACTAGCATTTAAAAAACCTTTGAAATTCACTGAAAAAACCATAGGTTTCAGGCACGTTATAGTTAGAAACTAGCATTTAAAAAACCTTTGAAATTCACTTAAAAAACCATAGGTTTCAGGCACGTTATAGTTAGAAATTAGCATTTTAAAAAACCTTTGAAATTCACTTAAAAAACCATAGGTTTTAGGGAAAGTTATAGTTAGTTGGACATTTCACTCGTACAAAACCATAGAAATTCCCCGGTTATAGTTAGTTCAGCTAACTATAACTCTAGCGCCCCACAATGCACTGCTGATGACGTCACATATTACATCACTCATGACATGGTCAGTGACATCACTGATGACATCACTGATGACATCTCAAATGACATCACTGATGACATCACCCATGTGATAATTTGATGCATCTTCTCACACCCTAATATAACCTTTGATACACCCACTCTAAATTACAGACTGCCATTCTCAAAACCATAGACACTCCAGCACCAATAACTACATACCCACTCACTGATTCTTAGGTCTCACACACATCCACTCACTCACCTGTACAGTCACTCATACTTATGGTCACTCAGTACAGGACTATCATATGCACTCATACACCTATATAGACACTCACACACCGCCACTCATCCATAGAGGTACTCACACACCTAGTCATTCATGCAAATAATTAATCACACTGCCATTTACTCACCTATACAGTTATACACACACCAGCTCACTTACTCATACAAATACTAGCACATTCTTACGCTCTTATACAATCACTGATACAAGCACACACTCATCCATAAAGTCACTCTCACAATCACACACTCTCACTTATAGCTATTTATATACTCCAACACACATATATACTGCCTTTCACATATGTAGTTACTCACACATGTACCACTGAGACATACATTCACTCACTAACACACACACTCACCCACCCATACAGTCTATCACAGATGCACTCTTGAAACCATCCAACCAGTGAATCACCCACTCACACATCTATGCACAGAGTCGCACACACCCCACCCACACAAACACTCAGGCACCCATACAGATACTCAGACAACCAATCAATAACCCATATAGACACTCATGTAGCTATTCACAAACCCATGCAGCCGCTTACACACCAACAGACAGACGGATAGAGACATTCACACAGTTTAGTCACTAACCCTTGCATTCAGTAAGATACGTTTAATCACTCACTTATAGAGTCAGTCACGCACCTACTAAATCATCCATTCAGACACTTATACACCCACTCATTCTTCAATACGCCTTTCCCTATATTAAACATATTTAAACTTTACAGAAACACACAGTCACTGGATGATGTCATCAGTGATGTCATCAGTGATGTCATTTGAGATGTCATCAGTGATGTCATCAGTGATGTCACTGACCATGTCATGAGTGATGTAATATGTGACGTCATCAGCAGTGCATTGCGGGGGCGCGAGTTATAGTTAGCTGAAGTAACTATAACGGGGGAATTTCTATGGTTTTGTACGAGTGAAATGTCCAACTAACTATAACTTTCCCTAAAACATATGTTTTTTAAGTGAATTTCAAAGGTTTTTAAATGCTAATTTCTAACTATAACGTGCCTGAAACCTATGGTTTTTAAGTGAATATATAGATATATATATATATATATATATATATATTTACTATTTTGTTGAAATTATACAAATATATATTTTGGGGAGGTAACTTGAAACCCCTTTTAAAAAAAATATATTTTTCTGTTTTGGGTGGTCACCCTCCCCAAACTCCTTACCTCCCTTTACCTCTTCTCGGTCCTAAGGCCAAAATCTCCGTTTACCTCACTCGCCCCTAAATCCTGAAAACCCATTACATCCCTTTACCTCTACCTTCCCCTGAAGCCTAAAACCTTCTCACCACCCTTTATCTGTGCCCACCCTGAACCGTAAAAAAACACTTAACTCCCTTTACCTCTACCCTCGCCTGAATCCTAAACACCCACTACCTCTTTTTTACCTCTATCAGTCCCCAAAACCTAAAAACACATACCTCACTTTATCTCTACCCTCCCTTGAGCCCTAAAAACCCTTACCGCTATCCGTCCCTCAACCCTAAAAACCCTTACCGCAATCCGTCCCTCAACCCTAAAAACAACTTGCCTCCCTCTACCTTCCCCTGAGCCCTAAAAAAAACCTTACCTCCCTTTACCCCAGCCGTACTTGAATCCTGAAGCCCCTTACTTCCTTTTACCTCAACCCTCCTTTACTCTTACCACCCTAAAGCCTTACCCATACCCATTCCTTAACCCTTAAATCCTCTTTTTAGGTCTTGCACTGTCACTTGGAAGACATAAATTAGTGGGGGGGGGGGACCTTAAAAGGTAATTGGACCAAATGGCTGGAAAGCTTTTCTCTTTGCATTCTGACACTTATGTATTTTTAATTTCAGTTGAGCGTTTCCTAAGTGGAAAGTGTTTAAAAAATAAACCACAACATTTATAAAGATTGAAAACATTAAATTCAATGTTACATTTTGAGCTACCTTGAGATATGTGATTGCTTTTACTCCAATATTATGGCATGTTTTTTTTAAGCAATACTTTACAGACAAATGTCAAAGGCAAGAGTTCGGCACACACATTAGAATGGCGAGATCTGTTGGCTTTGCCAATGCTTATTTAAAAAATAAATTACATAATTTTGACATTTAAAAACGAAATACATACCTGCGTGGTAACATAATGCAGTGTAAATTACCAAAAAGGGACCTGCGTGATAAAGTCATGCAGGGTAAATACTGTGTGGTAAAGACTACATTCCATTTCTAAGTAATAACCGTGGTGGATTTAAGGTTGACTTAGTCTGGTAGGGTTTGGGACAGGTTTTGAATTTCGTGTATGTTTAGTTTTTATGGGAAAGGTACTTTAACATATTAGTACCCTATTGATGTTAATAATATGACACCTGTACCTCCTGCATATTATTTTTGTAAAAAGTATTGATGTCACATTCTATTTCAGCCCAGTGATATTTTTGCTAACGTTCTGCCATTCTCCCAAATAAATAGCATGTTGCTCACAGCACGTTCAGTTGTATGTAATGCTGTTATTCCATGTGTATTAGTTACTAAAAAAGTATCTAACCATATCCAGAGCATAAATGGGTTATTATGTCCATTCAGTGAGATGGAGTTACAATAACTAAGCCTTGTGAGGATGGCCCGAGTTGTTTTCTCTCTTCACTGATCCAGAATGCTTCTGTGAGGATAAGCCTTGTTTTCTCAGGTCCCTGTAGAGTGTAACTGTACTGTGGTAATAACATGGATTTGACCTTTGCATTGTGGTCCTATGTGGGTGAAATTGTGTTCATATGCTCACTTGTCTCAAGTAAAGTATTTTGTCCACATTTATTTTCACTGCCATGACTGTCCCTTTGCAACTTCATTCTGGTTTCACCTTTGTGAGTGAGCAATTCAGCAATTGAAGTCAATGGTGGGTGTGCAGCAGGATTCAGAACTGTACAGAAGACAGCAAATTGTTGAGCAACATAAAGGAGTTTTTGCCACTCTACAAAGGAGGAGATGTGGCCCAGTGTCTAGAGCTGCTGTCTTTGAAACTGGGGAACCAGTTCGAATCCTGGCCTTGGCTCTATATTCTGTGATTCTGGGGGGCAAATCACTTAACCTCCCCATGCTCACATAATCTCATGCCTAAAAAAATCATATGTAGCGATCTAATGACCTTGTGCCAAGCTCGTGCTATATAAAACTGCAAAACAAAACCCTTGTAGCAGCCTGAGTGGTAGCCCTCATCAACAGCAAATCTGTTTAGGAACAGCCAAGGCACTGGAAGAATTATAGACACCCACTCAATTCTGTAGATAGCAATTTTAAGGACCATTCTTAACTATTTCTTACCTGTTTCCAAATCTCTGTGGGCTTTCCTCTGGCACGTCGTGTAGAGTTCTTAAAACTCCCTATCCACTCTACCCACATTTGGCATGAGAAGTCCCCAGAACCTCCATTCCTGGACAGCAAAAAATAAATTGAAATAAAGGAAAATAGTTTGTGTGGAGGACATTGCTCCTAAAATGTACCTAGCAGAAATTATGAAAAAAGATCTACCTGTACCATGGTGACAAGATCGTAGTTTATCTCCAAAAGCAGGTGTTCCCGTAGTGTTCAAATCAGGACAAAATTAACAAAACTATGATGCCATCTGGGTAGAGGATATATGTGGAAGTAAAGGATGCACAAAGAGAGAAATACAATAATGGGGAGCCAAAATCTCAAGTTTGTTTTGATGCAAAATCATTTAACATTTCATTAACATTAATGTATATGCAAATATAATTATTTTCAAAAAGAGGAAAATGGTAAAGACACCTAATCTTACACCTGACCCTTACCCTAATTATAACCCTTACTAATACCCATATCCTATATTCTTATACTACACTTTCATTTTCTTTAATTATTGCCCTTACTTTACTAACAATCATTACTGTTTAATTATAACAAAAAGGTTTAAAATATTGTTTTAGTAATTGATAACTCAAATTAAAAATTTGTCATCACGGTCTACATTTTTCATTGTAATGATTTACTTAATTGTCAATGCCATGAAAAGGGTACACTTCCCAATGCCCATTAACTAGTATTTTCCCTTTCCTGCCCAGATAGTGAGAAACTGATACAATAAACATTTGAAGATGAGTCGGCACTAACCTTATGGATGCTTTTTACCAGTATCATTACAGTGTTGTTACGCAAACTCTGGCACAGATCTACAATGTAACATTGGAAGGACAGATGTTACTGCTCTCATTAGGGGGAATTTGATTCAGAGTAGGGGGAGGCTGTGAGGTTCTACTCTGAATCCTTCTTGATGTCTGCGATGGTCTGCTGTACAGAATTGGCCACATAGTGCTTTTTCACGTGCTTGATGGACACATGTCTGTATGTCCTTGAACCAGATAAAGGAGGCAGGATGGCGGTTCTTTTGCCTTTTACCCCAAGGACTTTAACGGGTAGTCTCTACGGTTCAAAATCTTGCTTGTCTTGGATCTTTTCGTGAACTAGATCCCCTATTTTGGGTATCTACCCGTTAGCAATGGTTACAACCTTTTCTTCACTGGTGGAAACTTCAAAATGGTTTACATTAGACAGCTTGTCTCTGACCTCTTGAATACTTTTAAGACATTCAAACGTTTTTTCAGGTCAAACCTTTCTTCAGTCGCCACCTTACCAGGATTATCTAGGCCAGGCACATACATAGGAACTCCGAAGAGAACCTCATGGAGTGTGTACCCCAATACTCATCTAGGCAAGTTATTTAATGCTCTCTGGACTCCATACAGATTATGGTACCAAATAAGACCTGAACTTAGTACCTTAGCGGTCATGGCTTGTTTAATTATGCTGTAAGCACGCCAAACTAACCCATTGAACTTGGCTCTAAACGGGTTGCTGAATTGCAGACAAACTCCCAGTACAGACATAGTATTTATGTAAGCCTTGGAGGCTTATGCAGGACCATTATCTGGGTGAAATGAATGTACTGCCCCCATCGCTGCCAGTTACTGTAAATCCTTTACGGCCGCTGAAGCACTCATATTCCTCTGTGCCCACACAGAGGAATCGCAAACATGAATCAATAGCTATCATTATACTTATATCGGTTAACAGAGTTTATAAATATGATATTGTCCAAATATATTACCCTGAACGAGATGTTGGAGGCTGTGAGGGGATTTAGCAAGGGTCTCTTAACTGTAAATAGTTTGATCTGTTAATATATGTCACAGTTCCTGACATAGTCTCTAGTCTGTTTATATAAACAAGGCCATCAGTAGCGTTGCTGTAGCATTGCTACGGTTGCATTAACCCCAGCATGGGAAGATGCCCTTCCCTCATGTGATTCCCTGATTAAATCAAATCTGGACAGCTTGTTTCAAATTATCCTTTTTCCCACACCTGGTAGAGTGACTACAGGAGTGTTGTCTGATTTAAGGGTGCAGGAATACCTAGGACAAAAACCTGCAGAAGGCTTACTTCCTTGTTTTGTTGAATGTATGCGGTTAAAACATCTGTGCCACTCTTCATCTGAGATCTGGTTAAGGCTGCTACTCTGGCAGTCTGAATTGCAGCTTTGGCAGCTAATTCAACCACAGAGTTCCCTTTGGCATGAAATCAAGCATGCTGATGGCCCAAAGGGCGCCCCCACATGGACCAATGGAAGCTTACTTTTCCCCAAGCTGTTTATTCTTAATAGGCTTTCCCTTTGAATCCTTAAGTCAATTCAAGTGCCAGTGTTGCAAGTCAACATTGTACCTTGCACACGGAAGGATGAGTCTGACACTTTGAGTTTGGGAACTGATAGATTTGCCTTCTGTATGCAGTAACAGGGCATGAAGTTCTGTATGTTGTGCAGTGCTATTACATATGATCTTTCACTACACCCTGCACTGCAGGCTGCGGAGTACTTATATTTTGTTTTTACCGCTGGTAGAGCAGAGCCATCTGTATAGAATATGCTCTGATAAGACTCAATGGGTAAGGCTTTTGGAGTTGGAGGAACATGTTGTTCATATTAGAGAAAAGCTTGTGTACAAAAAGTAGGATCATACTGAAACTTTACATCCACTGACCTCAAAGAAGAGGTCCACTGCACCCACCTCGGGCGTAGGACATGAGCATTAGGAATGCTGCCTTTAGTGGCTTCCTCTAATGCTGGTATGAGAGAAACCACAACCATTTGTTTTCCTTGCGCCAAAGGGTACTCCTTCAAGATAGCCATTTGCACAGCTGCAAAAACTTTTTCAATAGAAGCAAATCACGCTTCAGCGGGAGAATACAAGTGAGACTTGTATGCTATAGGAACAGTATGTCCATCATTGTAGGTCACATAGATATAACCTGAATGGCTTGGTATGTCTCGAGGAACTAGGTTGGTCTTACTGTCTCCAGTGTGGCTGTTAGTCCACTGTTTTTCTGAAAACAAGAGCCAAATCAAGTCATACAAGGGCTTCACTGGCTTAGCATAGTGCAGCAAATAAGTACGTCCAAAGCTAAGGAACCCCAGGAGAGACTACAACTTTTTCAGTGTGTTAGGAGGCTGCAAGGTAGCACACTTTTGAAGAAAATCAGAAGTCAAACCCATGCCCTCATTGGATAACTCGTTATCTGAGGAAGGTCATCTAATGCAGGCAATTTTTTTTAAAGGAATATTGTAACCACATGATGTTAATGGTGTTACAAGTTTGTCCACCCTAGTTAGGTGTACATCCAAGTCGTCACCAGTAAGGTGGATAGATATCACCAGTGTATGACAATACTGCAGGAGCTGATTGTAAGATCTCCATGATGCGCACTGAGAATAAGCGAGGACTGTTCTTATAACCCATTGGCAAGAGACTGAACAAGAACTGCACCCCGTGGAAACTAAAGGCAGTTAGATACTCGCTTTCAGGCGCTGTATTTTGACTAAAAACCCCATTAGAGATGTCTAGGGTTGTTTTGTGTTTTTTTTTTTGCACCAGGTTCATCATTAAACCTGTGCAATGCACATTGTGCACTGTGTAAGTTTGTGTATCTGTCCTTAAATTCCTATAGTCTAAAACGATCCTATAGGATCCGTCTGGTTTGGCCAGGGGAAAAAGGGACGTGTTCATTGGTGAAAGACAAGGCGCTATTATGGTCTGATATTGCAAATGAGCTAATATTGCTTTAATACCATGCTTTGCTTCTGATTTTAAAGGGAATTGAGCCTGCGATTGAGGTTCGCTGCATAAGGTAAGGACAATTTTTATCCCACCCTGATTTGTTTCTGTATAAGGCCGAGGCCTGTCTTACATCCATTCACTGGTCTAAATTTCCCTGATGCCTTCAGGGAGAAAAAGCTACTTTTACTTATTCTTCCCCCCTGGGGTGCTTTCCTAATAAAGGCTTGAGGCAACAAAGACTGGAGGCCTGTCCTCCTCAGATAATATGTCATAAGCCTCAGATAAATGCGACCAGAAGTCAACTTTAGTAGCGCGTGGTATGTCCCCTTCAATTTGTATTTCTAAATCATAAACCATATCAGGAGTATTTAAGCATTTATCTGAAGTCTCAACTCATATGAACTCTTCAGTTGGACTGGCCCCCAGAAACCTCTGAGGCATCTGATGTACTACCATAACTTGGTTGCGCTGTCTAGGAACGCTCTCACCCAAGTCTTATTTTGCAGGAGAATCTGTAGTTCTATCGGCCTGTTTCTTAAAAAGCCCTGCTACTTTCTTCTTAGCTGGAGTCTTAGAGTCCAATCCTGTCTCTTCCCTTTTCACACTGACTTCAGCCTCTCGTCCTGTTTCACCTTTCCTGCTATACTCCTTCTTTATTCGGTACACATATCGGCTCCCCCTCTCTGCTTGTTTACCGCCAGTGTTCTGAAAAGAACATGGAGAGCAGGTATCAGAATACTGATACATTCCAGTTTTTTTATTTTCTTGCGGATCCTTTAGTTATAACTCCTACCAGATTGTCGGATACGGGAGATCCAGTCCGTCTTTGCTCTCTACTCCTCTGTTTCTTCCTGCCTTTCGTTTCAGATTGCTCTTTAACAGAACCCTCAATGTCACTATTAGGTTTTAAATGTGTCTTAGCGGCTCGTGTACCCAATGTATCATGACCCACAGAGGTGTAAACTTTGTAATTATTTTTGGTAGGTCCCGTTCACGATCCGAGACTGGAAATGCTTTCGTCTATGGTGTATGGCCAGAACTTTTAGCTTCTACCTTAATGTTGCTCAGGATGATCGAGGAAATTGTAGAAAAGTTCCCCATTAATTTCATTACTAAATCCCGAGCTGGTGCAGGTCCGTGCTCATTCAGTACTATTTTCAATACCTCAGGGAGAACTGCCAATGAAGGCATGCCATGCATGCTGGTGAAAATGCATGCAAATATACTTCCCCATTTTGGGAGACCAGAACATATTTATCATTAGACTGTGCCCCAGATCAAGAGAGAGAAAGGCAGAAAAGTGGGAAAGGAGGAGGAAAAAGAAGATAGAAAACAGTGCAAGCAAAACATAAAAGAATGTGCCAGAGTTGATATTAAGAGATAGGAAGTGTAGGGTGGTGGAAGAAAGATGCATGAGCTTGAATCAAGATTAGGCAACATTAGTATTCTGTGACTCTGGCGTTCGACAGCGCTGGAGGTGGGCTCCTAAGACAACATGGTAGCTCTATGTTTTTGTATACTCATTAACAACTGCATCCATTATCCAGTCACACCCGTACTGCTACCAGATCAATTCCATTTCATCATCTCTTGCCTCGGCTTGCCGTTAAGCCAGTTCTCTTCTATATGGACAGACTTATGGTGTAAGATATTGCACCACAGTAAACTATTTTGTGTTCCAGGATAAGGCTCGCCAACATTGCCAATTTGGTTTAGCTAACTTTGTTGTGTTTTTTAAACTTTGTCAACTTCCCTATCTTCTCAAAATTAGCTGAAGTTTTAAAAAAAAATACCGTTGAATAATCTGAGAAAAGATGGCTTTGCAGAAGTAAAAACAATAATACCTACATTTTAAAGCTCAATTTGAAAACTCTCTAGCAAACCATTGTTTGTGTGGAAACTGGACCCCATGTTGAAATTTGACAAATGTGATAAACTTTTACAACTTTGTGATGTATCAAAGTTTGTTTTTAACAACAGTAAAAAAATAACTTGTTGCCAGTCGAATTAGAATTTGCTCACCTCTACGCTATCATGCATCTCTCAAAAGAGGTTAAGTGGCGAAAAAGGGGAAAGAGCTCCAAGCTAAAGACCTCCCACGAACCCTACCCCTGAACATGTAAATCATCCTGAAGGTTGACAATAACGCAATCCTATTTATACAAATTTCCGGAAAAGGAGTATATGCCAGATAATATTGACAACTGCCAAAGTGTTTTTGATTGACATCGAAGTTCTGATGTCTCAAAAATGTTCCTGTGACTCACTTTTTTTTGTATTCCTGGATTACTCCAGCAGTAAGTCAAGAGTACCACAGTGTAAATCACAACTACTTCCAGCAAAAACATTGTGAATTGCCCATTGACTACAATGATTATTCATCAGCTCTATCTGGTACACCAGTATGTAGACTTGTGGGTCACTCCAGTACACAACATACTCAACACAGACAAGCAACTCTGTATTCTACAAATGATGAAAAGGTTGCCTGCTGCTTATTGAGAGTGCATTAGCCTTTCTAGGGACCTAGTCTGAAGCATAAGATTTCAAGGAGTTTAATTTGTGTCAGAAAATCGCAGAGCAGTGTAACAATTTTTCTTTAACAAATGAGAAAATGTTCCCAAATGTATTACTTGTTTTACATTTATGTTGTTCTTGGGGAGGTCAAACGTTCCATTTAGGGACAAGTATTCGCAAAGCCAATAGCTCTTGCCTTGGGAAGCTGGTCAAATGGTTATTGTATTTTTTTTCAAATTCTATTGCAAGCACAACACATGCCACAACATTAAAAAAAAATGGAAAACAAGAAAGCATGCCGCTGCTTAAACGTGGTGGTCAAATGCTTGCAATAAAACTGTCAAATATAAAAATTAACAATATATATAATCTTAATCAAACAGTTTGAGTTTGTTTACAGCAGGGAAGTAGACTTAAAAGAGGTTTACAAAACCTTTTTGGATTTAATGCACAGGAAATTTTTATTCTTATTGGTGCGAAGAAAAGGTACTATTTGTTTTGAATTACTGAAACCTGAAATTATAGTTTTAAACCCACAAGGATACCTAAAAAATTATAAGAAAGAATAAAGAATCAAAAGAGAATACACTGGCATTTGATGTGCACTTTGTAAGTAGATGTGCACATGATCGGGGAAAATGTGTTCACTCACAGTTCAATAGAGCCAATGGCTGAAGTGGGATGACCTATTTCCAGAGGCAGCTCCTCCGCAATGGCGGAGGAGTGTCGCCCCAATGAGAATGAAAAATAAAACGACAATAAAACTATTTTATTGTCGTTTTGTTTTTCACGGGCAGCTAATGCTGCAGAGTGTAGGGTGGGGCAAGGTAATCCTCTCGACACTAGCGAGGGACTGGGAGGAGGAGTGGAGGGCACTTGTAAGTGTGCATGTCTGTTTGGCCGGCCATCTTAGGCCGGCCAAACAGACATGCACACTTAGAATTTCTCGACCTAACTGTATTGTACAGTTGGGTCGAGAAATGGCACAGGCTTCCAGTCCCTTCGTGAGTACCTAACCAGGCCACTCAGACCAATCCAGGCACAGCATGAGAGCAGCGTCTGGATTGGTTGGGGAGTCTGGGAGCCTGTGCTGGCCCAGGACTTCCCTAAGAGGAGCACTGAGGCCTCCGGCAGCAGAAGAAGCAGGTATGGGTGTTTTTTTAATTTTTATAATTTGCCCCCGCGCTGCCCCACCATTTTATTTTGACAGCAACCGCTGCTGCCTATTTCCCCATGGAGAATCCTGTGGTGGGTAGAAGCAAACTGTAAATGACCAGTGGAGGAATAGGGCTTACCAAAACTGCTCTTTGTATGTCTACAGCATGTATTTTTTTCATTCATGATCTTTTTTTAATATATGAGACTGGCATAACAGCTAAATCTATGCCTAGGACAGCCTTAAAAAGGAAACAAATGTTAGGCTGGTGGCCAAATAAAATCCTTGAAGATGTTTGTGTGGTATGCGTCCTGTGTGAAAACCCTACGGAAAGGAAGGAAAGTGGTTGGTATCTAATGTTTACCAACAGATAATGTAAACAGGCTGTTTTGCTAATGGCAATAAATCGTAGAAAACACTAATACTGAAATAAATCTCAGCGAAATATACTCTAATTCCCAGTTAAGGCCAACTTTGAATAAGCTGCATTAAACAATATTCTAAAATCTAACATTATTGTCGAGCACAGTATTTTCAATTCCTAGTCGGAATGAACAGGCCATTTACCTTTATTGTCAACAATAGAACACTGAACACAGTGCAGGGTGCTTTGCTGAGAGTGGGCTGCGCTATACAATGAAGATGGTTTTTTAATGCTACATGGGTGGGACTGAGGCGAATATGCTGAGGTTTCATGCATCGAATATATATGTGGATACAACCAAAACTTGGAGTATATGAATTTAATTGTTCTAGCACTGCTAATACAATTTATTAGGGGGCAACTTATTGGGGTAAAGACCCTTTTAGAGCACCTGCTGCTCCAAAATGTGTCTGAGACCAATTGTGCTGCAGTGCCTCATGATTACAAGGGTGGCTGAAGATTCTAGTAAGTGATCTGCATACCTCATGAGTACACTTTTCAAATCAATATCAGAAGGGAATAGTGTCCGGCTTGGGACTCTTGCACACTGTGCTCAAGTTGCATCTTTCCTATGGGTCGCAGCAAGGCCGATATATATCAGGTTGGTTGTGTTCATGTGCCAAGGCAACATGGCATAGAAGTTAGGGCTAGGCTGTTTTGTTTCCTTTTTAGATTTTGCCTACTAGACAGCAGATGGTGTCTGGTTGTAAAAGACCTATAGTGGGCTTACCAAGAACTCTTTCCCCATCTTGTTTGCTTGCTTCTTTTTCAATGGCTTTACTTGACCATCTAGTTACATCTTGTACTTGCCTCTTCCATGGTTATAATATTTCAACAAGGAAGACTCCAGGATCACTGGGGACCTGGGGTAATAACTACAACAAAAAAACACACTGGTCCCTAGTAACAATACTTTAGATGCAATGAACCAAATGGCGAATAAGTAATGCAGTTGCTAAAGGAGGGGGCTCTGGTGACAAGCCTCGGGAACAGGGTGGGCGGGAATGGCGTAAGCTGGAAATATGCTGGATACCCATAGGGGGCTCCAATCAGCCCGCAGTGGGAAGCACGCATGTGATCTGGGTCTCAAGGTTGAATGCCACATTCCTTCACTTGGCTCAAATCAGCACAAAAGTGGAGATGCACTGTTTGTACTGATGTACTGTTTTTGTTGCTCTCCTGCTCTGCTCAATAAAAAAAAAAAAAAGTGGAGATGCACTGGTAGCACTGACTGGCAGCATGGGGTCCTTTATGGACTTCTTTAGCAACTGCATCACCTTTCATAATCTCTCTCTCTGGCTCATTGCATTCCGGGGTCCTGATGATGATCCTGCCATTTTTATTGGGATCAAAACGCCATCGACTTTAAAAACACGAACCGTATAGGATTGTTGAGAACTTGGTGTAACAGGCCGTGCTGTTCATGTGTTTGTTGAAACATTTGATGATCACAATTTATCACTTTAGGGTATCGCCTCTAAAGCGAGCACCGAGCACGTTTATTTTGCACCGCTATGTGTCTTGAGGATCGCCATTTGGTTCTTTCCATCTAAAGTATTGTTACTACAGACCAGTGTGTTTTTGTTATATTACTCACCCCTGGAGCACAGCCTGTTTACCATCCTTTGGCTTGGCTGACTTTCATCCTTCCGCTGCTCACTTTTAGGACACTACTTTTTTGTTTTTGCTTAAGCAACCTTGAAAATGCATGTTTTATCCAGCTCTATCCCTTGTATGCTTCCCCCGCCAAATATCTGTACGTGTGCTCCGGATTACTTTCTCTCTCATGTTGCAAGCTCTCTGTTCTGTATTTCACCTTTGCCAAACTCCCCCCATCTCCGGTGCTCTGTTGATTTCTTGCTTGTGCACTTCTTCCCCACCACTATGTTTCTTTCCCTTGTGCTCTGCTTTCCCTGCCCACTCCCTTTTACTTCCACCCCACAATCTCCTCTGTTGTCTCTAAACCCACAATCTTTTTTATTGAAATAATTTATTCTTTATTTTTGGGAGGACCAAACTACTGCCGGTCCATGTACCTTAGAAAAAAAGTGCCTTTGCCCTACTCTGTTTAATTTTTATTTACCGATTGATCAGGGATTTGTAAAAAAATTAATAAATGCCCCCTTGCCATTTTGTAGGTGCGTGCAACCATAAAGATGCATGTATGCACATACACCATCATGCATGCATGCGCCTACAGAATGACACGTTGCATCTTCGTGCCTTTTGTTGGTTTTTTTCTATCTATGCTGTATAGCATCTTGCTGATGCTATACAAAAATTGAATTGCTGATATGCATTGGGAAAGCCATTAGGTCCGAAAGACGAGACCTATTGGCTTTGACAGTGCTCATTTAGGTGGGGGGCAAGAGTGATATGCATTAGGCTGGGCCTGCCATATAGTGGTAAAGTGAGCAAAAAAAAGGACTAGAAAGCGGCCTAGAATAATAGCTAGTAGTTGAGATTAGGTCAAATGCACCACATTGTGAGGCTAGAGGAGTGATGGGTTAGTCACAGCCATCAACAACCCTGTCTGGCTTCACTGGCACAGTAGACTGTAGCCCTAAAGGCAGCACATCAGAAGCGGCCTGTAGACTTCATCCACGGGGCTCACGTCAGAACTACAGGAAATGGGGTTCAGTAAGATCTGCGCATGCGCAACAGCGCGTGTGTGTGGCACAAACAGCAGACCTCGTGCTGCTCTCCCGCAAAATATTACATTTCAAACCTTTGGGTGGGAGGGTTTGTATGCAATCTGGACCATCACTTTTATCCCGAAGTAGTCATATTGTATAAAGCGCAGTAAAGTTTATCAAGTCTTTCAATCAGGGCGAGCCCGACCTGTTAGGTGTCACCCAGTGGGGCCGCTACCACAGCCAGCATCTTTATTTTTCATGTTATGTTATGTTATAACAATTTCTATAGCGCACTAATATCCTTAGGTGTCTAGGCGCTTACGGTCCGCGAACTGTGAAAGGGAACTAATTTTTAAAAAGCCATGTTTTAAGGTGTTTCCTAAATTCAAGCAAAGATGGAATCTTCCTAAGATCAAGCGGAAGAGAGTTCCATATCCTGATGGTGCTATGTCTGAAACTCCCCCCCCCAGTTCATCGTCTTGACTCTAGAGGTGGGCATTAGGAAGGTATTGGCCGAGCGTAATGATCTGCTGGGAGAATACCAGCCGACATTAGGTCTTGGCTTCGAATAGGACTGGCAGATATCAGTTCTAGAGCACACGCGTGCTTGTATCACGCTTCGTCCAATGACGGAAGGAACGGTAGGTCCTGCCGACGCTGTTGCTTGTCTGCCTTGACGCGGATGCTCCACGGCCGCCTCCCCACACAGCCTTCTCGAGCCTGTAATGCTGCGGGTAACGCAATACTAAGTGGTGTTGGGCTTCTGTTTCTGCTGCTTTAAGTGCTGTCACCGACTTTGATGGATTGCCGTAAGCAGAGTGGACAAATGCAGTCTGCATTGCCCCGGTAACTTAATTCACTGCTCATAAGCTTCTGCTGCGTGATTGCTGGGTCCAGCAGGAATTCACTTAACTGCTAGGCCGCTGGAGTGCTGTTCAGCATCGGCTCTCTGTTAGGAACACACAGACACGCCACGGCGTCTTCTCGCCATTGGTGGGTTTCCAGTTCGTTCTTGGGGGATGTTTTTCACATAAGGTTGGGAGATATTGTAACATGGTAATATAGCAATTGCAGGGATGTCACCTGCTGCAGACATCAATCACAGGTGGCAATACCAGCAAATAGGGATTGACGGCCCCAATTTAAGATCATAGCTATTTCTTTCTTTCCGTGCACACTAAAGTGGCCAAGGCTCTGTGTGACGCTTTATAAAACTCTATTTAAATAAATACATAAATAAAATGAAGACAGAAACTTGGATGCCAAAGGAAGCGAGGTACGCTTCACCTCCAGGATTTTGCAGCATTACTGCAGCACCACTTTATTTTACTTACAGTCATTCCTTTTCAACCTTAAATCAATGGAAACTATTCACTCAAACTGTTCCACTTTGATATGGGTATATTTTAGGTAACTGAGGGTGTTTGTTTGCTATTGCCATTCAGTTTATCGACATCAGAATGTTGAAAGCCTGAACTGATTCTGCCAGGATTCTAACTTGTAACCTGCTAGTTATAGTAAAAGGTAAGCAGCAAGGGCTTTACTCCTCGAGTCACTTGGTACTAAAACACCTGTTAGTATTTCTAGCCTCCATGTAATCCGTAGCTGGGAGCATTAGGCTGGCACTATGAGCCTTCCCGCAAACCTCCAAAGATTCCTAAATTCTCTGCCATCTTGCTTCTCCAGGTTACGTGTATTTGGTGGCAGTAGTCAGAGGTGAATCACCATAAGGAGAAACATTATAGCAAAGATGCAAGCACAACGTAAAACACACTGAAACTGCTTTCTGGACTTCTTCCTTTCTCTCTATACATGCCCATTAGCTCCAAGTGCCGCCTCACTTGGAGGTGCACCAGTGCAGAGGAAGCAAGCGTAAAGCTGGAAAACATGTGGAGATTTATTTAAGAATAGAGAAATAATAAAGTAAACGCACTTAATGATATTGCTTGATTATGGTTACAGTGTTTTGTAGTTCTTGTTTTCTTTTTTTTTTGCTGTACCTTGGTGTGCACCCTCACTCTCTTCCCTGTAGGAGCTCCCGGCACCCTTCAGAACCCCCGCTCACCTTCCATACAATGCTCTCCACACCCCTCTCTCCTTCCGGCACAAGCATCCTGCAACCCTCACTCATGTCTCTGCTGAGCTCCCCATAATCCTCACTCACCACCCTGCAAGAGCTCTCCGCACCCCTCAAGCCCTCACCACAGCGGCGACCTGCAGTCTTCACTCTCTCCCTGCAAGCCCTACAGGAGCTCCCTGCACCCATCACTGGCAATGATGAATATTAAATAAAACAGAAAAGAAACAAATTAGAAAAACAATAAATAACACCACTAAATGTTCGAGTCAGAGACTCAAATCATGTCCAGTACGCTTTGCCTTGGCCACCCCTTCCTTGCTTCAGTTACCCATTCTCTTCCACAACAAACATTATTCCTTTTCAGAACAGTACTGACGCACCCGACCTCAAGACTTATTTTTAAGCTTCACCTACAGCACATGCTCAATCAGCGAAAGCTATTGTGAATAAATAAAAAGCTTGAAAAAGGGCTTAGAGCCCACCCGTACCTACCGTCATTTACCATTGGTTGGCTCCCACGTCACTCTCATTTCCTTGCTTCTCATTAGTTAGGGCCTCCTGCTTCTTCCACTTTCTCTTCTTCCTCTTCGATCATCCATGGAGCTTGGGTAAAGTACAGTTTCCTGTCTCTGCAGCCAGTGTCCTTCTACTGGCCGCCGCTGTTAGCGGTACCTTTTTTTCTATTTTTAGTCTAGCACTCTTTAAGAGTGCATGTGTTTGCAGGCCCTCGCTACCCCCTCACCTGTTTGTTTTTCTTTCAGTTTAAAAAATATTTATAAAGCAAACTCAATCCAAAGGTATTGGAGTACTGCATCATTCTTTTTAATGCACTCACCTCGCCGCCATTGTTTCCCACCATTCTCCCTCTTGTTGCTTTTTTAAATTTTATTTTCAAAACGTTTATATAGTGCACACTGGACCCAAAGGTTTAGGAGCGCTTTGCACGAGCAACGTTTTCTTTATACAAGGACACATCCATTGGCATTTTTTAAGCATGGGAAGTTTGTGATTTGCCCCAAATCTCAGGATGTTGATTCGACGCCGAGACTCTTGAACCTGGCTATCTAGTTCTGCAGGCAGCAGTTCTGGCCGTAACCCCACATCTCCCGTACTCATTGTTTGCCCTGTCCCTCCCACCCCCTCCCACTTTGTTGTTGCCTGTGTGTGTGTTTTTTTTTTCAATATAGGTCGAACTCAACTAGAAGATATTGGAGCGCTGCATTGTCTTTTTAACCCACTCACCTCGCCGCCATTGTTTCCGACCCTCCTCCCTCTTGTTGCTTTTTTTTATATTTTATTTTCAGAAGACTATAACTAACAATGGACCCAAAGGTACTGGAGTACTTTGCAGAAGCAACATTTACTTTACACAAGGACACATTCATCATTTTCGTAGGAGGATTTTAAGTGATTTGCCCCAAATGGTACGATGTTGATTCAACACAGAGACTCAAACCTATCCAGGTCTGCAGGCGGCAGTTCTGGCCATAACACCACATCCTCTTTAAAAAATATTAACAAAGCCAAATTGCTCACGCAGAGCTATTTTGCTTTGTTAATGTTTTTTAAAGTTGTTGCAAGGTAAACAAAAACAAGCATTGGCATAGCCAATAGGTCTCGCCTTTGGGACCTTATAAGTGTTTAGCCAGAGATATTGGCAATGTTTTTAAGGTATGTTGTAGAGCAATGTAGCTGCTGTGTTTAGTACTGTAAAGTTTGTGTGCAAGTTGTGCTTAGTGTAGTGACGTAAGCGCACCGACATGGTGTGGAATGTAGTGGTGAGTTGTGATATGATGTGTGTTGGTGGGATGTATGTGTGTATATATCATAACAGACTTTGAGATTACAATGCTGAGTACCTCACATATTTCTTTATTTAATGATATACCTTTAGAAATGAAATCTACTGAGAAAATAAAAATGATTGTGATTTGTCAGGCTGGACACGAGATAGCAAGGAATGAACATTAAAAGGCAGTAGGGCACCCTATAAGGTACTGTACATCTCAGGGCCCCATCTTTCCCCCAAATGTTGTATTATTATTTGAGCATTTGTGTTGTGCACTGCAAATATTTCTGTTATCCGTAGTGATTTTGTAGCATGGTAACTCATATGAATGTGTTCGCTCTGAAAGCAGGCTATAACATTATATAACAAAAATTGAAATTCATAAATTACGTTTTTTTAATTAAATCTCATAACTAATTTGGAAAGAACATTAATACTCCAGAACACATTACATGATTCCATTCAATGCATTTTTATTGAAGAGCTGAGTTATTTTTATTGTGCTACGATTATTTAAGCTCCTTAACAGATATGTTTCAATAACTTTGTGATGTTTTCCTTTAGAATATTTTGCAGTGGCCATAGTCATGACTTAAAATGTCCCACAGGGCCACGCATAAGCCTGCTCCCTAGCCAGATCGTCAAGACCTAAGAACCCAGAGATGGCACTCGTCCACAGGAATGGTATTCACCAAAAGCAGATGCCCCACACAAAATGGAATCTATTCACAACAGGAAACAGACCAGGGGAGAAAGCCCGCAATCTTTCCTCCTCGTTGTTCACCCCGTGGCCCAGGCACAGATTTGTTTAATGTAATGTCACATCACGTGGGCCTATCCTAGTTAAACACAGACTGAAGTATGTGGCACTGCCGGAAGTGGAAATCCGAGAACCCATGCATTTCCTTGCAGCGCTGCTGAAAGCCCTTTACAAAGCCTGACTGATCACCTATCTGCTGCTTATTGCTATATTTGGGTGTTACACTGGTACTAATGAGGTGAATCCAAAGCTCAGACAGTGTTAGCATGTTTACAAAATGGCAAAATAATTAAGTAATAACGTCACAAAATGTGCTGCATTGTGCCTCGTAATTTGCCTTTTCTTGCCACATAATTTACTCAACCCTGCTGCATATTTTGCCCTCCCCTGCCACATAATTCTGTGGCCCGATTATTACACAGGTAATGCTCCGGAAGTAAATGCCTAGTGTGCCATGGTATACACACCGGTAATGCTCCGGAAGTGGAAGCGTAGTGTCCATGGTATACACACCGGTAATGCTCCGGAAGTGGAAGCGTAGTGTGCCATGGTATACACACCGGTAATACTCAAGAAGTAAAAGCCTATTGTACCATGGTATACACCGGTAATGCTCCTGAATTGGAAGCATAGTGTCCATGGTATACACACCGGTAATGCTCCGGAACTGCCATGGTAAACACACCGGTAATGCTCCGGAAGTGAGGCATTTTTAGTAATCGGAAGTGGAAGCGAAGTGTGCTATGGTAAACACACCGGTAATGCTCCAAAAGTAGAAGCGTAGTGTGCCATGGTAAACACACCAGTAATACTCTGGAAGTAAAAGCCTAGTGTACCATGGTATACACCAGTAATGCTCCGGAATAGGAAGCATAGTGTGCCATGGTAAACCCACCGGTAATGCTCCGGAAGTTGAAGGGTAGTGTGCCATGGTATACATACCGGTAATGCTCCAGAAGTGGAAGTGTAGTGTGCCATGGTATACACACCGGTAGTACTCCGGAATTAAAAGTCTAGTGTACCATGGTATACACTGGTAATGGTCCGGAATTGGAAGCATAGTGTTCATGGTATACACACCGGTAATGCTCCGGAAGTGGAAGCGTAGTATGCCATGGTATACACACCGGTAATGCTCCGGAACTGGAAGCGTAGTGTGCCATGGTAAACACACCGGTAATGCTCTGGAAGTGGAGCATTTCCAGTAATCGGAAGTGGAAGCGTAGTGTGCTATGGTATGCACACCGGTAATGCTTCAGAAGCATAGTGTGCCATGGTAAACACATCGGTAATGCTCCGGAAGTGGAACCGTAATGTGCCATGATAAACACAACGGTAATGCTCCAGAAATGGAAATGTAGTGTGCCATGGTAAACACACTGGTAATGTTCCGGAAGTGGAAGCGTAATGGCCATGGTATACACACCGGTAATGCTCCGGAAGTGGAAGCCTAGTGTGCCATGGTATACACACAAGTAATGCTGCGGAAGTGGAAGCATAGTGTGCCATGGTATACACACCGGTAATGCTCCGGAAGTCGAAGCGTTGTGTCCATGGTATACACATGGGTAATGCTCCGGCATTAACAGCCTAGTGTGCCATGGTATACGCACCGGTAATGCTCCGGAAGTGGAAGCGTAGTGTGCCATGGTATACACACCGGTAATGCTCTGGAATTGGAAGGACGGTGTCCATGGTATACACACCGGTAATGCTCCAGAAGTGGAAGCATAGTGTTCCATGGTATACACACCGGTAATACTCCGGAAGTAAAAGCCTAGTGTACCATGGTATACACCGGTAATGCTCCGGAATTGGAAGCATAGTGTCCATGGTATACACACCAGTAATGCTCCGGAAGTGGAAGCGTAGTGTGCCATGGTATACACACGGGTAATGCTCCGGAAGTGGAAGCATAGTGTGCCATGGTATACACACGGGTAATGCTCCGGAAGTGGAAGCGTAGTGTCCATGGTATACACACCGGTAATGCTCCGGAAGTGGAAGCGTAGTGTGCCATGGTATACACACCGGTAATACTCAGGAAGTAAAAGTCTATTGTACCATGGTATACACCGGTAATGCTCCGGAATTGGAAGCATAGTGTCCATGGTATACACACCGGTAATGCTCTGGAAGTGGAAGCGTAGTGTGCCATGGTATACACACCGGTAATGCTCCGGAATTGGAAGCATAGTGTCCATGGTATACACACCGGTAATGCTCCAAAAGTAGAAGCGTAGTGTGCCATGGTATACACACCGGTAATGCTCCAGAAGTGGAAGCATAGTGTGCCATGGTATACACACCGGTAATACTCCGGAAGTAAAAGCCTAGTGTACCATGGTATACACCGGTAATGCTCCGGAATTGGAAGCATAGTGTCCATGGTATACACACCGGTAATGCTCCGGAAGTGGAAGCATAATGTGCCATGGTATACACACGGGTAATGCTCCGGAAGTAAATGCCTAGTGTGCCGTGGTATACACACCAGTAATGCTCCGGAAGTAAATGCCTAGTGTGCCATGGTATACACACCGGTAATGCTCCGGAAGTGGAAGTGTATTGTGCCATGGTATACACACCGGTAATACTCAGGAAGTAAAAGTCTATTGTACCATGGTATACACCGGTAATGCTCTGGAATTGGAAGCACAGTGTCCATGGTATACACACCGGTAATGCTCCAAAAGTAGAAGCGTAGGGTGCCATGATATACACACCGGTAATGCCCCGGAAGTGGAAGCCTAGTGTGCCATGGTATACACACGGGTAATGCTCCGGAAGTGGAAGCTTAGTGTGCCATGGTAAACACACCGGTAATGCTCCAAAAGTTGAAGCGTAGTGTGCCATGGTATATACACTGGTAATGCTCCAGAAGTGCAAGTGTAGTGTGCCATGGTATACACACCGGTAGTACTCCGGAATTAAAAGTCTAGTGTACCATGGTATACACTGGTAATGCTCCGGAATTGGAAGCATAGTGTCCATGGTATACACACAGGTAATGCTCCGGAAGTGGAAGCATAGTATGCCATGGTATACACATGGTAATGCTCCGGAACTGGAAGCGTAGTGTGCCATGGTAAACACACCGGTAATGCTCTGGAAGTGGAGCATTTCCAGTAATCGGTAGTGGAAGCGTAGTGTGCTATGGTATGCACACCGGTAATGCTTCAGAAGCATAGTGTGCCATGGTAAACACACCGGTAATGCTCCGGAAGTGTAACCGTAATGTGCCATGATAAACACAACGGTAATGCTCCAGAAATGGAAATGTAGTGTGCCATGGTAAACACACCGGTAATGTTCCGGAAGTGAAAGTGTAATGGCCATGGTATACACACCGGTAATGCTCCAAAAGTAGAAGCGTAGGGTGCCATGATAGACAGACCGGTAATGCTCCGGAAGTGGAAGCCCTAGTGTGCCATGGTATACACACGGGTAATGCTGCGGAAGTGGAAGCGTAGTGTGCCATGGTATACACACCGGTAATGCTCCGGAAGTGGAAGCGTTGTGTCCATGATATACACTTGGGTAATGCTCCGGCAGTAAAAGCCTAGTGTGCCATGGTATTAGCACCGGTAATGCTCCGGAAGTGGAAGCGTAGTGTCCATGGTATACACACTGGTAATGCTCCAGAAGTGGAAGCATAGTGTGCCATGGTATACACACCGGTAATACTCCGGAAGTAAAAGCCTAGTGTACCATGGCATACACCGGTAATGCTCCGGAATTGGAAGCATAGTGTCCATGGTATACACACCGGTAATGCTCCGGAAGTGGAAGCATAATGTACCATGGTATACACACGAGTAATGCTCCAGAAGTAAATGCCTAGTGTGCCATAGTATACACACCGGTAATGCTCCGGAAGTGGAAGCGTAGTGTGCCATGGTATACACACTGGTAATACTCCGGAAGTAAAAGCCTATTGTACCATGGTATACACCGGTAATGCTCCGGAATTGGAAGCGTAGTGTGCCTTGGTAAACACACCGGTAATGCTCCGGAACTGGAAGAGTAGTGTGCCTTGGTAAACACACCGGTAATGCTCCGGAAGTGAGGTATTTTTAGTATTCGGAAGTGGAAGCGTAGTGTGCTATGGTAAACACACCGGTAATGCTCCAAAAGTAGAAGCGTAGTGTGCCATGGTATACACAAGCGTAGTGTGCTATGGTATGCACTCTGGTAATGCTTCAGAAGCATAGTGTGCCATGGTAAACACACCGGTAATGCTCCGGAAGTGGAAACGTAATGTGCCATGATAAACACAACGGTAATGCTCCGGAAGTGGAAACGTAATGTGCCATGATAAACACAACGGTAATGCTCCAAAAATGGAAATGTAGTGTGCCATGGTAAACACACCGGTAATGTTCCGGAAGTGGAAGCGTAATGGCCATGGTATACACACCGGTAATGCTCCAGAAGTAGAAGCGTAGGGTGCCATGATATACACACCGGTAATGCTCCGGAAGTGGAAGCCTAGTGTGCTCATGGTATACACACGGGTAATGCTCTGGAAGTGGAAGCGAGGTGTGCCATGGTATACACACGGGTAATGCTCCAGAAGTAAAACGCCTAGTGTGCCATGGTATACACACTGGTAATGCTCCGGAAGTGGAAGCGTAGTGTCCATGGTATACACATGGGTAATGCTCCGGCAGTAAAAGCCTAGTGTGCCATGGTATACGCACCGGTAATGCTCCAGAAGTGGAAGCCTAGTGTGCCATGATATACACACGGGTAATGCTCTGGAAGTGGAAGCGTAGTGTGCATGGTAAACACACCGGTAATGCTCCAAAAATAGAAGCGTAGTGTGCCATGGTATACACACTGGTAATGCTCCAGAAGTGGAAGCGTAGTGTCCATGGTATACACACTGGTAATGCTCCGGAAGTGGAAGCGTAGTGTGCCATGGTACACACACCGGTAATGCTCCGGAAGTGGAAGCGTCGTGTCCATGGTATACACATGGGTAATGCTCCGGCAGTAAAAGCCTAGTGTGCCATGGTATACGCACCGGTAATGCTCCGGAAGTGGAAGCGTAGTGTGCCATGGTATACACACCGGTAATGCTCCGGAATCGGAAGCATAGTGTCCATGGTATACACACCGGTAATGCTCCGGAAGTGGAAGCGTAGTGTGCCATGGTATACACACCAGTAATGCTCCGGAATTGGACGCATAGTGTCCATGGTATACACACCGGTAATGCTCCGGAAGTGCGGCGGTCCGCTAAGCTGACATGACTATGCCTGCCTTGCAGGCGTGCGCTGCCTTTTTAGACGACGACTTTTAATTAAATAACGTGCTTGCAATCAAATAAACCAATGGGAGATAGTGTTACAAATTAAAAAGTGCGAGAAACAAATAAAGGAGTGAACATGAAAAAGAACAACAGACAAGTGTGGAAGACAAGCACGCACGGCCGCGAAAGTGAAAGCGACCGCGCTATGTTTAATTTGTAACATGATCCACGACAAGGGAGGAATGCAGCTGGCAGCCTGCGCACCGCTGCTCGCTCCCGACAGCTGGAGGCCTTGGGAGTGAACATTTAGAGAAAAGGTGGGACATGCACCCGCCTTTGGCCAATTGCGTGCTTTCATTTTTGAAAGCCACACGCAAAGGCCAATAGAATGTGTGGAAGTTGAAAAACCACCCGGAAAAGTTTCGGGGAAGTCTGGAGTGATTCCAAGAGGCCTCCCCATAGAGCAACGCATGCGCGCTGCGCTAGGCTCGACCTAAAAAGCGCTATGACACGGTCTAAGCTGGCCGCTCCATACGGATTTGTTTTTATCTATTTTCAGTCATGTTGACCAGCAGCTCGCGCTGCTGTGAATGAATGAAAAATGTATAAAGCGCACAACGTCCCATAAGGCTTTGGCGCTAGTGAGACAGAAAACATTGGACTGCAATAAACGGAAATGGGACTGAGGCATTCTAGGATATCGCTTAAAAATAGGAATTTGTAAACAGCCATGTGATTTCTGAAAAAGATTCAGGCTATTTTGGGTTTTTAAGTTAAGAGGTAATCTATTCCACACCTTTATATTGAAGAAGATAAAGCTTCTTCTCCCCCAGGTTGCTTATTTGAAGTTTGGTACCACCAAATTGTATGAAAAGGTGGAACGAAGTGTTCTTGTGGGAGCATATCACTGGAAACCATGCTTTAAAAATTCCGGGCCACAATCATGAAAGGCCTTGTGAGAAATACAAAAGGCCTTGAAGATGATTCGCTTCATTACTGGCAGCCAATGAAGTTTTGGTAATGTATGTGATATGAGGTGAAACTTCGGAATCCCTAAAGGAAGACAATTAGCGGCATTCTGAAGAATTGGGAGTTTATTCAGTAATCTCTGTTGAATATTAACATAGAGAGCATTGCAATAGTCAATTTTTGATAAGACTAAGGCGACTACCACTGTTTTTTGGAGGTCAAGAGGAATGAGGGGTAATTTTTTTAAAAGTATTCTCAGGGTAAATAAACATTATGGACCATATGTATGAAGCCGTTTTGCGATCGCAAACACTGCGAATCGCAAAAAAACGGTGTTTGCGATTGCAAAACAGAGAATCCCTATGTATAAAAGCTTACCAGTGCGCAAAAATGCTAATCACAAAATTAGCGATTAGCAATTTTGCGAGGCATAGATTCTGCGAATAATTCTGCGAATTCGCAATCTGCGACACGTCAATTGCGAAAATCGCAATTAACGTGTTCGCAAATGGCGAATCCGCAAAATGAGATGCATGAAAAATCGCAATTAGCGAATTTGCGAAATTCGCAATTTTGCACATCGCAATTACCACCAAGTATGAGCAGGTGGTAACCAGGTGCAACCTATTTAAAGAGGCCCACAATGCCACAGGGGTTATCCACAATGGCTGGGCTGTACTTGATAGCCAGGAGGCTGCGTATCAGAGCTGCTGCACAGAGAAGGAGACGCCAGGAAAGGATCTTCAGAGCGCGCATCACCCTGTTCCAGCGGACTGTGGAGGAGATCCGTGTGAACTACAGGCTGGACGAAGACAGCATCCTGGACCTAATAGAGGAGCTCAAACCCATACTAGAACACCCCACACGCAGGACACACACCCCATCCCCACCCATGTACATGTTTTGTGCTCACTGCACCTACTGGCATCAGGGAGTTTTCAGGGGGTGATAGCCACAGCAGGAGGGGTCTCGCAGAGTGCACTTTCGCACTTCTTCCACGCTTTCCTTGATGCAATGGTGCAGAGGCTGCATCACCACATCCAATTCCCCAGCACACAACAGGCACTAGATCAGACCAAGCAGGAGTTCTATCAGATAGCTCAATTCCCACACGTTATTGGCTGCATAGATGGGACCGATGTCGCTATTTCCCCCCCTCACAGAATGAGTATGTGTTCAGGAATCGCAAGTCCTATCATTCCCTGAACATACAGGTAGTGTGCAATGCCAAACATATAATCACTGATATAGTTGCGAAATACCCAGGCAGCACCCACGACTCATTCATGTTTCGCCACAGTGGAATCCACCGACGACTCACAGATGGGGAGTTTGGTGAGGGCTACCTGCTAGGTAAATGCATTGCTTACAAGGACACACCAGTAAAGCACAGAAGTGGCAGGGCAGTGTTTAACCTGATTCTTGTCTCCCTGCAGGTGACAGTGCGTATGCTCTACGTGACTACATCCTGACTCCGTACCTGAATCCAGCCACTGCTGGGGAGCGGAGGTTCAAAGGTGCCCACAGAGCCACCCGCTGTTGCATTGAGAGGACATTCGGTATCCTCAAGAGCCGTTTCCGCTGCCTACATAAGAGTGGAGGTGCTACAGTACAGCCCCGAGACATGTTGCAAAATCGTGGTCGCGTGTGCCATGCTACACAACATCGCCACCAGGAAAGGCACCCCAGTGGAGCTTACAGATTCAGACTCATCAGATGAGGAGGGTCCAGCTCCACGATGCAGACCAGCCGGTGGGGTTGGTGCGGCGTCCGGCCGCCAGAGGCGAGATGAGATCACACAGAACTATTTCTAGGTGAGTAATGATGACACAATGCTACAGATTGGTGCAAAACTGTGTTTTAATTTCCTTCAGTGCAGGAAAATATCCGTCACACAGCCTGTGGGGCACACTATGTGAGTCCAAATTGCTTGCACATGTTCAACACACAGTGCAAATCTTTTTCCCAAACATGAGTCAAGATGCAATGGGTTGCCTCACCCATTGCCATGTGCCACTCATGGCACTTCAGCGTCTGCGTGCACCGCTTGTTGCCCCTCGCTCAGGGTTCCCACTGCCCTCCCCATAGGCATTGGCTGGTCTCCCCTGACGCGCACTGCGACGTCTGTCCTGTGGGATGGGTGGAGTGATGCTGCTCCTGCTGGATTGCTCCTCATCCTCCAGTGAGCTGAGGGGTCCTGTGCCACCTGTGGCTGCTGCACGCAGCTGGTCCACGGCATGTGTGACCTCCACCAGGCCCTTGGCTACATCCTGGCAGCAGTGTGCCATCTCATGCTGACACAGCGACGTGCCAGCACTGATGTGGCAGTGGACAGGCGGTTTGCCGCCTTTGTGTACATGTCCAGGCGGGTGTGGAGGCGCTGTCTCTCCCTGCGCCTGGCTGCCCGGTCTCTCCGCATCTCTGAGTACAGTGCTTCCAGTGCACCAGTCATGCCCATGAAGCCCTCCCTCGTTTGGGTCATGTTGTTGTGCGCTGTGAACTGGCGCTGTATTGATTTTATTGCCTTTGCTTGCAGGCGCTGTACCTGTAGCATGTTGCCCTCAAGCCCTGCAAACACCGTGCCTTCGCCTGCGGCAGCTGTGCTGGTGGACGGACATGCCCTGCACCTGGATGAACTTCCTGGACTAGGACGGACAGGGGACTGTGCTGTGTGCCGTGCAACACGCTGGCCCTGGACTTGCTGCTCTTCTCCACTTGTGTCCAGTGGATCTGCCTCCAGTGGTGGTACTATGAGGCGCCGCCTGCGTGTCACAGGGATTACTGGGCTGCCTTCCTCCTGCTCCTCTTGCCCTGACTGTTCTTCGGTGTGGGATGCATCCTCCCCTCCTGCCATTGATTCCTGTGTTCCTGGTGGTGCCTTGAATGTAAATGCACACATTAATTGGGTGTCCTGCCTCGCATTGGTAATGCAATAAATGTTTCAGTTTCGAGTTACATGGGTCCTATCTGTATGTTTTTGCCTTTGCTGATTTACTCATTCTGTTTGTTCCTTGCTGGGTGTCACTGCTCCACTGTTTGGTGCATGTGACTACATCTCCCATGATGCATTGTTGGGTGTGCTTGTGTGCATGCACTGGAGTTGCATTCATGTTTGGTGCCTGGGTCTTTCCTGGGTGTGTGAGTGATGTGGTGATCTATCAGGGGAGTATTAGCATGCTTCTTACCTTGTCTGGTGTTTTGGGGTTCGGAGCTGTCCAGGTCAGCCACGCCACTGACACTCTCCGGCTGCAGGGTGCCCTCCACCAACTCCTCCAAAGGCGTAGAATCAGTGGCAGTGGTCGTCCCACCACCGGTCTTCCTTGCCTCAGCCAGCCTTGTAGCCACCTTTTCTTTGGATCTTTTGCGCATATCATACCACCTTTTCCTGAGGTCCTCTACGGTGCGGTGGGTCACGCCGATGGCATTCACCTTCTCTTGTATGTCTGCCCAGATTTTCCTTTTGCGTGCCTCTGGCACAAGTAGTGATTGCTTGCCAAACAGGAGATCATGGCTCACCACCATTTCTTGTATGAGCACCTCCTGCTCCCTTTCACTGAACTTGTTTCCTTTTCCTGGCATTCTCCTCCTGCTGCTTCTCCTCCTCCTGTGTGTCCATGTCTCCTTCACTCAGATGCAGTGCACAAGTGTCTCAGCTCTCCTCCCACCCTCTCACTCAGCTTCTGGCAATCAGGTGCAGCATGGGTAGTCCCACTTCCTGGTTGTGATGTCATCATGCTGCACCTGAATTGCCGAATCGCTAATTTGCGATTCCTTATTTGCGATTCCTTAATTGCGAATTCGCAATTAAAGGAATCGCAAAATAGGTATTTGCATTTTCTGCGAATTTTTGAGACTCGCTAAATATTTGCGATCTTTTCTTTACATCGGGTTTTGCGATTCTCAAAATGCGATTCGCTATGAATCGCAATTTGAGAATCGCAAATTTCGATTTTGATACATATGGCCCTATGACGTGACATGATTGATTTGATCAGAGAAAGTCAATTTCTCATCGAAAATTACTCCAAGATTCTTGACATTTTTGGAGGGAGATGAAAGAGTGCCAGAGTCATGAGGCCAGCAATCAAGGGTCAAAAAGGATGTATCATTTCCAAACAACAAAACCTCAGTTTTACCTGAATTCAATTTGAGGCAGTTCTTTTTCATCCATCTTGCTACTTCCAACATGCAATCGTGAAACCGATTAGCAACCTCAGAGTAATCACTTGTGATAGAGACCATGATCTGGGTGTCATCTGCGTAAGATACCAAGGAAAACCCAAAGGAACAGATTAATCTGGCTAGAGGTATGACGTAGACATTAAAAAGTGTAGGACTTAATGATGAGCCCTGGGGAACTCCACAAAGGAGTGCTAAAGGTTTAGAAATATAATCCCCAAGCGCAACTGACTGTTCTTTATCCGCGAGAAAGGAACCTCAGAGAGCCAGGGCAGAGTCCTTAATCCCTATGCTCTCCAGATGGGTTAGCAGAACGCAGCCGATAAATCAAACAAAACAAGCACTGCCTTGCAACCATCGTCCACAATTGTTCTGACCCCTTTTGTTGCTACACTCAAAGCAGATTCCATGCTATGACCACATCTGAGCCCAAATTGATCAGGATCAGGTATGTTGTTAGTGTCTAAAAATGAAGAGAGCTCCAAGTTAATAGCTTTTTCTGCTAATTTGGGTGGAAAAGGTAGTATAGCAATGGGGCAGTAGCTACTGACCTCAAACAGATTCAATGTGGGTTACTTTAGTAGAGGTAGTACAGAAGCTTTTTTCCATAGTTTTGGAAAATATCCTGAATTAACCACGCTATTTAAGAGCATTGTGAGATGTGGGGCTAATGTCTCAGGTACTAACTTAAGTATTCTAGGTGGACATGGATCAGAGGGGGTCCCAGATTTGATTCCTTCAATGAATTTTGTTACCTGTTCAGTTGTTAAAGGAGCGTCATGGTTGTCAAGGAGTTTTTTTCCCCAAGTTCTAAACAGGGGAAGTTTTTTGACTAGTAGCAGAGAACTCATTATAGACCTCATTAACTTTTGATTGGAAATTGTGGGCGAATTCCTCACTGAAGGTTTGTTTTAGGTCAGTGGATTATTGTTGTTAAGATTTGCCAGAGAGTTAACTGTTTGAAACAGTTCTCTAGCAAATTTTTTGCTGATTCAATTTTCCTGGTATAATAGTCTGACTTTTCAGCTAAAATCATAGTTTTATAGTCCCTAATACATTGATTTTATCTATCTTTCTCGCCAGGATCTTAATTTTTTCTCTATTTCTGTTCCTGTCTGCGACAAATTTGTTTTTGGTATCGTACCTTATCGGAATACATAGGGGCAGTAGGTTTGTTCTTGTAACAAGTTCAAGATTTTAGAGTAGCCAGCTGCTCTGCCGCTGTGCCGATCCATTTGGTGTGTTTTATGGATGCCAGATCCAGGTCATTCGCTAAAATCGGTTGGGATTCAGATAGCGCTGTCTCAAACTCATTTGCATTCATTTTATGCCAGGCTCTCGATTTCACAACGTTGCAGCAGTTACTACTAGTTGCTATCCTATTTGGAAGAGATTACATAGAAAAGGACCTTGTGGTGATCTGACCAAGTAAGTTGTATTGAGGACACATCAATAATTGAAGGGTTATTTGAAAAAATACCATCAAGAGTATGACCCGCCGAGTGAGTGATTGATTGAACCAATTGGGAAAGACCAAAGCTCATCATATTGTCTACTAGGTGTTATCTTTATCACCAAGAGAATCAAGATGGAAGTTAAAATCTCCTAAAATGATCAAATTCGACATGTCTAAGCAAGATTTCATGTGGGCACTAAAAGTTTTATAAAAGTTAGCTCTGGGACCTGGTGGTCTATAAATGAACATACCATTAAAGGAGTAGTTCTTGGTTAACTCAAACCAGAAAGTAAAGGCTTCGCAGTCAATAGAGGTCACAGTCTTAGGAAATTTCTGCCACTTTTACCACAGCCGGCTAAAGAGATGGTCATTCGCGCCCTAATATTGTCACGCATTGATTATGCGAATGCTCTTTATGTGGGCGTTCCTGGGTACCAGTTAAAAAACTCCAGTCTATCCAGAATGCCGCAGCCAGGGTTTTATTGAATATCCCTCGAAGGTCAAGCATACGACAACATCTGCGTGATCTCCACTGGCTGCCAGTTGCGGAAAGAGTGAGATTTAAAGCCCTTACAACAGCGCACGCAGCCCTGTATCAGTCTGGCCCTGGCTACCTTAGGAAGCGTTTTAAATTCTACGTGCCCCCAAGAAATTTACGTTCTATGGCACAGTTCCTCGCAGTGATTCCACGTTTCCGCCGGGTGAGAATGGGCGGTAGCTCTTTGGCTTATAGGGCTGCTGTGGCTTGGAACGCACTGCCCTTGGAACTGCGCTGCATCCAAGTTGTCAAGCTGTTCAGGAAACGGGACACTCCTGAGTAGCCACGCGCGATATAAATGCATATAACATAACATAACATAACATATAGCCTCAAAGTAGCTGTAATAAATAACTGCTAGCCTCCCACCCCACTTGAAGGTACAGTCTACTCTATGGATAGAGTAGCCACTTGGAATAGCAGCAACTAGATCAGGGGTTGATGGATCATTGGCCCAGGTTTCAGTGATCAACGCTATCTCAGGGGAGTGGTTCTATATGAAGTCAGTAAATTCGTATTTATTTTTAACCAAAGAAAGTGCATTAATTTATACACATTTTATGCTGCCTTTAACCTCCTTCTCTGCAGGCCTAGGAGTGTGCCCCTTTTTGGTACTGACAGTACTTTCCAATTCTTCCTCAGTAGCCTTTGCATAATTGTTCAGTAAGATATCCTTAATGGGATGAACCACAGTCTCGCTTTTACTCACTGAAAAAGCACACTGATTACAAGTAAATTGGCCTAATTTACTAGAAGCATGTAAGTCAAATAGTGCGCATGAAGTTTTCTTACCAATTTGTTGAAGGAGAGAAGGAGCTCATTAGATGAATAACATAATTTGGCGGGAGTGTGGCACGTATGGACGCAGACGGGCTTGCCTTTGGCACGCCTTTGACACACCAGCGGCACGCCCGCTGCGCTTCTGCGGCATACTCTGTTTTAAATAGTATTCCTTATCAGGGAAAAAGGGGAGGGTCACTGGAAGTCTCAACCACTAGAGCACTAACGTAAGAAAATAGCATCTCTGCGGCGACACCAGGACTAAGAGAAAAACGGTGCTCCAATCCCTGTGAGGCAAACAGTTAAATTCCCCCCAAGCATGTAAACTAATATATTTTAAGAAAGAAGAAGATTCGTGCAAAAACAATTCAAGTATTACACGTAAATGACGTTCGATAAGCCCAGATTTAATTGATCAAACAAACTCACATCTAGGAGCAGTTAAAAAGTTATTAAAAGCAGTTATTGGAAAAGCAGCAATCTGTCACTCAGCAGTTAGAGTCAGTTTCAATTTCACCACTATAGCAGTGCTTTAAATGGGCAGGTACTGTCCGGTACTGAGTACTCGCACTTCTCAGCACTGCTGCAATACATGTAATGGGTGCGTACCAGCACTTCTCAGGAGCAAATAGGTACTCTATTTAGTGAGTGCCAGCACTTCTATATTTCCATTTAAAGCACTGAGTTATAGACAGTTTAAACACAATTTGCTGCGCGTCCGCGGCATAATCTGTTTTGAATAGTATTTCCAATCAGGGAAAAGGGGGGGGTCACTGGCAAGGCCAGACTGGCCGTAGCGGGCACCGGGCGCTTCCCCGGTGGGCCGCTAGGGTGGGGGCCGGTTTTGCAGCATACTTGCAATATCAGCCCCCTGTAACAAAAGCAGCTGCAGTGTTTTCCACGCGCCCCTTCCAAACCCCCCCGCGGCCGTTCCAACTCAGTTGCCAGGGCCGGTTTGCATTCCCAGTCCGGCCCTGATCACTGGTAGTATAAACCTCTAGAGCGCTAGCACAGCAGCACCAGAACTAAGAGCACTCCGATCCTTGTGAGGCAAACGGTTTAGTTCCCCAAGCAAGTAAACTAATATATTTTAAAAACTAAACCGATTCGTGCAAAAAATAAAATTCAAGTATTACACAGAAATGACGTTAGATAAGCCTAGATGTCATTAAATAATGAACTCCCATCTAAGAATAGTTAAAAAGTTATTAAAAGCAGTCATTGGAAAAGCAGCAATCTGTCACTCACCAACACGAGTCAATTGCAATTTCTCAGTTATAGATATTCTAAACACAGACTCTGCTGCACGTCCGCGGCATAGTCTGTTTTAAATAGCATTCTCAATCAGGGAAAAGGGGGAGGGTACTGGTAGTCTCAACCGCGAGAACGCTAACTTGACAAAATGGCATCTCTGCGGCGGCACCAAGAATAAGAGGTAAAATGGCGCTCCGATCCCCGTGAGGCAAATGGTTTCGTTCCTCCCAAGCAATTGATTAGTGTAAAAACAATTCATGTATTACACAGAAATGAAGTTAGAAAAGCCCCAATTTCATTCAATAAAAAAATCCCATCTAAGAACAGTTAAAAAGTTATTAAAAGCAGTTATTGGAAAAACAGCAATCTGTCACTCAGCAACACAAGTCAATTTCAGTTTCACAGTTCTAGTCTAAACACAGACTGCGCTGCACATCCACAACATAGTCTGTTTTAAATAGTACTCTGTGCAACATCTTTACAAAAATTTGACAATGTCAATAGGTCTTGCATAGGTCGAAACCAATTGGATTTGCCAATGCTTGTTTTGATGTTATGTGGACAACCTTTGAAAGTCTCTGCCTGTTCATAGGCATCTCTGTCACACTCCTGACTCTCTCCATGGGTCAACTGGGCTGCAACGCGATGGCTAATATTGACGGCTGTTCCGTGGCATGCTGTTAATACAGGTGTGCTAGCGACAGTAAAACTGATTATTTTGGTTTTGGATGAACCCAATCACCAAACGAAGTAAACAAATCCCTGTTAGTGCATGAAACATTTTGCATTCACTGCACTCAGCCTTTTTCCCTTTTTTTCAGCCAATTTGTTAAATATCACAGCCTCTGCACCCTATTGCTGATTTTACGAGTATTTTGTGAATCGCAAAATGATGGAGGCTCTGGCTATAGAACCAGACATTGAGTAATGGATAAGTGAATACTGGCATGTTATCTGAACAGTTGGCAAGTGGGCCCATGGAATATATGATGAATATTGAGTGAATATGAGAGCTTTAACTTGGGTGATGTTCCACATCAGCATCCAGATAGTCCTGCTGTTGGTTGTGTTGGTTCTTTTGTTTTCCTGTATTTGGAATTAGCCTGGAAGGTCATATTTATTTGGCGCAGCCCACCCACAGCCTAACTAACTAAGCTGTAGAAAGGCACACAGATGTAAACCTCTTAGAAAAGGTTTTGAAGCAACCACAACCTCGGGCTGCACCTATTCAATATGTTGAGAACCTCAACTTGTATGTTATGGGCCTTACCCATATCCAGTTAAGTTGGGCCTTGGCCTGTGTATTCACCTTGATATCTGGATCAGCAGGTGTCCAGATTCATGAAATCCTTCTTCCAGCAACGAAAACAGATTAGACAGATTCTTCTCGTCATTGATTGCTCATATTGCATAAGAATTGTGCAAGTTCTGGTTCTTTCAGACTTTGGTAATGCCTGCTACTTGTGGATCATCAGCAAACTGATACAACGCCTTCAGATGTTCCTGAACTCAAGGGCTTGTGTAGTGACCGCAACCCCTAATTCCAACACATATCACCCGTTATGAAGCAATTACACTGGCACCTGGTGGAACAATCAAGGCTTATGGTGATTATTCACTGCATTCTCCATGGCACTGCCCCCGAGTTTCTTAGAGCTAGATTCAAGCTCTATGTCCCTTCTAGGCTCTTGAGATCCAGAGGCCAGTGGAACTTGGCTCTCCTCAAGACTCAAACTAAAACAATTGGGGATACAGCATTCTCTATCCTTGCCGCTAGAGCTTGGAGCGCTTTGCCTGATGCTGTTTGGGAAATAGTCCAACTCCTTTCCTTCCACAAAACAATCAAATCTATCTATATCTATTCCAGCTCTCTAAAATGTCTCACACCACCCTGCCAGGTCTCCATCTGTTCTTTTTCTTTCTTTCTTATCTTCTTTTTTCTCATCAAACTTTTTGTTTTTATCCTTGTATGTCATGAACTGGCTAGCGAACGTGTGCCTAATAAATGTACATACATACAAAGTTGGGGGCCTTGGCTATTTTTTTCTGATCCTTGGGAAATGCAGCTGAAACTGATGGCAAAGATATTTTATGTTTGTCTTAAGATAATGATATGCATAGCTATGCATGCCTTACTGCAATAACAGCTATTTCTACTTCATCCTTATTCAATGTCATCTTTTGACTTTTGAAAGATTAAAAGTTGAGTAGGGCCTGACAGTATTTGAAACAGTGACCTACGGGTTACACATTGATCTCAGTAGTTGCATTAACCCACAGAGCTGCATTTCAAACTGTAGGTGCCTAGTTATAGAGTTCATTGTGCACCATACAGAAATGTTCGATGGTGCTACAAGCTTTGATCAATCAATCAGTAGATTTCATTACAAGACCGGAGGCTACCATTATGCATTATTCCTTTAATGCAAACTCAACACAGCCACTTTGAAGTATTACATCACAAACTAAATTGTTCTAGAACAGAATACAGCTAGACCCTAATAGGCCTGCCCACAGTACAATCTGCCTCTTTTAAATGCTGCTCCACACAGATAAATATCTCCAATTTTGTATCTGTAATATCTTTGTATTGTTATCTTTCTTCTAGTTATTGTATACAGGTTTCCAATTTACGGAAACTTTCTCCCTTATTCATAGCCGTAGTGTCTTTGATTTCCTATTATTAATTGCAAAAGCTTAGCGCTAGGCTATTTTAAAAATGGGCAAAGCTTACATGGTTCTTACCCCTGTCGAGGGGCTAATTAATCCTTCAAACAGTTTTTCTGGTTTGGTTAAGTGCTTTGATCCAGCGCTCAGGGATCAATAAATTTGCAAATAGACAAGGCCCAATTACATTACCCAACAAAGTCCCTTGCGCTGGGTTCAGTGTAAATTGCAAAGTTCAGACCTAACTTACCAATCTCCAACCGAACCTGCATTACTCATAGAAAAATAATGTAACGAGGGCATCTTTTTATAGTTGAATAGTTGATGGCAATTATCAATGAACACACCCTGAATAAAAACGAACACAGTGTGTATATTTATAATGTTTATCTAAATAATGTGAAATAAATGCTCATCAAGTACCAATACACAGTACAAATCACGGAATATCACTGAATAAACAATTAGCAAAGAGAAAATGACAAATCACTTCACATCCACAGTGCATTGAAGGAGTGGAAAGGTGAAGAGAGAAAAGTTTCAGAGACAAAATACATTTGCAAATGATTATGCAAGTTCAGGTTTCTATCTATACTAACCCAGAAGGAAATCAGAAAATCTGCTCTCTGGCCAGGGGAGCAGCAGGGCCCCTCAAGAAGATTTGTAAGGGCAAAGTCTTAGTATCATTCTTTTGATTAGTTACCATTAAGACAGGCACAATGACAATTAGTGTTAATCATACTATCATTAGTAAAAATATACTAAATAAGCAAGCATTAATACATTTACGTTTAAAACTATGATTTTGATGTCCAGTCTCTACTGTATTTGCCATTTCTAATTAAATTTGTACTAATTCTAAAAAAAACTAAAAACTAAGAAAAAAATCAAAAATCTAAACCTAATCTATAAAAATAATATCTATCCAAAGTAGTGTATCCTCACACTAATGGCTTTTCTTCTTTACCTCCTCTTTTTTTTTTTATTATTATATCTTCTTTTCCTTCTTCTTCAAATCTTTTGAATGATTCAGAAATAATTCTCTTAAAATTGTTGCACCTTATTTTTCACAGTTCTTTTAAGGTGGTTCAAAACTGTCTCCTTCACCCTGCTCTCTACCAGTGTTTTCTTTGATCTGATCTGTGTTTTCAATTTCTTCCAACACCACATATGTCCATTCTGGTGCTATGTATTTTTTATTTGGAACCCGCACTCTTTTCGTTTTATGAACCGATTCTTCTTCAGACTCACTTTGCTCAGTCTGATCTGAAACTTCAATTATTGTGTCAGGTGATCTTTGTTTCAGAGTGCATTTCAGTCTTTTCACTCCTTCTGGCCACACATCACCCTTTCTTGCTTTCTTTGCTTGCACAGCTTCCGTTGCTTCATTGTCAAGTTCGCAAGTTATTTTATTCAGTCCTTTTCTCTGTTGTACTTGCTCTTAAATCACTTTCTCCTTTTCTTTCTCAACAGCAGTCTTTTGAGACCCAGTAGCTGGTGCCCACTCTATTCGACTTGTTCCTTGTTCAACTTCAGAATCTGTAACTTCAGACTCTACAATTTCATTTTCTCCACTTTCTGCTTCTTCTTGTCTTTCAAGTGGACTTGGGACTCTTCTCGTGTGACTTGCATGTATCCAATTTGGTAAGCCACCACACTTTACTGCTGTCGTTGTCACCAGTATCACTTGGTAAGGGCCGTGCCATCTAGGTTCGAAACACGATTTTCTCACGTGTTTCTTCACCAGAACCCACTCTCCTGGACTTAGATCATGTGCTTGTTCTTGCTGAGTTGTAGTTGCAATTTCTCCAACCTGATGAGACACAGAACGCACTACATCAGCCAATCCTTTGCAATAATCAAGCACCAGATCATCAATAATATTCATCAGTTGATTTGCTGGTACAATCGGCTGTCTCATTGCTCTCCCCATTATTATTTCGTGTGGGGATAATCCAGTCTTTTTATCAGGAATACTTCTCAGACTCATCAATACCAAGGGTAAAGCATCTGGCCATTTCAGTGCTGTGGATGCACAGACTTTTGATAGTCTTGATTTGATAGTGCCATTAATTTGCTCGACCACTCCTGATGCTTCTGGTCGATAGGCACAATGCAGCTTTTGTTCAATTTGTAACGCTGCACAAATCATTCAAATTATTTCATTATTAAAATGAGTTCCTCTATCCGTTTCTAAAGAGACTGGAAATCCAAATCTAGGAATTATCTATCTTTACAGCAATTTAGCAACAGTCAAGCTATCATTCCTTCTTGTTGGATATGCTTCCACCCAACGAGAAAACAGACAAACAACAACCAACACATATTTTAGTCCATTACAAGGAGGGAATTCAATGAAATCTGCCTGCAACCTTGTAAAAGGTCCTGCAGCTTTCCCAATTCTGCCCCAACTAACAACTGTCTTTCTACCTGGATTTTGCTGCTGGCACACTGTACATCTTTGGCATAGACTCTCTGCAATGACCCTGAACTTTGGATTATACCATGACTGTTTGAAGAGTCTAATCATAGCATCTCTCCCAAAATGTGTTAAACCATGGTACATTCTTGCCATTTGTGAAAGTAAACAGTATGGCATTACTGGTCTCTCGTCTACATACACCCACACTTCATCATCAGATCTCTTTTTACATCCTGATTTTATCCAAATTTCTTTTTTCTCATCACTAGCTTATTCCTGCAACTGTTTAATTTCATCCCATGTTTCTATTGCAGAGAACATCAAGTGACAATTTGTATTATTTTTTTCTTTTCCTCTGTTTATTGAGATTGAATTTTGTGCACAGAAAAGAGCCACTGGTCTGCATATCTGTTCCCATTGGTCACATAATCATTTCCTGACTTATGTGCTGAACATTTGACCACTGCAATCTTTTTAGGTAATTGTAGTGCATTCAGTAAATCTTTTACATGTTTACTATTTCGAATTGGTGATCCTGAAGAAGTCAGAAATCCACATTGCATCCACAATTGACCAAAATCATGCACCACCCGAAACCATATTGACTGTCAGTGAATATGGTTACTCTCAAATTTTTGCCAATTATGCACGCTCTAGTCAGTGCAATCAATTCAGAAATGTGTGCTGAATTTATCCCTCTTAGACAGGATGCTTCAAGAACCATAGCCACTGTACACACAGCATACGAAGCACTCAATACACCATTTTCATCTCTCAGGCAAGATCCATCCACAAACATCACACAATCTGACTCTTCTAGTGGTGTATCTTTTATGTCAGGTCTTGGTTTTGTACACAACTCTGTCACATCCAGACAATCATGATCTACTTCGTCTCTCACTTCTTCACAACTTGAACTCGGCAACAAAGTCGCTGGATTCAATGTTGTACATCTTGTTACTGTCACATTTTCAGCACCCAGAATCACTCTCTCGTATTTAGTCAAACGACTATATGTCATATACTGAGTCCTTGTACAAGTTAATAGGATCTCAACAGAATGTGGCACATATACTTTCACTGGATGTCCCATAACAATTGACTCACTCTGCTCAAGACTCACACAAGTAGCAGCCACTGTAGCAGCCACTGCTTTCAAACAACCTGGTAATGCTGCAGCCACTGAGTCCAAAGTAGCAGAAAAATATGCCACTGGTCGACGTGCCATTCCGTGTGTTTCTGTCAGAACTGAATGCGCACACCCATCTCTTTCACAACAGAACAAAGCAAAATCTTTCGTATAGTCTGGCATTCCCAACGCAGGTGCTCGACAAAGACTATCTTGCAGCTCAATGAATGCTTTCATGCTTTCTTCATCCAATTCAATCGGATCAGTCACATCTTTGTGAGTCAACCTCTGTAGAGGTTTGGCAATCAGTGAGAATCCACTAATCCACTGCCTGCAATATCCTACTATGCCCAAAAACATTTGAACTTCTTCCTGTGTTTCGGGAGGTTCCATTTGCAAAATCACATTGATTCGATCCTGTAACACTCTCCTGGCTCCTTTTTCAATTTTGTGTCCTAAATATTGAACTTCTTTCTGACAAAATTGTAATTTTGCTGGTGACACTTTATGCCCACCTTCTGCCAAATGATTCAGTAGAGCAACTGTATCTGTCACACATGCCTCTCGTGTTTTTGATGCCACCAGTAGGTCATCAATATACTGCACTAACACTGAATTCTCTGGCATAACCAATGACTCTAAACATTTTTTCAAAATCTGATTAAAAATTGAAGGACTCTCTGTATACCCTTGAGGAACTCGGCACCATGCCCAAACACGGTCTCCGAACTGGAAAGCAAATAAATATTGCCTATCCGGATGTAAAGGAATCGAGAAAACTGCTTGGCACAAATCAATCACTGTATACCATTCCGCATCACAAGGAATTTGGTAAAGAATCACTGCTGGGTTTGGCACTATTGGACAGCAAGGTACCACAATTTAATTGATTTTTTGCAAATCTTGCACTATTCTGTATTTTCCACTTGGTTTCTTAATTCCCATAATAGGTGAATTGCAAGGACTGCCCAATATTTCTTTCAGAATGCCTTGTTCAATCATTTGCTCTATCACAGGAATAACTCCTGCTATAGTCTCAGGACTCATCTTATATGGTGGTGTTTTTGGAAACTCTGCACCTTGTTTTACTGTTATTTGAATAGGGTCAACACCTTTCATCAGTCCAATTTCTTTTCCTGTAAAATCCCAAACATCTGTTCTCACTGTGTCTCTCAACTCACCGGGCAAATCCTCAAATGTGAGCAATGTATATAGATCATTCACTTCTGTCCCTTGCTTTGCTAACATTATTTTAAAAGCAAAATATTCATCTGGTGTCGGAAAAGCAATACCATCCGGTGTACAATAGATGGTACAATTCATCTTGCAAAGTAAATCCCTACCTAAAAGATTCACTGGACTCGTGTCACATACCACAAAACGATGCATATCTCTGAATTCTCCAATATGAACCTCCATTGGTTTGGTCACTGGAGTTCTAATATACTTATTTGAAACTCCTACAACTTGGATAGTTTCTCTCAAGAGGGTAGGTTTGGAATTTCGGCTGCTCTTACAGTAGAACGGGTAGCACAAGTGTCCACAAGGAATGTAATATTATTACCTTCCACTTTCCCATCAACAAAAGGACCTGATTGATCTACCACTAGAGATGCGCCAAGCACGCACTCTTCCTCCCCCCTCAGGCACCGTCATTGAGATGAATCTGAATCACTGTCTGGACACTGCAACCAATATTGTTGTACATTTTAATTTTTACCAACTTGTTCACTCGAGTGAAATCCAGCATTTGCACTGTATCTCTGTACCTGAGCATTCACATTATTTGGCATAGGAGCTTGAGGTACTTGTATTTGTTGAACCTGTGGTGTAACTACCTGTTGCAGCTGTTGTTGATTCACAACCACTTCATTCTGCATCTGCGGATTGAAATTTTGAATCATTCCATTATTTCTAACCCTGGGCGGTGAACTCCGCTCCGCTCGCGGAGTTTTCCGCACTCCGCGTTACACGGAGCTTGCGGAGTTCCAAAAAACTCCGCTTTGCGCAGCGGAGTGTAGTTTTTTTCCTCACTCGCGTTCACCAACGTCAAGTTGGCGAGCGCGAGTGAGGAAAATCCACCTTCCGGCGAGATTTTTCCTCGTTCGCGATCGTCAACATCAAGTTGGCGAGCGTGGAAAATAAACCTCTCGGCGAGATTTCTCAACGCGGGGGGGGTCGGGTTTCTCATTGCGAGTGGTCGCGTATACTCGCGACCACTCGCGTTGAGAAACTGCCCGTTCGCGTTGAGAAAGCTGCTGCTCGAGTAAAAATCTACTCAAGCGGCAGAAAGGAAAGCAGCGCTCGCTTGCGCTGTGCATGGTGCCGTTCGCAATGATTGCACAGTGCGGACAAGCATCCGGCATTGAAAATCACTGCGAACTGCATTTTTCTATCGCACTCCGCCGCTTGCGGAGCTCTGCGTAGCGGAGTTTTTTTCCCACTTCGCGGAGTTTCGCGTAGCGCAACTCTGCGAACTCCACCCAGGGTTAATTATTTCCTAGCAAGGTCTTACACTCGTTCTTCCAATGCCCTAACTTTCTGCACGCATGACAAGGATATTTCTTTTTCATTTCTTCTCTATTATTCTTACCTCTACCCTTTCCACCATTTAATACACCATTCATTTTAGGTACCTGAGCATTTTGAAAATTCTGATTCTGTCCTTTCATTTGAAAATCTGTTTGAGAACCATTGACATAATTCCCATTTTTCTGTTGCGCTACTTTCACTTGTGCCCACATCATCTTCTCTTTTAATTTCTTATGCCTCGACTCAATATCATCACTACAATACTTAGCATATCTCAAAATCTCATCCACTGTCTTACTCTGCCAACAAATCAAACGTTGCTGAATCATATTACTAATCTCAGGTTTCAGTCCAAATACAAATCTATACACAAAATGTCCCATATCTTTGTCAGTTATACTTTCAAAGCCACTATACTGTTTAAGCACCTGTAAAAGCCTCTCATAATATGCATGTACTGATTCTTTTGACTCCTGTGTTGTCCTATCAATTTTAACCCAATCTGTTTCTTTTGGAGAAATTTTACCCTTCAAGTAAGTAATTACCTGATTATATTTTTTCATCACATCTTCTGAAGGTGCTCCTGTTTTAACATCTCTAGGATATTCCTCTTTTGGCCAATCAACTGCAATGTTACACTCTGTCCATAAATCAGCTGGAACTACAATGTCAAATAAACCATCCAAATCTTTCAACAAGACCTTTGAAACTGTTACAAACCTCTCTACCTATTTGTACCACTCGACAGGCTTTTCTCTCAATCTGGGAAAATCATTAGTAAAAGACAATATATCCTGTCTTGACCAAGGTATGTGAACATATCCACCACCTGGAACTCCTCTCATCGGATATATCATTTCAGCTTGCTCTGCTTCTCTTAACGGAAGTAAAGAAGATGCATTCACATTTTTACTAGCAATCATTTCTTCCTTCTTTTTCGCCCATCTACCTTTCCATCATTCCACATCACCCCATCTCTTCAAAGTATTAATCAACTCTTTTATTTGCAATCGTTTACCAGACGTATTCAAACTCTCTAAATCCTTTTCAGTAAAGTCCAATCTATATGTTTTCTGCAAAGCTTTAGACTTCCCAATATCCACTCCATATTCCTGTGCAACCTCTACTAATTTCTCATGTAAATTATTCGCTCTCCATGTAATATTTTTACACAAAAATAGCAACTCTTCATCCTGATATTTACCCAATCTCTCTGGACTTATTGTGCCATTAATAATTTCTTCCAGATCTACTCTTAATTTACCAATATCTATACTCAATTTAGACTTATTAGTTTCTATTCCTCTTATCCAATCATCTAACTCCTCTGGCGAAGGTCCCACTGAACCCCCTGATACTGGAGTCATTTCTCTCACATTCTGCACAAGTTTCCTAGGATCTATCTGCACACTTCTTTTTGGTGTTTCAATCACCTTTTCAATTATTGGAAGAGCAATCAATGAAGCACTCCTCTCAACTGGTTCCGATCCACTAGCATTCCTGACATTATTCGTAGGAATTGTCAATGTATGCACTCTCGAGATATTTTGACCCTCACTGTACAATGGAACTATAGGACCAAATGTTACTGGTACTGACAATGCTTCTGCATTTAAACTCAACTGACTACTTTTCTGAATCAACTCCTCGTTCTGTTTAACATGTCAATCTCTTTTTCCTGTAACTCGAGTACCTAATGAAGACTGTGAAGCTGCCGGAACATTTGTAACTTGTGAAACTTGTGGGACTTGTGGAACTTCTATTTCAATTAACGATGCACTCAGCCCATCCGGGCTCTCCTGATATGGTGGAGGTCTCTTTAATAGCATCTCATCTAGTAATTCATCATCGATTTCATTTGGATCAATATCTAATTCTGAAGTCTCTACATTATTCTTTTTCTCTTTACATTTTCCTCCAGCCTGATCCTCTGCTACTATTACTGGATATAACCCATCTGCAATAACTTCTCTTCTCCATCTCTTCATCTGATCATCCCACCTAGCTTCTGAATATCTCCTCAATGTATTCCTATATCTTATCCCATTCCTGTCTCTCTCTCTTTTATATGCTTCATGTTCCCATTCTTCAAGCGCCTCATACTGCATAGGTCTGGGATTTGGTTTTAATTAATTCATTTGTCTCCTCAAATTCTCCAATATCCTCACTTTAAAAGTACTGTGCTTTGGAAAAGCTAAAACTCCATCATCTTCCGTGTAACCCATCCAATTCTCTAACCATGTACACATATGATATCCACGCTCCAACATCATGAAAGAAGCAGGTGATCTTGGAGGAGGTACAGGAAGTCCCTCTCTATTAACTATCGGTTTGTCCTTTTTAAAGAAATCTTGAATTCTTTTTACCATCTTAATTTTAAACTCTCTTTTTCTCGCTAAATAAACTAAAACAAACAAGGGAATCCTTCCGTAAATCCTCTCACTCTATTCGCTGAACCTCAACCAATACCAGCGCGACTCACACCAACCAACCAATCACAGCTCACTACGCACCTACTATCTCGACCAATGCCAGTGCGGCTTTTTGTGACGTCAGTATAACTCCTGCTACTGACCCTCCCTTTACAAAATATTACGGCAATTTACTACAAGATTTTTCTTAACTAAATTCTTGTTAGAAACAACACAAAACAATGCTACTTTGTCTGCTCCACTAAATAAAGAGATAGTTCGAACATTCAAAGAGATTCTTTTACTCCTAGTAAAATAACGACCAGCGCTACTCTACTCCCAATCAAGTGAAAAGAGGTCTTGGTACTCTTTTAGGGATACTAGCCAAAGTTTCAGAAGAGAATTTTCGAGTGAAAAAAAAGTCTTGGTACTCCTTTGGGGATGTAAAGCCAAAATTTCGGAAGCTGACTTTCCACTATTTCACACAACCTTTTCTCAACAGAATGAATCCCTAAAATAACATCAACAGCATCTCACTGTTTGATATTACAACAACAGGCAAAGTACTTCTGCAGTGTGATACTTCTCCACACTATTCCTCTGCCCCCTTTAAGGCTAAAATAACATCATCTCGGGATCTTAGGCAACTTCGTACTCGTTTTTCCAGACTACATGAAACAAAACAAACACTAACTTTTCATATTAATAACCAAAAATCAATAATTATTGACAAACTAATCAATATTAATCAATAACCATTCTCTGCTACCAAAACTGATCCAGCACTCAGGGATCAATAAATTTGCAAATAAACAAGGCCCAATTACATTACCCAACAAAGTCCCTTCGCGCTGGGTTCAGTGTAAATTGCAAAGTTCAGACCTAACTTACCAATCTCCAACCGAACCTGCATTACTCATAGAAAAATAATGTAACAATGGCATCTTTTTATAGTTGAATAGTTGATGGCAATAATCAATGAACACACCCTGAATAAAAACGAACACTGTGTATATTTATAATGTTTATCTAAATAATGTGAAATAAATGCTCATCAAGTACCAATACACAGTACAAATCACGGAATATCACTGAATAAACATTTAGCAAAGAGAAAATTACAAATCACATCACATCGACAGTGCATTGACGGAGTGGAAAGGCGAAGAGAGAAAAGTTTCAGAGACAAAATACATTTTCAAATGATTATGCAAATTCAGGTTTCTAAATATAATAACCCAGAAGGAAATCAGGAAATCTGCTCTCTGGCCAGGGGAGCAGCAGGGCCCCTCAAGAAGATTTGTAAGGGCACAGTCTAAGTCAGGAATCAGGAACAGAAAGAAACAGGTAGGCCTCTACAGCAAACCGACGACAGCGGCAATCACACCTAACGCCATCAGCACCTCTCGCAACAGGAGCTCTCCCCTCCCACCAGGGCACCTCAATTATACTCTAAAACCCAAATGTCCAACCCACACTTGTTTCATTTCAGAGTCAAAACTACATCGTGATTGGTTAAGGAAGGGGGTGTACTGTCACACCACACTCGGCATGTCCATCTCTCTCAATGTTCTATTGTTTTGTTTTTTCATCATTACAACTACATCATCTCAGGAAATACAAGTATGCAATATCCGACTTCAGTTTCCTTCTCTCTCCGCTGATGTGTCAATTTCTGTTACTTCTTGTGCCACTCATGCGCTTCCAGAGGAAATGTTCATCACTTGTCGATTGTTTTTCGTCTTCACGTTTAACTTTTGGCAGGCACACATACTTTTGAAGGTCACTCGCATTTGCCTTCCCTCCACATTCTCTTTTGCTTTTTCAGTTAATAATTCTTTATTTTGCTTAACCCATGCTTCTACGGAAAATAAAACAAATATAATTACTTATCTTAAAATGCTTTTCTTTACGCACCCTCCCAAATGCTGCATCTAACCATGCGCAATCAATGTTAGGTTATCCTGACAAACGTTAATAACGAACGTGCACAAAAAGCAGCATTAGTCTCTTTATTTTCATTAGTCAAGCATTTGCGGCCTAGTTCAGTGCTTTAGTACGCGCTTGCGCAGTATTATTTTCCCTCATGTTAGTTATTTAAACCACACGTTTTTCACTGCACACTATTAGAAAAATTAGAAAATGTTACTAGGGGTCTCAATCCGAGTAGATTTCATTTTTCGAAAACCCTGCTCCATCAGCTTTTACCCCCAAAAAAATATCTATATCTTCTACTACTGTTTAGCTTAAAAGAACCGATGCATTATGTCTGATGCTGAAACTGATGCCCCTGATGCCCCTAATCCTAATATTAATGAAGAACTATTTTGAAAAAAATTATACAACAGGAGATGCTCACTTGTGTACGCCAAACCTTGCAACAAGTCGTGTCTAATAAGAGGTCCCTAATCTCTGATGAGGATTGTGACTTGGAAACCGCCTGCGGGGGAGAGTCTGATTGGCATAAGAAAGGGGGCAGTAGACTAAAAAAAGTTAATAACATTGAAGGGGCAGCTTCCATGAGCATATTGGGAGGTCCAAGCACCTCAATTCATACTGGAGGTCTCAGCACCTCAACGCATAATGGAGGTCTAAGCACCTCAAACAGATCAGGAGGTCAAAGCATCTCGAATGTCTTGGGTGTCCTACGCGGCACAACTCTTAAAGGTGTCTGAAGCGGCACACATATCTTAAGTGCGCAGAGTACAGCAGATGATACTGCCATGGAAGATCAAGGGCATCAGAGTGAAAAATTACTCAAATACATCCTTGATCTGGATGATATGGACATTGAAGGCCTCTTCACAGAGGAGGAATGTCCGTCATCCTCTAAGGGGATAATAATGGATCCCCTTTGTCAGGAGATGTTTTCCCCACATAACATCGGGCATCCAAGAAGTGCTGAATGGCGGCCTCAAGATCATGTGGGGAAATGTATTAGATGGGGAATAAGAAATCCCCTAGAAAAAGAGGCACGTAACATCTTGAGAGCTGATTGCTCTAGACCAGAGATCCAAGAGAAAGTTTGCCTAACACCGAACCTGGATCCTCAACTTATCACTTTTTTATTCAAGCTGAAGAGAGACCCCAGAAAAGGCATGCTTAAGAATTTTGCCACTAAGACTCATAGTATGTGTCAACTCATGAAAGAAAAAAACGATTTCTTTTGGAATTCGGAGATGAACCTAGAATTTGAAAGTATTAAATCAGATATTTGCAATGCCATTCCGCTTAAGGGAAAGGCCTGCCAAGATTGCCATCTCGACATCCTAGGCCCCCGGCATGGCAGAGGAGGCCCATATTAATGGGACCCCAGTAGATATTAATCTACTTAGGGGCTGGAGCCAGAGAGCTTTGATCCTCCTAGGAAATGCCAATGCAGGGCTGAAGGCCGAACGGCGTAGGGTTGTCCTAAGCAAGATCAGATCGACGAACTACTCGCACAAAGCAAAGGAGTCCAGTGGTTCTCCACCATCGACCTCACTGCAGCTTACCACCACATTTCCTTGCATCCGTCTTGTAAAAAAATTGACATCATTCATTACTCTCTTCGGGTGTTACAGATTTGTGCGTATACCATTTGGCTTGGCATCAGCTGCTGCAGTTTTTCAGCGGCTGATGCACAAGCTATTCAAAGATTTGAAGGGCGTTTTATACTTTCAAGACGATATACTTATCATGGGCAAGGACAGAGAAGAGCATGATTGCAAATTGAAACAGGTTTTGAAGAAGTTAGCTGAGAATGGTCTCACAGCGGAATTAGGAAAATGCAAGTTCGCTCTCCGTTCAGTAACCTACTTAGTAACCTACTTAGGGCACGAGATAAGCAGCTACTTAGGGCACGAGATAAGCAGCGAAGGCATCACACCCAAAAAAAGACATTGTCAATGCCATTAGTTCAGCTCCTGCACCTAAATCTAAAGATGAAATTAGGGGCCATATGTATGAAAATCAGAATTTGCGATTCTCAAAATGCGATATTTTGCGAATCGCATTGTGAGAATCTCAAAATACGATGTATCAAGAAAATCGCAATTATTTAGCGATTCGCCTAAATTCGCAGAATAATTCTGAGAATCCCAATTTGTGATTCTTTATTTGCGAAATTCGCTAATAAGGAATCGCAAAATGGGGAATCTGCCATTCAGGTGCAGCTTGATGACATCACAACCAGGAAGTGTGACTGCACAGCTGCACCTGATTGCCAGAAGCACAGTCAGAGCCTGAGGGGAGAGTGGAAGAGCACTGCACTGACATCCAGGGAGGCAAAATGAATCCCCAGGAGAAGGAGAAGGAGAAGGAGGAGGCAGGAAGGAAGAGAAAACCCAAATTCAGTGACAGGGAGCAGGAAGTTCTGATAGAGGAGATGGTAGGCAGCCATGAGCTCCTATTTGGGAAAAAAGCCCTGAACGTGCCAGAGGCAAGGAAGAGGAAAATCTGGGATGCCATACAGGACAAGGTGAATGCCATAGGTGTAACCCACCGCACTGTGGAGGACCTGCGCAAGCGCTGGTACGATATGCGGCTGAGATCTAAAGAAAAGCTGGCAACCAGGTTGGCTGAGGCGAAGAAGACCGGGGGCGGCACATCCAGTGCTACAGAGTCCACGTCCCAGGAGGAGTTGGTGGAGTCCACCTTGCTATCGGAGAGTGTCAGTGGAGTGGCTGACCTGGACAGCTCCGACCCACCCACCACCATCTGTCCCCTTCCACTCCACCATAGCACCCACACAGTTATGAGCCCCCAGCAACCAAACAGTTTTTCAACTCCAGTACATGGTGTTGTGTACACACTGAAATGCATCATGGGAGATGTAGTCACATGCACCAAACAGTGTAGTATTGAGACACAGCAAGGTAGTAACAGTGACAGTGAGTTAGGGAATGCAAAATACAGGCAGACAGGATGTAGGTAATGCAAAAATAAGTAGATTTAACCTCTTACAAAATGAGAATGAGTACACTACAAATATTGTCTGTGCTTCTGTCTTCACAGCACCACTGGCAAGGCAGGAGGGCAGTGCAGGGCATGAGGAGGCAGAAGTCACCGATGAGCAGGCAGGGGAGGAGGAGCAGGAGGCACAGACCCCTGAAATCCCTGTTGCATGCAGAAAACGCAACATCGTGCCACCACTACCACAGATGGAGGCAGACCTACAGGGAAGCGGAGACGAATCCCAGGCAGGCCAGGCCCAGCTTACAGTCCCACACAGGCAACAATCCCCTGACCACCAGAGGGAAGGAGGAGGAAACAGACGCAGGGCAAGGCAGTCCACCAGTGCTGGTGATGAGGAGCAGCAGTCCGTGTTCTCCGGCCTCGAGGGCACTATGGTGAAGGTGCAGCGGCTGCAAGTAAAATCAATGCGGTCAATGCAGCGTCAGTTCCAAACCCTAAACCATCACATGAGCAACATGAGGGGTGAGATGAGGGAAATGACTGGTGCCATACGTGAACTGTGTGCCATGCAGAGGAGATCCAACGCCCGCATGGACACATACAGCAAGGCGGTCAACCGCCTGTGCACTGTTACGTCCCTGCTGTCACGTAGGTGTGTCAGTATGCAGGTAGAAATGGCACATAACAGCCAGGATATGGCCAAGGTCTTGGTGCAGGTGACACATGCTGTGGAACTGATGCAGGCGGCTGGCTCAGGTGGGACAGGACCCCTGCCCACAGGGGACAGTGAAGACCAATCAAGCCGCAGCAGCATTACACCACCAGTACCTGAGGTCAGACGGCGGAGCGTGAGGCAGGGGAGAACCCAGGATGACCCGGGGGAGAGCAGTGGGCACCCAGAGCGAGGTGCAAGCAGCCGTGCACGCAGAAGATAAGGTGGCATCAGGGAAGCATGGCCATGGGTGACTTAACACATTGCTGTGGACTGAAGTGTCTAGGACACCTTTGCATTGTGAATTTAACAGTTGCAAATATCATTCACACACATTAGGTGTGCGTCAGGCTGTGTGCCAGAATTGTACTAGCACCAAATGGAATAAAAACACAGTTGTGCACCAATACATAGCATACTGTCATTATTACTCACCTAGAAATAGTTGTGCGTGATCTCCTGGCGCCTCTGCCGTCCGGCAGCTGCCCCAACACCACCTGCTAGTCCTGCACGAGGAGCCGGTCCCTCCTCATCGGATGACTCTGATTCGCTGAGCTCCACTGGGGTGCCCTTCCTGGTTGCTATGTTGTGCAGCATGGCACATGCGACCACTATCTTGCAGCAGGTCTCCGGGCTGTATTGCAGGGCACCTCCGCTCTTGTGTAGGCACCTAAATCGGCTCTTTAGGATGCCAAAGTCCTTTCAATCACACTACGGGTCGACCTGTGGGCGTTGTTGTAGCGGCGCTCCGCAGCAGTGGCTGGATTCAAGTAGGGTGTCATGATGAAATCCCTCACTGCATACGCGCTGTCCCCTGCAGGGTGCAAATGAAATGGGTTACACACTGTCATCCCACTCAAGGCCTCAACTGTATGTGTGAATGTTAGCCATTTTTTACCTAGCAAGTAGCCCTCACCAAACTCCCCAGCCAAGAGGCGACGGTGTAGCCCACTGTGGCGGAAAATGAATGAATCATGGGTGCTTCCAGGATATTTCGCAACTATGTCCGTGATGACATGGGTGGCATTACAAACTACCTGGATATTCAGGGAATGATAACACTTTCTGTTCCTGTACACATATTCTGTCTGGGAGGGGGGGACAGGGCGACATGGGTCCCATCAATGCAGCCAATTACATGGGGGAATTGGGCTATCTGATAGAACCCCTGCTTGGTTTGGTCAAGTGCCTGCTGCGTGTTAGGGAAATGGATGTGGTGTTGCAACCTCTGCATCATGGCATCCAGGAACCTGTGAAAGAGGCGTGACAGGCTACTCTGTGTCACCCCTCCTGCTGCTGCTATCACCCCTGAAAGCTCCCAGACGCCAGCAGGTGCAGTGAGCACAGGACCTGCACATGGGTGGGGATGGTGCGTGTCCTGCGTGTGGGGTGCTCCAGCATGGGCTTTAGCTCCTCAATGAGATCCATGATGCTGTCTGGGTGCAGCCTGTACTTTTCATGGATCTGCTCCTCTGTTTGCTGGAACAAGGTGATGCGTGCACTGAAGATCCTCTCTTTGCGTCTCCTTCTCTGGCCAGCAGCTCTGATCCTCAGCCTCCTAGCGATGATGTACAGCGCAGCCATTGTGAAAGCCCCTGTTGCATTTTGGGCCAGCTTATATGGGTTGCACCTGGTTACCACCTGCTCTGAGTTGGTGGTAATTGCGAGGTGCTAAATTGCGAATTTTGCTAATTTGCAGATAGCGAATTTCTGGTACATCTCATTGCGAATTCGCTATCTGCGATTACGTTATTTGCGAAATTCGCAAATCGCGTACAGCAATATGCGAATTCGCATAAAATATTCGCATAATCGGGCTCGCACATTTGTGCGAATCGCTATTTTTGCGATTAGCAATTCTGCGATGCGATTCCGTTTCATACATCGCAAAAGTCATTTTTGCATTCGCAAACACTGAAATTTAGCGATTCGCAGTGTTTGCGATTGCGAAAATGCTTGATACATATGGCCCTTGATCTTTTCTAGGTTTAGCAGAATTTTATAGTAAATGTGTTAAGAATTTTGCCACTAAGACTCATAGTATGTGTCAACTCATGAAAGAAAAAAACAATTTCTTTTGGAATTCGGAGATGAACCTAGAATTTGAAAGTATTAAATCAGATATTTGCAATGCCATTCCGCTTCACAGATTTGAAATGTCAGCACCAAGCATTCCGACCACAGATGCAAGTGAAAAGGGGTTGGGAGCTGTCTTGACTCAAATGTCCATTGATGGTTCAGAAATTACCATAGCATTTGCTTCCCGTTCACTCACCCCCAATGAAGAAAAATTTTCAGTGATTGAAAAAGAGATGTTGGCCACTGTCTGGGCAATGGCAAGGTTCAGGCAGTATCTTTGGGGGTCAAAATTTACTCTCAGAACAGATCACAAACCCTTAGTCAAGGTTCTAACCTCCAGCTGCAATGTGAAAGCCACCCCCCGCATTGCAAAGATGACTCTCAGGCTATTAGACTATGTCTATGATGTAGAGTACCTACCTGGCAACAAGAACAACGTGGCAGACTACTTAAGTCGTTCGCCCCTGCCCTTAGATGAATATCACCACAATGAATGGGATGATTACAGTGTCGCATTTACTGAAGAGAAAGAGGATGTAATCAGCGCACATGAATGGGGATCAGCCTACAACAATGACAATGTTCTAATGCAATTGAAATATTATATAACGAATGGTTGGCCAGAGGAAAAAAAGTTACCATGTCAACACAGGAAATTTTGGGAACTTAGAGACGAATTATCCATCAGTGATGATGGCAAGTTCCTCCTCAGAGAAGGTAAAGTAATTCCTCCTGAAAGCATTACGAGCCGCATTCTCAACATAATGCATGAGGGACATTTGGGCATCATAAAATCCAAAAGGAGGGTGAAATTATCTTACTGGTGGCCTGGCATAGACAATGACGTCGAAAAGAACGTGAGACTGTGTACATATTGCGCCAGTGCTGATAAGTCTTTAACTGTACTAAGACCTCCATTAGGGGAGTACAAATGCCCGGACAATCCTTGGGATGAACTCTCTGTGGATATATTAGGTCCCATTTTAGATTCATGGGGCGCACCTAAATACATCATTGTCTTATTTGACAGGTACTCAAAATGGCCCGAGTTAGAAATATGTGAAAAAGCAGACTGACTCATCTTCCCTTATATCCTTTTTAACAAACACCTCTTTGAGGGAGGGAATTCCTAGAACCATAACATGCGATAATGGTCCACAATTTATCTCTGACAAATGGAAAGCTTTCCTAAACAGAAATGGGATCAAAGCTAAACATACCCCATTTTGTCACCCAGCAGGCAATGGAGCAGCAGAACGTTTCAATCGAGTCATTATGGGCTCGGTTCAAGCTGCCATAAACGCAGGAATGAATTGGGAGACAGACGTTACTAAAACTGTATGGGCTTATCGCATAACTCCCACTGTCACCGGGTATGGTCCCTTCACATTTTTGCATGATAGCACTTCACTAGAGACAACACAGTATGGATGGACCTAAAACTTCAAAGCAGATGGTCACCTTCAGTGGTAAAAAGTAATCTCATGAAAGCTCAGAAGATCTACAAGGATTATTACAACAAAAAACATGGAGTGAAAGATACTAAATTGGCTGTGGGTGATTGGGTCAGGGTGAAGCTAGGCACGCTCTGTAAGAAAGGGAACAGCAAGTTCAGTGACCCTCTCCAGGTCAAAGAACTTTATTCTCGTTCTGCACTGTTAAGCGACAACAAAATATGGTCCTTAGAAAGAATGGCCAAATGCAACAAAGTTCTATGGTGGAAACGCGATGACAACTTTACGAAGGTAAATGATAGTCAATGATGAACAGGTAACGGGTTCGGGTGGAAGTGTTACCGTTCAAAGCGAGCTGAGTGACTTAAATGAAATGCAGAGTGGAGCACTTACTCTGGACGAGGAGGTGCATATTCCCCCGGTTACTCAAGCGTCCGGCCGTACAGGCAGACCTGTCGTTCTACCAAAAAAATATGATGAATTTGTAATGCAGCCGTCTTGAAATAATCTGTATGCACTTTACCGCTGATACTTGTTCAAGCATAGCATTGTTATTTATGTAATTATCTATTGACCTAGGTACTTATCTGTCCTTTCACATATATATATGCAACCTATATATTGCTTCCAGTTTCATTCATGTTGTACTTTTATTAATGTTGTAGAAGGGGAAGATGTGTGGTGTCGTCTAGCCTAGTCTAGAAGGTTCTGTACCGACACCTGTGACGTCACCTTTGGAATGTTGAGGGGGATTTCGATTGTTGGGAATCTGTGTGAGGCAGTTGGCAGCTGCTGCGGTGTGAAGCACTTGTGCCCCGCTCTCCTTCGTTTACAATAAAGAAACCAACTTATTCCTGGCTCCAGAGTTATTCTTCACTACACCCCAGTAGATATTAATCTACGTAGGGGCTGGAGCCAGAGAACTTTGAACCTCCTAGGAAACGCCAATGCAGGGCTGAAGGCCGAACGGCATAGGGTTGTCCTAAGCAAGATCAACCCAAAATTAGGGGACATGGCGGATAAAGAACCCTCCGAAAACCCCAAAGGTCTCCTGTTCGGTGAGGATATCATTAAAACAATAGGAAAATATATGGCTATGTCCACAGCCTTGGACAAAGCACAGACTAATATGAGAAGGGATTTTCACCCGAAAGAAGGGGCCTTTCTACCGGCCGAGGTGCTCAAGGGCCCAACTTCACACAAAGAGGTTAAGATTGAGGTTAACAGCCAGGCTACCCCCAATGAGGATGAACCACTCGTACCAGAGGCTTCAGATCCCATGGACAAGGATCAAATTTTCAGAGTGAGTACGAACACTTCACATATTTTTTCCCCCCCGGTAAAAGTGGGGGGCCGACTCAAGTTCTTTTCCCACGCTTGGAAATTAATTACACAAGACCCTTGGGTCCTGGAAGCCATTCAGGGCTTCAAAACAGATTTTGGAGAGGTCCCGGTCCAATCCTCTCTCCTGAGAGTATTGAAACTTACCGTAGAGCAACAGAAGGTGGTAGAAGAAGAGGTAGTCTCTATGATACAAAAAGGTGTAATCGTAGCGGTTCCTTGGGAATGCCAATTTTTTATAAATACACTCTTCCTTGTGGAGAAAAAAAACAAAGGATGGAGACCAGTTATAAATCTCAGGGACCTGAACAGATTTCTAGTCTACAGACATTTCAAGATGGAGGGAATTCATCTCTTGAGAGACATTCTCCTAGAAAAAGAGTGGCTCGTGAAGTTGGACCTGAAGGATGCCTACTTCTCTATTCCCATGGCCATGGAGTCTCAAGGTTACCTCCAGTTCATATGGAATCACCGTCTTTTTCAGTTTCAGGCACTTCCCTTCATCCTATCCTCGGCTCCTTTGTGTTTCACCAAGGTAATGAGAGTGGCTGCATCCTTTCTGAGAGAGAGGGGGGTACGGTTAATTGTTTATTTAGACGATATCCTCATAATGTCTTAATATCATTCTCTGATTTTAAAGGATCTGAAATTGGTGGTAAATCTTCTAGAGAGTTTGGGTTTCATAGTAAACAATGAGTCCATTCTGGTTCCTTCCAGGTCCCTAGAATTTTGGGGTTTTACGACAGAGACAATAAAGACCCTTCTTCTGTTGCCAGAGAAGAAAATTACCAAGATTTGAAAGGAGATAAGATTTGTGTTAAGACAGGACTCTATAACCTTGATAGAGCTAGCCAGGCTCCTAGGTCTCCTTTCCTCTTCTATTCAAGCCATATTTATGGGGCCATTACATTATTGAGCTCTACAGAGGGTGAAAGCGAGAGCTCTAAGAGAAGGATCATGGTATGGGGACAGGATGCCAGATTAGAAGTGGACTTAAATTATCTGGAGATGACAGCAGGTCTCTATGCTCTAATGAGCTTCAAACACTCTCTGCAGGGCAGAACTGTCATGTTTAAAATGGGCAATGTGTCTGCAGTGGCATACATAAATTGGTTAGGGGGTAAAAAAATCCTCAGTCTTGTCGTATTTGGCCAAAAGAATTTAGATGTTCTGTCTAGAACACAAGATCAGCTTGAGAGCAGAGTTCTTACCGGGGAAAACAATTTTGCAGCAGATTGGAACTCGAGGTTCTAGAAAGACTACAGCGACTGCAAGCTGAACGAGAGCCGCTTCAGAAGTCTCTCACTTTGGGGGTCCTTTGGAGGTGGATCCCTTTGCAAGCAGGTTGACATTTCAACTGAAGTACTTCAGCTGGATGCCAGACCCGGGTGCTCAGGCAGTCAATGCGTTCCTGCAACCCTGGAAGGGAGCCCGAACGTACGCCTTCCCCCCTTTGCAATGATCCAGAGGGTTCTCCAGAAGGTAAGACAGGAGCAATGTTTCCTGGTACTAGTAACTCCCATCTGGCCGTCCCAGTCTTGGTTCCTAATGACCTTCGAATTGGCCTGTGATATTCCCTTGCTTCTACCGGCAGAGGAAGCCTTTTAAGGGATGTAGATGGAAGAGAACACCCTCTGGTTTAGACTGGAATTTTGAACCTTCTTGCTTGGAAAGTGTCAGGAGATCTAGTGAGATGTCAGGTCTTTCAGGAAGGGCTGAGGAGCTCCTTGTGGAATCCTGGGCTCCACAAGCCCACTATAGATACAATGGAATATGGAAAACATGGGTGCGCTGGTGCTTGGAGAGAGACTTGGACCCTGTGGAAGCTCCAATAGTTGAAGTGGTTAATTTCTTAGTAGAACAGTTTGATAGGGGCCTTAGTTATAGGTCACTTAATTGTTATAGATCTGCAATTTCAGCAGGACACGTGTTAGCAAACGGTAGAAGCATTGGGAAAAATGTCATAGTATGTAGAATTCTTAAGATCATTAGGTTAAGGAGACCCCCCCAGACCTAGATTTGAGACCCTTTGGGACATTAAACTAGTCCTGGACAGTGGCGTAACAAAACTCAAAAGGGCCCCCCTGTAAAGTACATGCAGGGGGCCCCCCACGCTCCGGATCCAGTTTGAAGCTCTCCGGCCAGGGTCCTGCCAGTGCCGGAGGCCCTCCCACCAGGAGCTCATGGCCCCCCCGCACCGCAGGGGCTGTGGAGGCCTTTGTTACGCCGCTGGTCCTGGATCTTTTCACAGCTTGGCCTAGTAAGGGATATTTAGATCGGAAGAGACTTTCTATGAAGCTAGCTTCTCTTCTCTGTTTAATTTCCTGACATCGTGTATCGGATGTTAAAGCTTTAGAGGTAAGTAACAGGGTTTACGACGCCTTTGGAGTGAGATGTGAAATTATTAGAAGAACTAAGACTATGTCAGACACAATTTTTTATCCTAGGTTTCACTCTTGCAAAAAGTTGTGCGTAGATTGCATGAGAGAATATGATTCCAGAATGAGTAAGCATTGTTCTAATGGTGTTGAGCAACTACTCATCTCATTTGTGAAAACTTTTAAGGCTATAACGTCTGATTCAATAGCATGGTGGGTTAAATGGACTATGAATTTGGCAGGTGTTGACCTTAAGAAGTTTCAAGAAACACTATGGCTAGCCAATCCTTCTGGAAAGGTGGAAGACTAGAGGACATCCATACAGCTGCTGATTGGTCAAACTCTAATACCTTCGCAAAACATTACTGTAAACCGATCGAGCACATGTCGGATGTGGTTTTACAGGACTACCAATATGCATAATGGTAGCCTGCGGGCTTCTAATGAAATAGCGATTCTCCTAATTAAGTGCCAAGAGAATCTGGATTTCATTAAAGATACGGAAGCTAACATTATCCCACCCTCCCATCCCTGGAGTTAGTTGAAGGGTTTGGATAACGACATAAATAATAATAAAAAAGAAAAAGAAAACCAAACAATACAATACAATACAAAACTAAAGGAGGTTAATAAAATGTAAAATTGTAATAATTCAAGATTGTTACATACGTTGTATTTGTTTATGTGCTATTTATTTAGAATGTCTTACACCTATAGAGGATGTTCTAATATCCTCTACAATTTCAGATAATTCCCAGTAGTTCGTGTCTCCATCACCTGGAAACCTCTACGAACTGAGTGCCTTCTTTCCTTGGTTCTGCAATGCAAGTTCTTCGTTGTTTGAGGAGTTTCTTCATTTCCTGTTGTGCCATATCATCTTTGGACTTTTCATAATACATGATGGTGAATTTTGGACCACATTTCAAAGAGGCAGATTGTACTGTCGGCATGCCTATTAGGGTCTAGCTGTATTCTCTTCTAGAACAATTTTGTTTGTGATGTAATACTTCAGAGTGGCTGGTTGGAATTTGCATTAAAGGAATAATGCATAATGTTAGCATCTGTGTCTTTAATGAAATCCAGATTCTCTTGGCATTTAATTAGGAGAATCGCCATTTGCAGATAGCTACTTGACACCCATGAGGGTAATCCAGGCTCTAGAAGGGTCTAGTTGATTAGCCAAATAGCCAGGTCTTCAGGGACTTTCGGAACTCTGGAAGAGATGGGGAGGTCTGTAGAAGAAAGGGTAGCTCATTTCATGTCTTCGCTGCTAGGTAGGAGAATGAGCGACCTCCCCATCTGCTATGTTGGATGCGAGGGGTGAGGGTTAGAGAAAGAGACGCGAGCAGAGGTGTCTGGTGGGCTGATGGAATTTCAGGCGATGGTTCAATTTGACGTGGACCGCAATTGTGTAGCACCTTGTATAGGTCAGGAGCTTGAACTGGCATCTTTTCTGTACAGGGAGCCAGTGGAATTGCCTGAGGTAGGGGGTGATGTGGGTACGTCTAGAGAGATCCAGGACCAGTCTGGCTGCAGCATTCTATATGGTCTGTAGTCGTCGGAAGTGAGCTGCGATTCCTGCTCAGAGAGTTGCCATACTCCAGTCGGCTGGAGATGAGGGCATGGGTGATGGTGCATCTTGAGCTTTGGGGTAGCCATTTGAATATCTTACGAAGCGTGCACAGGATGAGGAAGCAGGAGGAGGAAACTGAGTTGACCTGAGTCGTCAGTGGGGGTAGGAGTAGGTCAGAGTTCTGAGACTACCATGATGCACCCATGGGGAGCTTTTGTTTCCAAAAATCAGTATCTCTGTCTTATCCATGTTGAGCTTCAGGCAGTTGTTCTTCATCCAGGTGGCGATATCTGTCATGCATTTGTGGGAATTGTTCTTGGTGCTGGTGATGTCTTCGGAGAGGGAGAGGATGAGCTGTGTGTCGTCAGCATATGATATGATGGTGGCAGAGGTGAATTTTCTTCAGGCTTTAACTTCTGCTAGTGCCGGAGTGGTGGTCTTCTGAATCCTCTATTCAGCTTTTGCAATTACTGGGAGTTACCATGGTCCATTTAGCAGTACATGCCTGCCTTCACCGTGCTCTGTTGTATTGTTTCCAGTAGGAAAGGTGGCATGTAATGGAGGGGGGTACATGCAGACGTTATTGAGTTGAGCAACTGTTTTCTCTTTGGTTTTAAATGCCATGAGATGGCTTGCCAAACACACATTGCTTTGAAAAAAACCTTTTGCCTTTATATCCAACATAATTGGAAGGTCAAACTTTTGCATGCTATGTAGAAGATATGAAGAGAAGCTCTCTTTCACAGCATTCCATTTAAATCAGTCTGATGTCATTACCAACTTATGACAATCAACCCAATTGGACACAACCCATAACTGGTGAAATACAGATATATGTTGTGGTGTATGTGTAACATGAAGAATAAGTGTCTTTGAGAGATGGCAAACAAGTGGAGTGACCGCAAATGGTGGGACACGCCTTCATAGAAGATCAAGATAGTGTCGGAGAAGACACCCTGAATGACACCAGCAAACATGGCAATACAGGTGAGTGTGTTGCACACCAGCATTCCTGCTGGACCCATCTACCGCCTGGAGTTAGCAAATCTGGGGCTTCAGCGCACATTCTATAGGATGTTCTTTATAACAAGAACATAAGGAAGTCAGGTCCACAGGGAACATTCCTGTGATCCGCGTTACTAAGATGATGCAAGAAAGCAGAGCACAAGCAAATATTCTCATCTTACTCATACCGCAAGGAAATAGAAAAAATATTTGCTCTCACTCATTACTGAAAATATCCAGAGATTCCAGAGCCCAGAAAATATTCCTTCTTATCTGTTACCCTAAGGATGTAGGAAATTCATTTCCCATGCTCACATTTTTTCTGACCTGCTCGCACACACACCATGTGTCTGGAAACGCAAAACTGAGGGTCCCTTATTCTACGTCACAACCAAAACATGGAACGACCTCCCTCAACACATCAGAACCTCCTCCTCACTTCTGGAGTTCCATAAGAAGCTGAAGATCTTGATCTCTGTATAAGCACCTTGAGGATGATACACCTACACACCTGCCCACGCGTCTGGATACGCTCTCAGGTGATTAGTGCGCTATACAAATCAACATTACATAATCTGTGTTAACACCAGGATATACAGAACTCGGAGCACAAGCAAACATTCACACAGACCCATTAGCTGGAGGGTACTTATGTCTTTAATAAAGTATTTTGTAAAACACTTTTCTGGCAAACATTTCCTGTGATCTGGCAAACCAACCGAATTTATCGGAGCAAAGGTCCCAGCTCACATTCCTTCGGTTCTGTTTTCACAGCATAGGAAGTTGAGGGGTCTAGTACCCATTCCCACTGGTCTGCGTTACTGGAAAGATGGAAGGGTCCGTGGCTCCAGCAAGCATTTCCTTTGGACTGTGCAGGACACACGATCCAGAACCCCAGTGAGTACTGTCTTAATTATTACCACGAGGATACAGAGACGTCTTGACTCCAGCAAGCATTACATTTGGACCCTAACCTGAAAAATAAAGAAAATCGAGGGCCACAGCAAACTTTCGCTCTGATTCATTACCATGAACCTATAGGGAATTCAGTGCCCCAAGTTACCAGGATGATGCAAAAAATCAGAGCCCCAGCAAACATTACATTTGTACTCTGCTCCAATAAGAAGACAATTAAGTTAGAACCCCACTGTTCTGTCTGATCACATTACAATGAGGAATCCAGTCCCAGAGCAAACATTCCTTCTGATCCTTTACCATGTAGATACATGGTGTTCAAAAGAAAGCAAACACTCCCTCTGATCCACACTACCACAAAAACACAGAGAATCCAGGACCCAGGGAACATTCCTTCCTCTGCACTGCTCAGCACTGTGCCACATAACACGATAACCGCACCTCAGTGGTCATCTCAGGCAACATGGAAACACTTTCAAAATTGAATCAAAACAAAGACAGCACACGTCTAGCCAGGGGCGTAACAAAGTCCCCCACGGTGCTGGGAGGGGGGCCCAGGCTTACCTATAGTTGGGGGGGGGGGGGCTCAGCCCCTACTGATGTGTGAGGGCCCCTTCAGCATATCATGCAGGGGCCCCCCTCACGTTTTGTTACGCCACTGCGTCTAGCCACACACACTGTACATGCTGTATGTAGCATGCTATCCAGGTAGGCAAGCACTTCAGCCCCCCACATGGGGTTGTAAGCACTGTAGAAATGTTGCAATACATTACAATACGTGCGTTACCACGAAGGTTCATGAAATCCAGGGCTCAAACCATCAAGTATAAAAAAATATGAGCAAGCCAGAACCAAATCTGCATTTTCTTCCCAGTCTGTATCAAGCTGTAAATAAAGATTGTGTGGTATGTTGCACAGGCTGAAAACTTTGATTTTTACGTGCTGTCCTTTCTTAAAACTAGTCTTTTCCGCGGGCACGAAATTAAGAAGGAAAAAAACCTCAAATAGACCAGAAAGCGTTTGTTTAGTTGTTTTATTTTCATGGCTTCCATGAAAGCCCACTTTCAGTTGTCTCCCACTTTAAGGCTGTGTTTTTGTTGTGCTGTATTAGTGCAGCGGGCGCGCAGTAGGCCCGCTCTTTATCCTTCTGCTTCTCCATATGCAGCTGACTTTTCGGATACGTCTAAAATGAGTATCCGTTTTCTTTCTGCGCGCTATTCCATAGAGTGTTTGGTTTTACGGTTGGATGGCGGGCAGGGACGACGAGAAGAGCATTCCTAGCCTGCGGTTTGATATCCGGATTTACATACTCATTACGGGAGACAGCTTGGCCCAAGCCGTCGTTGGTAATGCTATGCCTCCGACGCAGATTGCAAACGGCGTTCGCCTCTGCACGCTTCCCGCCATTGGCGTCGCCTGCGCTCGCGCCATCAGAATGCGCAATGACTTCCTCGCGCGCCTCCTCTCTTCTTGCCCGGCGCGCGTTGCCTTGGAGCTGATGATCATCTGCCTGTTTGTCTCCCCAACCCTTGGGCGCCCTCGGCGGCATGGCGCTGCCCCGGATCACACGACCTGGTGTATATTAGGGTTGTTAGATTCAATTAGTCCTCATCTCCACCTGCCTCGCAGCTCCCGGTTTGGGCGCTTGCTGGCTGATGAGGCGGAACCTGCGTCCCCCAGACCCTGCGGGGTCTCGTGGCTGCTCGACAGTCTGCATGATCTTCACATGCAGCCCTTGTCCTTGACATGGCTGTATTTTACAAGTATTGTATCCTCTGTTCCCTTTTCAGGCCCAGGAAACGCATTTATATTCATGGTAACAAATCTATGTTATCTATTTGAATTTTTTGCTCATCTGTGTCTTAACAAATGGAAAAATGCCATGCACATATCCATTTGATCCTGCTATCAGCGTGCGTCACAGACCCACTTGAAAGAGAAAACAGTATTTCTAGCCCCAGGGATGCCATGATGGGGGAGGACACCTCTTCCATCTCAGCAGACCCAATCATTGCATAGTGTGGTTGAAACCTGGCAGAATCACTGATCTAATCCTATCCACTGGAGTCTTCTGACTCAAGAAATAACCGTTTGAACGTAGTTTCCGGTAGATCTTGGCCATGTTGTAAATGGCATGACACCAGCTGAGGAATGGCATGACACCAGCTGAGGGGTAAGGGAGAGTGCTTGTGTCTCACTATTCAGGCTGGCTGCTTCTACCACCAGTTCAACCCATAAGTCCTGGACTTAACTGGACTGAGTATAGCTATGGCATTATCTTACCACATTCCTAGCTAGCTAGGTGGGCACCGCTTTTGTCAGGCCTAGACAACAGTGACTGCATTGGGTAGGCGCCCAAACCTAGAGCTCTGGCTTCCTTAAGTCCCCTAATTCTCCTTTCTTCCATCTCTATCCCATTCTAGGCTCTGAAGGTAAATACATATATTATTGAGAGTGTAAGACGAAGGCCCAGTGCCTCTAGCCTTACTCTGTGCTGTCCCTTCTAACTTCTTTCTCCATTCCTTCCTATCACTACTCCTTTGCTCTCTAAGCTTTTTAGGACCACTCTTCCAACCCAGCCACTTTTTCCTTCTCTCTTATTTAGTAGCATTGCTTTGGAAACCTTGACTTCTTCTTTTCCCATTTGCTTCCCATCTCTGAAGGTTGGCTCCCTCTCTTTGTTTAGTAGGGGCCCCCTTTTTTCTCCTTCTTTCAATGCATTATGAAGTGGCCAAAATGTGAACCATAGGTCCTGTTAAAAAACACAAAATGAGTCTATACTATAATTAAACTCTGACATGCAAATCCATCAGAGGTATCTGTTTCTCATACTTCTTAATCCGGCTGTATGTCAGAATATCATGGACAGAAATATTGTGTGACATAAATGCTGTGTCTTAAGTATAGTTTATAAGAGAATCAGCCCATTGGTTGTAGATTTTCTAATTTCTTAACCTCAAAGAGGTCATATTTTTGTAAACGATATTTAGGGCACAATATTTATGTCAGATGATATTCTGACCACAATATTCTGGTACCACACTGCTTAGTCCAGTACTGTGTTGTTCTTGCAAACCTTAATATGATTATTGGCATAAAATATCGAACCTCGACGTCCCATGAAGAGCAGTAGTCAAAGCATCCTGTGCTTGTCCTTGATGTACATGTTTTTCAGGGGTTAGGCATAGGGTGTTTGGTGAGTGCAGCTCTCTGCCTTTGACCATCTATACTCCCAGCGATAAAGGACCCTTTAAACAGAATTCTTTTGGTCACAAGCTTCTTGTGCCATGGTTTAATTGCTTCAGAATGTGTTTCTAGAATTTCGTAATTTTCTTATTGCCAACATTTTCCTAGCCCAAACAACTGTTGCTTTCTAGGTTTAAATTTAAACAACGAACCTTGCAAACAGACTTATTATTTCTAAAAATACTTAATAGAGGGAAATGGGTCCACCACCTTGAAACATTAGCTTTTTGATCAGACTCTTTAAGTCATTGGCTTGGGACTTTGTCAATCATGTCTTGGCTCAGCCTTGCAGTGTTTCTTTCTCAGTTGAAGCTTTTGGATATATCCTTCCACCTCTAATCAATTGCATACATTGCAAACCATGAGGGATTATTTAGCAACTGGCAGCCTACCAGCCACCACCTATATATGCTCTGTGTCAACTATTGCGCTTCCCACTTGCTCTTCATTCCCCTTCTTATCTTCTGAGAGGCATAGGAGCCCTCGTTAGAGTCCTTTTTGTCTTTCCAAGTCAGAGAAACAAAAAAGGACTATAATGAATACTTCTTTGACATTTTGTATTGTATTGTATTGTAATTGCATTTATATAGCGCTTACTACCCCTGATGAGGCGTTGAAGTGCTTTTCCGGTGAGTAGCAAACTACTCCAGAACCCATAAAGGATTAGTGGTGAATTAGTATAGTGAAATGTGAAAGTAATGTGAGTGGTGTATATGTTAGTCAGTAATTTGGATTGAAATGATAGTGGATGGATATGAGGGAAAAAGGTTTGCATTTATATAGCACTTGCTACCCCATATAAGGTGTTGGAGCGAATTTTTGACGAGTAGCATGCTACTCCGGAACCCATAAAGGATTAGTTGTGAATTAGTATAGTGAAATATGAAAGTATTATGAGTGGTGGATATGTTAGTCAGTTATTTGGATTGAGAAGGATAGTGGAGGGATAGAAGAGGGAAAAGGTTTGCATTTATATAGTGGTTGCTACCCCTGATGAGGTGTTGAAGCGCTTTTTTGTCGAGTAGCACGCTACTCTAGAAACCCATAAAGGATTAGTGGTGAATTAGTATCGTGAAATATGAAATTAGTTTGAGTGGCGGACATGTTAGTCTGTTATTTGGATTGAAAACGATAGTGGGGGGATAGAAGAAGGAAGGATTTAGAATTATTTTCTTTTTTCCTTTTTTTTGAGTTCATAGCAGTAAGAGGAGGCATGGGATGAATAAAAGGGAGGTGGAGGGGGAAGAGAAAGAGGGAAGGGTTTAGAAAGGCTTGGGATGAGTAAAAGGGAGGTGGAGGGGGAAGAGTCAGAGGGAAGGGTTTAGAAAGGCTTGTTTGGGAGATCTGAATAGTAAAGAGGTATGAGAGGATGCAAGGAGGGGTAGAGTAGGGAAGACTCTAGAAAGGGTTATTTGGGGGATCATAGTAGTGGTTTGGGATGAATGAGAGAGTGGAGGTAGAGGATATATTGATAGAGATATAGGGTGAGAAATAGGGTAGTGCATTGAATATGCCAAATTAGAAGAAAAGTAATAAAAATATAGATACATAAGTACATGGAAGGTATATATATATGCATAAGGAAGGTAGTATATGTAGATTAAAGATGCATTTAACAAACTCCAAGTTTCATGTGTTGTTGTACTTTAAATTAATTTATTTGTTTTTTTGTAATTCGATAGTGAAGCAATTGTAGGTAAATAGTTATGATAAAAGATGTACTTATTTATGTAGTCACTTATATACATGATAAAAATATAGAATAATGTAACTATCAGTAATATGTACATTTGCTAAGCAGAACTAATGAATATCTATATTTAAAAAAACAATTACTATACACGTTTATACAAAGCAAAACACATATATAGGTTCATTTCTATAGTGCAAATAAATGCTTATAAACAGAGGTATATGCTGTATTTTTCTGTTTGCGTATGATGGTCATGTGGGGAAGAGCCAATTCTTGAGTAGTTTTCTGAAGATAAGGTATTTCTCTGTGGATCTTATTTTGGTGGGTAAAGAGTTCCATAGATTGGCTGCTTGAACCCATGGTTTTGTTCTTGTACGTTGGGATTTTGAGGCGAGGTGTCACTCTAGAATGGAGGTTCCTTTGTTGAATACGTTTCATGATTTTATTCCAGATGAAGAGCGGTCCCGTTCCATGTATCGCTTTGTGGGTGATACAAAGCAGCTTGAACGTGGATCTTCTGGCAACCGGTAACCAACGCAGGGTTTTCAAGGCAGGGGGGATGTGGTCTTGTGGCTTTATATGTAAGAGTAGTCTGGCAGCCGAGTTCTGAATCCGTTGTAGTCTTTTCATAGTCGTTAAAGGCGATCCGTGGTAGAGGCTATTGGCTTAATAGAGTTTGGACAGAACAAGAGAGATAGTAGCCTGGACCTTATGTAGAAATCACAAATGGGGGAAGATTCATCGCAGAGTTTTTATAGTATCAAAGCTTGATGTTGCTAGCTTGTCCACTTGGGCATTCATTGATAACTTGGAGTCCATGGTCATTCCGAGGTTTCTTACTTCCTTTCATACTTCATGCGGTGTTCTCAGATCATCAGGCCAGGCGGCGAGCGGGTTATAATTTTTCCAATCGCCACATGTGAGTATTTCCGTTTTGAAAGCATTCAATTTGAGATGGCTCCATGCCATCCATTCATCCACGACTCTGAGACAGCTAAAAATAGGCAACTTTCCAATGTCTTTGGGACATCCCAGATGAAGGACTATTTGCATGTCATTGGCATAGTTATATCACATGAGGTGAAATTGATTGATCAGTGCCGGTGATGACTTAATGTAGATGTTGAAAAGCATGGGCGAGATGATAGAGCCTTGAGGGAGCCCTGCGTTCATGAAGTACGGTTTGGACGAGAAAGGGGGGGTGTGGATGACATTAGTTCTGTTACGAAGGTAGTATGCGATCCAGTCTAGAACAGTCCCCTCTATGCCGGCTTCGTAGAGTCTTTGTATCAGAATATCATGGTCAACCGTGTCAAAGGCAGTCAAGAGGACTAGGAGAAGTAGCGCAGCAACCCCGTTGTGGTCAACTGTGTTATTAAGGTCATCCCAGATGGCATCGAGGGCAGATTCTGTGACTTTAGCAATTTTTTGGTATTATCTAAAACACAAACAACATAATAGGACAGATTACATCAGCAGCACTATACCAAGGTTAAAAATTCTTAATTACAATGTTACACATAGTGCCAGCATTTCATATATTTTCCTTAGTTCAAGGGTCTTTCTTATCAAATTTAGTACGGCATATTATATCTCATGGGTAGAAAGTTTCTATAAGAAGGTCAAGCTCTTGTTATGCGTTCTCAAATTAGAATGCTTTAACACAGGAATTAAATAATCTTGCCTATAATCAGTGTATAAGGGGTAAAACAGTATAAAGTGACTTGTGCTTTGTGTGGAAACTTGATCACAGTGACACAGGGGTAAGTCATGTTTCTACATACTATGTTGAGGAAAAGCTACCCTATAGTGTATCTTACATAGCCTAAAATGAGTAAGGTAATTTAGCTGTATAGAATTCTCGACCCAGAGAAGATATGGTTCCAAGTAATATGTGGTCGCGATCTCAACATATCTTTTCAATGAGACCATGGACTGTTTCTTCCTTAATCTTATATCTGTATGGTGAGTAAGAAATTGCGTTTTAACCTCCTCCTCGCTTATACTAGTAATTTGGTGTGGATTATCAAACAGCTCTTTCAGACCAATGGCCTCAAAAGTTGGTCTCAGCTATGTGAGCCATGGAATACGAGCCACACCGTCTAGAGCGAGGCATTCTGGAATGCAGGACCTAACCAAGTGGGCCTCCGGATTTCTCCACAACTTATTCCAAAGTAAGAGCAGGGCAAGTCCCAACAGATCTTCTAGGTACCCCAGTCCTAGTTCTTCGTGGTATACGAGCGTGGCAGCTCCCAGTGGAATCATCAGTAATCTGCGAATAAAAATGTTTTCAGCCCGTTGAAGAACAGTCGAATTTGAATACCCCCATAGGCCTGCCCGGTATGATAAAGCAGAAATGCATTTAGTGTTAGACAGTGTTAGCATTTCTTTAATGAGCTTCCTACCCAGCCTGTGTGAGAATCTAAAATAGCCTCCAAATATTTTTTGAATTGTTGTGCCCTATTATTCGAAAGAGAATTCCATTTGAAGCAAGAACTAAACATGATCCTCAAATATTTTAAATCTTTCACTTTCTCCAATATGGCATTCCCCTTTAGAAGGGTTACATGAGTAATATATGGCACAACATAAAATAATTGCACATGAGAGAGGGGAGGGACTATAAATTAGAATATGTACAATTGAGAGGAGCAAGTACCCGACAAGTCAACTTAAGGTCGATAACCACAGAAACAAATACTTAAAGCATGTTAATAGAGCAATGCAAAGGAGGTGAAAATCACCAGTGGGTGTTGATGTAGAAAACGTGTACTTCAACGAGTTCGCTTTGGATGTAAGCGACGAGGAAGGAGTGATAAGAGAGGGAAGCAACAATAATAAAAACTGAGGAAGGCTAGGGGGTAAATGAAAAATTCATAAGTAAAAATCAGACCAGAAACAGTTAATTGAGGCCAGAAAGGCAGGGTCTCTAACAAGAGAAGACATACAAAGGTGTTCTAGAATTTGCCAAGGAAGTGCTACTACACACAGCTGGAGAGAGTTTAAGATTCTGGTCACACTTCCTGAAAGGACTGGATCTTTTCTGAATGCTGGAGGTTCTAGGAGAAGTGATTGTGGTGCCTCATCTACCTACCACCATCCTGCCTAGCAAGAGTGAGTTGGGTAAATGTACCAGGGTTTGCAGGCAGACAGCCTGAGACCAGATGGGTCATTGGCATCAGTGGTAGAAACCGCTGGAGCAGTGTTGTTGGTAGCAGAGCCTGTGACTTCCAAGGCAGTGTACCAACTGAATAACAGCAAAACGAAGTTCATACAATGACACTGTAATGCAGTGACCTGATGTTGATTTGTAGAGCATGGGGATAGAGCCGACCTATAGAGATCTCCATATTTGTCAGGAAAACTCCAGTAGAAGAACCGTTGCGCAAAGTGCAGCTCATAGAAAAGTACGGACGCCAGAGCCTTCTGTTTTCGGCCACTTGCTGCTGCTGGGGACGATCTGTTCCAGAATCCTTTCCTGGAGGGGAGGAGTGTCGCTGACCAAACGCGCTAAAAAGCGCGAGCTATCATCGCGGCGCGGGACGCCAGAGCCTTCTGTTTTCGGCCACTTGCTGCTGCTGGGGACTATCTGTTCCAGAATCCTTTCCTGGAGGGGAGGAGTGTCGCTGACCAAACGCGCTAAAAAGCGCGAGCTATCATCGCGGCGCGGGACGCCAGAGCCTTCTGTTTTCGGCCACTTGCTGCTGCTGGGGACTATCTGTTCCAGAATCCTTTCCTGGAGGGGAGGAGTGTCGCTGACCAAACGCGCTAAAAAGCGCGAGCTATCATCGCGGCGCGGGACGCGCGCGGGCTAGCCCGGGCCAAGGGCGGGCACGTCCTTGCCCGTCATTGCCAGGAAGAGGCAGGGCAGGGCCACCCCCCTGACATTTTCCCTTTGATACTGTGCAGTGTAGACTATGGCTCTGATCTTCTAATCTACCTGTGAACCCGAGGTACTGTGCTGTCTAAAGAAACATATTTGGTGGGGTTCTTCCCCTCGAGCTGTTTTCATTGGCCAAGGTCATTGATTATTTTGAGGTTCTAAATGTGCAGGGCTAGTTTTGTGAGTTCTAAATCTGTGTTTTTAACATATACTTTTAAATACTTCTCTTTAGCCAAACTGTAAATTGATTATTTGTCTGCTGTTTAGTAAAATATTTACCTGGGTATTTGTGAAGGATGGGCAAAAGGAAAGGTCAGGAGCGGGTTAGTGGCCCCACAAATGCAAAAAAAAAGAGAAAATCCCCTGGCACAGTCTGTCATGAGACCATGGATCGTATTGAATTAATTTTATCAGAGTGCCAGGAGATAGCAGACTCTCAAATAAATACCTCTATTGTGGTTGAAGACCTGCCTGGCGAGCTGGCTGCTGAGTTTGGGGCTGGGGCAATGGGCTCACCCCCGCCCCCTTCTGCACAAATCACGAAACACAAGTCTATCCCGGGCAAGAAAATCCCACGTATGTTCCATCCCAAATTGAAAGGTAATAAAAAAAAGGGTTTGTCTAAGGAGATGGGGAAGGAGTTAGACCTACCAATAGACAAGGCTCGGGATGTACCTAGTGGGCCTTCCCCAATACCCTATGTTGTTCAGGTAGATTGTCACAACAGATTTGATGTATTAGAGGTTGATGACCTCGAAGCATCTGAGCCAAACGTTAACAAAGATAGAGGTGCCCCTTTTAACGAATTGGCTGTGATTAGGTCCTTGCTTGAATCCCTAAGAGAGGAAGTGGTTGCTCTCAGAGGGGAGGTTCGGAGTCTCTCCCAGGGAGCTATTAATGGTACTGGGAGAGAAGCAAGTTTTTCACCTCTTAATAGTATATTAGCAATACCGTCTGTAGATAATGATAGTTGCATGAAGCAATTATACCATGGGCAGAAAGAGAAGTACACTAGAGCTCTAGTGCCAGATTCCTTCCCCCAATCTCTATTACCTGAAGAGTTATCCCCCACAAAGTGTTGGAACCAGAGAGTATTAAATTGTCCCCCTCAGGGAGTTGCCAGTGGGGGTCAGGGACAAAAACACCTGGATAGAGGGGAGGTGATTTTGGACGAGGGTTGTACACGCAGGCCATCCCATGAAGCCCCATATGGCTTTGGGGTGGTAAGGGATGGAGTGTATAGAGGGCTGGAGAGTAGGGGCAGTCAAGGTACAATCTATCTTATAAACGTTCCAAAACCTTTAGATAGAGGCTACGAGGACCATAGCTCCCTAACAAACAAGGTTATCCATTGGCTTAGGACATCCCGTCACTGCTATTCCATCATAAGGGATGATATTAGATGTGTTAGTAGACTATCTATTCCGGGGGGAAAAAAAGACACAATTGTAGTTAGTTTTTTCGATGAAACCATGGTTTCTGGGCTTTTGTCAATTGATGCCCGTACTTTCCCCCCCTCTAACACATTCATTGAGATCAGATATCAATACCCATACAAAGAAGGAACAACATTGCCTAGATTGTGTAGGGAAGATCCTTGTTTCGGCCTTAGTGGGACAAATAGTAGCCAATATTGACTGAAATCAGATAATGATATGTTATCAGATTCCTGGCAGGATCCTTTTTCTCCCTTTTTAAATCCTTTGTTACTGGCAAATTCTATACCGAATACTGACCCTTGTGCTGATGGGCTTGATGATAGTAGCACAAACCGAAGTACGGTAAATGAATTTTCAAAGGTAATTTTCCCCTTGGCTATTGATATGCATCCAGTCAGTCTAGATTGTGTTCTGGTTAATGATTGTGACCAGGATGAGGGGATAATCCCTGCTTTTGGTTTGCATATCCTAGTGTGGAATGTTGCTGGGATCCAGAAACTTCAATCGGAGCCTGATTGGTGTAGTTTCGTGGATTGCTATGATTTAAGCCTTTTCTAGGAAACATGGAGTTTGGTTACCCCTTATAGAGATGGTTACTCAGCTTATGCAATTGATGCAAAGAGGAAAAAACAGGGTAGACCTTTTGGAGGTCTTGCAACCTGGGTTAAAACCAATTTAGGAGCTAAAGTAAAGCTTCTAAATGTGGATTCACAGGACATCTTGGCTCTAGAATTGACCCTGTTCAGTGGGTGGAAGGTTAGAATTTTTAATGTCTACAATAGAGTAGGTGCCCCAAATGACGATACAGATACAATCCGCAAGGTAGACGATGTCTTGTCGAATTATTCTGATAATATACCAACCATAGTAGCAGGAGACTTAAATTGCACTTTTGAACCTCTTACCTCAATTCCCTATGACCTGATGGAGGATTGGGACCGTTTATGGTCTATTCCCCCTTTAGATCTCCCAACAGTAAGATGGTCGAAGAGAGCTGCCCAAGTGTTGGCGCTAACTCTTCAGCATGAGCTTAGAGCTATTAATGGTAGGTCAAAGTCGGACTCAAACGGGGAACACACCTATAATAGGCCGGGCAAAACCAGTAGAATTGACTACTGTTTAATTACCCCTGATCTCTGGCCCCTATTGGTAGACATGGAAGTAGTGAAAAGATCGGAGAGTGACCACCATCCTCTAGCTATTAGCTTGTCTATAGAGGGCCCACTTAAACCAAATACTCTGACAAATCCTGAAGTAGGTTTACTCACTAGGGCTAATGATCAGAAAGCCCTGAGATGGGCATGGGTTGAGAGACATCCGGAAACACTAGAAATAGTAAAGATCAAGGCAAGGCAAGTTATTAATGACTTGAGTGATTCCTGCCCGATCGAAGCCATTAAAAATCTAGGGCACTTGCATGATTTGTTTTTTAGTGAGGTAAGAGGCTTACTGAGTCAATCCAAAAATTCTAGTGGTAAAGGGGGCCAACGTAGTGGTAGCAAGCATGGTACCAAGAGTCCCTGGTTCAATTCATACTGTAGGAAGGCAAAGGGGGCGCTTATTGGTGCGCTTAAGCGAGGGATCAAGGCAGAAATCTCAATATGTAGAGTGGAATACAAAAGAGCCATTGGTGGTGCTAAAAAGGAGTGGGAGGACTTGCTTTGGACCTCTCTACACACTGCTCTGGTTGATCGAGATTCTAAAGGGTTCTGGAAGAATGCTGCTTGCTGGCTTAGGGGGGAAAGCCCCACCCTTGAATACACAGTTCAACCAGAGGAGTGGGTTGCGCATTTTGGCTCCCTTTATGGAGATGACTCTTGTATAGCTAGGGAGGGCCTGGAGGAGTGGGCCCCATCTGGGGCTCACGACGAGGGAGACTTGGTTTTCACCCTTGAAGAAACTTTAACAGCAATTTCATCCTGTGTTCCTTCTCGTGCCCCCGGCCCAGATAGAATACCCAATGATTTGTATAGGGAAGATAGAATGTTGTGGAGCCAATATATAAATTTGATGTCCAATCTGATTTTGCAGGGCGCTCCTATTCCACCTTCATGGAGGATAGCGGAAATAGTTCCCATTTTTAAAAAGGGGGATAGATCCTCACCCTTAAGTTATAGGCCCATAAGCCTTATTGATTCGCTCCCAAAAATTTTTTGTAAGCAGGTTTTAGGCAGGGTCCAAAATTGGATAAAGGAAGATAATATTTTGAGTGATCTGCAGGCGGGTTTTCGCTCTAAGATTAGTACCCTGGACCAGGTGTTCCGCCTAATTTGTATTTATTGGAAAGAAGTGGCTGTGAAGGGTGGTAAGCTCTATGTAGCATTCGTCGATTTGCGTACAGCATTCGACTTAGTTTCACGAGAAAAACTTTGGAGGGTGCTTCGTGAGTTGGGCATCCCGATAAATATTTTAAACATCTTAATTTATCTACACTCTGAGAATTCTGCACAGGTGAGATGGGGTCCCAACAACCAAGTAACAGAAACCTTCCCAGTCAAACGCGGAGTAAGACAGGGCTGTGTGTTGGCACCCACTCTTTTTACTCTCTTCTTAAATGGTGTAGTTGAGTGTTTAGACAGGGATGGTTGCGATGCACCAAAAATAGGGTCACGTAGGGTTCCGGCATTACTTTTTGCCGATGATACCCTGTTAATTTCGAAATCACCACAAGGACTTCAGCAACTTTTAAACGACTTTTTAAAGTTTTGTAAGGACAGAGGGCTTAGTTTAAATGAAACAAAAACTAAATTTATGGTTTTTAACAAGGGTAGAGGATTAGTGAAGACTAGACCGATGTGGGCTGGTAGCACAATCTTAGAGCAAGTTGAAGAATTTGATTATTTGGGTATTCGGCTTACCCCATCAATTAATTGGAGTTTACAGGTTGAAAAAGCAAAATTACAACTTATCCATCAGTCTGCACATATAAGCAAAATCCATAAGAGTACAGTCTCTAGGCAGATTGCTCCAGCCCTTGAGATCTACAACACCAAAGTCTTGGGTGGGGTACTCTATGGTGCGGAGTTGTGGGGTTTTACTTCCCTAGCTGCTCTACCAACAGTAGAAAATCGGTTTCTTAGATCATTGGTTGGCCTTCCGGCTAGTACACCCTTGGTCCCTTTCTTCCTGGATTTGGCACAAAAACAAGTAAAGCATAAAGTGAATTTTAAAATGTTATCCTTTTGGTATAGGATCTGGACGGTAACTGAGCTGGAGCCTTACCGTGAGGCTTTAAAGGAACTCTTAAGACTCCCTCAGGTAGAATCTCTAAAGTGGTTTATTCACTTACGTTCTTTATTGGGGAGAGTAGGGATGGAAAGCTTTTGGTCGTGTCCAGAAACAATGATTGGCATCACAAGGGTGGAACTGAAAAAAATGTATTGGGAAAAAATATTTCACCAGTATCAAGTAGAACAGTCCACAGGATTGACAAAAGTTTTTTTATCTCATAAATGCACTCCAGGGTTTGAAGTAACAATTGAGGAAATTACACCACCACTGGCTCGAAAGTTGTTCCTACAGTTTAGGTATAAGACCTTACCCACTAAACTCTTCTGTTCAAGGTGGTGCACTAGTATACCGGTTGATGATTTGTGTCCCGCGTGTAAATCTTCCCAAGAATCAATTGTTCATTTACTCTTTTTCTGTCCTTATTATATAATACTGAGAAAAAGATGGATTGTACCCCTATGTAAAGCTATTGGTCCAGGACATTATTTAGAAATTCTGAGGCAACTGTCAGTAGATACAAGTAGAATAATAGCCTTTAGCATCTCCCGATTTCTCCATGCTGTATGGATAAAACGGGCGAAGCTTATGAAGTGATTCTTTTTTAGCTAACACTTCAAGTGTGGGAATAAAATGAAATGCTGTATAATACCCAGCCCAAAATTTATGATGGTTTTGCTCTTTTATAAATTTCTTAGTCTTTTAAACATGGTTAATTTTAACTGGTGTTTTAATATATTTTACATTGTGATATATTTTTTGGATCTCTGAGACCGTAGAATAAAGACAAGGATTGGGCGAAGTTTAAAAAAAAAAAAAAAAATATCTAATCGTTTTCTACTCAAGTACACCGTAATGAAGTTTGTAATCGTAAATAATTATGTATTTTTTTTTTTAAAGAAAAAAATCATGCTGCTAATATAGTGAACTTTGCTCCTTTGCACAAAAACTGACGCACTTTTTCAATCTTGCTGTGACTGTAAATAGGTAATGATTGTTTCTTCAAAATGGAATGTTTTATTTGTATAGTGTGTTTGTAATTGTCTTATTTTATGGTGTACTTTTATGATTCTCAGAGATCGAAATAAAGTCTTTGAATTGAATTGAAGTTTATGAAGTACAAAACTCAAGACATCACTGTGCTAGACACACATTCACCCTCAGCTCTATGTTTACCAGCAGGGAGCTGGACAAGGGTATCGAAAGGGATCAGCTGAGGCCGGGCTGGTATACTCAGCCGCACCACCATTGGAAACTTGTCAATGATGTCCAGATCTGGTGCTATGTTATTTGAGCACAAATCTCAATGGGCTGTGATGCGGCCCAGTAACTACCAGTGGCTGAGATTAATTCAAACATCCCACCCATTTCGCTTTCGCTATACTTATTTTGAAAAGGCCCACTGTTTTTGATCAATCTTTTTTTCAGTTATTATAATACAGCCTTTCACATTCAATTTCCCATCAAACTAATACCAAAATGGGCACTTGTTGAGGGGATTTTTATAGGCGGGGTCAAATATGGAATGGGGCAGGAGTCGGAGCTAATGCCTCCTTCAAAGAATCTCAGAGTTCCATTATTATCAATATGGCGTCATCCACCGTCTCTGCAATCACACAGTTTTTCATAATAACTACAGGTGATTAAGTGTACACTATGCACTGAACAAAAAACTCAATCAAGCTATGCATTAGGTGTTCGTCATAGATGCCATAAGATGTTGGCAACATAGATCAGACTAAGTCTGCAGATCATGAGTTTGAAATGTCCAGCTCATCTTTTCATCATGAGTTTGAAATGCCCAACTCATCTTTTGATGAAATGAGTTCCACTAATTTGAGTAGCGGCAATACCTGCAATCTCACAGCACTTAGAATTGGCCTTGATTCCTAGATTAAGAAGGGAATATGGCGTACGAGCAGCTGAATGACAAAATGATTGAAGCAATGAGCACCATCGTGGCGCAGAGCTGATAGGTGCTGGACAATGAGGACCCCAGCAGCTGAAGGGCTACTTAGGCTGGACAATAAGCAGAACAGTGGTAGTGAGCTACTAGGGGTAGCTCCTTCTATCTGTTTCTAGATATACCCGCCTTTTCTTCATAATAACCTCTGCTACACCAGTGCCAAGCACAGTCCCAAAGCTATACTGCCCTCCATAGGGCCTTTACCACAGTCTGCTGTCCTCCTTTAAAAAAAAATCAGCTGATGATATTATCCTGGTGATCCTGAAATCTTTATCTGTGTTGTGCTACCATTGCTTTCTAATTTGTTTATTTGATCTTATGGAACCAAGTAACTCATTGAAGTGGAGTCACTTGAGGGAGCAAAAACTTGAATTTGCTCTGTCTTGCCCTGCCAATCCATGGCCAGTAGTCAAGCACATAGCTGGCAACAGCAGGCTCCACCAACATATAAAATGGACATAGAAGAAATACCTGAACTTCAGCAGGCTTTGTTTATCTGGTTTGGATCACCTAGTGAAACCGCACTGACCTGCGATTTTCCAGGTGAAGACAGCCTCGCTCAGTTACCGCCTCCTCTTGATCAAGTGCCTTTGATAATCATTTAAAACTGATTATGAATTTGTGACGCATGCTTTTTTCACACTTAGCAGCCTCAGTAGCGTCAACGGTTTCCAATTAAATCTCATTTAAATGCATAGCAATTCAGGATTTTTAATGCGAACGGCAAGCGCTGGTATAGCAGATCCTCCGGCACAGTCTGGCCCGCTTCTGCGGACCTCAGCGGTTCTGGCGGTGCTTTTGGGGTAGTGCGAGATCTTTTATCGCTTTGCTGTCTGCAAGTGCGAGCTGGCCTGATTGCTTTGACGTTTTACTGATTGCTTCCTAAAACATGGCAGCAGTCAGAGTGTCGCATATTTGCTCGACTCCTCATGTTTTTGCTTATGCATCAATCTTTGGGCAGCTTTTTTAAGTGAGGGCGAGGGGCTGCATGGTTCAAGAGTTCAGTAACAGGAGCAGAGATCCATTTATACAGTACAACTTATCATAAACATAACTCACCCTCATACATGAAACTATGCATCACAGCCAATGCCTAATTTGAGCTAGTGTTTGTAAGTGGATGGCACTGACACTCATGTTTGGTGCCAAAGATTTATTTTCCATGATTGCATTTTGACCCAGAGCAAGAAGGAGATAAATGGCAGGAGGAAAGATTAAGCAAAATACAGGAAAATAGTGACAAAGGACAAAAAAGTGATAGAAAAGGATGTATCTGCAAGAGTAAAAAAATAGGCAGGTAGTGTAGTGTGGGGGAAACAAAGAGGTATGAGGTGGAATCAAAACTAGATAGTCTTGATTAATGGCATCCCTGGCATTTGGCAGCACTGGTGGGCTGGCTCCTTAGAAAATATTTGGGCCCCTGCACTTTTTGTATTACAAATTATGCACTTTATTGCTAAGTAAGACATTAAACAAACCAATCTTCTCAATCCTAACACAATAAAACCTCAGCCTTTTGATAGAAATCCCAGAACAATATTTAAAATACGACTAGACTCTGAAAGCACAATCTTATGAATCGAACTCCCTTCCTTAGTTTTGGAGAAGCAGGTTGATAGGTGGACTCTGCATTAACTAGTGCCCAAGTGAACCTTCAGGGTTCCATATTATGTCAGCTTTGAGTTAGCTGAGCCCTTTCCTTTAGGTTAAACGTTGGTGTACAGGAAGGACCAAGAGCAGAGAGAGTCACATGTTGATTGAACTGTATGGAATGTTAAGAGAGGGTCAAGTTAACTACCTGTGCCATGTAAGAGACAGTGTAGGCAAGGAACTGAGAACTAACAAGGATAATAATTTACAGCCGAGCAGTGTGCTTGGTTCAGTCACAGAAATGATTCACAGAAGTTTGAAAGGAAAAGCGATAAAATGTTAAATGACAGATTCACACACTGATCAGATAAAAAAAATTGAAATAGTACTTTTTTCTATTACCATGCATTAGAGAGGTCAGGCAATATTACCAATAGGAGTAATATCCAACAAGGTTCTTAAAGTTGCAAATCTTGGAGGTGCCGGAGAACAGAAGCATTGACCTGTTCAAAGCATATGTATTTGTATTAGAAATAAAAGATGTAAAACCATATCAACCAGGGTCTTCGAGTCAAATTGCCGTATAGTTATGAGTTGTAAATTAATAAGAAACGAATGCTTTACGCCAATATTAGGTCATGAGGATTTTTAATTTTCACTAAATGGTACAGGGTTTTTCCATCACAATGTCTTTTACCTACATTAGAATTTATTCTTGAAGTTCAGTTTACAAAGTGGAAACATAAAAGGACAAAAGAAAACACAAAATATGTCATATTACCTGCAGCGATACAGAAAAACTTATTGAAGGTTACTTTGGGATTTTAAGAAATTGGGTTATTAGATGTGAAGGATGCGAGTCCTTCACAAATAAAACGCTTTCAACTTTGCCTTTACTGGGACTCAAGTACCCAATTGCAGCACTTGATTCTCTCAGGGAAGAGAAGCAGAGCCATCCAAGGCCAACTCAGGGGAGATGGTCTTGACTGGTCCCCCCAGCAGACCGTTACTCAACAGCAATACTCAATAATTCATTGTCCAGTCAAGCCTTTTTTAATAAAAAGGTAAAGTACTTTTATTACACAGACATCACTAATTACTATGCATTAATCACAAATATATACAAGCAAGTAGATGTCTTTATGAGGGTGTCGCGACCCTGGAGCACAGATCACACACTCTGAACATGTCTCCCTGCGATTCCACCTAGGCTCTTAATTCCAGGCCTCTCCATACCACATTTCCCAAACCCCCATCCAGGGTCAGCTGCCCGGGATAGTTATCAAGCTGTCTCTCTACAGTGCGCTATGGTGGGCGCCTGACCTACTGGATGAAGGGAACATTTCACAAAATAGCTTCCTTATCGGTCCCCCTGTCACCCCTAGCGACTGTCCCATGAGCAGGGGAGCCCATTCCCGTAATTCGTATAACCTCCGTGCTCATGCTTTTTGTACTCACAAGAATGGGACAACCCCCTTGAGCAATGTGATACAACTACCCCCAGCCTCAACGCACTATGTTCTTGTATTGGCTAATGTACCCCCTATTAGAGAGGGCACAGATGAGAGCTATAGTCAGATTAAACTGAGCAACTGAGCAAAATCAAATCGGGCTCTCCGACCGATCCCTGCCCAGCCAGGTTTTTCAAATTGTTAGCTCCATGGCTCAACCCCTATTAAACTCTATCTGGAACACTTCCCTGAGTTTGGGCATTTATCCAGCGCCGTGGAAAACGGCGTATGTCCAGCCAATTCTTAAGAAAGAAGATGCGGACCCCTCAGATCTAAAGAATTTTAGGCCTATCTCTCTCCTCCCGGCACCGGCCAAAGTGCTGGAGAAAGAAGTTCAGAAGCAGTTGACAGAGTTCTTGGAGAATAACCATCTTCTCCACGACTCCCAGTCGGGCTTTAGGGTAGGGTACAGCACGGAGACAGCTCTTCTCGAAGTGGCAGAAACCATACGGGAAACGGTAGACCAGGGCAGCTGCGCGATGTTAGTGCTGTTGGACTTGTCCGCAGCCTTTGACACTGTGTCACACCAAACCCTCTTAGAGAGACTTGAGCTTCTGGGTGTGACGGGAACTACTCTAAACTGGTTCCGCTCCTTTCTTGAGGGCCGGTCTCAAAACGTGTTCCTTCGCCCTTTTGTCTCCTCCCCTAGCCCCCTTGGCTGTGGAGTCCCGCAGGGCTCGGCGTTGAGCCCCACTCTTTTTAATGTATACCTAGCCCCCCTTGCTTCGATAATTGAACAATGTGGTGTGAAGGTTGTCTCGTATGCTGACGATACTCAGCTGGTATTCTCGTTCAAACAACACACGGAGGCAGCGTTCATGAACTTCAAGCAGTGTCTGCGTAAAATTTCGTCTTGGATGACAGACAGCTGTATGAAGCTGAATACCGAAAAAACAGAGGTCCTGTTCTTCAATCAACTCTCTCCCCCACAGTCGGAACTCTGGTGGCCAGTAGAGCTCAACCCCCCTCCTCTCCCGATGAGCTCAGCTAGGAACTTGGGGTTCAAATTTGACTCCAGCCTATCAGGACGCGCACAGATTTGCCAAGTCTCTTCTGCTTGTTTCTGGAAACTGAAATCCTTGCGGAGATTTCTGCATTTTCTGCCTATGGACTGCAGAAAAAATGTGGTTCACGCATTAGTCACATCCCAGCTTGACTATGCGAACAGTCTTTACTTGGGGCTCCCAGATTATCTAATCAGGAAACTGCAGATTATACAAAACGCTGCAGCTAGGCTGATCAGAAACGTACCACTCCGCCATCACATTTCTCCCCACCTGCGGAGCCTTCACTGGCTGCCGGTTAAGAGAAGGATAGAGTTTAAGGCACTGACATTGGCCTTTAGAACTACCAAAGATTGTGGTCCCCAATACTTGAAGCATAGACTCCGGAGATATCACCAGACCAGATCTCTGAGGTCAAACGACCAGGATTTACTTGTGATTCCACGCTTTAAAAAAGCCAGGATTGGGGGTCGTGCCTTCTCTGTGAAAACAGCCTCTCTGTGGAATTCCATGCCGGAGCACTTACGGAAGGCGAAGTCAGAACTCCTGTTTAGGAAGGCCTTAAAAACCTGGCTTTTCAGCCAAATTTAGAACCCTGTCCAGTCTCTAAACTCACGTCCGCTACGTACCTGCTGCTAGCGCGGGACACTTCCGTTGGAGGTAGCCGTGCGCTCTATAAACTACAATAATAATAATAATAATGTGATACAACTACCCCGAGCCTCAACGCCCTATGTTCTTGTATTGGCTAATGTACCCCCTATTAGAGAGGGCACAGATGAGAGCTATAGTCAGATTAAAAACAAGATAACTCACTGGCTCTCGAAACGGTTGAACCTTTCAGCTTCTTCCCTGTACTACGAAATCATTATGGTGCTCAGCGTGGGGTGGATAGGGGATATCCCTAAGTCTTGTGAAGGAGACTGTATCGTGGTCAATTTTAGCAACCCCCGGTTAGTGGAACAAATTCTGTTTGCCACAAGGCCAAATCTGTGCATGAGGTCTGATATCCTACTTTATTCCCTGGGCTTCTTTTACCCTCCGCAGTGCGTTAGGCACCTTTTAGAGGCCCTTCTAGTCAGCCTTTATTGATTGGGTGCTCCACAGTGACACGTAATGGATCTAGCAATGATATTCAGCTAAATTATAGATTTGCACCTCTAGAACATCTAGATGAGCAAGATTGATACATAGCGAAGGTATGTCCATCACCCAGGGGGCTACTTGCTATTCTGGGCTGGAATGTTGCAGGGGTCAGTCATGTTTTGAATGATGAGCAAGAGAAGTCCATATTGCAATCCTGTTAAATAATCTGCTTACAAGAGACTTGGAATGCTACAGGTGATCTGAGTTTGGACAGTTACGCTACCTTTTTCGTGAATGCCAAGCTCTCACTTCATGGGTGCCTCGTGACCTTTGTTAAATTGAGTCTACGATGCGACATGGACATTGTTCCTATGGATTCACCTAACATTTTATGTGTGTTGTTAACCTTTGATAACAATTATAATTTGTTAGTTATAAATGTTTACAACTCTGTCTCATCAACGGACACCGCTGCTACTGACTTAAGTAACTCTTTAGAAACTTATACACTGTCTTTACTTAAACCTATTTCAGTTTTAATCCTTGGAGATTTTAACTTGTATCCTTATAGGTCATGTGGTCCGATTGTGGGGAAGGAGGTTTCCTAACCTGCTTCTGAAAAGGTGCATTTTAGTCACTCCTGACAGGGGGAGTCCTTAATTAATGTACTCTCTGAATTTAACTGTATCAATTTGTTATCCAGGGAGAAGTTATTCTCAGATGGCCATGTACAGACCTTCAAGTACCACGATCGATCATATTATAGTGTCAGCCTGTCTATTTGGATCCCTTATTGAGTTTAAAACTCACAGGAGTGCTTGTAGTGATCACAACCCAATATGTGCTGAATTCAGAATAGACACGTTAGTTGTCAAAAAGCCCCAATTGCATAAGGAGTCACTTATTCCAGCGAAACAAGGCTGTAGACTAAGATGAGCTAAAATAATCCCTGATGAATTCTTTAAAAACTTGGTAACATCCTGCCACATATATTTTGAACTCTGTTTAGAGAGCTCTGATCATGACATTCTAGACTCTTTTGAGCGTATCCTCATAGAAATTCAGTCGGTCCTTACTAGGAAGGGTCGAGGGTACCCCATTTTAGGACCGAAGTGGTTTGATAAGAAGTGCACTAATTCCCACAAAGCTTTGTAGGCGGCCCCTTCATCAGAAGCCAAGGTGTGTAACTGCAGTGAGGGAGGCTAGGCGTGTGTACACAGCTGCATGTAGGGAAAGCAAAGCTGCGCTTAAAAGGGAGGCCTGAGAGGATATAACGGCTGCATGTTCGCTTAGGGACAGCGCCGCATTCTAGAGGATGGTAAACCGGCCCTTATTTCATACAGACACCCAACCCAAATTGACTCTTACTATCCCTTTCCAAGCCTGGGTATGCCATTTGGAGTCAAAGAGGAAAATGTATCCTCCTCCCCCTTTCATCCTAGCAGGAGGGAGGTAATCCTGTTCAACTTGGAGGAAGTCAAAGATGCTATTCAGGCCTTGCCATCTGAAAAGCCCCTAGCCCGGATGGAGTTCCCGGAGACCTTTACAAAGTTCATGTGGACCTCTGGGCCCCTATTATTATCCAACACTTGAATGCTGTAGCTCGCAGTCATATCCCCACCTCAGGGCAAAAGTCAGTAATTGTCCCGGTAGACAAAAAAGGGAATAGAGCCGATCCAGCCTGTTCTAGGCCAATCTCATTAATCGATGCTGAAGTTAAAATCATAGCCCGCATCCTGCTGAAGCAGCTGTCAGAGTGGGTAGAGGAGCATAATATACTGATAGACATCCAATATAGATTCTGACAAGGACAGGGAATGATCAAACAAATCCTGAACCTCCATTTATTAATTAACAAGTACATTATAACAAAGAAGGGCTTCATTCATTTGGCCTTCATGGACATCAGCACAGCCTTTGAATCGGTCAACAGGTCGAAGCTCTGGGCCATGTTGGAGTCCATGGGGGTAGACATTGCAATAGTCACTTTTCTTGATGATTTGCATGCAGGGCTTGAGGCCTCTGTAAAATGTGGTCCCAATTGGGAGTACACTCCACACTTCAAGTTAGCCAGAGTAGTGCGCCAGAGGTGTAATTTAGTGCCAATGCTCTTTATTTCATATATTAATCAGCTTGAACCCTTCCTAGTGGGATTCTGCAAAGATGTTCCTAAGGTGGATGACAGATATGTACCGGCCTTGCTATATGCTGATGATACTGTTCTTATAGCTAGCACTGCTAATGGCTTAAGCATTTGCTAGACTGGTTCATTTTATTCATGGACAGCTTGGGCCTGAGTACCAACTTCTGTAAATCCTACACTATGGTCCTGGGTCCGGCCAAAACTAAAACCTATACAATTAAAGGTAATCAAAACAGCAGGGTCGATACATTTTGTTACCTGGGCTTATTACTGGATAAAAATTGAATTGGCAATTCTTGCTCCATGCCCAGGCTCAGTCTCTTAATACAGTATCCCACAGTATTGGGGAGTTTACTAGGTGGCTAGGCTGACCACATATTAGATCAACTATTGATCTTTACAAAGCGAAATGCATTCCGAGAGCGAGCTTTGGATGCGAGATCTGGGGATACTAGGACTGCAACCTAATTCAGGTGGCGGAAAATAAATCGGTAAGAAAGGTTCTGCGGTTGCCCCAAAGTGTCCCGATGGAGATTATATTCAAGTCCGCCCGATGATATTATGGCTGTCAATTTGGACCAAGGAGGAATTAGAACTTAACAGAAGGATCATAAGAGATTGCCTCGCTCTGGATCGCGGGCTTCACATACCATTGTTAAACTATATTAGATGCATTTTGAGTAACCGGAGTTATTTGATAACCCAAAATTTATCACCAAGGCTGATATTACTTGGGTTAAGAATGCCTTTTTAGAAAAAGCTCAGGAAAAGAGGGCGTTGAACACAATGTCTAAGAAATCCCTTGCGCATTATTCCATGAATAAATCTCTGAATCTTAGCAAACTGTATTTGTTGTTTGATATGCCAGCTCACCGCAGGCGACTCTTGACCTATTTCTGCCTGAACCTTTCCCCAGTTATTAATGAGCTGGGACAAGCCTTTCGAGCCTCCATCTTGCTCTTCTGTCCATGCTGCTATGTTTCATACCTTGCACATTGTTTTTATATATCCTAAATTTTCTAGATTACGTTTTAAGTATATTCGCCCATTGTTTTTAGGCCAGAAGTTTATGCAAGCTAGACCTGCAATACTGTATCTTCAATTTTTAGATTCACCAACTGTGAATGTTATTTCTCTTGGTTTTTATCTGGGATGCTTCATTCGTATGTATGAGTTGTTATGAGGCTTAATTTACTCATTCGGGGAGGGACAGTTTTCTTGATACAATTGCACCTGTGTTTTCTGTACTTTTATGATTTGATTTATTCAAATCGAATAAAAATTATTGAATTGATTAAAAAGGAAAAGTAATTTTATTACACAGACATCACTAATTACTATGCGTTAATCACAAATATATACAATCAAGTAGATGGAAATATTTGTGGTGATACACTCAGAACAGTTCACACGCCCAGCAAGCCCTGAACCCATAATCACAATCCACCCTACCTATACTAGATACCATATCACAATATAATGGGATGTCATTATCAATTAAGCAGGCCTACTGCTTTCTTTTTGAGGGTGTCATCATATTTATAGAAGCAGAAACATATTATGATCCATCAATGCAACAAGATTGAAGTCAATGGGGATAGTGTCAACATTAATTTCTATTGATTTGAATATAAAACCTTGCCTTGTCAATCCTCAACATTGCAATAAGCATTAGAAAATATGTACCAGGGTCTTACGTCTACCTTTACAATGCTGCTACTGCAGCATTAGGATCAACCTACAAAGGCGTATGCAAACGTACAGGCTCCAGGAATGCTTATAGGTGAAAAACATCTCCCAGGGACCCTGGGATACATAAGGCAACGTTTTTGATGCAAATCACAGGGAAGGGGACTGCAGCACTGGCAGAACCCCCACTACACCTTCTAACACTGTTGGAGGTGCCCATGCACTTCATGGGCACCACAAGGGAGAAATATGTACATTTTCTGAGCACCCCAGAGGATTCTGGGACACTCCTTTGTTGTATATGCATTTCTATGTCATGCATTCTCCCCTTAGTGTTATGTCCCCTGCTACTCAGCCAGAGTGTCTTTGATGTAATTAGAATGCTGATGTGTGCCTGGTTGAGTGAATGTCATTTGGAGTTTGTGGGCTCAGCAGCAAGGATGCTGCTCCTGGTGGGGCTTTCCTGATACCTTCCTGCTTCCTTACTACCATCTTTACCTGTAACCTGAGACTCCTAACTTGAGAATAAACCTTTTCCTGTTTCACCTATACTACTGGCTACCTTGCATCATTAAATACTGCATTCTTTCTCTAGCTGTGAATATCTTATGAGTGGCTTTCTTTTGTTTACACAGACGGCCTTGCACCATGTTTTCTGTTTTTGTTATGGGTGCCCCTGTACAAATCAAGGTTCCTACATCAATTTCTTTTGTTGGAGACTGCAGCTAGAGCCCAAAGGCCCCTGTGACCCTTGTCGGCTCCCCGCGTGTGAGCCATACTCCTGGTGCTGCACCTGGGAGCTGACTCCCCACTACTGGCTCCGGCTCACAGTCACTGTGGGTGGGGAGATTTTGAAAGTGTTCTCCATGCTCCCCCCCGCAGACACGAGCACGGGGAGCAGAGATGGCACACATGGTGGTGCTCATATCTTGCCCTTGCAGCCCCAGGGATATGAAGTCCCCTGACACTTTTGTTTTTCACGTCAGGCCCATGGTGATAGGGTCCCCGGGGACAAAGATGATCTCAGGGAGGTGGCCCCATGAACACCCGTTCACTATTAAAATAAATTACTAGGGATGCACCCACCCTCAAAGTCTTGGCCCTTCCTGGGTGGATTTGAGGATTTTGCAGGTAAGTGTTACACACTCTGTTTCCCCACTTGGTCCCCTCAGGAGACCAAGCTTGCAACAATGTTTTCTCCAGCCTGGAAGGGCTGTGTCACATGGTCTTGTTTTGCTCTTGGTTGCCAGCACTAGACACCAGGAGCATCTTCTTCAGGCCTCCTGCCTCTAAAGGTTACTGTTTTTTTGGGGAACTTGATTTTGATGCTGCCTTGCCAGACCTGTTCTCTGCCTGGGCCCTGATGCTCTCTCCTACTTGGGGGGGAGGCGGGGTGGGGCGCCATTCACAGCCAACAATCCTGCTGCCCTCCCCAGGTTGCACAGCCTCCTGGCTACTTGCAGAAAACCTGTGTGTCAGTCCACAGAAGTCCCAAGGGAACTGTCGAAGGAACCCAGCAGGTCCATTTCCCCTACAATTTCTCAGGGGGGTTAAGGGGACCAGCGCCACTGGCCCTGGAGAAACCTATTCTGGTCCTGGGTGCCAGTAAAGAAAAAGTTGCAGACATATCACTTGTGAAAGACTCACATCCTTCGCAACTACTAAACAAATTGCGTACTGGAATATAAAAAATTCTCAAGTTGACTTAGCCTCAGCAACACTGAGAGTCTTATGACCCCGTCTCATCTTTTACCTCACACAGTTGTGTTTAAAATGTAGGAAGTCCTAGGTTTGCATACATCCCATCATGAGACTATAGCATGGACAGATGTGTATGTACATTGTCATGAGAGAAGCGCTGAACAGTCATGACGGCTATAGTCAGACCACCTGAGCCTTGGCTAACAATGCTTGCATATTATCAGCCATAGACAGCCTTGGCAACTACTGTCATATAAGCCATTCTGAGCCATGCCAAATAGCATGGACTGTACAGGACCAACAATGATTACCTACGAACAATTGTGGCAGTGATAGCAAGGCTTCCTGAGCCATGTGGAACAATATCTGTCCTTCATCTACATTGCTCTCCAAAGGACAACTATAGCACTTATATCTGCCGTGAGTGAAACACGAGAAGCAGTGACTAAGCATTGTCTATCCTTACAAATAAAAGCACTTGGTTTCATGAAAGACCAACAGCTCACTATGTTAATCCATTTTAACCAGTCAGTGAAATATGCCAAATATCTCACTTCAAGATGTAGCGATATAATAGATGGACTTTAGAAATGTGGTCCTCATTTTCTGGTTCAAGAAGATGCAACTGCTTAGCAGTTCTACTCATAGCCTTGCAAAGCTAGTGTGAACTTCAAATTGTTGCGCTCAACTATCAAAGGCCTGCATCAGAATAAACCACCTATCTACCAATCCTAACTCAGATCTCAGGAGGCAGTAGAGGTCTCAGTAGCAGAAGCTCCTCCTGCTTTCAAATTCATCAAGAGGAAATGAGCACAAACTCCGTGCTTCTCTGGAGGCACAATGGAACTACAAAACCCTCTGCCAGTAGCCTGAAGAATACAATAACATTGACTATCCTTCCATCCAAACCTAAAGCATTCCATTTCAGAAAGTATCTAAATATCTAGTTTTGATTCTTGACTAAAGTAGGTTTTATGCTACATTCTATGTAATATCTCCTAAATGTTGATCTTTCTTTACTGCCCTGTGCTGTAATAGCTCGAGTTTTGACTAAGCTGTGCAAAGCTTCGCTCAGTTTAGCATCTGTTCCCTCAGCTTGGAAGCAGGTAATCAATTCTCCCATTTTCAAAAACCTACAGCTGACCCCAAGATCTTGGCATATTTTAGGATAGTTTCTTTACTACAGTTCCTATTAGAATTTTGGATAAGCATGTGAATAACATACTTTCTTCTTTTCTATAAACGTATGCAATATTGAAACCAGTGTGGTTGGAATTCGTACCCATGCATAGTACAGAATTTGCTTTAGGCTGTAGTTGATGAGATTAGGTGGATCTTGGGTGAAGGCAGGAATGCAGCCTGAATAATTTTAGACCTTTCCTTGTCCTTCGGCACAGTCTTGCACAAATGTATTCTATCTAGACCATGCAGGATTGGGGTCAGAGTGCGAGCTCTCGACTGGCTGCGCTTTTACCTACATGGTCGAACTCAAAGACTAAGGATTGATTTGGCTATGTCTGACATTTACCTGGTTGAGCATATAATTCCACAAGGATCGATACTCCATCTATCTAATATATATGTGCTTCTGCTGGCTCAGTTATTCTAGTCTTTTGGATACCAGTTTATGATGCACGCCAATGACACTCAGCTGGTCATACTACTAGATAGGGACAGTAAACGCAACAGGTCCTCTTTTAAAGAGTGTCTTTCTGCTACTCCAGTTTGGATGCGTATCAGTGCCCTTAAACTTAACCGATAAAACAGATGTCTTAATTTTTGGCACAAACACACTGGTTTGGGGCAGATAGTAGGCGGGCTAGTGGGCTTGGCACTCCTCTAGCCCACTGTACAGTGATAAACAAATCTAGGGGTTACGCTGGATGAAAATTTTTTGTCTAAAAGATCAAGTCAATAAATCTCTGTCCATTGGCTTCTTGTACATAGAGCTATTGAAGAAACTTTATCTATTCCTGCCCTTGGATGGGAAGATTATCGTGACTCGAGTCCTAATCCTATCAAGTTTAGACTACTGTAACAGCCTTTATTTAGCCAGCTCTAAAGGCTATTTACCACAGCTTCAGCTTCTCTATAATGCTTCGGTCATGGGCTAAGGAAATGGACATGTGTCAGCCTATGGGGAGGAAATTCACTAGTTACCAGTGAAGAAGAGAATCGGGTACAAGGCTCTATGTACGGTCCATTTGGCCTTCGATGCGAAAGGCCTCTTGTACCGACAGCAGACATTCCATACGCACATCGCCTTATGTTTACTTTGCACATCCTGACCTGTAATTTGATATTGCCTTAGGTTAGAAGGGCCCTGTATGGCAGTCAGGCTTTTGGTTACTTAGCAGGTTTGCTCTGGAATACACTACCATGCAGCCTTTAAAAAATTGACTCTTACTTTCCATTTCCATGGACTGGTTAACTTCAGCTCCAGGATGCCCATTCGGGTAACAGCTGCGCTCTATAAGTTGATATAACATAATATACTGTTGATTGTAAGTGCTGCCTTGACACCCAACTGTGACTGTCCTACGTAAAGAGCGCCTACAACCATAGAGATTTGCACTTCATAATGTAATTGCATTTCACATATTTACAACTGCATTACAGTTCATATAGATTTACAATTTGAGGCCCGGATGATTAAGTGAATTTCCAGGGATCCCATAATTTATATTCAAAAACCAGAGCAAGGAATAGAACTGCGGTCCTAATGTTCCAAAGTTGACAGCTTAGCCAGCGGATCACATCTCATCCCAAATCAATTACAAATGGGCAAACAAGACCCATGGATAACAATCATTGGACAGTCATGGCAGCTTATGAAGGATCCTGCTGAACTCTGACAAACAGAGACTGCCTAAGCTCACTGATGTCCATCACCAGCCAATCAATGCAGTTCTAATGAGAATGCCTCAGCGATAGAAAACATGGGCTGGGATCACCATGGACCATCACTGGCCAGTCACAGCAGCTAAGTGAGGATTGCCCGTGGCCATCAGGGACTATGCTTGATCAACATTATTCACCATAGGTGACACTCTTTCAAACCAGTGAAAACACACCCAACCTTAGTGTGCACTAAGAATACAAACCACTATAAAGAAATCTTAGAACTTGAGGATTTTAATAAGCGCCAGATCAGATCTTGAGCCGAATGCGGGTCTGCTCCTCCAGTAGTGGTTATAGATGGGCGCGCCCCGGTGTAAGGCAGATGGATGAGTGTGCATGTGTGTGTACTAATGCAATGTTAAACCATTACTCTGTTCTCGGGGCACCTGGGAAGAGGAGGGGCTAAGAGGGGAAAGCAGGAAGATTTATCGGCATCAGCCTGGCATGTGCAAGGATCATTGAGTTAATTAATAATCCCGCGCAAAGAAGAATGCCTCTCATTAGGAAGCCGCGCAGGTTCTCCTTACACCCAGCTTTAACTGAAGATCTGGAGAGGGTAGGACACTGCAACTGAAGGGCAAGATGAGCAGGAGAGGTGAGGAGCGGGGGAGGGGGCACTGAAACCTGTGGCGGAGAGCCAGAGGGCGGAAGAGGAAGTCAGCGAGGCTGATTGGCAGGCATGGGTAGAAATATGAGTGAGGAAAGGCGAGATGTGGGAAATGCGATGCAGAGATGCTTGGGCAGGAAGAGAGAGGAAGGACCACCAGAGCTAGGCAAGCGAGGAAGAAGCGAAACAGGGAGTGGGGAGGAGTTGCCGACCGTTCACACCAGCTGTGTGTATGACAGGAGCTGCTCAGCCATTGCTGTCTGCGCTGGCACATCAGGCCTTCTGGATAATGAGGCGTGTGAGGAGAGCCCTGCAGGAGTAAAGCTAGGGGTCTCCTGCTGGAGGAGCCAGGGAGAGCTACCTTCCGCACCGCACAGGCCATGCACGCATGCGTGTTTGAAGGTTCGAGGCCTTGTCGGTGCCAGTCAGCTGCAAACAACACAGGCTGGCAAAGCAGTTTATGATTGTCTGCGAGCAGTGATGGCCCCAACCCCAGAAAATACTATAAATGGATAACCAAACGAGGAACTACGATTTTTGATGGAAAAACCGCAGCCACTTTGGCTTAAATGGATTATAAGTGTACAGATTTCAAAGTAAAACTCCCAGGAGGGTGAGATAATCACCCAAGAGTATATTGTACTAACCTTCCATCTCACAGCCCTTCGTACTACACCCCCTCATCTCCTCAGTGCCCTAGCCTTTCATCATCGATCTGCCCTCCCTTTCACACTCTTTCCCTTCATTATTTCACAACTACAACTGCCTGTTCTTCTCTACAGCCCCTCGGATCCCCACAGCCCTGGATGCACTCTAAAGCCCCTTTATATCTCCACATCCACAGTTGTTTCTGTACAGTCTGCTCATCACTTAACAGACCCAATATCTTTTCAAGAACCAAACCTCTCTTCACAGCCCTGACCTCTTCTCACACCCTAGTCCGTCTTCACAGCGCCACCCTCTCTGGGGCATTTTATACATCATTAGCTCTTCACAGCCACAGCACCGCTCTCTCGACAGTCCTAAATGTCAACGCTTTCCAACTTTTCTCCAGGGCCTGATGTCATCAATGATTATTTATTCAAACCCAGAGCTGTATTTTTCAGTTTGTTTTGGAAGAGGCCAGGATTGGATGGCGATGGAGTTTGAGTGAGGAACAGTGCTTTAAACCCCTGCTCCAAGCTGAACAATGTGTCTTCAGAAGAACAATGGGAGCCCTTTGCCAGCATACAGTAGAATCTTAATTAGCCAATGGTTTGAGAAGTTGTGTTTTCTTCTGAGTTGCACTAAGGCCAACCCTAAGTGAATCTTGTTGACTCTTAAGTTAAATGTTATCTTTGGAAGTCCCAACTCTTTGATGCTTAGATTACATGACCATGAAACCGCTTTCTCTGAGTGAGTCTTTTTTTAAACTACCTGTGAAGCCATACATCCTTAATTGTTCGCCTTTGAGGTAGCGTGGCTTGCAGAACCTTCATACTTACCCAACAACTATTTCTATCCAAACAATGCTTCCTTCTAGATGATATCTTATACCTCTATCACTTTTAGGTGGACCATATAGCTTCTTAAATTACTTATATAAATCGGGTCTTCCGCAGGTTGTGCCTTTGCCGTTTCTCCTAGGGCTCCCATGGATTCTTAACTCAACTGATGGTTTGACTAGCTGAGTCTTCGATGGGGTTGTACCTTCACTGTTACTAATTGGGCCCTATAAATTCAAAATTTTGGTTGCTAGTTCATGGAAATTCCACTTTCCAGTGGGTTATGCCTCCACTGCTCCTAAATGGACCAGAGCAGTTTTATCTCAACTGGTGGTTTGGAATGCTGCATTGTCCAGCAGCCTCCAACAGATAAATCCTAAGATACTTTCCTAAGTTTCCTGTACTTTGGGAACCAGCATTGCCTATAGTTAACATTAACCTGCTAGTTTTTACAGAACATATGTTCCAGTTGGCTATATCGGTCACACCCATCGAACCCTAGAACCTGACCAATCCCTGAGAGTATCCAAAACTTGTATACTGCCTTTGATACAGTCCACCACCACAGCCTCCAGCGAAGGCTAAGGTAACTTGACAGCCAAGAAACTATCCTAGCCTGGAACTCCTGTTACCAGCACTTTCAGAAACCTGGTGTATCTCAAGGCTTGATCATGTTGCCTTCTTTCTCAATGCCTACTTCAGCCCACTTACACCTCATTTACTCCTTCAAGCTAATCTATTACCACTACAGTGAGGACACACTGATTATCCTAAAGCTGGAAATCTTGATGGACTTAGACATCTCACAACTACACCCCTTTCTCCGAGTATCAATCAACCGAGGCTGAGAAACTACCTGAAATATAACTCTTCCATACAGATTCGTACCTGCAGAGAATGGAAGAAGCACCAGATGAGAACCACTTGGTCCCTCAATCTCGACCCACTAATGGAGGTAAGAGTTTGTGATCATGGACTCCGGTCTATCACTGGTTCCCCAAGTCAAACAAGTCACAAGAACTTCTTTCTCCACCATTTAAACTCTTCACATCAGCATTTACTTAGTGTCGTACAGAAGTTACAGGCCACCGCTACCCTTAGCTTCTCCTGCTTAGACAATTTTTTTAAAACCCTGATCAAGAACCCCTCTGTTCTTATACCAAAAGCGGCAAATAATTTAAAATGCTGCCACAGGACTGTGACAACAACAGCCTTCACTGTTACGTGGGGTCCACCCAGAAGCTATGAAGGAGCAACCATTAGGAGTAGGCACTAAGAGGCAGTTTTAGAATATGCTCTGTGAAGAGACAGGGGACAAACATTATATACACAGTCTTAGAAGAGTGTCAGAGGAGCACCCACCATACATCATTCTTAATATCTGCCTGACGAATCCATCTTGGTGCTTCAGGTGGGTCTCTTAAGGGTAGACATTATAGAAATCAGCCATAGTAAATGTCTCAGAACTCCACTAAGGAGTGGAGGAAACATCAAATAGCAATAGACATTAGGCAATAGTATGTTGTTTGGGCAGTCGACTCGAGACCAGAGGTGGAACAGCCTTCTATGACCATACATTGTGCATGCTCTGCAGAGTTCTCTCAGGAACTGCAACCATGTGTTTAATGCCTCTAATCATGGGTTCAGTGGTTATTTCTGATTGGTGGGGCATCTACTTGGGGATAACTAAGTCTTCACTACCGTCAAGATTTTTAGATAGTTTTTGACATTTCTTATCTCCGCCAGAAGAGAGTTGCAGGGGCATATTCACAAGGAGCTATTGCCAAATTAACGGCACTTTATCGCAGCCAAAGTCGTGATAAATTTACCCCTCCATTCACAAGCCAGTGTTAATAGCCCACAGCACCAGTTTACCCGCGATAGCAGCCTCAAAAAACATCGCCACAGAGGACCCGCGCAACTATCACTAATGAGATGCAGAGTAGGCGTTCCCGTGCCAAAAGGCGCGACAACATCACACCTCAACATTCACAACGACCAGCCACATCGGCGATAAAAACACAAAACAGGCGATAAGGCGCGTTAGCACCAGGAAATCTACACCTGCTCTGACCTGGTGTAAAGTCGGACGGCAGCCAGCACCACAAAAGGGAGCACAGCCCAGGGCCACAACCCAAGGGCAACAGATGCCATGGAGCCACTCATCATGCGGCCCGGACAACCAAGAGGGCCACAACACCCACCGCCACCACCCCAGGACCCCAACCCACACCCGGAACACCCCCCCCAGACCACCACAGACGCAGCGCAGACAAAGACAGCGGACCCCCAGGAAGCTTACCAGCCTCACAGACCCAACATCTGACAATGTCACCGTCCACTGCAAGCTGAAAGTGACAAACATTCTGCGCATCCTGACCATCATCGCCCAACAGGCCTACAGCACCAACACAGCGGACAACCAACATCCCACCCCACACAAAGCTGCAGGCTTGGCTGCACCTGTTGGCCACTGGTACCCCCCAACCAACACCCACCAGAGTCGGAGGAGTCTCACAGCCAGCCACATCCAAGTCCCCCACACCTGTCCTGGACATAACCATCACCCTGGCACCCCATTCCCCATACGTACAACACAATGCGCAAGATCCGCTGGAGACCAAGCAAGGACCATACGCCCAAGCAGGATGCACGCACGTGTCGGGGGCAATACACATGTACTACCTGTGCCCCCTGGTGACACAGTACACAATCACCGCAACAGGAAGCACACGTCTCACATCAATGTGCAGGCAACAACAGAACACCGTGGAACCCCCCAACAATGTCGCCTTCAAATACACAGCCAGTGTGCATGATACCTACATCCTCCGACAGCCCATTATCAACCAGCGTTCCCAGGATGGCAACAAGGGAAATGCACAGCCCCTTGGCAAAATCCAAATGAACACCCCACACACCTCAACTCCACAACCCTGCAACTCACAACTCTGGCAATGCACACGTCACAAAATCACATACAACAGGCACAACAACATGCCCACCCACCAGACACGACAGAACAACTTACAATGTTCACATGGGCAAGCCCTGAACATGAGCCAGCAACGGCATGGCACCGCAGCCACATAATAGCCGAATGTGGGGAGAGGTGGCAAACAGGCATGTGTGAAGGATACAGTCGAACCATGATTGGGAAAGTACACAATGCCATGGGTGGCGGAGAAGTGCTGGACACACCGCAGTATGCAGAACACACCCATATCCAAGGCGACATACACCGCTGGTGTATGGAGTGTAGTGGACAGTGGACGCAACCATGTCACCCCAGCCAGTGGGGGACCTCGCGGAAATGTTGCCTGTTACGCCTCCCCCCTAAGCATCACCGGAGTGGGATGGCCCGGCATACGCCACGCCAGCGTAGGGGTGTGAATAAAAAGCACGTAGGCCTGAGCGTGGTCCTCTTCCGGAAAGACCCACGTCTCTGCCAGGGCGGCGCCTCCCACCCCGCCACGAGGCCGACGCCGTCCTCGTGAGCGGAGTTGACAGCGATGCTGTGCGCCTGCCGGACCCCGAAACGCTGGACCACGAACTCGACAGGCCCGCCCCTGCGCAGCCAGGCCACACTGATCACCCGCCAACACCGACGTGTGTCAAGGAGGGCCCATCACGTGCCTGCGCAAGCTCCAAGCCAGAGTTCCGCGACCTTGGCAGCCACCTCAGACCATCACGGCCTCCACGACACAGGCCCGCTTTATTCCTTTCACGTTGACGTACTCCACTGCCGCCTTTGGCCTACTCTTCGGACCAGTAGGTCCCATATGTGAAACTGTGTCCTGAGTCATGAATGGCAGTGACCCCAAATCCGGGCCAGCGGGCACAGCACCAGACCCCCCCGATCAGTGAGGCATAGTTCCATATGGGCATCTGGCGACACGTGGTGCCAGTAACCGTGTTCAACGCCAGCCGGTTACACGTGGTGCCACTAACCCTGTTCAACGCCAGCCGGATGCACGTGGTGCCACTAACCCTGTTCAACGCCAGCCGGCTACACGTTGTGCCACTAACCCTGTTCAACGCCAGCCGGCTACACGTGGTGCCACTAACCCTGTTCAACGCCAGCCGGCTACACGTGGTACCACTAACCCTGTTCAATGCCAGCAGGCTACACGTGGTGCCACTGAACCTGAACTACGCAGGCCGGTGGGGCCATCCAACCTATGCCGGCGACACTCGGTGAATGGGCCGTGCTGAGTGCTGCCTCAGGCCTACACCACGGTCAGGTAGGTCACACATTTGGAACTGAGTCTTGATTACACCATGGCAGTGAACATTATTTAAGGCAGAGAACAATTCACTATACACCCTTCGATGTGGTGGCAACAAGTCTGTGCATGGCATCACAACCACACGTGTCTTTGGGCCTACGCGGACTACTGCCCTCGGCCTACGCTGCGCACGAGTGGGATCACAGATTTGGAACTGAACAGCGGTAATTCAAAAGGCAGAATACATTTCATCGCACGCACGGAGAGGCGTAAGAGGATGACGCGTTGCAGTCCGGAGGGAACAGGATCATCGTTACGGAGGTGATTGAACACTACCGACAACTGCCACTGTGTCACTAACTCTGTGCCTCGCGAGCCAACGACACGTGTCTGTGGGCCACTGCTGACCGCTGCCTCCGGCCTACACTGCGGTCCAGTAGGTCACAGAGTCCTGATTTGGCAATGTTGGAGTTCACATCTGTGTACCGGCATCATCGCAGACTGCATCCCCTCACAGCACCTGTGCCACTAAGTGTGTTCCCTGACATTCATGGACACTCACTGGTCGCACATTGGTGGCGTTTGAGTCTATGGACTAGGGGCTAGTTTTCATCCTCATGTAGCTGATACCGAATTGTTGGTGAAAACGAGGGTTGCGCTTTCCACTACTCCATTTGCTGCTTCCGGATAACATCAGACCTTCCGCATCATGCCCTGGAGGACACCTTCCACTGTCCCCCGAAACCCTCCGCAACATACACCTCGGACATTGATGGGGACCCGCTCAGGTCGCATGGCCCATCTGACTGCACCGCAAGTCACCGTCCCGTGGCTGGGTGCCTGTGCCGGCTACAGTGCCACTAACTCTGTGCTGCTCAGGCCTGGGACCCCTTTTTCTGAGACATTGAATGGCCGATGTAGCGATTGTCTTGGGGTCATCAACGCCATGTGTCTGTGGCCCTGCGCTGTCCGCATCCTCCGGCCTCAACTGCGGGCCACCAGGGCCCACACATAGCATCGAGTCTTGACCGGCCCGGACGTCGCATCACCGGAGGAGGCACACGCCACCACCGCAAGCACCACCTCCAACCGCCATCTGCCAGAGTCGAAACGGTGGTCCTGACAGACCTACGGAGTTGGTCAGACCTGTCGTGGATGCCATCATCGGCCTGATACCCTGCTCAGCACTCCAGGTGCCAGTGACTCAGTGCACCGCAAGGCATTGTCCGTTACTGATTGAGTTTTGTGCTGTTGTGAGGTTGCGCAGCAATGTCACCTCATGCAGTGGGGAAGACCTGGGACGTTGATGAGGAAGATGTGTCAAGTGTGCGAAAGGGAGAAGGCACAGACAATGGGAGGGCAGGAGGCAACAGTCCTAAGGCAGGAATGCAGACTGGTGGTGGTAGTCAAGCTACACACCCGGATCTATTACTGGGTATTGCGCTGTGGACTGCGGATGCAACTGTCACCTCAGGCAGTGTGGGAGACCTGGGACGTTGATGAGGAAGCTGATGCAGGTGTAACACACCCCACTGCATCTGCATCAGGACTAACCCGAAGGGACACAATCCTAGCAATTTCTTCACATGAGCGCGCTCTTCTCTAGTGCCCCTACCTCAGTGCACTGCAACTCACGGAACCTCCTGACTGAATATTGGGGGACCTCTGTCCTTACTCCGGATCCCTCCATGTTGCTCTGCTGTTGACTCTCTTATGATGGTGTTTTCTGTTTCCATTGCACTGGTGTCCACTGTACAGGTTGTTGCCAGCACCAAGCACTCCGTGCGGGCTGGCTTATACTCACCCCACACACATCCAGCACAGGCGTCACTGTACATGTGGTCCTGCCAATAAAGGGGCCGGGTGCACGTGCCCGTAGCCAGTTCAACATGATATGTGCATGTGTCCCTGTGGTCTTGTTGTATGCATGGGGGCCCTGGGCCCAACGACATCACATTGTGCTGTGTACAGCGGACGCAGACATGTCACCGCAGGCAGCGAGCTAGAACCTGGACATGTTGCTTTGTCGTCACCCACTCAATTCGTAAGGGGAGTGGACTGTGCCGTCGTACGCAGAGCCAACGTGGGTGTGTGACTGATATGTGCGTGCCCCTGGGCGTGGTTCTGTACTGGGTATGTGCATCTGCATGTGTCTATGGAAGTGTGGGTCTCCTTTGTGGGGTGTAGGGGGTCCCTGAAGGGTATTGGACACCCACGTATGTGTTCTTGTTCGCATTCCATGGGTTCGGCAACACCCTCACCTGTTGGGCCACCTCCTTTTGGCGTTCTGCCACCTGGCATTGGGGTGCCATGTGTGGGTCGGTGAGGTGTTGTGAGGCAGCCGTGATTGCGGGTGCTTCATGCTGTGTGGTCTGTTGCAGGGCTCGGTTCTCCTCTAAGTTGGTTATCTGCCCTGGTCCTGGTGGTGGGTTGTGTGGGATGTCCATGGGCTGTTGTAGGGCGTCGGTGTCGGGGGTGTGGTGTTCGTCTCGGGCATCACTGATGGGTTGTCTGTTCTGACCTGCTGGAGGTGTTGTTTGTCCCTCTGCATTGTGAAGGGGAGGTGCATGTTGGCATTGTGTTGGCGCCTTGTTCTTGTCGGCATGCAGACTGTGTGACAATGTACATTGTGACTGTTTGGGCGGTGGTGGCTATTTGAGTTGGGACAGGGTACATTAGGCCTACATGGCTGATGTGGGGTTGTAGGGGTAGATATGCATCTCACAGTTCCCTTCTCTGTCCAATGTGATTATTCTGTTTCTGCGCCTGGGCGGACCCAGTTGTGTCCCCTGTTCTGCAGTGTGGGTGTTGCACTTTGTGCCACATTGTCATGGTATGTGCTGTGATTGCTATGTGTGTGTGCTGCAGTGTGCCACGGGGATGTGGGACATGTCCCTGGGTAATTGTGGGTGTGCAGTGTGCTACACCTCATTGTGCATGTGTGACATTGTGCCCATCACTCCCCGTCCCCCCAGTCCCTGTTGGATCCTCACCCTGTTGTTGTTGTGTCAGGTCCTCCCGAGCTGTGTCTGTACTCCCTACTCCTTGCACCGTCTCCACACTGATGACTGTGGCCTGGGTTTCCTCCAGCTCCTCCTGTGGCGCTGGACTGCCACCTCCTGTCGCCGTTGCTGCCTTCCTGTTGGCAGCGGGTTTGTACCTGGTTTGGGTTGTCACGCCCTGCCGGCGCCTCCTGGATTGGCCTCCTGGGCACTCCGACTGCATTCCAGGTGGTCTGCTTGTGGGTCAGTTGCTGTTAGTGTTCTGTCACCTCCGTGGAGCTGGTCTTGTTTTCCTGCGGTCTGCACCCCGTCTTCCTCTCCCTTTTCTCCTTGGCCTTCCCGACCCAGTTGTTCCTTGCTGGTGGTCTGTGGGGGTTGTGGGGTTCGCGTTGTCCTCTGCGCTGGGTCAGGGTGCATCCATGTTGCTACGTGCTTTGGCTTGTTTCTGGTGTGTTGTTTCTGTGGTTTTTATGGTGCAATTTCCCGCCAGACGCGTGGGATTTGCAGGCCTGAGGCTACTTTTCGCTACTTTTTGTACCGCGATTGGCCTCATCGCATGAATTCTCGCGTTCCGCGTTTTTTCGGCGTGGCGTTGATTTTCACGCTGACATTTGACGCGTTATCTGGTGACTATCGCATGCTACCGCCTTGTTGTGAATTCCACGTTGACACGGGGTTATTTTCCCGCGCTAGGCTGCGATATTGAAAGTTGTGTTACGCTACTCTTGCGGTAGTTATCACACGTTCTTGTGAATATACCCCGCAGAGTTTTGCCACTTGGATGGGTAAGGCGCCTCCATCAACACGTTTCTTACTGTAACAAGTAATAGTCGCCTAGGGTGCCCGATTAGAGTGGGGTGTTCTCTTTTCAGAATATCTTTTGAACTTTACTTGGTTGAAGGAATGGGGCCTTTGCCATTGATGGCCTTAAGAGTGATGCATAGTGTCCTAAAAGTTAAGCACCTAAGGATGGAAGGCCATTGAAGTTGTAGGGCCAGTGTGATGTGGTTACATAGATGATCATGCAGCACCCATCCTGCTGCTGCATTCTGGTTTCATGTTAATCATCTTCGTAAGCATAGTGAGACCTTGTGTTAGAATCTATTTGCATAGTGAAGATGTGACTGCTCTTGTGAGGTATAGCCTGGAGATTCTCTGGGAATCCTAGATGTGGGAAACGTTGTTGTAGAGAACATGGTGTCAAAGGCACTTCTTGAAACTTGGTGTGTTTGGGGTACCAGGGATAGGCTGAAGTCTGTGATCACACTCCCAGCCTTGGCCATTCCCCAATTTCTGTCACAAACCTTGGAATTCATGCACTCACAAGTACTGCAAACTCTGCACTTAGGTTCCAATCCCATCCCTTGACCACTCTTAGGTCACCGGATTACCCCTTGGCCATCCTTTGGCTGACATCAACCCTTTCTTAGGTCACACTGACCTCCCTGGCCATCAGTGGGTAACCCCACTTCCCATCCTGTGGCCATTATTAGAAATCTGCCTTAGGTTAATGTCCCTTTGGCCACCCCAGCCATTCATAGGTGGCCTCTCCTTCACCCAAGTCATCAACCCATCCCCTTGCCACCCTTACATCACCTTCAGCTACTTTTAAGTTATCCTCCTGATCCCTGGCCATCCGTAGGTCATCATCCCGTCCCCTGGGCATTCTTAGATTACCCGCTGGTATTCTTAGGTCACCTTCACCTCACACCCCTTAACCATTTTGGGGTCACTGTGTGTTCTCCATCATGTTCCCCCACTATCCATCAGTCACACTCCCATCCCCTGCTCGCTCTGGCCATCTGTTGGTTACACTCCCATCAATCGGACGCTCTTAGGTCACCTTTCCATCCCGGACCATTCTTCCTTCGTAGGCTTCCTTCAGCTGTTCTTGAGTAGCCCTCACATCCCTCAGCCATTCTTGTGGCACTGTTCATCTCAATTGATCAGTGGATCACAGACATCCCCGCAGGTCGCCATCATAACCGCGGATGTCCATAGGCCACCCTCGCATCCTTTGGCCATTCTTAGACCAAACCTGCCTATTTAAAATCACCCTGGTCCATCTTTAGGTCACCTTTGGCTCTCTGCAGGCCATTCTCGTTTATCTGTAGGTCACTACCCCCTCTCCCCCCCGCCCCCACTGTTTTCCTCGGCCACGGCCCCCACCTGCCTCTTTGCCTCAAATGCTCTGCTAAGCGGCCTTACTCCTGTGAATCTGTGGAGTCTTCTCTGGAGCCCCCTTTACTTCCTGCGTAATGAAAAGGCCGAGTTAATGAATTGCCATCAACACTTTACATAAATCAGCCGAACCTGCCCCAGCCGCGAGGCACTGCCGCACTAGCGCAGGAGTCCTGGCGCGCGCCGAGGAGGCCGGGTTATTATTATTGTTATTAAAGAGCTGGAGTGCTGACCTCGCACGCACTTCATTTTCTCATAATGCAGTCACCAGTGAGATCAGAAACGAAAGCGTCAACCTCTTCATCACTTGCTTTTTACGGCATTATAATCACTGGACAGGGGCAGTTTGGGCTCTTCATTGCTCTCACCATTGCACTAATCTCACTGTATTTGACCGCCATGTGATGGGTGGGGTGCCGCTGTGCTGCTTGCAGATGGAAATCCACGAGGGCAATGACGTCACGTGTGGCAAAGAAAACGTGATTTGGAACAGCTTGCTTCTCTGTGCAGACCCCCGCTCTGCCCTACAAGGAACCAGAAATACCTTTTCTTTGAATGCAAGTTGGTGAGTTTTCAAATGGTAAATATTCTACAATAAGCACTTGCACTTCATGATAATTAAAGAGCTGAAAAAACAGTTCTACAGGAAGCCCCGGCCTTCGCAGTGATTGTAAGGAAGGGGAAAGGAGGGTGTTTAGGTGGTCGTGTGTGAGACCATCGGAGAGGCTGGCCTTCCTCAGCAGAGGGGGTATAAACTGATCCTTCTCGGCGCAGGAAGATACCACAAATGAGGGAGGCAGGACTTCAGTACTTTGCCAGTCTGCCATCCTTGTAGAAGGGATGTTGGTTTTGTAGGATGTGTCTGGGAATGTGTCAAGCTGGTTTAAAAATGTGTTGAACGTGAGAGTGACGTGCTGAGCGTGGGAGTGACGTGCTAAGCGTGAGAGCGACGTGCTGTTTGGGCACATTGTATTGTGGCACTGGAGAGGAGTCTCTGGTTGTTTCTGTGTTTTTTACATGTGTTTTCTAAACCTAATTAGGAGTGAATGAAGTCACGATTCACAATGTTGTGCAGTTTTTTTAGACCTGGCTAGACAACACAACTCTCTTTTTACCTATTGCTGTCAATGCTTTAAAATGTACATAGAGAAGGCTTTGGTTACGCCCAGAGGAGTATTCCGCCCCCCACTCCCTGCTGCCAATGTATGTTTGGAATATCATTCTGCCTCCTAGCAAACCATTCTTAATGCCACGAGGGAGGGACTGTGAGAGTCAGTTAATGACTAGGCACCGTTTGACAATCATTCAGTCTTAGATCCCTGGAATTTTGTGTGCCCACCCGACCGCAATGACGGCGCCTTGCTCAGTTAGGCCTCTTCTCTGTCCCGCATATTTCCCTTGTCGAGGCATCCCCATAACTCTGTCCAGGGCATAGAATTGCACACCTCCACCCATCCGCCACTCCCCTGCCCCTTCACCTGCCATAGCTTGGAATGGATACTATTTGCAGCTGCAGCTTCTCCTGCCTTTCAAGGACAGGACACATAGCGGCTAGAAAATGGAAAAGTGGCGATGCTGGAGAGAGCCTGAAATTCGCCCTGCAGGGGACACCGCCTGATTTTTCCATGGTGAAGTTCCTAAATTTGCCAAACTTTGCGGTTGAAGGGAAATGTTATTCTATCCCCAATCCTGAAGGTGTTGCACTTGTCCATGAGCTATTTTACATGATGTAGCATCACGTTATTGAAGAGGTCTCTGATTCAGTTGGTGACTGACTTTGTGGATTGTGGAGGTGTAGAAAGTGACTTTTGCTTTAGTGGTGAGTTTTCTCGTGTCATTTTAGAAACACTCACACTTCATACACACTCACTCTCCTCTCCACTTGGACATACCAAACACTGTTCCATACACACAGCGCCTACTGCCAAAAGGAATAACCTCAACAATTTCCTACACACCCTGGGTCATGTTACCTAAAGCAAACTAAACAATTCCAGACTTCCACACACTGCCCTGTCCTCTGAGGGACACTTGACACTTACAGACGCACATCCACTCTCCTGACACCTTTTAAATGTCATGTTTTTTGAACACTTCATTTTTGTATTTTTGAACAACAATAAGAGGCTGCGCGAAAGGGAGATCAAGAAGGAAGGGGTAGGAGGAGGGAAAATGAAAACATAGTGAAAAGCTGATTGTATTCAGAAACGTTTGGTGCAATTGCGCTGTCCTGCGATGGCCATGCTGTGGAACGTGTCTAAGTAGTCTGGGATGGGGTACATGGGAGTGCCTACGTGGATGATGAGTAACTCTCGCCGGAACCCATAATGTGTATCGGCTGTTCGAACCCATCCATTGCCCGGCCCCACCTGCCGGTCACGTTTCATAAAAGTTCGAAAGGGAAGCCATTTAGAGTTAAATGTGTCCATTCTGTTGTTGCAGCAGCATAGTCAGACTTTCAAATGCATAAATTGTCCTCTCCTTTCCCCACCTAATGGACAGAGGGGGTGCAGTGGGCTGTTTCCAGAATTGTGCGAGTGCTACTCAGACTACCACCGGCAGATTAGTGCTTAGTTTCCCTGGGTGTTGATGGGTATAGGTTGGAATACCCAGGGTCGTCCAGCAGGATCAGCAAAGGGTGTAGGGGCAGTATGATCCCTAACATGTCTCTTATTTGGGAAATTTTAGCCTTCCAGTTACCCTGGGTGTATGCATGACCACCACATGAGAAAGGAGGTACCCCGCTCGCCACAGTTTTTCCAGTAACCTCTGAGCTTCTGAATCTCTCATGGAGTTGCGTGGGCGAGAGGAGCCATCTGGTGAGAAGCTTATATGCATTCTCTATGTGGGCGGTGCAATTGCAGGACTTTGCGGCCCGTTGCCATAGTTTACCCCAGGTGCTGTCTGGTCTAGGTCCCTCTCTCAATATTGTGCTTAACAGTGTTAAGGTTTGGAGGTGAGGTCTAATATTGCCCACAGCAACTCTGGACTATTTTCTCTGTAAAGATGGCTTCTAGGGGGGTTTTGGCGTGGCTTGCGTTGCTTTTTGTTGCCCGAGCCAGCCCAGTCCAACAGTTGCCTATGTCATGTTGCTGCATTACGGGCCTTCGTGTGCAGGTAAGGTGTGCTCTGTATTGTTGTTGAGGAACTGAGGAGATAACTTGGCCTAGAACAAAATGAGGGTCAGAGACAAGAAGTAGTGCGGTTAGTGCTATACTGCTCGGGAGTCACTCTCTGAGGCCATGCCCGGCAGCAGCCGCTTTTATTATCACAGTCCCACGTGGTGTGGGATGAGCCAAGCCTGCATCAGCCCAGGGGCACAAAGCTAAACACCCCCAGCTATAAACTCTGATTTTCGTGGCGCCCCGTAGATGTCATCAAAAGGGGCGACACAACATTCCTCCCCAAAATACCAAACATAAGAGTATCTGCAACAACCTGAAAAATAGCAAAAACACAAACTGACAATTCGTAGGAAGTCCCGGGCATCAAAGAAAATACAAATATCCAACATACCTGTGATCAGGAATTTACCTCCCATCGTGAAACACTACAGCTCATCAGATCACATGATCTTTCAGTCTGATCGAGGGCCTGGGATTGCTTCGGAGGTTGTATCTGTCTCGAGAATCGCAGCTAAGTTGGAGATCAGCCTCACTGTTGACAGGAGTCTCCAGGGGGTTCATGACCGCACCAGAACTTTGGACTCTCGGATCAACACCCTCCGCTGACCCACTGTCCACTTGTTCAACTTCAGTCCAATCGTCAAGCTCGTTGGTTCCAAAAACAGGGTCCCCGACATCCGGGGCACTGCTTCGGCAGGGATGGAACTTTTTGAACGCTGAAATATTCTGAGTTACTGTTTCTTGCCCACGACGCGCAGTGACTTGAGTGCCATGCAGAGATACAATGTTCCAGGGGTCACATTCAAGCAGTAGCCTAAACCTGCTCCCTGGATGTCGCTCTTGTACAAGCACCAAATCACCCACTTTCAGATTTGACAACTTAGCTTTTCATAGATGACTGACTTTCTCATTGGATGTCTTCCTCTTTTCATAAACCAGATGGTCATCAACTGGACCCGGGACCCATTTTGGATAGTGAGGAATAAAGTCCACAATTATCCTTCCCATTGACAGGTACCCAGGGGTACGCCCCGTGGTAGAGTGGGGAGTCTGCCTATGTTCACAGAGAAAAGAGTAAATGGCTTGCTCGGGAGACTGGTGGCTCGCTGAGGCAATCTGGATGACCTTATTTAGAGTTCTCATGAATCTCTCGGCCTCCCCATTGGCTTGGGGCCACCTTGGAGTAATCTTCTTGTGGATGATTCCCAAAGAGTTGAGATATGAAGCTATTTCCTGCCCCTGGAAGGGGGCCCACCATTGTCAGTTCAGATTTCTTTGATTAATCCACGGGTAGCCATGATTTTTTCCAACTTGGGCACCACCTCAGTAGCACTTAGAGAAGACAGAATTTCTTCTTCCAGATACTTGGAATAATCGTCAATCATCACCAGAGTATGCCTCCCATCTGGGAGACTCCCAAATTCTAGGCTGGCGCATACCCACGGACCACTTGGACCTTTTTTCAGTCAGTATCGGCGGTGGCGGATTGAAATCCCCAAACGCTTGACACCACGGGCAGGACCTGATGGCTTCCTCGACCTTCTCATCCATTAAGGGGAACCATACTTTGGTTCGGAGTCAACTTTCGGTCTTCACCATGCCTTGGTGACCAGCATGGGCCAGTTGAATCACCCTCCCGGTGAGCGAGGCGGGGTTGACCAGACGATGTCCTCGCAACAGACATCCATTTGAATCAGCACTCAATTCTTGGCGAACATGATATAGACTTTCCCTCACCTGCCGTGCTTCAGGGGTGAGTAAAGCCCAGTGGCTCATGAAATTGTGCCACTTGTTTGTTTACAGGCTCCAGAGTTTTCTGGAGGCATTCATCCTGCGTGGTGGCACGGCAAAGATCTTCAATGGATAGTGGTATAGGAGGGGGACCTGTCAGTCATGTACCGCACATACTCCTCAGTTTCATCAGCGTCGTTTTCCTCATCAGCAGTGGCTGCATGAGGGTGCCTGGACAAATAGTCTGCCGGGTTGTTAGACCCAGGGCGGTACTCTACTCGGCAGTTGTACTCTTGTAACTGAAGCATCCACTTCTCTATTCTTGGTGGTGGCTTAGACGTGGTCTCCATGAATAGTGGAATTAATGGCTTATGATCGGTGGTGACCAGGAAGGGTTTCCCATACACATATAGGTGGAAGTGGTGGCATCCCCAATGGATAGCAATGGCCTCCTTCTCTATTTGAGAATATCTCTGTTCGGTGTTGGTCAGGGATCTACTTGCAAAAGCAACGGGGGCCCAGTCATCATCATCAGTGGATCTCTGCATCAGAACTGCCTCTAATCCTCGAGAGCTATCATTGTGTTTTGCCTCGGGTCAAAGTAACTCATTGTGGTGGAGGACAACAAGGCATCCTTTGTGGCCTGAAATACAGCTTCTTGCTCAAGCCCCCATGACCATGGGACAGATCCTTTGGTCAACTCTCGGAGAAGTTGTGTCAGTGTTGTGAGATTTTTTATGAAGTGACCACAATAATTCACCATGCCTAAGAAGCTGCGCATCTCAGTCATGGTGGCAGACGCTGGTACCTCCTTGATACCCCGTACCTTCTCTGAGTTCAGGGCAACTCCCTCCGACGAGAAGACATAGCCAAAAAAGGGTAGTCTTTGCTGTAGGAATTCACACTTGTTGCGATGCAGGGTGAGACCTGAGTCCTGAATTCGTTACAACACCTTCCTGAACTGGACATTGTGCTCTGGCACGGTCTTGGCATGAATGAAGATATCATCGCTGACATTTACCACTCCAGGGAGGTCCATGGGAAGCTCTTGAATTACATTTTGAAATACTTCAGCTGCACTAGAAAATCCAAAACTCAAACCTTTGTAGCGCATTAGTTGCACATGTGTTGAAAATGTCATAATGTAACTGGACTCTTCAGCAAGAACAAACTGGTGATATCCTGAGCGCAAATCCAGTCTGGAGAACCAGCTGGCTCCACTGAGCTCGCCAATTAAGTCATCAATTGTTGGGATAAGATACCATTCTCTTTTTATGGCAACATTTGGCAGGCACATGTCTACACATATTCTCACCTCTCCAGGCTACTTGGGTTTCTTTGCGACGACAATTGACGATACCCAGGGGGTAGGCCCTTTCACCTTCTCGATGATCCCTGCGGCCTCAAGCTTGTTTATTTCCCTTTCCACAAGAGGTCTTAGATGGAATGCAATGCGCCGGTGTCGGAGAGCTACTGGCTGCACTGACTGATCTATATGCATGTTGATTTATTTGTCTCTCAGGTACCCAATACCTTTGAATACCTTTGTAAATTCATCCAGAATGAGAGTTATGGCTTCCTGGTGTATTCCGAATGCAAACGTTATGATGCCCAGAGCCTCAGCCGCTCTGAACCCCAGAAGCATGCCATGACCTTCTTCGGTAACATACACTTGGGAGTCTACTGATTGAGAACTGTATGTTATGGTGGTCTTGAATTTCCCTCGCATCATGAGAGCTTTCTCTTGGCCGTATGCAAAGACTTTGATTGTGGCTGGATGTAGCTGTGGGGCTGATTGCATGGCTCCATTGGCTTCTACCGACATTATGTTGATCGTAGCATCCGTGTCTACCACCGCAGTGGACGAGTGATCTCCAATCCGTATTTGGCATTGTGGTAGGTGCCTTGTGGTTTGAGAAACTGCGGGAATGGTAAAAACAGAGTGGACCGTGTGTTCCTCACTCTCGTCATCATCCATGTTGCTGATTCTTTCCTGCACCTCTGGTAGCGCATTGACGGTGGTGCACGGTATTTGCCCTTTTCCTGAACTGCAAACTTTCATGAAATTATTACGTTTTTCACACCCTTTGCACTTCTTGTCTCTTTCTGGGCACTCCGAGGGTCGATGAGTGGGTCCGCCACAGGATCCTCAGGTCCGGGTCCTCGTACCCCTTCTCCTGTCTTGTGCTGTAGGGGCCTGGGTTATTATGTTAACTGGTTCTCTTTTTATAGGGTTTTATAATGCCACTTCCATGTGCGCAGCGCGAGCTCTGGATGGTTCTTTGGTTCGGCCTAGCGTCTTGATGTCAGCTAAAGATTTGCCTGACTCCTCCAGGATCTGCTCATGTAGTTTAGCTGAGGCACACCCTTAGATTTTTTGCCCTCTTATTTCCTCATTCTCGTCATTGAAACCACATGTACTGGCTAGCTCCTTCAGATGCGCATAGAAGACATCAATGGATTCTTCCGCCTGCTGTCTTGCCTGGCGAAATACAAATCTTTCATAATCCTGGTTTGCCAACGGTTCGAAATGTGCTGTTAAGGCTGCTAGGGTGAGTTGCATCTTCGGCGCTGCTTCATTGATTGATTTGGATATTTTATAAATGTCTCTTCCCCCTAAATGAAGTAACACTTCTCTTTTTTTTAGCATTATCCACCTTCGTGGCTTCAAAGAAGAGTATTACTCTCTCCACCCACTCTTTCCACTTAGGTGCCTGCGCCGATGGGGCACCTTCCACTGTGAAAGCTTCCATTGCTGGGATATTTGCCATTATGTGTGTGGTGATGATCAGTCAGATCTAGTCTTTCTTCCTGCGTCTCCCCTTGTGTTCCTTCTCCAGTCACCCTCGGCCTCGGCGCCTGCTGTTGGTAGATGAGTGTATTCTGTGTGTTGTTAAAGGATCCTTCTTTTAAAGCAAAATGTGCTGTGTTTAATTTTGTCTCTCCTTCATGAATATTAAGCTTAAACGTGTGGTCCAACTTGTGTCTTTATTATATTTTCTTTTGTGTAACCTTAAGCACAAACATCCTGCTCCTCACAGAGTTAACTTGCCCACCTGTAAATTTCCTTTTCTTTCGTCTGCGACGGTATGGAAAGGTCTACAAGAACAACCTTTCTCCCGTTATTTTCACCGCCGTAGGACAGAGTACAGCTCCTTCCTGTGTACGAGCGAGTCAGCCGCTGGGAGGAGCTCCTCGCTCTGTGAGCAGAAGTGCAGGATCGCCTCGTTGCATACGCCAACTTCGGCGCACAGCGCGAACTGGAAGAGTCACCTGCTGCTGCAGGGCACACGTGCAGGGCCGATCTGGGTTGGGCCAAACACGCATCACAAGCACAACACACCCTTCCACTAGGTACGCTGCCGCCACGTGACACTGGGAGCAATGAAGAGTACCCACTCATCGCCAATGTTATGTTGCTTCACTACGGGCCTTCGTGTGAAGGTAAGGTGCGCTCTGTATTGTTGTTGAGGAACTGAGGCAACAACGTGGCCTAGAACAAAATGGGGGTCAGAGACACAAAGTAGTGCAGTTAGTGCTATACTGCTTGGGGGTACCTCTCTGAGGCCACGCCTGGCAGCCACCGCTTTTATCATCACATTCCCACATGGTGTAGGATGAACCAACATCTAAACACAAGGAGCCCACGGGTCCATACTCAATGGCTGAATAGAGAGTGGATTTAAGAGAACCAAGCTTTACGTCGGGGGTATCCCTTATCAGGACGGTTCCCCTCACACACCATCGGTGTCATGCTTCATCATAGGGGTGCCTCCTCGCGTCAGAACCTGGTTCTAACGCGGGCTACAACCCCCTCTCTACGAGGGAGGAGCTCAGGGATGTTTTGAATGGACAGCTGGGTTGTACTAAAACCCTATGTGCGCTAGGTGTGTGAACAAATGATGATAAAATGTGCAGTGCTAAAATGAAGTGATAGTGAGTTTAAAACTGCCTGCGAGGCTAGCTAACAGTAAACTTTATTAAGCTACCTAGCGACAGGATTAAAAAGCAATGAGCTGGGGTATGCGGCTGACCACCATTAGAGACAGCCACATGTGCTAGATCAACATGTTTCAGCCATCAGGCTTTCATCAGGATCAGTTAGTATACAGCTACTGCAAACTCATGTGAAAGTGCACAACAAAAGAATTTATGTGAAGGTGCCTCGGTATCCTGTACTGAACCAGGGTGATTGTGTCCAGTTGATCTCACCGATAGAACCTAAGACAGAGAAAAACAAGAAAGAAATACACGCTTGGTTTGTACCACATTCAAACAGCCGTGGAGTTAATTATACTCCACGTAAGTAAGACACTTTCTTAATTTTGACAAAGTGGCAAAAAAAGAGGCACTTACCAAACTAGGGTAAAATTGTTACCTCTTCTGTCCGGGGCTAATTTAGCCTTAGGTACACTCGCCAACCAACCTGGGAAATAAAGGTGGTGGCGTCAAAGTGCAGCAACATACATACATAACAGAGACAAAAGAAGGGGGTGTAACGACAGGACCCAAAAGAGGATGGTGACTGACAGTGTCTGGGTCCCTGTCTTAAAGGGATCTGATGCCTCATCAGATGTAACTAACGTGGGCTAGATTGAACAATGCTGAAATGAAGCCCAGAGGGATTTATATCTGAAAACTCAATTGTGTCAAAGCACAAATTGAGAGGATACCACAGTGAGTCAGGAAATAGGGAACAGCTTAAGAGGGCTGTGCCTGGTGATTCCAAAACAAGATAGTTCAAAGGGAACATACTACGGAGTGTGGAATCACCGAGGTCTTTTCATTGGAAACAATGTGAAGGAGAAGTAAACATTGCTGGGGGCCATGCCATCCCTCTAAAAATAGAAGAACGTGTCATCTGATGAGTACAGGCTGTTATGGTGCTGGAACAAGTGCTTAGAAAGGGGTGTATTCAAATGAGCAGCGTGATAGGGCCATGCCACCAGGAAAAAACCAGGATGAACAAAGCCTGCATCAGCCCGGGGGCACAACGCTAAACACTGTGATTTTCGTGGCGCTGTGTAGATGTCATCAAAAGGGGAGACATAACAGCCAAATTCGGAAATTCCACGCCCTGTCTAGGTGCCAACTGTCCTGCATCTCATCTTGGGTGAGCATTACTCTGTCTGAGTAAATATCACTCAGATTCGGGGGATCCTTTCGTTCCAGTCCCTGAAGCGGCGGTCCGCAAGGCCTGGTGGGATGTCTCGGTTGTATATGTAAGTGGTGAGGGATATGTAGTGGCACCCGTTTTGGGGGTGATAACATGCCAGTAATCAAATAAAATCTATGCTGTGGGGACTAGACGCTAGCCCCAAGGTGAGCTCGCTGTAGCAGTTAAATGTCATGTTGTTATTCTTTTCTTGCCACTGCACTAAATGCTTTGCAGTGGCTGCTTTGGGCCTTTGGAGACAATTTCGGAAGGCCTAGAGCATGTCTCCAGACGCACACACAAGCACTCTCATCTCCTCTTGGAATCACCACCACAAGGCCGGGAGGAATTGTCCATTATGCAGATTAATATTTGCGAAATTTGTATATTTTGCTTTAAGAGAATTTCATGAAATTACTCACCACGTTCACCTGAAGGACACTGTTCCTAGCAGGAAATGTCTTGTGGTAAAAGCAAAACCATGGCAGAGAGATATTTTCCTTTCAAACCAGTCCCTTGTTGGTATCTTGCATGATTTTTGAAAATAATGTGCAATTTTGCACACTGGGTTACTACAGTTACTCTCCTGTCAATTAGGAGACATGATGTGTTCATGCATACACAAACTACTGCTGACTAGGAGACCCTCAGCATTTTCTGCACAATTGGGAAACTCCCAATCCTTCTGTACAAATCCATTCCTCTGCTAAAGGTGGAATGCCCAACAATTGTACTGGCACTATGCTATCATTAAGCTTCTGAAATCGATATAATTCCACCTCCTCTACCTTGAACTTCCTAAAATTTCAAGCCTAAATCACCAGCATTGCGATCTACTGCCACCCATAATACTACTTCATTAAAATCCAAATAAGCTACATTTCTTTGTACAATGTCATCAATCTAAGTCCACATTATCTACCCACGAAGACTAAGTCGCAGACAAACTTCAGTGTTACTCTTTTTATTCAGTGCTCTCGCTGCATAAAACATCAGTGACTACTTTCATTCTCAAAGCCCCTCATTATATTTCACTGCTATCACTGAGACTTGGGTTGATCCTAAGAACTGAGTCACCCCTGAAGCCCTCCACACTGACCATGCCACCTTTTTTCACACAGCCCACCACCCCCACAAAGTAGGTGGAGTAGGTATTTTTCTTAACAGTGGCTAATGATTATTTCACCCTACATCAGTTGCCGCTTCAAAGCAAGCGATACCAAAGGGGATGATGGACGGAGCGTTAGAGCAAATCAAACACTCACCCCCAGTCAACTGATCTGGGTTTAATCCATCATCATTCTTTAGCTCACTCCACCACCCCAGTTCAGACATGGCCATATGCAAATCAGTCTGACCCTGTGCCTCATGGGAACAGTCCAGCCCGAACTGCCAAGCCATGTCTTCCCTGGACCGGAAACAAGCATCCTGGGACCGGTTTCTGGCTAATCAGCCGTCATCAGCCAGGCTAGCTTGAATCCAGTGGCAAAGTGAGCAAGGGACCCACGTCTGGGCATACCCTGCCAACTTAGGGCGAACAAAGCGATACCAAAGGGGATGATGGACGGAGCGTTAGAGCAAATCAAACACTCACCCCCAGTCAACTGATCTGGGTTTAATCCATCATCATTCTTTAGCTCACTCCACCACCCCAGTTCAGACGTGGGTCCCGTGCTCTCCATGCCACTGGAATCAAGCTATCCTGGCTGAAGAGGGGTGAAACCCCGAAACCGGTCCTAGGATGCTTGTTTCCAGTCCAGGGAGGACCTGGCTTGGCAGTTCGGGCTGGACTGTTCCCATGAGGCACAGGGTCAAGACTGATTTGCATATGGCTGGGTTCAAACTGGTATGGCATGGTGAGCAAAAAAACGATGGATTTAGGCCCAGATCTCTGTACTGGGGTGAATGTATGACAATGTTCTGCATTCTGTCCATCAACTGTTGTTTTTGCTTCAAAGCAAGCAACACAAAAGAGAATGTGGTTGGAAGAAGGTATAAATGATAGGGTGTCTGGATATGGGTTCTTTGTAGGATTTCTCCTTAAAAGGACAAAGGCCTTCACCCACCAAAGTGGCATGCTTTATCATCACCTCCAAAAAACATGTGCTCAGTATAAACTGCCCACCATGAACAATCAACCATTTATTTGGTGGACTGATTTGCATATAGCTGTGTCTGAACTGGGGTGGCGAAGTGAGCTAAAGAACGATGATGGATTCAACCCAGATCTATGACTGGGGGTGAGTGTCTGAAAAGTTTCAGCGCTCCGTCCATCATCTCCTTGTGTTTGATTTCATTTTGTGCACCATCTTCTCCATTCAGCACTGAAACGATCAAACTTCTTGTCCGATCTCTTTATTCATCTATTCTCTCACATTTGTCGCATAGACACTTCAGCATTTCAGTGGTTCACTTCTAAAAGGGTTATTGGTGACTCTTCTATCATTCAGTGTATCAACACTGCTACTTCTACAAAAAATTGGAACAAATAGACTTAATTCATGTCTCACTTTACTTATGCCCTATCAGCCTTACCAATCCCTTCCTGTTAGACTTCTGTGCCCTTCACTCTGCGTGAACTACACATTAATTCATGTAGAACTTCATAACTACTGCTCATCACTACTGCCTTTCTTCTATTCGCATATTTCATGACCTTTGTGCTGCATTCAACATTGTCAATCATCTCATTCTATTAACACTTTCGGCATCAACAGTCTAGCACACAAATGGCTAACTACATACCTTTAAAACTGTACTTTCTCAGTTGCCTGGGGATCCAATCTATCAGCATCCACCTGACTACTAGAATAAATCCTGCTGTACTCTATCCATGGATATACACCATATCCTTTGGGACAATGTCTCATTTGGGTTGTCGTACCACCTTTATTACTGAGACAACCAAATCTTTTTATATTCTCACACTTTTCTACCCCACCTTCAGGCATACAGATCTATTTGTCTAACTGTTCTTTGACACTACATGGCTTCAGTCACTGTTGCTAAACTTCTCTAAAACAGAGGCCTATGCCTTTCTCTCCTCAATAATTCCTTTTGCTCGGACTCTCTGTAACTCTGAGTCAAACCCAGTGGTTAATTTGTGCTGGTTGGGGTCCACCAGCACTTATTTTAAGGGACAGAGACTCTTTCGGTTGATCATGAAGGTGCTGTTTCACAGGGCTATTAAAAATATCTTGGAGTGGCCTTTCAGCTATTCTACTAATACTGGGAGTAGTTCAGGCATGTATGCCAGCATGCTACATGCTCTGTAAGGCCTCTGTGTGGTCTGTGATGACATTACATCCTGTTTGCGCAGGCCGAAACGTGCTGACCGATTCTGACTCGAGTCTCCTCAAGGCAGGCAGACCCACCCCCACACTCAACTTAGCCATACTCCCATTTTTTAGCTGACGGTTTAAAAGGATGAACTGGGGTGGGAATGGCATATGTGGACTCGGGAAAAGCAGCACTCCTTGCATTGGTGGGAAGGTAAGAGGGGACACCATGAAAGCTGAGTTGGCTTGCACTAGTAGGTCAAGCGGGAGAATATATTGGGGTTCCATCAGGCTATCATGTGAATAGTAGTAGTAATTAATTAACAGCAGTGAGCGATTCCTCAGGTAGTAAGCCAATACCGGTATCAAAGTTTGATCCGCCTTTGCGTTTAATATTAGAAACCGTAGCCCCAGCACTGGCCCTGCACCTGAGAAATTGTAATGACCACAGTTCATCCATTTCAACTCAGTAATGGTGAAATGTGTGCTTTCAAAATGACTGTACAGCCATGGAACTAACTGTGCTGGGATATGTGTTGGATTTTATTGAGTACAATAACAAAAAGGCCTCATAAATGAGCTGTAACAAAAAATACAGGGAGAGGAAAACATTAAGTAATTGCTTTGTTCTGCTGTTATATCATTTATAATTAATGGATGTATAAGTAACAATTTTGTGGCATGTAAACAGACCGCATAATACTTTCTGTTGTGAAAGGATGTCATAACCAGAATAGAGGACTACACAGATTATCAACAAGTCTCCCAATTCCAGATGCCCTCAACCCTGATTGTCCTGCAGAAGTTGGGGAAGTAGCATAAGGGGAAAAAGGGGAAACAAGGTCAGGTTAGGCAGAGAAAATAACATTGGTCCATCAGCTCGGGTAACTAAGTCAGCAGCAAATGAATTTCTGTAAAGTAATGAACTAATTAATACCACAATAAGCACTTAACAGTGGTCGAGGTAACTCAAAAGTAGATAGATGAAGTAAAGGGACCGGGTGAGCAAACTAGTAAGCAGTGGAAGAACCCACCAATTGTGGATGTTGTCTTACACAGATTAGAAGTGCTGGTTTATATGCCACCAGAGTGCATTGTAACCTGGAAGTGAAGAATCATCAATAGGAAAGTCAATGATAGCCATCTTGGATTGGGAAATCCATCATTAAGGAAACTGAGGTCATTAATGGGCATTGGCTGTTTTGATTCAGGTAGGACAAATCCTACTCAAGGCAGGGAGCCCGATGGGCTATCAATCTCCATTGTTGTCCTGGTGCGAATGCCGACATCCCCCACTGCCAAGAGGTACCAATAACACCCTATGGTGAAGATTTAGAAGTAGACTGAAGATTTCTGCGAACCCTGAAGTCCCCAAAGACCCGCCCTTGTAAGTCCTGATGAAGGCACGTTGTTGATCATTCTAATAGAGAGGTTTAAGAAAACTTAAGGTTTCAGTGGTGTTCTCACCTCAGACTACTTTAAAATCGCAGTTGACGAGCAATTTCCATAACAATTGGGAAAAGTGAAAAAAATTAGCCCTGGAAGTGAGATTCTGTATATGCACTCCAAAAGTCTATCACTCATATAGAGTGTGCACTTTGCTCTTTCTCTTCATGACAACCACATCTATAATTTGTGGAACTATTTTACAGTGTGTAGAGTTACTTTGTAAATATCTACTTTAAAGCAGCAGCTGTGCATGGAAGGATGAACTCTTTTTTCTTTAATATGTGATAGGGGTCAAATTCTTTGGTTTTTCGCCAGTTTTTAAGGCGTCTTCATGCTTCGGTTGAGACGTGTAAAAAAGGCAGAAAGACGTGATGGGTGATTTGCATGAATTAGTAGCAGTCACTGGTAATGACTCTGATCTGCATTATACTCCGTTGTTGTTTTGGTCACCGTGGGCCTTGTTACAAGTGTGCCCTTAATTACAATGGACTTAAAACTGCAGTTATCACACCACCCCCTTGGGAATTACAGTGTCTGTGATAAACCTCCCAGAGATTTCTAGTGGAGATTTCAACCACTGAAAAAAGGCAAAATCTCTGGAAGGAAAACTAGGAGAGAATGAGAACCCCCCTTACCCATCAACATCATTTAAGGAGGTTGTGGCCATTCAATTTTCTCGCTTGCTGAAATCCGAATGTGAGCATGGTCCATGCAGGCAGTGGGCTTTGCCAGTAATAGAAGTTGGTGTAGCCTCTGACGGGAGTGGGCAGCAGAATCTCACAAAAATATTTCGGCATTTATCATTTTACAAATTAAGCACTGCGAGCCACTTCCTGGCACCCTGAAGTTTGCTCTCTCTACCAGAAACCTTGGGAGCTTTTCAGACCATTCAAGAAAGTGGAATCATTCCAAACCAACAGAGCCACTGTGGCACATCGAATATTGAACATAAGTAAAATCTATGTATGGAACCCATTCATTACAGCTAAAACACTTCTAAAACACTCGTACCTTTCAGACTAGATGACTGGAATAGTCTACTAGTGGGCTTCAGCGAATATTCTTTCATCTAATTTGACAAGGTTCTACTTCCACTGAACTTTATACAACCTTCCTAGGCATTCTGCCATCCTGTCCCAAACCGTCACCCTGCTGGCTGCCAAAAACAGAGCTACATGTAACCTACTAATGCTTGCATGCAAAGCAGTGAATGGCAGTTCCCCCAACAGAGATGGTCTGACATCATGTCACATTAGTTGGCAACTGAGAAGCTAGAATCTGCTAGTCACAGTCTCCTTGTCAAACTAAAACCATTGTGTGTAAGCGACAAGTTTCTGTATCACATTTCTTCATTGAAAATTTCTATTTGACAGTACACCATACAGTACAGTGTATCCATTCAACTATACCGATACATTTCTTCACGGTTGAGGTAAGTGAAGATGCTTACCATGAAAAACAAGTCAAAACCCATACATCAATATGAACTGTGAAACTCATGGCCTACATGACAAGGGCTCTTGTAGCCAGAGGTACAGAGAGACAAGTCTACGTAACCGTATAGTAATGACGATAATGAGTAAGAAGGGGGGGGGGGTAGTAGGGGGAAGGGAGATTATCTGACTATCAGTTCCCAATCATGAAGGAAGCGTGTGTCGCATTGGATCCCAGGCCGGATTTAGGAGAGGAATCACCCCCAAACCCTTTAAAATTGTGGCAGCCTATCACTGAGCTTATATATCAGTCTCTCAAAGGATGCTTCTTTGTGCATATCGGACAACCAAGTCTTCAGGGATGGGATCCTATCAGTCTTCCAGCGGTGCAAAACTCCCACTCCCATTGCAGTGGAGAACCATCTGTTCTCCAAGTGTGAACGGCCCTCCAGGGTTGGCGTTTCATGCAGCAGCGCCATTCTGGCTGTCAACGGTGTGCGGGCATGAATGTCTGGTTGCATCTGATCTATACTTGACACCAGCAGGAGCGTATGATCGGGCAGTCCCATAGAATGTGTACGATATCACTATCCTGATTCCCTCATCTCCAGCATTTGGAATCTACATTGACTTCTGATCCACACAGTTTTGCTGGTGACCAATGCCAGCAATGGAGAACCTTAAAATGGCTATATTTAATTCGGAATTCCCCCGGCCCCTTATTGCAGGTCATAAGTATGTCATCCTGCAGCGACAAGTTTCAATAGTTTTACATCCTCAGCCCCTTCACCGGAAATCTCTATCCAACAGGCAGCTCTCTCTCTCCAGGGAGTCAAAAAAAACCTGCAATGACATCTGTTGCAACTAGAAAGATATGAGTGAATGTTGATAATGTGCATCTGTCTCAGGCATACTATTGGCGTAATTAACCAACAGCATAACCGTCTCCTCTCGGCTTTATGTTAACCGCTTTACCCCTGTTGTTTTATGTACCATCATTGTTGTTTGGTAAAACGTTTCTGATTGAAATATGATCGATGCTGAATAAATAAATACATGCCCAACTGGGATGTAAAACAATTGAATGCACATTAACACCCCTGTAAAATCAAAGAGACAGCCATTTTAACATACTGACTTCACAGTGAATGGAGCAAGGAGACGAGCAATGATTGTGTACTGTTTTCAATGATTCTATGCTTATCAATTTACATGTCAGCTGTGGAAGCTGCAGCCATTTCTACATTACAAATGCCCTTTTAGATGTGACATCACACCATACATGCCACTCCCCAGGTGCGTTCTAGCATCAGAAAATACCTGTAGTAAAAAACGTGTTACAAATCACATGTAATAGTTTATTGCACGTGAGTAGTAATCTCATCTTGCTCTCTTTCTGCTCTCATCCTTGCGCCAGCGGAGCGTGGGCGGGTGCAATCCCTCACTCTGAGATAGAATGTACTGCTTCCTGAGAATGCATTGAAAGCAGGGGCACAAAAACATCTACCACTTAGGGCCAGATTACGAGTATAGGTGGTATTTATCGAACCTCGTAAATAGTGATATCACGGGGTTTGTTATTTATCGGGTGTGATAGATAGTACCTATTACGAGTTTCTGGGGAATAACATGCAGAATGTAGTGTTTAATGCACTAAAACCCATGTGATATGGTACTTACTGTATGGTTTTCTCCTGTTAAATTTCGGCAGGTTTCTCCTGCTGAAATTTACCGAAGGTTGAGTGTTATTTAACGCTTCCAATAATCAGATGCGTGAAAATAGCACTCAACTCGTAATTCCGACCCATGCTTAAACAGAGGTTTACGCATGGGTCGGAATTAACCAACTCACTTGTAATCAGGCCTTTAGTGTTCAGAGATGCCTTAACTGGGTATCACCACCATAAATCCTGAGGGAAGGTACGTACTATCTGCTCTCAAGGGGATGTGCAGAAACAGACCTGAGCACCAGCAAGCCAGCCCATCTGCAAGGAAAAGCAGTTTGATTTTAACTATTTGTATGTGTCCTCGATATGGCTTACAAAAATATCACCCCAATGCAATTATTAATATAAAATATGCACACAATCAGACGATTTATGTAAAGGATGTTTAGGACACAATATTTATGTCAGATGATATTTACAGACATTTATCAGCATTGTGCTCTGGACAATATATATATATATATATATATATATATATATAGATATTTTTTTGTGGTTTTAAAACTGTAATGTCCTAGTGGTCCCATAGCATTTAAGACACCTCCAGGCATTCCAGGCTTTTAGCTTGAAACATGTTGCACTTTGGGAATTTCAGTTTGCATTGTTAACAGCACATACTATGGGTAAAATTAGACCATCATGTGAACTGCCCATGTCTCAGGTCAGAACAAGCTGAAAATGTCAAACTTGGGTTTACTGTGAAAGGAGTAGATGACAACCATCTAATGCAAGGAATAAAATACCCCCAACAGTGTAATAAAGGGAGATTTCACGTCACCTCAGAGTTCCGAGCCCTTCTAAAGGCACTTGCTTTATATGGTGTCGGAATATCTCCATGACCTGCAATAAAGGTATTATGCATGGTTGGATGTATTTTTCTGGCACACTACTACGGAAGGGTAGGTCGTTATCCCAGCAGAGGCGAGTCAATAAACTCTGCCTTTTACCGAGAGGGTGCTAATGGAGCCCGATTTCCGTAAAGAGGGGTTGGGGATAGGTACCTACATTGGGAGTTCCTATCAGCGCAAGGATGCTCACATTCCTTACAAATAAGGTATCGCAGGTTCACAGGTCTTTTTTTTCCTGGAACCGGCTGTCTTTTTGTTTATTTTACTTACATTTCGGTCCTGTCGAAGCGCCCCAGGATCCCTTAAGGACCATCGAATAGCGCGAAACATGTTGACCTTCTTTTATGTATGATTTACTCACCTTAGCACCCATTCTGAGAGCAGCGGATAGTCGTACATCCGGCCTCTATATTTGTTTTTGAGAGGAGCTCCAGGATTTGTACCCTTTTTAATTTACCACTCGGATCCCCCGAATAAACATAGGTTCCGGGTACCGCTTGGTAATTTTAACTCACTCACTCACCCACCTTCTTAGGCCCATACACCAACATGCACAACTGCGGCGTCTCCTTAAAAGAACTCCGCTAAAGAGCCCTCTCGCGGGGCCCGTGAGGGACTGCAGCGCCACCCCCACGAGGAGCAACGCCCGATGATGAAGCATGACACTCGCAAGGGTGTGTGAGGGCATTACATCTAAAAGGAGGGATTCCCCCATCATTACTTATAAAACCCAACCGTCTTAGAGTCTGACCACCAGTTTCGATTCCTTCTCACCAACCATAATTTGGTTGATTCTTGCGTGAGAACTTAGGAACAGTTACCCCCCAGTGTACACACGTTGCTCTTTGGGAGCGCGGGTACTGGACCTTTTCTTTTTCCTAATAGCTCCCGGTCCCCAATTCTTTTTGTGTGATGATGGATGTATTTTAAGCCACAAATATATCGACATTGTACAAGCACATCAGCTTCTGCTTCAAATGGGATTCACAGTAGTCTATTGAGGCCAAGCCCCTGCCCAGTACCCTCTCAGCTAGGCTCTCACCAAAGCCATATAGTACAGGCAAACCAACTCCCCTGTCACTCAACTGCAGTCACATGAGCCTTTGACGGGTCTAGGTGCTTGGCCTTTCTTAAAAGGTTGGCAGCCAATAAATGCCTGGAACTGTTGATCTGCCAGCTCTCTCGCGTTCACCCGGTTTCTGGAATAAAATTGGTTGACTGTCGCTATCCTAGTTTCCTAGACCTCATTGTACTAAATGATTCTCTTAGGGCTCCCCGGTCTTGACTGCACTAACTGAGGCATGTGCGGGAGGAGCATGGGGGTGTGCTGTTTCACCCACTGCAAGCGCCAGGTATATTGGAATTCCTTGACTGTCCTCGAAGGCCTGAAAACTGTGAATAGCCCAGCGTGTAGCGTAGGTCCAGGGAGACCAGATCCATTCCCGAGTTTTAGGATATGCATATGCACCTAAGATAAATTTGCATACCATTTATTAAATAAAATTCTTTTACATTTTCATTGGTTATCCTGAAAAAGTATCATTGTTTTTGCCTTTTTGGCCCTTAGCTAGCCACCCCTCATATTGCCCATCGATAAACAAATAACCCCTCTTTCAGATTACACTGTATGTGAAATTCGACTCTTAAATATTAATTATTAATTATACAAATCCTGAAGGGGAGCCTAGATTCAGCTCCTGGGCATCTGCCTTGAAAATGTTTTTTTCAAGATCATACAGTAGGTCAAGGCTTTTTTGTTCAAGATCACACAGTAGGCCAAGGCTCTGAGCTGCTACTTGGTGGCAAGCAGGTTCGAGCTGAGACAGAAAATAGGCCTGGGCATAGTGGCCCATATTTTAAAAAATAATAATATATGTGAAATAAACAGTAAAATACCGGCCCACTTGGCTATAAAAATGGCCCAAAACTGCAAAAAAAATAAAAACCGCCAGAACACTGATGTGTCACTGCCAGATTACCCTTTAGGCCAGCCCGACCCTGGTGGCAAGCATTTTTCTGTCTCTGAGACCGACGGTCGAAGAGCGGCATTGGCTCTCCACAGAAGAGCATCGTGTCTTCATTTGAAGGCAGAGCTCAGCCGCGGTAGCTGGGCCCAATGGCCTGTGCTCTTATTTATATCCCACGCGCCGGGGATCACAGCGGCCCTATCACTGGTTGTATAAATAACTGAAGAAAAATTAGAAGGGTATTGGCGAAGCGCTTCTCGCCAGATCCCCACCTGGAGTGGATAATGTCTTTTATGTTTCATTACAAAAAAGTCTCCGAACCGCCCCTCCCTTCCCACCTCCTACGCATTCCTGCTTCCGCCGAACCGAAATGTATCTTTGAGTTTTATGAACCAGTGTAAGCTGCTGGAGCTGGGCCTCTGGGGGAAACCTCTTGTTAGCTCGGTAATATATTGGACGAGGAGCATCTGGTTTCTGGCAGCTTGTTGTCAGCAGATGCAAGGTGGCTGCTCAGGGCAGGACCACAGCAAAGTGAGGGCCAGCACACACGAGAGCAAAGATTTGCGACATACAATAAGAAAATTATTGTATTTTCCTTTAAAACTAGAGACAGAGGGAGTTAATTTCTGTATCTAAATAACAGACTGTTTGATTTGAAAAGCTGAACTAAAACTCAAGGCTTCCAAATCAGGCCAAACTGTGTGATCCTGGGCACAAAATATTTACGTACACATCACTAGTTGTCCTTCAAGAAAAAAATAGGCTGTACAAACAAGAAAGAAGACCAGCCTTCTTAGCCTTATGCAAAAAAAATGTATTTTATACTTAGTTTAACACAGAGTAATGTTGCTCAAAGTATAATCACGTGTTTGACCCTTTGTACAATTCATGCCAAAATTGGCCCACGCATTGCAAAGATGTCCAGATATGTCCTCTGATATTATTCTCAATTTGTTTCATAGCTATGCATTTTTTAATAAATATTTAATACAATTGTTTACTATGCTATATCAAATTGAAAAATAAATATACATTTTTTTGTCATAGTTGTTACCTGCCATCTGTTGTTTGATCTACATCAGTGGACTTTTGAGGGTTCTGTTCTTAATGCCAAGCAAGACTCGGCCCTACATGTCTCCCTTAGGTCTCCATAGACACACCTATCACCCAATTCATCTACTTTTTGGAATACCTCTAAAAACCAGAGTCTCGGCGAGCCCTAGACAGACATTCCTTACCTGTGGCCTCAGATCTTTTGACCATGCTTGTGGCCATAAAATCTGTCTCCTGTAAAGAAGCATACCAGCTTCGAGGCACTCTGCTTTAATCTCAAATCTATAACAGAGAATACCTGACCAACTAATGGAAGTACCTGATGTCCAGGCCAGCCTCATTAAAGCTGCTGTTTTTCTGAAATATGACATGAACGCTCTGTGGGCGAGGAGCTTGCACTGCAAAGTTCTTCACATAGCAGCTATGTCGGCTCTACACCTGCTTCAAACTGGACTAGATTAAATTCTGAAGAAAACCTATGCTGTTTGCCTTTGGGGTCATTACACGCTTCCTTCTTCTCTACCCAGACGGTGTAGGCACCTGGAAGCGGCAGTCAAGTGCCACTTGGTGTTAAACCAAGCAAACAATTAAAAAGCCTTTAACTGAAAAGCACCAAAGCCCGCTCATCTAACTCTGACTTCTTCTGACATAGACCCTACAGTGCAACTGCCCCAATACAACTCAAACTAGAAATGGTCTTTTCTTCTCTCAGGATGAAATCATTGAAAGTACCTGGATGTCACCTTCTGGCACTTCGAAGCACTTAGCATTCTGTTCATAAATCTCAGGTTGTTTCCTTGCGGAGCAGTAAGTGGGTTCAGCTAACTCCAGCCAACCTCGTCCATATAAGCATGAGTCAATAATCATGCATCCTACGGTGGATCTATGACGCACTGCACCGCTCAAGCCGGCCTTGTGTCAGACTTGCCTCTGATAAGTATATGTCCCATATAACTCCCACTGTCCTGCACACTCTCCTTCTTTGTAACTCTGTCAAGGTGTATCCGCTTCACCAGTCGCCCACCGTCTCAAATGCCTCAGCCATGTTTGCACGTCCAGGGGAGTGGGTGACTTTCACGACATGGCTATTTGCTATTTCAGTAACACCAGCGTCAGAACTATGAACTTCATTAGACATTTGGTCTTCTTAAACCTGGGCATTATACCTAGGAGACACAGCATGGGATCCGGTTCTAGCGCCTTTTTGATGATCTCGGCCAGATGATCTCATACTGCCTTCCAGTAATGCTCAGTCACAAGGCATTAACACATCATTTGGAAAAAACCTGCATCCTCCACATGGTACCGTGGGCACCTAGTGCTGGCACTTGCAAACGTGTGTAATGCACTTTGGGGTCAAATATGTCAGAAGGAATTAGCATTGAATCTAGCATTTTGAGACCCATTTCATCGCCTCCAAAGCTGTTGACCAGTGTTTATCTATTATTGGTCTGCTGACACATTCTTCCTACTTTTCTCGAGTAGCACTGAGCACGGGAGATTGCTGGGCTAGCATTGCAGCACATAGTGCTGTTGGCATTTTTTCTCCCCACACCATAGATCAGTAGCAGCCGCAACGTGTCTGAGGTATCCGGCTTTGTTTGGTCCGGTGACCACAACTATCCCAATGTGTGTGCCAACGCATTGTATGTACGAAAATGTCCAGATCCTTACTCATATGTATCTCGGATACCTTGCCATTTATGTTGCGTACTCTGAATATATAGGTCACCCAGTGTCAGTGTGTCAGCCTCGGTTTGTTATCATGCATTTTGCTAACCATAGGCATAGGAGATTTGTTCACATGAAAATACAAAAGGAGGGATTGTCTTATTTGTTGATATACAACGTTTCGTTTTTATGACAAGGAAGAGCAGTTCTGTTTTGGCGCCATCAGCATTCACTGTTCACCCTTTCACATTTTGGTTCGGACTACTTTCTACTCCATATTTTCCATTCACTAATTTCTACTGCCAACAGACTTTTCTCATGTTGATGTGTTGTCGTGTAGTTCCTATAAACCTATATAGGATCTGCGCGTTTAGACAACATAGATTGTGGGATTGGTGTCCAGACTGATTCCAGACACCCCCACCAGGTATGTTTGTCTGTATACCAGCTAGCTCACAGAGCCACTAGAAACCCGTCTTACCAAGGAGAGAATAGTTCTTGGCAACTATCGAACATTACAACTCTGTCCCATCAGGGATCGTGGAAACAGTGCAATACTTTTCGCTCAGTCACTCGTGCTCACTTTGTCTCAGAGAAATACACAGAATAAATGGTGGGGACGTTTTCGATAAGTATTTATTGAACCAGCGTCATTCTAGTGTAAAATAGGTGTGCTAAAACAACCATTAGACAGAAACAGATATAAATGATTATAAGCACCAACAGAGTAAAAGGATGGTAGATTTCTACCATAGTGCTAAAACAATGAATACAGGCAGGTATTAAAATGCATGACAATAAAAAGCGTACTCCTATGATGCGACCCTAACTAGATGTACCTAAGTGTACCTAGCATGTATGTAGGTGTGGAGCCAAGAATCCCTTTAGGATAAAGTCATCCCCATTACCTGAAGTGAGAGACTGTGGGACCCCGTCTTGGTCTCGAGATGGACACCCCGCAAGGGATGTCAGACCACTGCGAGCTGGAGTGTCTGCGTGCAGGAACCTCAGAGTCTCTCGTCAGTGTGTCAGCATGGAAGTCCTTTTTCTCCTCTCCCTGCCTCAGCAAAGATATGGTGTATATATACCCAAAGTGGTACCACCTTGCTGTGTAATGTCGGACTTTGGATAATGGAAGGAATGACTCTTATACATAGTTATTATGCAGGAGATGGTAGTCCTGCTGAGGTTCCAAGAATCCTCATACATAATGGATGAAGCTAGTTTTGAGGGAAAACCCCACATATTGTAAGCAGTACCGTAACTAGGTAAAAGGTCAGTCCCAAGAACCGTTATGTAGTGTAATGGTAGGGGAGAATATAGGTGAAAGGTTAGGTGACTACCTGAGCCTATATTGGGGTACCTATATGAAACATAACAGTGTGAAAGTTAGTTTCTTTTAAATATTTTTATATCGTTCTCTGAGACAACCATTCTACTATCTTTCTAATGACGCTCTTCGTTTTCACTGATGTTTAGCGCTAAGTTTACCTCGCTTTCAGCCAGTTATGTCTTTGTCTATCCCCTAGTCCCCCTTTCTCTCACCTCTCATTCGCTCCCATCCCACAGTGCAGTTTCGAGATTTTTCAAGGATGTCCCAGTTCTACAGCTCATTGAAAAGCATAGTTTAAGCCCTCACTTCGTTCACCATCGAACCATCTTGCATACCCCATGTCTTTACAAACTACTTAAACGCCCTTCAGATCACCTGCCATTGGCTGCCCTTAATTCGAAATACGTTTTTCCCTGTAACAACATGCTTTCCAACTTGCCACCTTTCTTGTTACTTATTTGCTTTTTGTAAGAAAATAGCTTACATGAGCTTGGCCTCTCCAAATTATTCTCTATACTTTTCCTTGACTTTCCTTGCCATTTTGACAGGATGGCTTAATTTAGTCTTCTTGCATCACATTCATCTTGTTTATATTTAGTACTTTCCTGTTTCACTGGTAGCTCCTGTCCTTAGTCCGGAAACATTCTATTCCCCACTCTTTGCTATCGAGGATGATACATTTGTAGGATCCATTTTCTTTTCAATCTAGTTCACACACTTAATTTATATTTTCATATGGCATGTGTTAAAATATCTATGCTCATTTCAGAAGGAGGAAAGTAGATAAAAACATAAAAAATGTCATCATATATGTCTACCAAAGCAGCTGAAGGAAGGACTGATATTTTATTGGTGTTTGCCATTGGCTTGGCAAGGTGGTAGTGTTGATCTTCTTGATGTGTGTTGAAACATGGCACTGGGGTTTATATATGTGGGGTTGGTTTTTGAGTGATGTTGGGTCATGGATTGTGTAGACTGTGGTTGTAGTCCACGATGGCCTAGGCAGTATGGGTTGCAAATAGTGTAAACATGAGCAGAGCCTGTGAGAGCATGGTATGCTTGGTGTCCCGGTTTACAATTGTTGGCTGGGAGGTCTTGCTGTGTTTAGAGAGGCTTGCAGTGGATTGGCCTTCACAGTATTGGCATCGTATTAGGATGTTTATTTGTATCACGATATATCATGACTTGGAGAACTTGTGTTCTGAGAAGGAGAGACTTAGATAAGGCCCTAGGTGCTAGCTTGCTTGTGCCAACAGCTGTTTAATTTGTGCTGTGGTGTGTTTAAGGTTTTGGACAATCCCTTGTTGCCGTATAGGGCTTATGGTGCTGTGTTTGTTGTATGGGGTTGAGGTATCAATGTGTCTACTGTGTTAGCAAAATAGCTGCAGTGTTCCTGCCAGAGTTGGTATGCTGACAGGCCCACTGAGCATGTTAAGACAAATTGGAGGCCCCTGAATCTAGAATTTACCACCGGACTGCTCCTTTCTAAAGAAAACAAAAGAGCTCTGGCACAACTCTTATACTTTTTAGGCCTTTCCTACTGACAGCTCACAGCTTTTAGTTGTGTTTTGTCGATGACCTATTGTGGACAATATCAACACTTAGAGTGCACATTGGGTCAGCTCACTGCAAGCCACTGGTTGGCTTTCTTATCAATCTCATTTGCTTTCTTGTTATTCAATGGCTTTCAGTCCTCTTCTTGTGTTTGTCCCTCCCCTGCAGCATAGCGTCTTTAGTATCCTTTTTATCAGATGACTTGTATCCTTCCACTTCTTACATTCAGGGAACATACAATATTCTGTTTATTTCAGACGTCTATAGGGAGTGCATGTCAGTGGTGGCTGGTGACCTTTAAAAGTGGTGGACGGAATCCTTTGTTCGAATTCCAATGAGCTTCTTCTTGAAGGGTTCTTTCACACTTTTTTGCACTAAGGGCCTCATTTACAAAGATTTGGCATAGGGTAGTACCGCAAGTGTTTTTGTGCAGGAATGAACACCTTCCTGCACAAGAAAAATCCATGGAGGCGTTGTCCTCGTTCTATATGTGCTGCAGAATGTAACACACATGGAAAGAGAAAAAAACTAGGAGAAATGAAAATTTTCTCCTCGTTACGCCTGCTCTGGGGAGGTGTAAGGTTTTGGCACTGCCCCAGGTTTACGTGACTTTGTAAATCTGGGGCAGCGTCAAAATACATGGGTGTTGCTTGGGAACACCCACTGCAATGCCTCCTTGACACAGATTAAGGCATGCAGCGATTTGCACTGCCTTGTCTTACTCCATATCTAAGAGGCCTTCCAAAGCCATGCAGGGTGGCTTTGCATTGCCTCACAGATATGATTGGGAGGTCTGCGCCAGCGAAGCACTTAAAAAAGTGATGCTCCTGTGACGTAGGCCTCTTCTAAATACCCCCTATGTTTACTGTCTCACTTTGACTGACTCAGGCTTACTCTGTCTCACTTAATTCAGTCACTCATTCATTCTACTCTGACTCACTCTGTCTCACTCAGTCCCACTCCTTCTCACTCAATCTGAATTACTCAGACTTACTGTGCCTCACACATATTAACACCTAGTTACACTCACAGTCATTCTCCCTCTCTTACTCACATTTATTCTCACACATACTCGTCCTTACTGTCACTCATTCTCACTCACTCTTTCACTGACTCTCTCTCACTTTAACTCACACACGTAGTCACACAGACATGCTCACAGTGCTGGAATGGCTCAGGCTCCTTCATGCACCTTTGTCAGCAATCAAACAATGTCACGAGCTGCCTCAGTTTGTTGCTGGACCCGAAGCGGGTCTGTATTTTATTTTTATTGCACCAAGATCATCCAGACATCCATTTGCCCTGCCTTTCACTGATCCATTCATTGTTTTACTCATTCGTCTTTGCGTATATCCTTTCACTCATCCATCCTTTCGCTCATCCATCCATATTTTAACTCCATCCATTCATCCTCCTCCCTTTGGCTCATCCATCTATCCACCCTTTCACTCAGCCATTCATCCTTACACTCATCCATCCACCCTTCGCCCCACCCATCCATCGCTCCATCCATCCACTCATACATCCCTCCATTTACCCTTTCACTCAGCCATCCATCCTTTCATCCAGACATCCATCTACCCTGCCTTTCACTCATCCATTCATTGTTTTACTCATTCGTCTTTGCGTACATCCTTTCACTCATCCATCCTTTAGCTCATCCATCCATATTTTCACTCCATCCATTCATCCACTCATCCATTCTTTTACACTTCCACTCATCCATCCATCCTTTCACTCATTCTTCCATCCATCTATCCTTTGTCTCATCCTCCGTCATTTCATCCTTTCACTCCTCCATCCATTCACCTATCCGTCCATTTATCCATTTGTTTTGTAACTCCTTCCAGGGCCACTGTTCATGCGCCCCAAAAGCAATCGGATCCATGCCATTCTAATTCAGCACTCCCTCTCACATGATTTCACTGCCGTCGCTTGTGCCTGCAGGTTGAAGGAACCCTCACATGCGTGTGCAGTAGGACATCTGCAAAGTTCACTAGAGTTCACCCAAGAGATTCAGCACACCCCCTCAGAGCAGTACTTGCTTTTCAGCTGCTGTGTGTTTATTTTCCCTGTTCTTTCCTCTTCCCCAAGGGTGCCCTTTTTGCCTATGAACACCAGTCGCACCTGGTGCATGTGTTTTCTTGCTTTTTCCTTTGCTCCCTCAGCTCATCCTTTGCTTCACCCACCCCAAGTTACTGTTTTATTTTATCTTAGTTCCCGCTCTGGTGTTGACTGCCTTCCTCTTCCCCCACCTTCCCCTTTGTTGCTGTCTAGCCATCACTGTTGTGTTCTTTTAAATAAATAAATATAAGATTGTTTTGAGGTGCTTGGCAGCTGCAATTTGCTCTGGGGTAACATCTTTCTTAAACAAATGCTCTTTGGTACAATGTACATGTTTGTTTTAGTTTACTGTTCCGAGTTGTGTGCCTACCAGCGGAGACACAGTGACCCTAGAGGCTGGCCCAATGCGGCAGTATTCACACTGACTCTCCCCAGCTACCAGAGACCCCCGGCAACTGAAACTGTTTGCCCCCAGCCAAACTCACATTTGAAACTCGCCATTGAAATGCCTACACCACTGTCGATGTCACTCCGGATTATAACTAGCTACAGATACGACACTAGAGATTCCTTACCTCCGAATAAGTCTGGGATTGTTAGTTTTATACATTTAAATTGACAGTATTTACATGTTGCCCTATTAATGGGCACTTATGAATGTGTATTTTGCTCTCTCACAAATCTGAAATGTTTGAATGAGATCTGACTATATAAGCAGGTTACCACTTGTGTTCATTATGTTACTATTTTGAAAAACTGCTCAATAAAAAGAAGTTAAAAAAAATAAAGTTGTGTGTCTACCATTTCTGATTGATAAATGAGAGCAAAAAATTAAAATGGCTGCCGCATTGTTACGCATGGATTAACAAGCATGTTGATGCTGAGGCTGCCTTGGCATCTTGATGAATATACGCGATGTGAGATGATGCATCCGCACAGATGCATCACTGCACTTTTTTTTGTTTGTTAGTGCTGTTCAGTAATTACCATCTGTTTTGTTTTTGCTGGTAGGGCTGCATGGGCCAAAAAAAAGTTGATACCTATTGGTATTGCCAATGCTTGTTTCAGTAATAGATTCAAACTGGATGTCTGGCATTTTAAAACAGCAAATTAAATATAAGAAACAAGATAGACGCAGTGACACGATTCATGTATTGAGACGCATGTGTGTGAGGTGATGGACGCACACGTATGGCTTGTCACGTGTTTCTTTTTTTGCAGATGCTGTTTTGCACCAGCAGACAAACTTTTGTTTTGCCAATGTGAATAGCACTGGCAAATGGCAAAAGGTCTGGTATCGCCATTAAAATGCAAGACACATTGCCTTTGCCAATGCTTGGTTTGCACCTCTCTATGATGTTAATGCAGAGTCTTTGACTTGGCATATATATTGATAGGAAGGAGATCATAAGAGCCAGGTTCACCAAATTATTGGTGGGGCCAAGGTCCTATGAGACAAGTTTCATGGGAAGGCGAGGTGACAAGCGTGCCTGCAGGGCGGCCTTATATGGATAAAAGTCCATAGAAATGACCATGGAAAGAAAGCACTCACCCTAACTGAAGAACAATAAATAGGCAACATATTTATTGACTTTGTGCAGCACCAACCAACCAGGGCTGAACATCGAAGCTTGCAATCCTTGAACCGTGAAAGCATGGACCACATCCTAATAAAAATCGGTGCACAGGCAAAGTGAATCAGTCACTTCATCAAAAGAAGGCCCGTCACAACCTTATCACACCCTCCTTTACAGACATAGATGAGGTAAAAACTTATCAGTGTGTATTATATATGCATTATTTATGCAGTTCACAGTGTATAAAATCCGCATGCACAGATTTAACAGGTTTATGATCATTTTTTTTTTTTTTTACTAGTGCCCTGAAAAAGTCTCCTGAGGGTTAGAGCACTATAAAAATATATCTAGATATTATGCCAAATGGTAATGTGAAATGAATATTTAAGTTATTTTATTAATGTAAAGCATATGCATATTTTTCACATGTTGAGAAGTTGACCTTTTGAATGAGTCAAAATGGCATTGTGAAAATAATGGGTGCAATTGCGTGGTTTATTTAAATATGGCAAATTGTCAACAAGTAAACTAAATGTTCTGCCTTGAATTTTACGATGCTTGGCTGCTAAAGGTGTGAAATGTGAAATGGCTTTAAATTGTAGCCTTGCTTGTCTCTGACAGCACACCGCCTACTTTAGAAAAGCTGATCACTCTTTCACGCCTTTTCTTTCCAATGAAGGTGTCTGGCAATTGCGCACTTTCAATATGCAACCACGCACGTTCAGCCAATAAACAATGTGAAAGGTCCTGGTCCAACTGATGGGCACTAATCATAAATGATTGGTGAGGCCTACCTCCCAAAAGCCCTTACAACCGGGCACCTAAGAAGGAGAGACACTCAAGAACTAATTTCTGCTTGTCTCCACTTTTAAAAACAAGCATTTGTAATGCAATAGGTCTCGCATTTATGAGAGTTTGAGCTATTGGCATTGTAAATGATAATAATAATAATAATAATACAGACACTTGTAAAGCGCGACAGCTACCTCAAACAGAGGTGTCCCGGCGCTAAGCGGAAAGCAATACAGCATTTGACCGCTCAGGGCCAAGTCATGGGCCCTCAGTCTTCCTTAAAAGCCAGGTTTTCACCATTTTCCTGAAAAGGGGCTCAGTATCGATAGTGCGGAGATTGTTCGGCAGGGAGTTCCACAGTTTTGCAGCCCCGAGCGTAAAAGATCTGCCACCCATACTTGCCTTTTTAAAACGGGGGATACACAGTAGATTTTGGGAATTGGACCTCAAGGTTCTGGATTGTTGGTAAGCACGTAGTCTGTGTTTCAAGTAGATGGGGGCAGTTACCATGCATAGCACGGAACGCCAGAGTCAAGGCCTTGAATTTGATTATTTTCCTCACTGGAAGCCAGTGTAATGCTTTTAAATGCGGAGAGACATGCTCGCAAAACGGCACTCGCCTAATTAGTCTCGCAGCCGCATTTTGCACTATCTGCAGGCGTTTAATCAGATATTCTGGCTGACCCAGATAGAGGCCATTTGCATAGTCTAGCCTGGAAGTTACTACAGCATGTACTATGTTTTTCCGACACTCCTCTGGAAGCAGATACAAAAATTTCTTCAAATTCCTCAGTTGACAGAAACAGGTGGCCGTCACCTGACGTATCTGAGCCGAGAAGGAAAGGTCAGACTCCCACTTAATACCTAGATTTTTTATACAATCTGCCGGTGAGGGAGGGGGACCCATTTCAGTAGGCCACCAGAGATCCGAAGCTGGGGGTGGCTCTTTCCCGAAAAACAACACCTCTGTCTTTCCTGCATTAAGCCTGAGTTTGTTGTTGTTCATCCACCACGCTATGTCTCTCAGGCAACCCTTGAAGCTCTCAAAGGCAGCCACGGTCTGCTCTTTGAAAGTGAAAACCAATTTTGTATCGTCTGCGTAGGAGATCGCTCTTATCCCCCAATTGGCTATCAGGGTAAACAGAGGAGCCAGGTACACATTGAACAGAAGAGGGCTGAGTGCTGACCCCTGAGGGACTCCACACCAGAGCTGTTTTGGCTTGGATAAAAAAGGTTGAAGCGCAACCCTCTGAGTGCGATTCTCCAAATAGGATTTCAACCAAGCCAGGGCCGAGCCTCCAATACCACTATCCAACAGTCTCTCTAACAGCAAGGTATGGTCAACGGTGTCGAAAGCGGCCGACAGATCCAGGAGCACCAGCATCGCAGAGGCCCCTGAATCTGCAGCCAGTCTAACTGATAATAGCTTAAACTCTCGCAACTGCGTAGCCTATTGCATTGCAAATACTTATTTTTGTAAAAGCGCCCCATGCCGCGCTTTCACGTTAATGGAGGCCACGCCCCTTTCTTCAGATGAGCCACGTCTAAAGAAAGGCCATTAAAGTGAAAGTGCGGTCTGGGGTGCTTTTACAAAAAAAAGCATTTGTTTCTCAAGTTGGCAAACAAATGCTTTTTCTTGGTAAAAGCTCCCCATGCTGCGGTTTCACTATAATTGCGGCCGCAGACATTTCTTTAGACGCGGCTCGTCTGAAGAAAGGGGCGCGGCCTCCATTAACGTGAAAGCGCGGCATGGGGCGCTTAAAAAAACCCCCCAAAAAAAGTGATGTGATGTTGGTTGTTTAGGAATAGAATAAAACACACGTGTGCACATTACAACAAGTGAATAAATAGAAGAAAAAAAACCATGCAACCATGTTTGGCGCCGCAAATAAAACAAAGGTTCGGCAGCCACTGTGGCGTGCTTTGCTATAAAAAAAAAATATAAAGCATTAGGAGAGATCGTGTCTTGCTTGCAACAGCAGACAGGTGAAAAACGTTTAACGAAATAGTGCTCAGAGGCTGTAATCAAAGCCTACCGAGTAACAACACACGTAAGAGGATCAGTCCTTATGGGAGGTTACAAGATGATACAAGGCAGTACTAAGGAGGGACTACTAAGCCTATTGACCAATGAAAAGCCACAGTTTGCAAAGGATAATCACACAAGCCAATGAAAAATATGGGCGGAGAGTTGGCGGAGCTTCAAGTCCATACCTGAATACAGCATACCTTGCAGAGCAGCGCATGCGCTGCCCAGGCTCAACTTAATAAGTGCAGACCAGAAAGCACGGTGTTTCCATGTTTGCATTTATAGGTAAAATATTTTAAAAAGAAAACTGTGTTCTGTAAGTATTAACTGGTAGACTTTTTTTTTGCAGTTTTATATAGCGCGAACTCGACCCGAAGGTATCAGAGCGCTTTACATGAGCACCTCTTGCGTTACAGACGGACACATTCATTTTGATAGGCATGGACACATTATTTATTTAATTTGAGGCAGGGGGAGATTACGTGATTTGCCCCGAATCACAGGATGTTTGAGCCTCCAGCCAGACTCGATCCCGGTTCCCGAGCTTCAAAGTCGGCCGCCCTGTTTCTTTACACAGAACACGGGTGTGCTGCATTGTGGGGCATCAAGCTCGGGCCTTCATCTGGGTCTGGCCAGTGGTGCTCTTGGCTGTGCACAAGGACGTCTGGCTGCAAGAGGCGGGGGGGGCTCCAGGCCTGTGGATGCAGCATGGCCGCCCAGGGGATGTCATTACCTGGCCCTCCAGCAGGCTCATTAATTAAGGCTGCTGGAACCGATCCTCCGTTATTGCAGCCCGTCCTTCCCCCTCCCTTTCTGCTGCGTAATGAGATTTTCTTTTTTCCTTTTTATCTAGCAGCAGCAAGCAGCGGAGAAGCCTGTGCCTTGGAGGAAGAGGGAAAGATAATGGCGGGAAGAAGACAGAGGGTGATTGGGGGAGGGGAGAGTGAAAGAAATCCATCAAATCGTTTTTGGAGAATGTATTTTATAGCACTGAATGGGAGTCACCTACAGTATACACTAAACTATTTTATTTTCTCAACACTAATTTAGAGCCACATTTTGGAAAAGTTCAGTGATGGAGTAATATCGTTACTACGTTTAGGAGGCGCTGTATTAACCCAGGACTTAAAATTCATAAACAAATATGTTGTAAAGTGCAGGGCTAGATTGGGATCACAATTAAGCCCGGGCACTTCCAAAAACACTGGCCCACATTCCCGGATCGTCACTTTCATGGATCACCATCTGGTTAGTCTCATTGGAACCTGGTTGGTTATTTTTTTGTTGTTGTAGTTTTATGTAGTGTGAACGCAGGCCAAAGGCACTGGAGCAGTCTTCATGAACACAAGTTACATTACACAATATCCAATTTATTTTTAGGTGAGATGAATTCATTTTAGGAGAGATTAAATGATTTGCCCAGAATCACAGGATGTTGAGCTGATACCAGGACTTGAACCTAGTTCCAACATCAACAGCGCTGACCATAAACAACATTCAATTTTTATTTTCTCTGGGAAAGCTGGCCTCACTTCGATGCTTTTGCGAGCACTCTCCTCCCCAAACAAGGCCTGAAAGACACTGGGGCTGAGGTGACAACACTTGGTCCCTAGGGAGGCCAATTCTCTTACTCACCTCCTCCCCAGGCCAGTATAGCCTCAGGGTGATGACCTGGGAGGGGAGGGGTCAAGGTCAAGAAAAGCACGCAGCTACTGCTTCTCAGATGAGAATGGCTGAAGGAAGTGACCCGAATAGGGTCACCCGGGTCACTCGTGACCACCTCTCGGCCTTCCAAACCAAATGAAGAGTCGGTCAGACAGTAGAGACTATAAACCAAAATTATTTATTAGTATTGCGCTGCAGCGGAGCCCAGTCTGACCAGCCTCCTGAGATGACTGCCGAGGTACTGACTCCCCCCAACATAACATCCGATATTATACATTTCCAATTTCCCTAAGAACACGCCCAGGCTGGAAAATTCCAGTCCAGGCACTAGCGAACAAAGGAGGCACAGAAGGATGAGCTACGGTCCTGGGACCGGGTACATGCTATCTCCACTTCAAGGTTACTCTGCCCGCACCCGCCATTCTAGAAGGTGGGAACAAGCCTATCTAACAGCAAAGGTATGCCATAATGGAGAGTACATTCATTAGTGCAGCAGAACGCGGCCTTGGAGAAATACAAACTAAAGATTCATCGAGGCAGTTTTCTGCTGAGGCAAGCAGTATGAGGCAGAAGCTCAGCTTCGATCATAGAACAAAATGGCGGCTACTAATAAAATGGTGCCATGAATGCTAACTTAATACAGAACGAAGTATGAGCAATAGGACAATTACATTTTCAATTCTAAAAGACCCTCCTTTTAGCATTCATTGCTAAATTTTATTATTGCCATCAGGTAAGGGCCTTACAATTCTAAAGAAAGGAAAAATGTTCGAGCATAGGCAACATTTGCTAATTTATTTGGCTACCAGCGAAAGCTAAAACTCTATGCGATATGTAATGAACACATTACAAGGCTAGACATACATGATTAATATTCAAAAATGCCCTCGTCAATACACATCATATTGTGGATATCTTGCATCATCATGGCCTTATTCTTAGAGTCATGTTACAAGTGTTTGGGGCGAGGCGTCAACATTTGTACACAGCAGGCACAACAGTCAGGAAGGCAGTGTATGCACAGACAACATGTTAAAATGATACCAGCTATGGCAACCAGGAAAATGATAATCTTCCAACCCCAAGATGCGAATAGGCCCTAAAACCACCCGTGAGAGACCATGTGCCATTCTCCTGGTGTATATCAGAGGCAAGCCTATGGAGCTTCTGTATAGCAGCATATACATTCGGAGCGTGGTCCGGTATGTATACACAGCAGCTACTTCCGATGACACGGCAGGCCCCACCCCGATCAGCAAGGATGACGTCTAACACCATCCGGTTTTGAAGGGCAACGAGTCTCGTAGCCTGAAGCTCGGCTGTAATATTAGTCAGAATTCCAGCCGTTACATTTATTACTCCTTCCACCACCCTGGTGAGTCTACAAATATTGAGACTATTGGACATGGGGCCCCAAAAGGGAACAATACCCTTCATAGCATCCGTGAACTGCTGCAATGTGGTATCTGTCTGATCTATGTCTGCAGTGTCTATGACTCGTCTAACACGTGACAGATGAACACCCCTGCGTTGTAGCCGGTGGTCCCTATGGTAGTTGGATGGCGCTATATACACTGGGGGAAGGAGAAAAGAGAGATAACATATTCCAGATCACCCTCGGGAAAGACAAACATAGGCCTTGGACCCACAAATAAAGTAAACATTGTGAGGGGGTAGCAGAGGTGGGCTATTTGCAGTGCTCAGTACATAGGTATAGTTGCAATTACTCACCCCTACCCCTATTTTCCCTTAACACAGAAACTCGCTGTCATATTAACCACTGGCATCGGCATTGCCGCATCATTAGTAATATTGCGCACCTGAAATGATCTAAAATATTCGGTGACATTAAAATCCCAAAAATCAGACATCTCATTTTGAAGCCATGTTACATTTTGTTCTCTTTTGTAAACATTCATGCAAGCTGTCGGAGACAAGGTATCCGGTGTTCCTTGTTCCCCTGGGGTAAACCCTTGATGTACACGTATATACTCTAAGACTGTTTCATAGTCAGCTAACGTCATATTCATAGTATCAGAGTGATAATGAGTGTATACCATAGTGAAGAGCTGAAACCAGCCTTCACAACTCCCGAGGTAAGAGAAAGGTATTGACAACACTTCATTCTTGTGTGTCACAGAAGGGAGGAGGCCGCAGATCCAGCATTTTGTAACATTGGACGTACCATGGGCCTGGTGTAACATTTGGAGGAACACATTATCCACATACGTCTTTCGGTGTTGGCCCTTGTGAGGAGCCAGGGTGATGAACATATGCTCGGGGGGTGGCGGTGTTGTACCAATCAAAGAGTGCACAGGATATTTTTCTTCTAGAAACCACATTATTCCAAATACTGCTAGTAGGAAAATCAGAACAATTATCAGAGAGACCACTTTACCCTTTTTCGACCAACTGGGCCAACCAAACCCATCCCTTTCCAAACGTGGTGCTGCAAAAGGCTGTTCTTCCTCAACAATTGGGCGGATACATAGTGATCAAAGAAAAGGAAAACGCAATGCGATGGTGTCAATGACAAGGAAATAGTAGGATGGGAAAAGTGTTTCCAGCGTCCTTCCGAGCCTCGCTGGCAGACTCCTATTGTTCATCTACGGTGGGGCAGCGCGATCGCGGCCCGTTGAAGAAATCCCACGTCATACAGGATAGGGCACCCCCCCTTTTCGGGAAGGCACCCTCAGCTTATCCTGTTCAGTGTCTTGGATAATGCACCAATCTCCCTTTCCCTAAGCTATCGTTGGTACCACGGACTGGGTACATACACCCTATTCTTCATCCATGCAGTCCATCCCTACTAATCTGACTTTTCCTTTGGTGCACTGTCCCTCCGTCGGGGGCGCAAATTGTACCTAGCCACTCCGGGCACAGAGTGGTCAGTGAACAGGGGCTCAAATTCAGAGGGGCCAAGAGACTGAGGCTCAAGCACTTGTGGGTCAGGTGGAGGAGGATCCTGGACGGCCCTTGCTTCTGGGGGGACCGCCTCGTTCAATACTGCATCACTCTCCTCCTCCGTTTGCACCCACGTCAGTCGGGCATCCGAAAAAGGGATGAAACGTTGCACTCTCTCCGTCTCGTGGTCACCTATGCCATCGATCACCCATTGGTCATAGGGGAGAGGTAGCGGCACCTTGCGGCAATGGTTGGAGTGGATCCAGTTCTTCCGACCGGTCACTTTAACAGCACTCCTGGTGGCAAGCAGTACCTGCAGGGGCCCCTTCCAATGGGGCTCCAGGCTCCCCCGTCTCTGGAAGTGCCGCACAAGGACGAAGTCGCCAGGTCGGATGGTATGCCTGGGCACCTCTGTTTGCGGTGGTAACGTCTCTTGTATCTGTTGATGAATAGAACGCACATTTTTAGTCAATTCATAAAGGTAATCCACTAACAGAGGGTATTCAATATCTAAAAAGTGTTTTGGTTGCGGGACGCCCCAAACATTTGCTGGGCCGCCGAACACGACCTCATTTGGGGACAATACTGTCCTAGTGTGTGCCGTAGCTCTGGTTGACAGAAGAGCCAATGGTAAAGCATCTGGCCACTTCAATCCTGTGCTTTCCTGAATTTTTGCCAGTTTCAGTTTGAGAGTACCATTGTACTTCTCAACCAAGCCTGCTGACTGGGGGTGGTGTGCAGCGTGAAACTTCTGTCTAATATGTAACCATCACACACCAACTGGATGACTTTTGAATTAAAGTGACTGCCATTGTCACTCCAAATCAAACGAGGCAAACCGAAGCGGGGAAAGAACTCCTTCAGGAGGGCTTTCGCCATCGCCAAGGCTGTATTCTCCTTAGTGGGGTATGCCTCAACCCATTTACTGAATGCGCAAACAACCACCAACACATATTTAAAATTGTTGACCCGCTCCATCTCGATATAGTCCATCTGAAGGACCTCAAAAGGGAAAGAAGGGGGTGCAAAATTGCCAGGGGGTATCGGAGTGCCTTTCGCAGGATTGCACATCATGCATACCATACAATATTTAACCAAATGGGCAGCTATTTTCGGGATGTTATCATTCTGCCACACGGGGTCTAACAGTTTGCATATGCCCTTGGCGCTAATGTGAGCTGGCCCGTGTGCCATAGTGACTACAGGGAGGACATATCCGTCCAGCACCCATCTTCGTCTAAACGTGCTGTGCTTTCCTGCCATACTGCTAGCTCCTCAATCGTTGCCTCACTCTGTATTTCTTTTACTCTATCCAGTGTATCCTTAAACATAGTAACTTCGGGTACCCATCTAGCAGGGCCTGCCACAAACATTTTTTTCATTTTTGTTCGAGCTGTCTCCTTAGCTGTTTGATCTGCAAATGCGTTTCCCCTCCCCACATCATCAGTAATTGCCTTGTGGGCGCTGCACTTCACTATTGCTAACTTCTTGGGGAGTGTCAGAGCTGACAAAAGACTGTGTATCAATGGGCCATTCTGGATCTTTAACCCATGTGAAGTCAGGAATCCTCTCTCCGCCCAGAGCCGCCCAAAATTGTGGGCAACTCCAAAGGCGTACTGGCTGTCAGTATAAATATTGACAGTCAGTCCCTCACTCAACTCACAAGCTCGAAGAAGGGCAACCAACTCTGCAGCTTGGGCCGATTGATAGGGAACTTGTGATGTCTCGACTACTGTGTGTAGGGTAGTTATGGCATATGCCGCAGTTGTTGTGCCATCTGGTAATTTGAAACAAGAGCCATCGACATATACCTCCCCTTGGGGTTCAGATAGGGGAACATCAGTCAGGTCTACCCGTCCCTTCGTCTCTTCTTCAGTTCGAAAAATGCAATCATGCACGTCTATTTCCTCACTGTCAGAAGGCAGGGGTAGTAACGTGGCTGGGTTCAGGGTGGCACATCTTTTGATGGTGACGTGTGGTGCGAATAGGGTCAGCTCATAGCCAGTCAGACGTGCACTGGTAAGGTGCTGCTTCTTTGTTCTGTTCAAAAGTGTATCCACAGCATGAGGTACCATAACTGTGAGATCGGTATCAAGGACGAGCCCTGCCGATTGTCGGATAGAGACAGCCACGGCCGCGACCGCTCTTAGACAGCTCGGGAGGGCTCTCGCGATGTTATTAAGCAGAGCAGAAAAATAAGCACACGGCCTCTGCTTACCTCCAAAGGCTTGTGTTAAGACAGAGAGCGCGCAACCAGCCATCTCGTGTACATACAACATGAACGGCTTCTGGTAGTTAGGCCTACCAAGCACAGGCGCAGAGCAAAGCGCAACCTTTAATTGCTCAAAAGTTTGTTGACAACAATTCAGGCGTCCAAGGCAAGGGTTCATGCACATCTTTTGTGGTTAGCTGCAGCAGCGGCTTTGTTAGTAAGGAAAAGTTAGGAATCCAGTGCCGACAATACGAAGTAATGCCAATGAAAGCTCGCACATCCCTTTGTCTTTGGGATGAGCATCTTAACAATAGCACTAATGCGTTCAGGTGTTAGTCTCCTTCCTTCCTTCGACAGTAGGTGACCTAGATAGGTGACCTCCTGTTGACAATATTGGAATTTTGAAAGGGACACTTTATGTCCGTGATGGGCCAAATGTAGCAACAATTTAACCGTCGCATCTTTGCAACCGTCTTCAGTGTCGGAAGCGATCAAGAGATCGTCCACGTACTGCAGTAATACATTACCTGGGGGAAGTGTGAGGGAATCTAATTGGCCTTTTAAAGCTTGACTGTATATGCTAGGACTTTCAGTATAGCCCTGAGGAGCTCGACAGAATCTAAAGCTTCTGCCGGCCAGGGTGAATCCAAACAGATGCCTGCTCTCTGGATGAATAGGAATGCTAAAGAATGCATTCTTCAAATCGATAACAGAAAAGAATTTGGCAGAGGAAGGAATCATCGTCAGAAGGGCAGTGATGTTGGGGAACTGAGGAACCACAAACTTATTAACCTCACGCAGATCAATCACAAAACGATAGACATCAGGATGGTCATCAGAGGAACCTGAGGGTGCCCTCTTAAGAATGGGAAGAATGGGGCTATTACACACATTCGCAGTTGTCTCCTTAACAACCCCTGACTGAATCAAATCCTGTATAATCTGTAATAGAGCTCGCTCCCCTGCTTGTGGTATTTTGTACTGGGGAATACAAGGCATAACAACATTGTCTTTGACCTTAATAGAGACCGGGGGTATCTGTAACAGCCCTACGTCTATATCACCTGTAGCCCACAACGTGAGCGGCACATCTTTGAATTCAACAGGGAGGGGCGCATCCTTGGACAAGCACTGCTTAGAACTAACCACATTCGGACCCATCGTCATATGGACACCTGCCGGTGAACAATAAATCGTGGCGTACAACTTCTTCAACAAATCCAATCCCATCAGATTCTCACCGCAATTGGACGTCAGTAAAAATGGCGAATCAACAGTAAAGGGACCAACGATCAGGGCGAGGGGCTCACAACCGGTACACCAGAAAAGCATACCGAAACATTATTATGGCCAGACACGGCTGCCCCGGGAACCAGTGAATGAGAAACAGAGCTGTTCATTGCGTCTGTATCCATCAAGAATTGCTTAGCTGAGATCTGCAAGTCAGCAGTAACATAAGGTCCGCGCTGATCTACAGGTATCTGAACTGGTCCCTCGCCCTGTCCCTGGCTGTCCTAACCATGAGATAACCCAGTCACTTCATCCAAATCGTAGTCATCATGATAGTACTGTCGCCCCCGAGGGTCATCGAAATAGTTCCGATCAGAGCGACCCTGCTGTTCCCCACTTTCCTGGCCGTCGTCATGACCACCGGCTCCACGACCCCGTCCACGAGAACCCCGTCCTCTAGGGACCGCAACCTTTTGCAACAACGTCGGGCACTCACTGCGCCAGTGTCCCTCCTCCTTACAATATGCACACTGATTCGGCCCCACAGGCGCAGCATTCTTGCTAGTGCGGGGAAACTGTCGGGCCGGACCAATGCCACGTCCTCTCCCGTTCCCTCAAGATACCTGCTGCATCAACACCTTCGTCTTCAACTCCTTATTTTTCTTCACTACCTTCTCCTTCTCTTCATTTTCTCTATGCTCATAATACTGTGCCATACTTAATATCACTGACGGGGAGGAGGTAGTCCAAGTGCTCTCCGAAGCCTGCAACCGAGTTGCGATCTCGGGAAGCAAGTTCGTAACAAATCTGTTAACGAACAATCGAACACCTCCCTCCATCGACAAGTCCTGCCCACTGAAATCCAAAAACACACCTTCAAACCTAGTAAAAAAATCAGACACACTTTCATCGTTCTTCTGATGACATGCTGTTAACTTGTCCCAATCTACTCTTCTAGGTGGAATTAGAGAGTGCATGGAGGTAATAATTCGACCTGGCAAAGCTAGTATCTCAGCCCTAGGCTTCTCACTAGGCTTCCTTTCTTTGTCCCATGCCCTGATCTCGTCCCAAGTGCCACCCAATTCCACAACATGGTCCTGTGTATGCACCTGCCGCCAAATTTAAACGGGCACCAATAAACCGAAGAACATCTCAATGTCTGCCAACGTCATCACCGTCGACGACGCAGCCTCTGTTAATTCTTTATAATATGCAGTTGGATTTTTCCTAGGGTCGGGTAACTGAGTCGTAAGAGACAAAACCTCACTCCTTTTCCAAGGAGTATAAACCCATTGTTCCTGGTAACGGGCCTCTACTCGCTGTCTGACTACAGCATCATGCTGATCCCGCAGCTCCGGTATCTCAGGGTGGAAAATAGGATGTACTTCCCTCATCGGAAAGTGGGACACTGTTGTTGGGCTCTTCTGATGCAACCTGCCTCGGTATCCAATCAACGTTGCAACATTACTAAAAACGTCGTTAGGGGCCATGTCAGCAGCAAACACACGGTCCCAGATGTCATAAATAATTTGGGGTGCGGCACCATTGAAGCACTGTTCCCACAACCCAATCAGAGTAGCCGACATATGCTTGAGGGCATGCTGCTGTACAAACGGTTCATACTCTTTCAACACGCTCCACACATCCTCCACACTGTAAATCGGACTCTGGGCCCACTGGGCAGCCTGGTTAGCTACCATCTTTTTCTCTGCATCTCCCACATCAGACCGAATCAACACCCGCCCCATTCGCTCCAGAGGAGTCGCCCAGTCCCCGTCATCCAGTCCACGCACCGGCGTCCCAATGCTCAACAAGGTCGGGGAGAGGAGGTGTGGGGAGGGCACAATAGTCGAAGGGGCAGGCACCAGAGTTATTAATGACTGTGTCGATGGAGAGAGGGAAGAAGTTGGAACAATAGGCGTAGCAGGGAGAACTGCAGTCGCAGCAGGCGCGACAGGTGGAGCCGAGGAAGAAGCAGGAGGCGCTGTAGCTGAGGCAGCCAGGTCAATAGCAGGAGAACCAGAGGCAGGGGCAGAAGAGGCAGAGGACTGGGGCTGTGGGACAGCAGGATATATTCTCTGTGGAGCATATGGAGGCGGAGGTCGGGTATCTAACAGGTCCTCTACAAATGTATTGCCTTCTTTTCGGGCAACATAGGATTTGTCACATTGCAACCTAAACTTTCTATCAGCACACTCTATACCTTCTCTACTTTCTCTCTATCATACGCTACTGCTTTCTGTGTCACTGTCTGCATTCTCCCTTTTCGGGCCTCCTTTTCTGCCTTCATGCGCCTCTGCTTAGCTTCCTTCTGCCGTACCTGGAGATAATCAAACATCGACTGCCTACTTCGTTTTGCAAATAATTTATCCCGCAGGAAATTCAATTTTTGCTCATCAAAGGTACCTGTTAGCGGCCACTGCAACTCGGCATTGCCCCCCGTATATTTGTGCCATATTGTACATACATATCGAAGTTCGGGGTGCCTTCCGGAGGCGTAGGCTGCCTCTCTTCCAACCGAGCATCAGCAGAACAACAACGGCACCCCAAACAACACAACTTGCTCCAGCAGGGCATCTTAAAGGGAAGCAAGGTCACTCGCAGATATCTTTCGAAAGATCGGTCCTCTGACCGTATCAAACAAGGAAACCTAAAGGTCAGTCTTCAGACTGCACCAAGAAACAATTCAAAGTCGACACCATAAAACCAAGAAACCAGCCAAATCCCAGGCATTTTCAAAAGCAAGCCAAATCCATTATGCTGCCTGGCAGAGCATCCGCAGACACTCTGTACCCAAATCGGTCCGCAGACCTACCAAGTGCAATCAAATGGTCCGTAAACCATACCAAATATTATTCAAAAGGGCGCCATATTCACAAACAACCAAAGGAAACTCACCTGGTGCACACAGGTCGAACAAATTTATTCTCCACTGCCGACTCTTCGGACCAAACGGTCAGATCCAAGGGTTTTGCCTTCTCAGGACCCCAGTCGGGACGACCACTGGGCGAGGCACCGCCCGATCAGACAGGCGGGGCAGCTGCGAGTGCTAGGCTCTGTCGTGCAGGGATCCCCGATCCGCCCATCCGTCCCGACGAGGCCCCGTCCTCCTCACCCGTCCGCGGGCAAGGATGGGTCACCCGATGGAGTCCCTGTTCGGGCGCCAACTGAAGGAAGTGACCCGAATAGGGTCACCCGGGTCACTCGTGACCACTCTCTGCCTTCCAAACCAAATGAAGAGTCGGTCAGACAGTAGAGAATATAAACCAAAATTATTTATTAGTATTGCGCTGCAGCGGAGCCCAGTCTGACCAGCCTCCTGAGATGGCTGCAGAGGGACTGACCCCCCTCAACATAACATCAGATATTATACATTTCCAATTCGCTAAGAACACGCCCAGGCTGGAAAATTCCAGTCCAGGCACTAGCGAGCAAAGGAGGCACAGAAGGATGAGCTACGGTCCCGGGACCGGGTACATGCTATCTCCACTTCAAGGTTACTCTGCCCGCACCCGCCATTCTAGAAGGTGGGAACGAGCCTATCTAACAGCAAAGGTATGCCATAATAGAGAGTACATTCATTAGTGCAGCGGAACTTAGCCTTGGAGAAATACAAACTAAAGATGCATCGAGGCAGTTTTCTGCTGAGGCAAGCAGTATGAGGCAGAAGCTCAGCTTCGATCATAGAACAAAATGGTGGCTACTAATAAAATGGTGCCATGAATGCTAACTTAATACAGAACGAAGTATGAGCAATAGGACAATTACATTTTCAATTCTAACATGGCCCATCAGCCCAAAATCACCTGGCCCCCAAGCGAGGCCCCTGCATACTCCCACCCTCCCCACAACCACCATGGCCTAAACGTGATGGTGAAAATGCCTCAAAAGCCAAAGCAACACCTGACCCCCCAGGCCCAATTTACCGCATGGCAGGAGAGTGCCCATGATACTGGCGCCACATTAAAGTGGTCTCGCGGGGACTGGGGAAGAAAGTAATTCTCTTGGGCTGGTTTACAGAGGCCGTAAAAAAACGGCCCACATGTGCCCCTGAGGCACTGGCCCGTTGCCCAATGCCTGCCTTCCCAATCTGACGCTGGTAAAATGTGCACAACAGCAACTACAAATATGGCAACTACTCTATTGCATGTTTTGCCATCCTTTTCCATTTTTTTGTGCAGCGTTACCATCAACCTTCTACTGGTGGTATTTACGTGTATTAATAATATTTACGCATTACCCGAAATGAGCCGGAAATGCGCAAATGCGCAGTAATCCAAGTACTTCACATTTCTTCATGCGTAAAGGCTTTAAACGTATTTGCATGCCAAGTTGGCATTCATTAAAATTCTATTCAAGCCGCCATCCAGTGTAGAGAAAATAACTGTTGTCTTTGCCCAGACCTGTATCTCTAAAATCCCCCAAAATAGGCATTCTAGAATGTTTATTTGTTTGTTAATGGCCGCTGACGTTCTGACACCTATTGTGACACAACTCACTGGATTGCCCCTTTTACATATACACTGTGAAATTGGGTTCATCTTATGGTGATTTGACATATGAATCTGCATTATTCGAAGAGAAGCAAAAAAGAGAAGAAAAAAAGAAAAAAACAAGAAATTAACATCGTGTTACAAATAACTAAAGGACAGTAAGAGGTTAATGACAAATGAACCCTGAAACAGGATGAACAAACGAAAAAAGTGAATTTCCAACAAAGATACATTTTCGATACATAAGAGTGGCAGATCGCTTCAGCCATTTTCATGTCCTTTAAAAGAGTGGATTAGAATCAAACATATGTCAAAAATAAATCTTTAATTGTATTTTCCTCACGAGGGACAGGTGGGTTGGGTGTTCTCGTATGACCATGGACGGCATGTAGTGATGCTTTAAGTTGGGGAAGCTCAAACATTTACAAGGCTGTAGATTTGAATTTGTTTCATATGTTTAATGAGCATGACTGTATCCTATGCTTACTAGGGCACTTTTTTTAGTAGAGGAAAGTGAGAAACTTTACAGTTCACATGGAATTGCCCTGAATTTGCCCCCGTGGCATAGCATAGTTAAAATTTGCCATGTTCCTGCAGCCTGATGGCCTGTCCACCGTGAACAGGGCATCAGGCTGCAAATAATTCTTTCTGCTACACAGTGCTCTTTCTGTGTTCACCAATCCTGGACTGGGGTCTTCCCTGATTCAGAATGAAGGATCAGGGAAAAGGGATTGAGGGCGGCCCGACCCACGGAAGGAAAGAGTCTACAGTCACTGCCCTGTGCTGTATCAATGCTAAAGATTTCCAACCTCGCTACAAATTTAAATTTCAAAATCAATATTAACAAAAATAAAAATTGTCGTGAATCTCAAAGTAGGGTGACAAGGGAATCCCCTGGAACCTCCTGAAGGTAAAGCATAGAATACAAATTTATGTTTCATATACAATGAACGTCATGAGACGAAACAGAAACAAAAGAGCTATAGGTGCAGAAATTGGGATAGTAAATAATCAGCCTTAAACTGTTAAAAAATGGTAAACTTTCAGAGCTGAGAAGCTACTCGAGAATTTGTCATCTACGACGCCAGGCATCGGAGTGAAGCTTTACATGACCAGAGATGGGCACAACTTGGTAGCATTGGTTTAGCAAAATAAGGGCTGTCACTGTTAGAGTTACACTAACACAATATGTCTAAATTCCACACTTAGGAAAGTTCCTGATGCACTACAGGGTCCACGTTTGCAGTTTATTTTTACCCTCCTAAATATTTCTGCAGCTTCACCTTTTGGTGGAACTCATTTACCTTTATTGAAAGTTGATTTTTGAAATTGATATTTGCAAAGCTGCAAGACGTTGTTGAGCTTTGAAACTTAGTAAAGCCCTAACTCCTACTTCATCCAACTAGACAAGTAGACACAAATACAAGTTGAAAAGAAAAAACTATTTGTTTAATTTTCGGTCATATTCTCGTTCCATCACATCCTCTATCTCCCTTCATTTTATGTCACCCCCATTTCTTCCCGTTCCTACTGTAGCTCTACTTCCTTGTTCCTTGTCTTTCTTTCTTTCCATCCATGTCCCTGTGTCACCTCCACATTCTGCTGTCCATTAATCATCTGTTGCACTCGGTTTCCTCCCCATTCTGCTAATTTGTCTATTCCTGTAACTGTACTTGTCTTTTGTTATGCATAGGTGAGAGCTTTAGCTGTCTACAGAGAGAGCCAGTGATGGAGAAAGGGCATTGTGGCTGGGAGATCTGTGTCAGTAACAACCAAGTTGTCGTATCTTTGCAAGTAGGCTTTATTCCAAATCCCAGGACCCTCACACCGGCAGCCAGCAGGAGAGGCAAAGTACAACCGTCTCCTCACCGACAAGTCCCCAGCGAGTGTCCCGCATTCCACCCTCCAGAATTCTACACCTACGCCTGTACATTCTAATAGGTGAGGTACAAATGATGCAATAGAATACTTACCCACAAGAACCCCCTTCCAAAAATATGAAAAATATAGGAATGCATGGGCAATGCAAATCCATCTACAGTTAAACTCTACATAAGTAAAACAGCAAAACTGAACAGAATACCTATAAATGTATAAGGCTATAGAATGAGCAAATAATGTCCTAAGAGAAAAACTTAAAGTAAAAAATCATCTAAGAGTTTCGGCTTCATGCATACCCTAACAAATCTGGAGACAGTAGTTTGAGGTGCGCTAACAGGGAGTAAGCTATCAGTACCTGAACCACCTCCAACCCGTTGCTCCACAACCATGTGCTCCACAGCAGTGGCACCCGTGTTCCCGTCATCTTGTCTGTCTTGAACCTCCCCTCCAGCGTGTTCATCACATAGACCAGGACCACTGTAAATACTTTCACACTGGGTGCGATAGGAGCAGAAGTCATCCACCCAGTCATATGACTTGTGACCGGAAACCACTCTCTTTTCACTTCCTCTGAACAAAGCCAACCTTTTAGCATGCCACACCTTGCCATCACTCAATAGGGCCGCATTGCACAAAACGTTGACTACTTTTAAAGGTTCTGAAAATCTGCTTTCACCCTTACGCACCAGCCGCCCTTTTTTAGGTCTCGCCTAGCAGCGCGCATGCGCTGCTCTGCGAGACTTATTGCAAGGGGGCTTCAAAAAGCTGACCACACGCTCGTGCGTGTGTGGCCTATTGCTTGCGGTTACCCGCACAGGCACCATCTGTTTTGAATTATCGTGCCCAGACGCGTGCGCGATAATTCAAAACAGATGTTGTGGCGCGCGCACCACTCGCGTGCTTGTTGTCCCAATGTTGACGCCCACGGCCTAAGGCTTGCGTTTACGCGCACGGGCCACATCTGTTTTCAATTATCGTGCCCAGACGCGGGCGCGATAATTGAAAACAGATGGGCTGCTTCGCTCTCCCAAGCCCGCGCGCACCACTCGCGGGCTTTCCTCATCCGTTGCCGCCGTTTTGTCTACCTCAGTGAGTACACAATGGGACATGTCATGTACAAGGGATTTTCAAACATGACTGCATATTGACAGTTCGTGTATATGGACAGGTTCACGATGTATAAATATCGGTGCATCTTACAGTGCACTTGTGCAGAGGGGAGGTCTGACGTGCCCGGGTGCAGCTAAAAGGAACTAAGCTGCGCTGGAAGAACTGCAAGCCCGGCCGCGTACACTGCATATCTATCGGCTGGAACAAAGACAACGGTGCTCGGACCGTTGTACAGCCCTAAGTGCCATTGGCAGACCCACCTGGACGTGCCTATCAGATCAGTAGATGTGCACATTTAGTGCCTAGAAACGACGGAAGCGCAACATAAATCGCTCTGTAATTATTTTTACTTTGTTTGGTACATCCACAAAGCCTATGCGAGCCGCCACTGGATGTGCGCATAAAGTTTACAAGTCCCTTCTAGCTGCTGGAAGGTACTTGTAAATGTGTAGGCACGCCATCTCTTCCTTTGGACACTATAAATGTACTAATCACTATACCGTGGTTTGTGGAATTATTTATACCGCGCTTCTGTCAGTCTAAGCACTGTGAATAGCAGGTGTGATCGCATCGTGTGTTTACACTGCCAGGCTCCAGCATTCACAAACGGCTCACTGGCTCACCCCACCACAACTCCGACCGGCTCAGTTCTAACATCGTCTGCTGTCCCCATCGGAAGGCTTTGCTTTCATATACCTTTTGCAAAGAAGGAAATAGCTTTATTTTGTAATGCGCCGTCACACAAATAAATGTACGTAACCCTGCTCAGATGCCCACGTGCTTAGATTGCGCCAGTGGTTGCAGGTGGCTCACTTGGGGATCGGCACGTACCCGTTCTTCTTCAGACTTTAACACAAAAAAAGAGAGAGAAAAAAAGAAGAGTTGGAGAAAGAGAAACAGTGACAAGGGGCAATTTTTTGGCAGGAATGAAAAATAAGCAGCAAGGTGAAATAAGGTGGCATGAGGTGGAATCAAGAATAGTACACAGCAACTATAGAAATGTCAGACATGCACAGAGACAATGTGGCAGCTGTGAAGCTCCTTCAACCCCGCCCACCCCATCTCAACTTCTCTGCTTCCTTTTATCTGCGCTGAGCGACTTCCCCACACCCACCTTCATAGTCTCCCTACGTCCCTTTATATTGCGCCACACCCACCATTTCCTGCCTTCGTGACCTCACTCCTTCCCTTTAGCTACCCTTAGAGACCTCCCCCCATTCCTCCGTGACATCACTTCTTCCCTTTAGCTTCCCCTAAGCTTCCCCTAGAGACCAGCCTGCTCCTCCGTGACCTCAGTTGATGGCTTTCGAAAGTGATTGCCTGTGACCTCCATTAGTGGCGCTTTCAGGATTAACAAGCATTGGCATAGCCAATAGGTCTCGCCTTTGGGACCTTATAAGTGTTTAGCCATGCAACAGTTAATGTTGTTGCAGTAAGGATATTGTGCTGCATAACTAAATACTTATAAGGTCCCAAAGGCGAGACCTATTGGCTATGCCAATGCTTGTTTACTTTTACTACGTCTCCTTCCTTAAGATCAACTCTTTTCACCCCCTTTGTATGAGTCGTATTCATGCTTGTACTTCTTTTGTCCTTAAATCATACGCTTCCTCACTTCATCAGCTGACCACCCAACCATCCTGGTATTTTTTAACCACCCCATGTTGTCTGTGGCGCGAACTGATCTTCCCCTCATCAGTTCGAATGGGCTGTGTCCTGTGCTAGCGCTTTTGGCAATCCTGTATGCTGTCACCGTTTTCCTTACTTCCTCCTCCCAGGTCATGCCATTACTGTTAGATAATTCAATAGTGCCCTTGATAACCCTATTGAAGCGCTCCACATTTGCGTTTCCTTCTGGATGATACAAGGACGTGGTTCTGTGTTATATGCCAGTTTGTTTCACAAACGCTTTAAACGTATCAGATGTAAATAGCCCTCCATGGTCGGAAACTATGGTCTTTGGCAACCCTTCCCGACTAAATATGGAATAGCACTCGTTACATCGCATAGAAATACCACGCATGCCTTTACACGCGGGTATTACTACGCGATGTCATTTACAACAAGTACCATTACAACGCAAAATTTTACCACGACTATACCTTTACCACGCATGCCATTTCAGCGCCAAGGCATGCGTGGTAAAGGTATACTCATGGTAAACGTTTGCAGAACCCCCGACACTACACTAATTCCCCGACCCTCCCCCGACCCCCATTCCTCTCCCTACAATAACACTACACTACCTTGCACAACCCCCGACACTACACTAATTCCTAAAACACTACCCTACACTACACAAACACCACAACACTACCCTAAACCCTAAAACTCTACCCCCTGCACGACCCTCCCCCTACCCCCAGTCCTGTCCCTACACTCTAACACTACCCTGCACGACCACCGACACTACCCTAAACCCTAAAACACTACCCTACACTACACAAACACCACTACACTACCCTAAACCTTAACACGCTACCCCCAGCACTACCCTCCCCCTTCACCAAGTCCTGTCCCTACACTCTAACACTACCCTGCACGACCCCCCTACACTACCCTAAACCACTACCCTACACTACACAAACACAACACTACCCTAAACCCTAAAATACTACCCCCCGCACGACCCTCCCCTACCCCCAGTCCATTCCTACACTCAAACACTACCCTGCACGACCCCCGACACTACCCTAAATCCTAAACCACTACCCTACACAAACACTACCCTAAACCCTAAAACACTACCCCCAGCACGACCCTACACACAACCCTACACTACACAAACATTACTACACTACTTCGACACTACCCTAAACCCTTAAAAAGTAACCCCCACCCCAAGCACAATCCCCCTTACCTCTCTCTCCTCGTGGTTCCTCTCTCCTGGTTTCAGCATCGACAGAGGGGCGGTGCACGTCGTTGTGAGGAAACGGAACAGCCCAGTTCTCACAACGATGTGGATAACCATTACATCGCATGCGTTTTAAAAGTGCATGCGATATAATGGTTTGCGTTGTAATGGTAGTCGTTGTTACATCGCATGCGTTCTTATGCATGCGATGTAACAACTTGCGTGGTAACAGCCTCGTTGTAATGGCTGTTTACCCTAAATATGGCCTTTAGAAAATCTACCACAATTTCTGAATTTGCTCTAGACACAATTTTGAACTCTGGCCATTTTGAGAAATGGTCAGCAACCACAAGTACAAATTTAGGATTGCAATCGCCACCTTGAACGGGACCAAAGATGTCTAACCCGATTCTCTCCCATGGCACGCCCGGTACCTCTATGGGATGTAGTGGCGGTTTGAACGTGACCAAGGTTTTGTCTGTGTTGGTACAACTTATACACTCCCTAACTACTCTCTCAATCTCCTTGTCAACCCCAGGCCACCAGTATGACTGCTTAACTCTGCTCTTGGTTTTTACAATACAAAGATGTCCCTCATGACATAATCTGATGACTTGTTCTCTTAACTTTGTAGGAGGAACCAGTTTTCCAGCACTTAACAAAAAATCCTCTTCCACCGATAACTCTACTCTCACTTCCCAAAAGGGTACAAAATCCTTGCCTAAAGACTGTTTTTCAGGCCATCCCTTAATGACAAAGTCTTTGACCCCGCACAAACATTTATCTTGCGTAAGAGAATCGATCCAGTCTTTCTGACCAATACTTTGCATATTCTCCCCAATTAACAGAGCTAGCAGTACTCGTCCCACTCATTCTTGTTACTTTCCTTGTTGGCCAATGGTAACCGACTAAAAAAATCTGCAATTCTGTTGCGTGCACCTGGAACATATTCAACCTCGTACACAAAGTCTAGTAACTGCATGGATAATCTGGTGATCCTGGGAGAAACATTACTCAAACCCCAAATAAACTGCCAAAAATGTTTAAGGCCCCAGACACACGCTAACGTTTCCCGTTCAATAACTGAATACTTCTCCTCAGTCGGAGTGAGAGCTCTAGAAGCAAACTCGACTATACATTCGCCACCATCCTCTTGCCGTTGTGACAAGACAGCCCCTAAACCCTTTCCACTGGCATCAGTGGTGACAAAGGTTTTAAGGAGGCAAGGGGGACCAGGTGGTACGCTGACGTTAGATCAATGGTCGAGAACCACTGCATTCCCTTTGTTGCCGCTAACAATTCCTCAATCCTGGATAGAGGAAACCTGTCTACAAAAATGTCCTTGTTCAATTCCCTCAAGTCAACACATAAGCGAATGTTCCCATTGGCCTTACATGCTACAACCAGAGGGGTCACCCAATCCAAAGATTCTACTTGTTCTATACCCCCCCTCTCTACAAGCTTATTGAGTTCCTTGATTACTTCCTCCTTAACGTTCACAGGAATATTCCTCAACTTGTGTATGCAGGGTTTCGCATTTTTCTCGCCAGAATTCTTGTGTCAGTAACGACCAAGTAGTCGATGTATCTTCGCAATTAGGCTTTATTCCAAATCCCAGGACCATCACACCAGCAGCCAGCAGGAGAGGCAAAGTACAACCGTCTCCTCACCGACAAGTCCCCAGCTCGAGTGTCCCGCATTCCACCCTCCAGAATTCTACCCCTACGCCTATACATTCTAATAGGTAAGGTATAAATGATGCAATAGAATACTTACCCACAAGAAAAACGCAACAGGAGACACCATTGAATAACTGGCTGCAGCATACCGTTTTCTCGGCGTATTAGCTCCGCCCATCTTCTAAACTGTCAGTGGTATGCTCATTTTCCATGAACCAAAATGGAATCCATTGGGGAAGCAATATTTAAAAGAACTTTGCTTACCAGCAGGCTTGATCATTCTCATTTCCTCTGTGCTCTTGTAAATACAAACCTTTGTCTTATTCTTCTATCTGGTGAGGATTCCAAATTTCAACAACGTATTTAAAGAAGTATTGAGCAAAGCAGGATGCAGCAAGATGCTACATAAAGCGAAAGGCCAGCCTAGGATCCGGTGAAATGACTATCCTGCAGGGACCTCGGTCTTTCCAAAATAGACACCGGAAACCTTGGTTTTCCTGGTGGTCGGGCCTGTCAGGAATTGTGATCCAGAATCTCAATTTACAGGGATCATTTTCCTTGTAATATATTTACTTGGTTTCCTGCAGCGGTCACGGCAATCAATCGGCAACTCTCCATTTTTCAGAGAATTCTTGAACTCTCCCATCTTGATCATCAGGCGGGGTTAACAAGAGTCCTGGTGATGACGAGACTGGGCTGTTACACTTAGTATATTCGGACTGTCAAAAAGTTCATTATCAGGATGCCAAGGAGCAAACCAGTGAAGAATACTCTGTGTGTGCTTTCAAGTAGCTCCTTTATCAATGCCCTGGGCACAGGTGCTCACACCCCCTTCTCCCACAGTAGCTGTCACCTCGGATTCATACAGACAACTATAGGACAAATTGTAAAACAATATACCATAGTGTGACGGGAAGTATGTATAGACAAGAATACCTTTACCATTAGTATCGCTACATATATACCGTGAAGATATATATTATCAACAAATTAAATATATGTGAAGTTAAGTACAGTAAATGTATACATACCTAAATATACTTACTTGATGATATTTGTGCTCTAAATATTTAGGCCATGATGCTTGGCCTCATATATTCTAGAAAAGAACTAGGTGAAGGTTCCGTGGTGCGCTTGTCAGATGCTGCGCAGAGGAGTCAGACCCTACTGTAACTTAAAGCGGTATGACTCCATATAAACAGCACAGCAAACTCTCAACTGGCTCCCAGATCATGTTTCAAGTACTCTACAGCACCCACAAGGCCTACTGGGGCAAAGGAGCAAGATACATACAAACACCATCATCCCAGTACATGCCTGGCAAAGGACCAAGATACCCACAACCACCATCACCCCCGCACATGCCTAGCAGAATCCTGTGCTCTGCATCCGCACATCTAATGACCCAAAGAACATACCACTGAATGAAACATGGAGGCATGGCCCTGGAGTTCAGGGCCTTAAACTGTTAACGCTAAGCCCAAGTCTGAGGGAAGAACTCAACCACGTGCTTTGTAGGAAGGGATTTGAAAAGTAATCTGTTCTGGCTTGCTTTCAACGCAGCTTACTTTACTTGGGACCTGCGATTAAGAATATTGGGCTGGGGACTGAGTCACCCCTCCCAGGACATTCGGGTGTGCTGTTGTATTCCGCTTTAGGTGTCCGTATATAGGTTTTCCTGAAACATGTCCTTATATAGGCACAATTCGCATTGCCCTTATATAGGCATAAGATCCCAGTCCTTATTTAGGCATTAGCCATGACCTCCAAATACAGGCATGGTCACTGACATCCGTCCACCCTAACGTCACAACGAGTTCTTAGAAAACAAACCCTAAGCCCAGCACAGGATTATTGATTTCTCCAAGAACTCATCTATTATGCATGAACCACTATTCTTTAAAGGTTCATTCCTGACGTCTTCCTCTGTCCGACTTCACGTCAATGCTAACATTCCAAGGCACCTACCAGGTATAAATATACCTTCCCTTGCCCAAGCAAGTTAGAGGAGACCTCGACTTCAGAGGAGCCCGTATCCCGGGCTGACGCACTGAGAAGAGACGCTGTCATCCCTGCTCGCAGAGAATCCAGCTCCCAGTGTTTTGACTCCCTTTGCGGGGTGTTAGAGTTCGAGATCCGGAAGGAGATTCCCACCTCTCTCATTCTCCAGGTATGGAGCTGACTAGAACCTAGAGGGACTCTTGGCATACCAGACTCTTAGTATACCATACTACAGAATACTTCACCTACTTCTTATCTTGCCCTACACCTAGACTAGGTTAGGTACACTGGGGTAGAACTAGCTTAGAGAAGCATCGTATGAGTACTCGCATTTTTAGCTCATGTTATTTATGTATGTGAATATATGTATCATAGCTAAAAGATAATGCTAGCGCAGTATTATTTCTTTCTACTGTTTACGCTGTACAATATATATCTTGCATACTGTCTTGTGATCATAACAGCTCATATCTCTTACACGAGAAACAAGACTGTTCAATAAATCCTTTTTATTGAAACGCCCGTCTATTCTTTCTGTGTAACTCTGAAGAAACTAAGAATGCCCGATTAGCTGAGTGAAACTGTTATCTATTGTTTCCACGATTCTGAGAGTATTCCGATTCTAAAGGGAAACAAAGTTGTCCTGTTTATGCGGTTGCCAGAAACTACTCCCTTCTTGTTTACAAGGAGTTTCTAGTGGCCTCTGAGTTAGCTGGCACAAAGTAATTAAGTTTAATATACTCGATAGGGACATACTGACCTCAGTCCTATGTCGAATCTATAGGGTATATTATTCCAATGCGCAGAGCCTATTAGGGAAATAGGAACTACACTACATGGCGCCCAACGGTTTGGTAAGGCACTAATTTAAGGCTAGATACTGAGTAACTCAGTCGTGCTTTTCTCTCAGAGACCCCTACTCACATACTCCATAAGACGTCTTGAGTGGGTAGGGTTAAATATCCGCCAAAGCTAAATAGGACAAAAAACCTATAGATTAGCTGTTTTGTTTGTTCAACGTTGAAGGATACAGTGTTCCAAAATATTGTGCACCTTATCTTTTGTTTCCTTCTTTTGTACTACATTTTTCAAAAAACAAATGTCCGAACACGGGGACAATGGCACCGAGAACGGTGTAAATACGGCTGAGCCAGTCGTAACAGCTTTTAACTTTACCGGTTTAAATGAAGTCGATGAGGGTGTTATAAACATCCATCCAAACTTAAGGAGAGCCATCACTCTAAAACTTAAAAAACATGGCCTACCACCAAGAGGAGGTAGAGCAGTTTTCGTGATAGAGGCACACGAATCCTTTCAGACAGAGGTATTCTATTCATGGATAGTATTCCCAGAATCAAATCCAGTAACAAGAGTGTTTCACTTCTTTAAAGAAGACGAACCACCAGAGGAATATATTCCTTTCGAGGATATTGAAATTCCACTCACATACCAGGAGCATCATCTCTGGTTTAAAGGCGCCCTAAAACATCACAAAAACATTATCAGGCTAGGTCCTCTAGGTAGACCAGGAGCAACATGGCCGATTCTAGCCGGCTACACACCTCATCCTGACATCGATGTAATGTCAGACGAGGAATTACTTACTCAACTACAAGAGTTAATAAAAATTTACAGACAACTAGTCCAATATGTCATGCGGACTTTCACAGTCCAACCACCAATGACCATTCCAAATCAAACCCCTCAACAGGGGAATACACTAAAAATTATTCCACAGACTTTACACGCAGTCATGGGTAAAATGCCCACGAAACGTGACCAAATTCCATTCTGGATAGCTCAAAAAATTGCTCAAATCGAAGCAGTATTTCCAAATACTAGCCCTTATGAGAAACACAGAATCTTAACAATCTGTTTACCAATGGGGATCACACCACAACTGGAAGATTGCACCACTTGGGGCGCAGTCTTTGCTGCCATCTATACTAAAACTAACCCTGGGCGTAGTACTACGCTACGCTCGCGGAGCGTGCGTAGTTTGCGCTACTACACGCTACGCGAATTGCACGTAGCACAGTGCAAAAACGCGTAGCGTAGCGGGCATTTTTTGCTTGCTCGCAGTCCTCAATGTCAAGTTGGCGACCGCGAGCGAGCAAAATCAACATCCCGGCGAGACTTTTTCCTCGTTCGCGATCAGCAACCTCAAGTTGCCGATCGCGAGCGTGGAAGATAAACCTCCCGGCGATCGCGAGCGTGGAAGATAAACCTCCCGGCGAGATTCTCAACGCGGGAAGGTCAGGTTTCTCATTGCGAGTGGTCGCGTATGCTCGCGACCGCTCGCGATGAGAACCTACCAGTCCGCGTTGAGAAAGCGGCCGCTCGAGTACAAATCTACTCGAGCGGCAGAAAACGACCGCTTGCACTGTGCAAGATGCCGTTTGCAATGATTGCACAGTGCGGACAAGCATCCGGCACTGTGCAATCAGTGCGAACAGCATTTCCCTACCGCACTACGCAGTTCGCGTAGCTTGCGTAGTGCGAAATGCACTTCGCGTAGCTACGCGTAGCGCTACTACGCGGACTACGCCCAGGGTTAACACATGGTGTTCCGTCAATTGCAGTAATACCAGATGTCCTGAAACAAATTCAAAACGAATTCGGGGCAGAACCAGCTCTGAATTTAGGTATGAAATTACTGAAAAACTTCGACCAGGTCTCTACAATAATATTATCTAATATTAAAGGGGAGGCAGCATCAGTGGCGATCCGCCAACGCTTAAGGGAATTTGATGTTACAGAACATCAACATGAACTACCCAGACTAATAGATCAATCTTATGCAGAATTAGGCAGAGATAGTTTGGGTGGAAAACCTTTGAAGCCAAACTATCTGAAAGTCCTGAGAAGGACTCTATTAAACAAAGTCCTACATCTTCTAAAAAGAAGTGGGAAACTAATAAACAAAATTCAAAAGAGACACGTTCTCAATTCCGAGGTAGGTCTCCTCAAAAGGAGCCCTCTGAAAGGAGGTATAATCTCAGGAATAGGGATAATTTAAGAAAACCTGACAGGTATCAAGATACTGATACACGTTCCTCTCCTACCTTTCAGATATCGTCACAGACATCAGAAAGAAGAGGACGGTCAGAACACAGAGAAGAACGCGTAAAATCCAAAGACGATAAACACGTTCAGAAAAATAAATCAAAACCTCAATTCACAAAAAAGAAGGTAGCAGGTCTGAAGATCAGACATGCCGAGAATACTGAGAACACAGCTCAAGAATGGAGAATGGGCTCAGACAATGCTGGACAGTGCAGCAGAAGTAACAATAGCTCGCCAGAACCTGAAGGAACTTCTGGAGACAGTGGACTTGAATGAGTACATCACAGTAGAGACTGTAGACACCAGGGTTAGTGCTCCACAAAAGTTATATGAAATAACACTCCGAATGGAGGGAGACATACCAAGAAAAGTGAAAATACTCTTTTGGGAAAAACTTTCAAGGGGTTATGATATACTTCTAGCAGAAAAAGACTGGCCACCACACTTTGTCAGGGAGTGCCCACATGGCGAGGACATTATTATGCCAGCCTTCTCCAACCATATTCCAATTCACCTAAAATATACTTATTCCAGGAAATGGGCAGTTGCCCAGGCCCCAGAATTATATAAAAATCATGTAGGATGGGATGAGGACTCACCTCACCACAAAATACATCTAAAAAATGAACCTACTGCACAAAGGCAGTACCCAATAAAGCAAGAAGCTAAAAAACAGGTCAGGGAGATCTTAGATCAACTTGAATACGAAGGGGTGATTGAAACATGCACCTCCTCAATGAACAATCCTTTGTTTCATGTATCCAAACCAGACAATACATATCGTCTAGTTTTGGATTACAGACACTTGAACACTTGTTCAAAAACATTTGCAGTGCAAAATGCACATAGTACAGCATTAATGAATAACATTGTGCGTAAAAAATATAAAACCACATTGGACATTTCAAATGGTTTCTTTTGTCAAAACATAGCACCTGAAAGCAGGTACTTAACAGCTTTCTCAATAATGGGGACCCAGCGTCAATTTTGTAGACTCCCACAAGGGTTCAAAAACAGCCCGGGGTTATTCTCAGCAAGAGTAACAGAGTTACTACAAATTTATGATAATAAGGCATTGTCATATGTCGATGATATCTATCTGACAGACGATGACCTAGATAGGCACTTGAACAGGGTGAGTACCATTATATTGGGCTTTGCCTCTGAGGGCAATAAATTCAACTTTAAAAAATCTAGAATTGCCCATCTCAATGTCCTTTTCCTAGGATATGAGCTTTCAAGTGAAGGCAAGGGCCTAGCAGCTAACTTTTTAGAAAAATGCGTGCTGCTCCAACCTCCAAAAACGCTGAAAAACTTACAATCCATCTTGGGTTTCCTGAATTTTGGAAGAACTTACATTCTAAATTACGCAGAAAGGGTTAAACCTCTCTACGAATTAATCAAACCTGATTTTTCAACAAAACATTGGACACAGGAACACACAGAAATCCTGCGTTCACTCCAAGCTAACGTGTTAGCAACAAATCACTTACAAACACGCGTAAATACACGCAATTTAGTGATCCGAATAATTTCGGGACAATGCGGATTCACCTATTTAACATTTAATGAGGGTGAAAAAGTACCAATAGCATACAAATCACATTTGTATACACAAGCAGAAATGCGCTTCACTTCAACAGAAAAAATACTGACAGCAGTTCAAACCGCTGTAGCAAAAGAAAGAGCTCTAGCCCAAGGGAAACGCATTATTGTCGTAACTCCAGTACCAGCCTTAGAGGCGGTTACAAAAGCGAGCATTCCAAATGCAAAAGCTTTACATCCTAGATGGATACAATGGGTTAATTCTCTTGCTGCAACAGATGTTGAATATGTTTTTGATCCTGATTTAAAAACACAAGCGTTCCTGCAATATGAACATGAATGTCCTCTGCCCACTGAAATTCTGCCTCTAGATCAGTATGAATTTATAATTTACACTGACGGATCCGCACAACCTGCTACAGGGAGTAAGCAAGCTTACAGAGCAGCGTGCGCAATCGTTAAAGGTCGCATGCAAGATGGTAACTTCAGACCAATGGTCACTAAAACTCAATCTCTAGGAGATTGTACAGCTCAGCGAGCTGAACTACAAGCATTCAAACTGGCACTTGAAAGTACAGATCGCGAATTCCCCACACTCATAGTGTGCGATTCTTTTACTGTGTTCAGTCGTATAATGAATATATACAGAATTGGCTTGAAAACGGGTTCAAAGATGCAAAGGTGGCACAATAAAGCATAAAACGCTTTGGGAACAAGTAGTTCAGTTGAAAAACGAACTACCAAAGGCTCTACGTGATACACACGCTAAGTCATCAACGTGATGGCGTTCTACGTTGCAGGAATTCATTGGCTGATGAAGCCGCAAAGGGGGCTGTTCAGACGGCTTCCGTAGCTGCGATCACTCGTTCAAAAACGAGAATAGACAGTGAGATATTGTTGGCTGTCAATGCTTCAAGCAAAGGCAGTGGTGCAGCGTTACCAAAGAAATTTCCACTCAAGTACTCTTATGTAATTGATGCAAACAACGTTCCTTTGCTTCGAATCCCTGGAGTGGGGATAGGGTAATTCCAAACATGGAACGAGATTAGGACTAATCCTAGCAGCACATGAGGGGATAGCCTCTGCCCATGCAGGTGTTTCTGCAACAGTATCTTTACTAAAACAAAGATATTGGTGGCCTGGCATTAGGAAACAGACCAAAAACGATGTTTTGGAATGTGAAATATGCCAACAGATGAAAGTCTCCACAGTGAAACGTCCTGCGCAGACACCCCTGTTGATTTCAGACAAACCATTAGCTTGTGTTTACCTGGACCGGCTGCGTGTCCCTTGCAAAGGGACGGTAACTATAAATATATAATGGTCGCAGTGGATTCGTGCTCAAGGTTCCTATGGATATGGCTCTCAGCGCTCGGCTGACGCTCGAACTGTTATAAAAGATTTGCTGAAGTCTTTACCGGCCACATACGCAATTGGCACACTACATTCTGACCAGGGCCCTGCGTTTAGCTCTTGGGCTTACAAAGAAGCCATGGCCAGTTTGGGCGTAGCATTGCAGTACTCTCTCCGTTTCATCCTGAGGAAATTCTGTTGTGGAAAGGAAAAACTGGGACATAAAGCAGTCTATAACAACTAGAGTATTAGGTTCGGGTGATGGGTGGGTCAAACATCTTTATGGGGTCCAACGCTCATTAAATAATTTGCCAAGAAGTTCTCTAGGGGGGTCACTCCATATGAGGTCCTATTTGGGACAAGAATGTGGGTTCCTGATCTCGAATGTAAAGGCACAGTGGTGGAAAATAAACCCTTTGATATCAAAGATCGTTTGGCTGTTTTACAGGATCTAAAATGAACTAAGATCGAAACAAAGCAACGTGTTCTTGAAGCCAACCACCACTGGGGAAACACCGGCAGTCCCAGCAAGGCCTGTCTGGATCCCAGAAGTTGGGGATCTAGTCAGAGAGAAGATTGCGGACAAGAAGGAATTTGGACCTTCTTACAGACAACTAGTACCTGTCCTAGCCGATGCACGGAACAAGGAACAGTACTTCTGCCGCCCCTTCCTGGAAAAAAAGGAGAAAAGATTTGTGTCAATCGACCTCATCAAACCACAGTATGTGGCCAATACTAAATAGTAGGCCTCGTGGACTCCGACCTAGTAGCAGACGCACTCCTCTCGCTACTATCCAAAAGGTTCAGACTGAAAGACTCATAACCATCGAGAATTCAGCAGTAACAGATGAAGGACTAAGCAACAATGCTATGGAACTCATCCCTCTTGAAACTCAAGTAACAGTTCGTCCAGATACACCTGTCTCACACCAACGTAACAAGTGATCAACTGGTTCCAGCGATTTCAACAAATCCTGATGCAATTCCAACAATTGACCGAACTGCTTCTGGCTATTTCATTAACTTTGATACGTTTTCTGAGGATCCGAGTGAACCTGAAACGACCCCAGCATCAAAAAGTTTCAAACAGCAAGTACAAGACCTTTTTCATTTCCTGAAAAAGACTTATCTGGTTTCACCATGGATTGAACTATAGATTATTTCTGGAATATTTTTCTTTCTGCTTTGGCTAGCTTTGGTTATGACTATCAGCATGCTTATAAATGGCAGATACATCCACATATGGACACTGAAAGTAAAAATGTGAACTTTACTTTTGAAACCACACAAATCATCCCTTGTCAGCAGTGAACATCACAGCCGTTCCTATACAGGATGGTATAGTGTTGGGACAAAACCGATTTCGATATATTCGGTCCGATGGAACTTTTTGAACATTCCACATTTATTTAAAATTTCATTAAGTGACTTTATTACCTCCAGTACCTATTCTGATGATTGGGACTTTGAGACTGTAAATGATATGATGTCTGATCTAGAAAGGTCTGCAGCATTCTCTAACAATGAATACTTAGAGGGTTCATCAGACTACGAACAGCTTTATTGTTACAACCACTATGGTCCTCATTTCTTGCATAAATCTGCAACGCCTAGAAATGTGTTTGTTTAACCAATGGGAACATTGTCCTACACCACCAAAAGGTAGTTCAAAAACGTTTGCTAAAAAGTTTCCCTATTTTTCAGGGTACAATACATCTGATCCAGAAACATTTTACTATAAAAATGTAAACAAAACAGGACAGAAAATTATGTTAACTAATACAAAACAGATTTACTCTGCAGCCTTTATTACCCAACTGTCTAGACATGGATTTGACTTTTGGAAGAACACAATGAACTGCAAAATCTGTCTGGGGTTCTGAAGATTGGCAAGTACAGGGAAGCTTTGTTTAGAGCATGTATCATCCCTCAGCAAATAATGTTTTTGAATGACACTGTGCAACAAACGTCTTGCCTTGGTTTAGCTAAGATCAAAGTCATGAGAAACACCTTCTGTACCAACACCTGCAAGTAATAACACTACACAGGAGGCAGTTACAGTAGACACAATACTACAAACCAACAGAACAGATCCTGATTGGAGAAAATGGTTACTCTGGCCCACAGACACAAAGCATCTGTCAAGAAAGATTCCTGAATAGAAGACAGGGCTTTACTATCCAAAGGCCAGACCCACGATATGTTCAACGCACAACATCCAGGGGTAGGAACAACACATTCAGTGTAGGAAAATTGTGCCTCGACTGGCTACAAAAATCTACACTTGAGGATGTGAAACAACACTTATCTTTACTTAAAGAAGACGCAGACCTTAGGGAATTCTTGCTAGGACCGAGAAAACCGCTGTGCTAAAAACGTTTCATATATGCCGGCATTTATGCTGCTTATAATGAAGTATGGAAGGTTTCACAGGCAGAGGCCGCAGAGCTAATACGTGAACTTGATCGTATTAACTTAGAGAAAACTCTCTCTGTGTGGCCGATATATGGGTTAACAACTTTGTCATCCAGAATTTATTCATTGGACAACATTGTATCCTCTGCTATTGACATACTGGGTAACAAGATTTAGCCATGTTACAGCAGGGCCAATCTCAGTACGTTCTATTATGTTATTAGGCTGGACGCTGCAATCTTTGCGTGCGGGCTATGTGCGGCTTGGCGTTTTATCAACACGTCGTCTCTGTTTGCAGAATACAATCTAATAGATAAACAGATCGAATTGGCACAAAGGGGAGCAAAGTACAGTGCTAGAGCAGTTGAAAAACTGGAAAAATTACCATTTACGGTAGCAGAAAAACCAGCTACAGAATGGCTTATCCATGGCAAAATCACTCTGCCTGTCACTGCTTTTCAGTTTCAGTATTGCCTCAAACAAATGCAAGCAGGCAAATATGAAAGGTTGGGTAAAGAATACATTAAGACATCCTGGGATTTACCTTACGAATACTAGATGTTGGAGTGGGGATCGTGAAGTGTTTCTAAGCGGTACACACTGTGAAAATGGCACTAAGCGGTTCACTCATATGTCAGGACATTTCTTTACATGGGGCTTTAGCACTGGTTCTGTGGCAAACTTGTCCTGCCACCAGCAGGGTACACCGGACTACTGTGATTAATCCAGACGTTTGGCTAACTTTCTAACGGGAGTTACCTCCTGTTGAATGATCAGAGTTGCTGTGGCATGTTGCCAGGGCATCCATATCTGGTAGCGGTCGGCTCCAGGGTTGCTTGTTGTATGCAAGTATTGTTTCCCCCAATAGACACAGTCAGGAGTAGCCTCTATGGCCTTCATTGAATGTTTCTTTATACGTTTTGATACTTTAGCAGAATGAAAGCCATGCTTTTGCAACAGACCGTGCCTTTGACTCCTCGGCCAAAAAAATCTATGATTTACAAATTGCAAGGACTTCGGCTGAGATACAGGCTTTAATTCGTACAAACTGCCCTATACATTTCAGTGGAAATGATGGGTCGTATCTTAAACATGTCACGATACTGAGCGGGATTGTACATGTATTTAAGACCATCTGTTCAGGACTGTTAGCACCCTTCCAGGCAGTCCCTCGGAATCATCCCAAACTTCGCACATTCGGTGTTTGGTGGTGTGCCATTAATTCTAGCACTCTGCTGCAGGAATCCTGTTCCTATTCCTACTATTACGCTATGGCAAGCCTATCCACCGACGTCACTCCGGCGATGTGGGAGAAAGCTCTCCTAGAACGGAAGTGCCGTGAGCGCATAGTGCAGCTTTTGGGCATGCCATCGTCTCACGGGAACTTAATACAACATGGTTCCTGTCATTTAGACCAATCTGGCAAGATTGCATCTTACCTGTTCTACGCTGCCTGCTTTGCGGTGAAGAATGCGTGCTAGACACCTGCTCTAACACTCCCATCTGTCATGCCAACGGATATCGATACTCTGCTGGACCCGGTAACGGCCCATGCTCTGTGTTGTCCCCAGAGGCTACCAATCCTGATGACGGCATTCATTGAGATCTCACAGACGCTTCCTGCTGCTGCTGAGGTGCGAGATGGATCAACAGGCACACAGGTAACAACGGACGCGAACATTGCTGCAGCATCTTATGCTGAAGGCGATGCTTCTCATCTCTGTGCAATTAACCTTCTGAACGAGGTGTTCCAAATGTCACCAACATCGGTAGAAGCTATTTTGTCTGCAACAGATGTTGAATATGTTTTTGATCCTGATTTAAAAACACAAGCGTTCCTGCAATATGAACATGAATGTCCTCTGCCCACTGAAATTCTGCCTCTAGATCATTAGATGATGCAAATAGATGATTTCATGTTTACACCAGACCCATACACTGACTTTGATTCGGCTCACAGTGTACCAGGGACGCAATGAATTTGGCCTTCATATTTTCAAAACTTGGAACTTTTCCTAACATTGAACTTTTTCTTTATTTTTTTAAAATACATGGCAACTCAATCTGCTTACAGTAGAACTATTCATATAAAACGGACTTCTTTGAATACTTCCAGGGACACAATGTCACCTTATTTGACTAAAATTTCATTTAGTACCATGATATGCAATGGCTTTGATTTTTGAAAAACTTGTCAACCATTTCATCATATGTATATATTTCTGTTTATTCATTCATGTTGCATTTATTTCCAAATATATGCTTAGAATGAAGAAATGCTTTAAAATGTACAGTACCTATTGCATTACATGTTTTATCAACAGTTCTTTTAAAAACTTCTTTTAATATGCTTTTAGAAATGTTTTTAGCAATATGTGGTACTCAAGTTTAATGTTTAGCATTTAGTATTATCGTTCATTCGAAAGTGGAGTGGGTGTTGTATTCCGCTTTAGGTGTCCGTATATAGGTTTTCCTGAAACATGTCCTTATATAGGCACAATTTGCATTGCCCTTATATAGGCATAAGATCCCAGACCTTATTTAGGCATTAGCCATGCACTCCAAATACAGGCATGGTCACCGACATCCGTCCACCCTAACGTCACAACGAGTTCTTAGAAACCAAACCCTAAGCCCAGCACAGGATTATTGATTTCTCCAAGAACTCATCCATTATGCATGAACCACTATTCCTTAAGGGTTCATTCCTGACGTCTTCCTCTGTCCGACTTCACGTCAATGCTAACATTCCAAGGCACCTACCAGGTATAAATATACCTTCCCTTGCCCAAGCAAGTTAGAGGAGACCTCGACTTCAGAGGAGCCCGTATCCTGGCCGGACGCACTGAGAAGAGACGCTGTCATCCCTGCTCGCAGAGAATCCAGCTCCCAGTGTTCTGACTCCCTTCGCGGGGTGTTAGAGTTCGAGATCCGGAAGGAGATTCCCACCTCTCTCATTCTCCAGGTATGGAGCTGACTAGAACCTAGAGGGACTCTTGGCATACCAGACTCTTAGTATACCATACTACAGAATACTTCACCTACTTCTTACCTTGCCCTACACCTAGACTAGGTTAGGTACACTGGGGTAGAACTAGCTTAGAGAAGCATCGTATGAGTACTCGCATTTTTAGCTCATGTTATTTATGTATGTCAATATATGTTTCATAGCTAAAAGATAATGCTAAGCGCAGTATTATTTCTTTCTACTGCTTATGCTGTACATTATATATCTTGCATACTGTCTTGTGATCATAACAGCTCATATCTCTTACACGAGAAACAAGACTGTTCAATAAATCCTTTTTATTGAAACGCCTCGTCTATTCTTTCTGTGTAACTCTGAAGAAACTAAGCATGCACGATTAGCTGAGTGAAACTGTTATCTATTGTTTCCACGATTCTGAGAGTGTTCCGATTCTAAAGGGAAACAAAGTTGTCATGTTTATGCGGTTGCCAGAAACTACTCCCTTCTTGTTTACAAGGAGTTTCTAGTGGCCTCTGAGTTAGCTGGCACAAAGTAATTAAGTTTAATGTACTCGATAGGGACATACTGACCTCAGTCCTATGTCGAATCTATAGGGTATATTATTCCAATGCGCAGAGCCTATTAGGGAAATAGGAACTACACCTCAGTGCCAGGGGTGGGGACAGACCCAGTGATCAAAGACTAGAAGATTGAAATGTTACGACAACTGTGGCGATGTGACAGAATTTGGTAAGAAGTGGCCAGGGCTGGACTGGCCGTAGCGGGCACCGGGCATTTCCTCGGTGGGCCGCCAGGGTGGGGGCCGGTTTTGGGTCCCTGGGGGCCGTTTTTGTTACAGGGCCTTTCTTGTAGCAAAGCTGCAATATCGGACCCTGTAACAAAATCGGCCAAAACCGGCCCTGGCAAACAGCTCGGCCGCATCCCCAACCCCCTGGGGGGCCGGCAGAGCACTTTGCCTGGGCCGGTTTTGGTTCCCAGTCCGGCCCTGGAAGTGGCTGTACTTGGCAACGGCGGACGGGGATGAGGCACTTCTCTATCTGGAAGAGGGAACTTGTTTCAAAAACCAATAAAAATATGTTTTAAAAAAGAATATTGGACTGGGACCCCCGTTACTCATGGACTCTAGCTGCCCCATGTAGAGACCCTTTTATTCCTGGTAATGCTCTGAAATAACCGAAAGGAGAGACACTATGCTGTACTAAGATCCTCAGTAAAATAAACATATAAGAAACATCACTTCCAGTGCTTAATTTAAAAACAAATAAGTGCCAGGTCCCTCATCAGGAGGCCACTGCACCGTGCACCACATATTGCCCCTGCCAGCGATTCCAATGACAGTACCAAACCAGCTACAAACCATCACACTCTTACAAGTGTGAAAATTCAGACTATTCCAGCCCCCACAGCTATAAGATTAGCATGGGCGGCAGGTAATAGTCATTTTTAACGTATATTGAATTAGTAAACAACTGTTAATGTGCTCACTATAAATCAGACAAACAGCCCACCAGGTGGCAGACTGTCATAAGTGCTGGTGCCGAGCACCGGAAACCACCGGCTCAAATTAAGCACTGATCACTTCCCTATGGGGTTGCCAGTGGGAGGCAGTTGTACCTCATTTTGTTTTCGTCGTCAATTCTAGTGTCTGAGACACACCGCTTTCAGATGACAGTCTATTGACTCTCTGTTATTGACAACAATGGAGACGCTGGAGGTTTTACGCCCCATTCTCTTCATGCAAGGATCTACCTCAGTCCTTATTGCTGTCCTCGATTCCTATGTCTGTCTTTTAGGTCTGGCTACAGAGCGCTATTGCTCTGTGGCCAGACCTCATGTCAACACACAACACAGAAATGAGATGCAAAAGGGTTTCAGGGACTCCCTTCTTCCAGTGACTTGTTTCAGTGAGACCCCTTCGGGCGTTGGCTCGGTGTGTTGCCCGTAATGTATTTATGGCAGCCACAGCATTTGGTAGATGTTTGCATTTTGGGCTTTGAATGTATAAATAGTGCTAAAGTAGCGCATGTTTGCAGTTTCAGCTGCATTCATTCTTGCTGTCTACACAACACATATTTGCAACCGTTTCCTTGTATTATGGAAGCAGTGGGGAGTGGAGTGCTGGAGGCAGCATGAAACCACTTGGAAACAAGCATTGGAAATGCAATAGGTCTCGCCTTTGCTTAAGTAAAGCTATTTGCTTTGCTAATGGTATTGTATTTTAGCTATGTCTTATTGAGTGTATGTATGTGATATGTTGTGGCTTTATGTTGTTAGAATTGTAATTGTTAGCTGTGTAGTAGTTTAAAGCATAGCGTTAGGAGGAGAAGAGCAATGCAATAGGTCTCGCAATTGCGAGATTTAGAGCTATTGGCATTGTAAATGACAAGGCCTTTTATTTACTTTTTAAAACCAAAACATAAATAAAAGTAATTGTTATTTACAATGCCAATAGCTCAAACTCGCGTAAATGCGAGACGTATTGCATTGCAAATGTGTTTTTTAATATGATGTCATTCTGAAATCTATTGAATTGTAGCTTTTGATTGTTTTTTTGTTGGAAATGTATACAGAGTGTTTCCTTTCATTTTTGCATTTCACAAGCCTACTGCGCCCTTTACATTTGTGGCAAGGTAGCGCCTTTATAACTTTGATGAACAAATAATAAATATCCCATATTTTCCAATGTGTTTATGTAGGAAAGTCCTCATTTTACACTTTCTTAAATTTATTAACATAACATGTTGGAACAGATAGCGTGTTACATCAAAGGGGGGGGATATTTGTGTAATCTACTTTTATTAGACAACGGGAGGGTGTCCTGAAGGCAGACTACACCAAGGCCTTGCAATGGGTGCATATTTTAATCAGCTCGTTTCATCAACTATTTATGCAGAGAATTGGATGCATATTTAAATCAGCTTCATGTTTGCCCACAACGTACTACCTCACACTGCATGCATATCTAAATCAGCTTTGTTTTTCCCACTTGAAGCTGGTGTCCTAGCTGAAACAACGGAAGCAGGTTAAGTCTCTTTTCAAGAGACTGTCTTTTTTATCCTGAAATGTCTCTCCTAATAGAAGTGGAAGTTGTCTGGGAGAAAATTCTACATGCGCAGAAGCATGTATCAGGTAAAATTAGAATGAGCAGGGGCCTCTGGGGTTTAAGAAAAGTACTGACCTCCCATAGAGGAGTTAAGACAAAAGGGTGAGTTGGGCTGGCTGATTCATCTGCGCGTTGTCATGGCAGCAATCTACCAAACGATTAGTATCTAATCCTCGCAAGGGCACAGTGCTACCGTAGAATTGTTTCTATGGTTTAAACAAACTGTCAAACTTAAATAATTCAGCCACTGTCTTGCTAGCCATTGCACTTTTGATTCTGGGACTTGTAGTTTCACCTTTAGGATTAAGTGTAGGAACTTAAACATTCAAGCTGGCAAGGGGTAGTTGGGTTTATAGCCAGGCTTTAATTAAAGTGTCACAAGAACTAAACTCTTGTATACAACGTTAACAACAGAACCAGGAGGAACGTCGTCAGGCTGCAAAACCGGTACAAGGTCAAACCATTGGCAGAAAGTAGTCTATGTAAAAGGCAGCAACATTACAGCATATGCGGGCACCCATGGCGAGACCCCGCCACTCCCCAGCGCCTTGAGACCCCAACGGGTGAGTGGTAGCGCTTTACAAGAAACCTGATTGAGAGACGAGTGCTCGTCGCAATGACCTTTGCAGGATGACCACTACGGGAACTTTAGCATGTATACACCGTCACTTCTAGATGGCAGCTATGAAATCTTAACCCACTGACATTTATTGGCGTATGTGCAGGATAACAGAAGAAACACGAAGAAACCCCAGCAGGAGATGTAATGAGCTAGCCCTCTCTAGATGTCTGGACAGAATGCTCCATAGGTGGATAGACCAATGTAGTACCGCAAAAAATAGAACAGACGCACTGCAAATAACGACAAGGCTAGGGTAGGTCAAATGTGACGGCGACATCACTTTCAGACAGACACATTACTGGCATTGCAATTAATACGCCACCGTCCCTGCCTAGTTTCACATCCAGATTATTACTTTGTAATACGTGCCCTGTGTTCAAGTGAACGATATAGCGTAGCTTAGAGTGTTGAAAACTAAAAGGAGAAGAGTTGTATCTCACCAGGCCCACCCCTTCGCCCCCTCCCCCAAAAAACAACCAACAATAATGAAGGGAAGTCTGGGCAATAATACCGAAGCCATTCAGCGCTGGTAAGGATTTTGGTGCTTCTTTCCAACCATGACATTTCAGTCCCCATCACACGAGCGCTGATACAAAGTCAAACTACTGCTTTACATGCCAGAAAGGAACGCACTGCAAGCATACCAGCGCTGAAACAATCGAAGCTGGCCAGCAAACAGAGGGGTTACATGCCGGAAACCAGTGTGGTGCGTGCCCCATGGCCCCTGCCATGTTACTCGGATGGATTTAAGGACATGGCTGAAAGCCTTGCCTGCGGTTTACGAGCGTGGAGCAGCGAGTTAATGGCACGCAGCCGACAAAGCGGGAGCAGAGCTCCAATTAAACTTACGGCGCTGCTAACTTTGCCCTCCGCCTCGGGAATCCCATGAAAAAATGAAGAGCGCAACTCTGGACGAGCGCTGATACAAAGTCAAACTACTGCTTTACATGCCACAAAGGAACGCACTGTAAGCATACCAGTGCTGAAACAATCGAAGCTGGCCAGCAAACAGAGGGGTTACATGCCGGAAACCAGTGTGGCGCGTGCCCCATGGCCCCTGCCATGTTACTCGGAAGGATTTAAGGACATGGCTGAAAGCCTTGCCTGCGGTTTACGAGCGTGAAGCAGCGAGTTAATGGCACGCAGCCGACAAAGCGGGAGCAGAGCTCCAATTAAACTTACGGCACGGCTAACTTTGCCCTCCGCCTCGGGAAGCCCATGAAAAAATGAAGAGTGCAACTCTGGGGAGTTTTCTTTTGAATGGGGGGAAGGGGAGGGAGGAGCTGGTAGAATTGCCAATGAGGAGCCAGCGTTTTCGCTAGCAGCACACCCTCCTGCGTCACGCCAAACCAAGATGGCGTCGGCCTGTCCACATGGGCCGTCCTAAAAGTGGACAAGGCAATAACCCAAAAGCCCGATTTTCAATCACGCGCCAACGTTTAACATAAACGATGACGCGAGCCAATTGAAAACAAGGGCGTGGCTTAAAGTTACTTCAGAATCTGTATCGATTCCAAAAGGCCCTCGCACAGCGAGCAGCGCATGCGCGCTGCAACACCAGGCGAGACCTAAAAATGGTTGAGGAACAACACTGGTCAGACCGCCTTTCCAGGGTGGCAAGTGGCGCGTGTCTTCCAAACCAGAAAATTGTGTCTAGGCACAGCACCGGCCTACTGTCCTGAGGTCACAGCACAGCATCTGGAACTCTGCGTCCCGATAGCTCTGCCCCTTCCTTAAGCCGCCAACAGCTTCCCAACATGGCTGTAAGCCCCTTGGCCTCTCCCCAAACTCCTGCAACTAACCGTTGCCAGCACCAAATCTGCAGGGATAAGACAGCAGCACCCATCTCATCCTCAGGCACAACACCCAACACCAGTACTTCACATAGGACCTTTCCAAACCCACACACTGCCAATCACAGATGGCCAGTTGGGTAGCCTCTTACCTGATAGTAATAGACAGTGTTTCAGGGCCAAACCAGTGGTAAGAAGTGCTATACACGTTACTGTATAATACTATGTGATGTCATCAGAAAGGCCTAGGAGCTTGTTTCGGTACTTCAACTACTCTCAGATTTGGTGACATGAAGCCTGTATCAGTTCCACACTTCATCCGCTCAGGTGCATACACTGGCAGCCCACTCACAGCATCAGGGTACAAAATGTGCTTCAAACAGATCCTTGCTTTTAGGAGGAGAACCTATATCCTTGTCTACTCACAGTCCATTGTGAGACACCGCCTGTCCGCTTCGGACAGCCAGCAGCAGTGAGCTGCTGGACCCTTCATGCTCAGAACAATTTTTAGTCTGTGGAATTTCATAGATCACATGCTGCCCTTTTATTCTGTCAAGTGGCAGAACTGCTTCGAAGGTTAATAAAAATATTATTTCTGTAAGCACTGTAAATCACAAGTATTTCTACTACCCAGAGTAATGGTACTCAATTTACCAACCTCAAAAGGAGGAAAGTGAGAGCTGTCATCTGTGAAATTCAAACTACTGACCTGCTTTTTCCTGCAAAGTCAGCAGCGAGTGTTTCACTTACTGATCCAGCATTCCCCTGTAGAGTGTGAGCTGCTGGTTCAGGTGCTGACTGGGCTGATTTTGCCATTGATCCTTCAATGGTGGATAAAAGGAGTACTACTGACAGAGGTTGTGTTACCGCTTGTCGTTGGGAGGAGGAAAATGCAAGAAGATTGCAAGAGCTGCATAAAAGTCACCTACATTATAATATCTACTAGAATCAAAGTCCTATTTTCTTGGTGGCAATTTGTGGTCAACTTTGGAGCATCTGGTATTCAGTGAATCGTTTGTGACAATCGAATGCTTTCGACTTGAAACCAGTCTTTTGAGAGATGAGTTCTTTTTTTCTCTCAGATGAATTCAGGAGCTTGGGTGTTAGCTGTGTTTGCTTGCCCTGCGCAGTTGATTGTCAGAAACACTGTCACCCCCTCCTGTCCATGGTCTACGCTGACACTACAGCACTACTGTGGGATCCTGCCGCTACCTTCTTTTATGTTGTGTCTGCTTTACGATGTATGTGGCAGTCAACCCTGTTTTAATGTGTTTCCACGATTGAAACGGGATTTTATGTGTTATTAAAAATATTGCTCGATTGTTTATTCATTGCTGATTATATTTCTTTTTAGTGTTTTCTGCTACTTTTATGTTGAGACAATTTGTAGCTGCTGCTAGTGTCTAGTAGAAATGAGATTTGTAGTGTGCGCCTAAGAAACAGTTAAACATAAACTATGAACCTGAAAGCAATAAAATAAACCAAAACCAAGTACAACAGCACCCTCGAGTCTGATAATAATACTATTTATTGTTTATTAATTGAGGCAGTTCATTTTCTCTCTGTGCTACAAGAAGATTGGTTGTTGTTTTTATTATTATTATTGTTGTTAGCAGTAGCACTTGTTATTATTGTTCATAATATTATTATTGGTTATTAGTTTTAATTATCATAATACCAAGAGTGAAATAATGACAATAGTGTTCATACAAAGCCTGCCTTGATATGAAACCCTAATGTACCCTACCATATTGCTCAAAATCAGTGTTTATCCAGTTATTTTTCTCAAGGAAAAACAGTGCTAAGCTGCTATACCCATATACTAAGCCCACGTGCCACATGTGCGCTATATGAGAAGTATCATCTGTTATTTTCTTTATATTTGTATTTAATAACACTACATTAACCGCTTCGGTGCTCATGACGAGACCAGCTCGTCATGAGTCACAGTGGAGCTGTGCTCATGACGAGCTGGTCTCGTCATAACGGCTGCGCGCCGCCCACGCGGGATTAATTCCCCGCCTGTGCGGGAGAATTAATCAGTGGGCGGGGTCGTGACGAGACCAGCTCGTCATGAGCACAGCTCCACCGTGACTCATGACGAGCTGGTCTCGTCACGAGCACCGCGGCACCGGGCTCACCCCCCGCCCCGTACCCGTGGGGGAATTACCCCCACAGGGAAGGGGTTAACACTAAGAAAGAAAGGATAAAACATGTTGGCAATTATTCCCAGCAACTCCATTGCTACAAGCTGTCTTCTTTTTTCATTTTGCTACACCCCACTGTGCCCTGCTTTTGCATTATAAACCCAACATTGCAGGATACAACCAGGCAACTCCTGCATCCAGAGTGTTAAAATTGACTTTTTTTTTTACTTCTTGCTGGTATTCACTATCCCTTTGCTTTTATTCAATTTAATTTATAATTGCTCTATAAGGCTTTACGGGTCAAGGGTTTCTGCAGCAAAATGGCATGAGACATTTTGCCAGTACTTCCACCCACGAGATTGAGGGTGATATTTGCAGTGTTTGTTATTTCTGAGGGCACCAGTCCTACACCCTTCTGACTCCTTAGAGGGCATCTTAGCTCTGCCTTGCCCTACCGTCCCCGACATGGTCGGGTATAACTTGCTTGACAGAAAATGCCTAAATTAAATTAAATAATGACAAACACAAAAAACTTGCATAAATCTGTAGTGTGGTTGCATGTGGCAATTAATCAGGAAATACCAACCTGTACACATGGGTTTCAGCTACCATAACTGTGACTGACCACAGCGATGTTGAGGTTAGGAAAGGTCTAATAAATGGGTGAGATGAAGGAGTGGCCTCTTAGAGGTTCATTTTCTTCCTCTCTGTCCATTCTCAATTGCTCAGAATGCACCACATCCCCTTCAAATCCACATCAAATGTGTGATCAGCAGACCACATCATAACCTCCACCTAGCCCTATGCGTCCATCCTTTCACCTTCCCGAGAGAGGCCTAGTAGTGATGGGACCTAACATTCACCCCAGACTTGACTAAGCCCACACACACACTCACTACTTATTCCTGCCCACATTTCCCTCAGCGATCCAGACGAGTGCAGCGTGACTATCAGTTTGGGATGATATCCTGGGACTGAGTCTCAGCAGCATGAGTATCACTAAACTAGCTCCCTCTCAGCGTCTGTATCACCCTAAAGGCCTTCTTCCATATCTCAAGCTCAACCAGGTAAAAGTCAACAGTTACATAACAACTATGACGTTTCATCCTAGAGTGGTACTTGCAATCATCTGACAAAAGAGTTTCCCCAGTACAGGCAAAGTTGCTGCAGATCGGAAAAGGTGGACGAGCTGCAGTCTGAGGACGTCAGTATTGGGACCGGTTCCCTGCGGCAATCGGCAGCAAATCCACTTTTCAAATGTTAAAAAACAGTTCTGAAATGAAGTTCTTTGGTCAACTATCATCCCTCACTCTTACTACTAGGATTACCTAGGAGTAGTGTAAGGGAAGGTCCTCAGTGTCCTGCCCAGGTGTCATTGTAGGGTTAGGGGAATGCTCAGGATCTTTGCTAGGATAAAGATTAGCATTAGGACAAGGGTTAGGAATAGGGTTATTAGACGTGCAGTTTAAGATAGTAGTGTCTGTATAGGGCTAGAGTTAAGGTAGATCAAGGTAGCGGGATTGAGGTAGCGGTAGGGCAAAATTGCGGTGTGGAAGCATTGAGATGCAAAGAGATTTGATTTATTTACAGAGCTTTCATAGCGCCGCTGCACCTTGTGGTATCAGATCACTTTACAGCGAGCAGGGTAGATAAATTAAATACTATTTAAAAGGCAGAAAACTTTAGCCATGGAGGAAGAAGCAGCGGGCTGGGACAGACAGAGAGAATGGCGGCTACAAGTGATAATGTATGACCTCTGCGGTCTTTAAGACTATTTCAATTTTGTTTCTATGTGTTTCTTCTCATTTGTACATTTTTAGTATACTGAAAATCTTTTTGGGTTTATGGTGGTTGTAACACATTTATTTTGTGTTGTCTGATAAATAAAAGAATACCTCAAAGAGTTCAGCGTTCCTATATTTTTTCAGGTGGACACCTCCCAAGTCCAAACTCCACCAAAGGTTGTTGATCGCTCCACAGATATTATCAGCATGCCAGAAGTGTCCTTCAAATCCTCCCTGTTACCTGAAACTGTTTATGAAAACTGTTTTGAAATGTGTCACACCTGATCCAACCTGTGCTTTTCTCTGCCCACACCTGGTAGTGCATGCTGTGGGCTTGAAACTCCTAGGGTCGATTCTTAAAGAAAGTCCTAAATCTGCTCTGCACTCGCGGATTTACACCTATCTGCGAGTGCAGATTATTTTCTTGAATTCACAAGCAGTCTGAGGAGTATGAAGAGTTTGGCCAGGCACAAACTCCAATGCATGTTCCTGTGACGATCATGTGGCATTCCCAGTCAGGTCCCATTTCTGTTGTGAAGACTTCTCCATAGTGGAGAACTCCACACAGGGGAATAGGATCCCTGGTGCAAATGCACAAATTTTGTTTTTCTTTTTTCCAGAGAGAAAATATTTTTCCCATGAAGAAACAACTTTCCCTATACCCCCAGCAAATTGGGGAGTGGTCCGTTCTTCTAACCCTGGAAGGGTAGTTATGCCAGCCCTCAACTATATTCTATCCATACTAGCGTGGAAAACGGGAGAGGCATTTTTGAGTGCCAACAATCGGCTATGTTTGTGGGCGTTTACAAACTTTCAAACCTAGCCATGCCATGAAACACCCAATTCTCACCTCTTGAGTTGGATTTAAGGGATCAGAAAACTCTGAACTCATGCAGAGGTCTCCCTCACATAAGTGGGCTTACACTTGCCAGGAACGCCCTCTGTGAATTCCTTGCAGGTCTAAGTAAGGTAAATTTGATTTTAAACATACATTTACAACCAAATATCCCTCTGTGAATAATAGCCCCCAAAGTGTGAAATATTCACTGACTACTAAGGACTTCAGGTGCCTCTGCTCTCAGTCCAGCCCCTTGCACTAGTACTAAGTTTAGACTGCTAGACCACCCATGAGGACTGCAGAAGCAAAGGATATGGAAAAGAATGGAGGCTGAACTATTTTTTTGCTTTCACAAATCAGCCACTTATTCTCTGTGTGAGGGAAGCTTGCACTTTTGCAAAGTAGTAGTATGCATATGTACATATGAATGTGCATGTGTGTAACACTTGCACTGATGTCGCCTGCACTCTTATTGTGCTGTGAGCAAAGCTTGCATTGCTGCTCTGTAGGTTTAATGTGTGCTGCGGGTGAGGGAAGCTTGCACTGCTGCTGTTGATGGTATATTTGTGCTATGCGCTTGAGCATGATTGCATTGCTGCTACATGGGCTGAAAGTGCTGTGTGTGGGGAACATTGCAGATTGCACTGCCTGCGGCTGACGCTGTATCTACTCTGTGTGTGAGAGAAAGGGATTAGCTGCAATGCTGCTGCCCATGCCGTACTTGTGCTGTATTTATGCTTGCGATGGCAGCGTGTACTGAAGCTGCCTGAATTGTACATGTGCTTTGTGTGGTGGTGCCTGCAGTGCTGTTGCCTATGCTGGTGCCAGTGGTGTTGCATAGCAGTGCTGTGAGTGAGAGAAGCTTGCACTGCTGCTGCTGTATGTATGTGTATGGATGAGGATGACTGCACTGCTTCTGCCTGTGCCTCAAAGGCTTTACATATAATGGAAGCATGCACTGTCTCTACCTATGCGACAAATGAAGCTAAACCTGTTTGCAGTGGTTTGGAATCTTCCACGGATGCCCCTTGCTTTGTACCCGGAGTTGAGGGGGTATTTGTGCTCCACTGCTGTTCCATGTACTATACTTGGCTTTGATTCATCTGAAGAACCCTATACCCCATTCCTTTTACTTGTGCGTGGTAATCTTTCACTGGGCTACCTCTGTTTTACTTGTTGTATAAGAGAGGCATAGTTTGTCTAATGCCGTCTGTAATCTATTTTGCAGGCATAGAAAACTTGCTTTGATGCTGGCTGTTTGTGCTGCACATTTTCTGTGTGTGATGGAAGCTTTCACTGCTATTGAACGTGCTATACCTGTTCTGAAAGCGGGGGAACGTGAACTTGTGCCGTAAGTGCCACACGTCTCTAGAGGTGGGCGAGTCACTGAAAGCTCAAGCCAGACTCAAGCCTAAAGCCTGGCTCTGGCTCTGCTCGAGGTCCTGTTAGAACCTCGAGCCCATGATGAGCTGAGATTTAATGTGCCTTGTGCCTGGGTGTTGTGTAAAGGCCAGAGCGGCAGACTTCAGAACTAGGAAGCCAGGTTCGAGTCTCGGTGTTGGCTCAACATTCTGTGATTCTGGGCAAATCACTTAACCTCCCTATCCCCATAAACAATGAATGGTGGCCTTGTGTAATGTAAGTGTTGCTAAAGGAAACCTCCAATGCCTGCGGGTCAGTTCTCGCTAAATAGAAAGTGCTGAAAATTCACAGAGGTAAAAACAAAGCCTTAGCATAAGGGAAGACAAATAGATAACCATTTACTGGCTGTTTGGTGCAAAGCGAAACCAGAAACCATTGATAAATTGTGGCTTCTACTCTTAAATTGTGTGATCTTAGGGAAATATTTTATTTCACCAAAACTCTTTTTCCTTTGTTATCGCGTATGAAAGCATTTTCAAATATATGCATTCAGAATGCCATTTGTACACAAACTCTTGTGTTTGATTTAATGCGCTATAATGTTGCTCTATAATAATCTGAGCCACTTTAAGGGTTTATATGACAATTGTCTTTCCTCTTATTTCACTAATGACTCATGTTTGAAAACTATCACTTAAATAGGTACTTCTCAGTGCAGTGTTATAAAGTGGAGTATTAATGTTAATGCCTCTACATGTTAAAGAAATGCACTCTTTTGAATTTTGAAGAGACTTAATCATATTTTACATGATGTTTGTTATATGATTTACGTCGCAAACATTTTCAGGGCTCGAAGATCCAAGCCAGACCCTTCGCTCGGCTCTCCTAGTTAATTTGTTGGCCCGCGCACCTCTGTACGGTTCATGTACGATGGATACTTGCAGTGCAGTTGCCTGTACTCTAGGTTTCTATTTTCGAGAGTCACTGTGGACAGTTTGTGTGCAGCACTTGTTCTGTATGGAATGGCAGTTGGCTCCACCTAGTTTGTACCTGTTCTGTGCGCGAGAGCATTTGACGCCGCTGCTGCCACTCCTATGTGTGCTGTTCTGCAGGTGTGGGAGGTTTTTACCGCTGCAGGCTGCTTCTTCTCTACTGTAGAGGCCACCCGGCCGATACACTAAAATGTATCCATGCATCACCCTCGTGACCGGGCGCGGTCCGAGGGTATAAATAAATAAGCCTGAGGTTGCACGTGACCTTCGGCTGGAAGTACCCCCAGACTGTGTGTGCGTTTGTACAGTGCGCAGCACAGGCCCAAATTACATACCTGGTCTTCGCACTCCTACACTGAAGACGAGGGTAGCGTAAACCCTCGCGGCTTCCCCGCTCTGCTGCAACGTTGGTCCGGAGGGCTGTGTCTGGCTCCAACGGCCGCCGGAGAATCAGCGCGACGCCACGCACGTCAGCCCCACATTGCCTCGCCCACCCTCGCTGTGGAGGTGCACTGAGGCGAACAACGGCAAGCTGTACCGCCGAAGGCTGTGCAGTGCTGTGCCCTGGGCCAGAGCGGAAGAGCTCCGTGTTGCAGGCTGAAATACCCGTAGACCCGGCCCGCGCATGTCACGCGGCGCGGAGGCGCAGCCTGAGGCCTGCAATGAGGCTCCTCTCCTGTCTGAATCCAGGAGCCTGAAACCGACGCGGACCTCGCCCTGCTGGTCACCGGAAACCTAACCAAGTAAGCAGAGGCCGGGTCTGTTCTGCAGATACCCTCAGTGAAGGGGACAAGAGAAATTCTAACAGCTGTGGCAGTGTGGGGGGGTAACCACTAGCCTGAGCCTAGTGCATACAGACTGACATCAGCAGCCTGCACCACGCACCACAACTGTATAGTACCGGCAAGAGGCCCAGCCCTAACAGCTAGCAAGTCATCCAGAAGGCCCAAGGGGAGTGCCACAGGATCCTGGAGGTATACTTGTTGGACAACAGCAGTGAGTGGATCCACCATTCCAGGGGACTGGGTTGCGTCGATACTCCACGCACTACACACAGCGTCGCTCCCGCCACGTAAAGGAACCAGCTGCTGCGCGCCATGGGGGACCCACCATCGCCACAACAACAGGCACAAGCGCCAATGGCACCGTACTCGCATGCATCAGTCACGCCAATACCCTTGTTCATCCAACTTGTGGACCCTGCCACCGCCGCGCCCAGATGGAAGCTCTGGGTAGGTCGCCTAAACCACTATTTCACCGGGACCAGAGAGACAGACGGGACGGTAAAGCATTCCCTACTGATGCACTTTGGGGGCGATGAGCTCTATGAGCTATTCGAGACACTGCCCGGCACAGGAGCGGTCCATGAGTATGACGCAGCCATCGCAGCACTGAACAGGTACTTTGACCCGCAAATGAACCCCGATTACGAGCGGTTCAAGTTGCGCCAGGCCCGGCAAACCGAAGCGGAAACAGTGGATATGTTCTACGCCCGGCTCAGGAAGTTGGCGCGCAAGTGTACCGGCATTGACCAAAATGAGGAGATCAGGGCGCAGATCATCCAGGGGTGCAAGTCTGTCGCCCTGCGATGCCAGATGCTCAGACAACCAGGGATCTCTCTGGATGAAATCTGGTCCTGGCCCGCTCCCACGAACTGTCAGACAAAATCTTGCCTTCCTGACATTATTCAAAATTCTTGGCTGCCTGTATAATTCAAGCTTCAAGTTGAGTACGCCGTGTACACCTTGTATTGAACCAGCCCATATCTTTAGCTTTGTTACGGTGTTGGGCTGACAATAATTTCCTGAACTCATTGGATATTTCAATATAAGATGCTACAATCCTATCATGAGAAGCCAGTTCACTTAGGCAAGTATCAATGGCAGATTGCAGTTAATCACTAAGCGCTTTGTCATTGCCATAGGGTCCACCATCGACCATTTTAGCCGGCCAAGTGGCAAGTGGTGCACTGCGGGTTTGACCACAGAGAACAAGACAGGTGCCCAGCGAAAGGATAAACCTGTTCAAAGTGCGGCAAGGCCAATCACTATGCCAGCGTCTGCCGCAGCGGTGGAGGGCGATCTCGAGGAGGCGCTTCAAGAGGGCGCCCAACGACCCTTCGTCACCTCATGCTTGAGGAACACAACAACCCTGATGAACCACCAGGACAATGCGCCACCGCTTACTACGAAGATGACGACGACACCTTTGTCATCTTGTTCGCTGGACGGCCAGGACGCAAGAGGCGCCCACCCCCAATGTGCGACATCACAGTCAATGGGACCTCTGTCCACACCCTGATAGACACGGGCGCATTGGTAAACGTGATGGACTCAGACCAGTACGAGCGGCTGTCACCCAGACCACGCCTGGCACCCAGCTCCACCAAAATTTACACCTACGGAGGCACGGAATCGTTGCCTCTCCGCATGATGATGGAGATCGAAGTCACGAGCTCGGAACATTCAGTAAGAACCAAATTCCATGTGACGGACGGGAAGAAAGGGACGCTGCTGGGGTGCCACACCGCAGAAGACCTGGAGCTGGTATTCTTTGCCAAGCAGGTTCACGACACCCATGCGGAGGACATACTGAGTGAGTTTCCTCAGCTATTCCAAGGTTTAGGCAAGCTTCGAGGATGCCAAGTGAGGCTGCATATTGACAATGCAGTCAAGTCAAGGAAAGCTTCATTCAACTGTTATTTTTTAACAATCATAAAAGCATTAAAATAATCCATTCACCAATAAAATCCATGAATTAAAAAGCAAGTGCAATCACAGTAAACAGTACAATTTGGTCATTTTAAAATACATACACATTTCATTAGTTAAAAGACCATACCAATATAGAGAGGTGGTTCATTTATGTTTGAAATTCATCATTAATAAAACTTTTTCTTAATCGAAGCACTCTCTTTAAAAACATGGCTAACCTCCATGCTACATGTTAATTCTCCAGGAACTGCAGTTTTATCAAAGCAGGGCGACATTGCCTCAGCCCCTGAGATTTTAAAAGTGGAATTAACCACACTTTCCTTAACTCTAAGTAAAATTTACAACAAAGGACTAGATGTATAGTGGACTGAGATGATTGGTTGTCACAAGGACACAATGGTAACTGTTGCGACCAGTCGTTCATTTTAGGCAAAGTCACTAGTCTGTGGACAGTATTAAGCCTAAACCTAGTCAATAACATTCTATCATAGGTACCTGGCACAAATGACAAATATGGCTCCATTCTTAGTGTAGTTAATAGTATTTGGTGTTGACTAACACTAGGCTTTAAGAGTTCTCCTGACAATCTGACAGTTTCCAACAAGCATAAGCCCTTCTTTTTAAGGACTTTTCTAGGGATTGCCTGCAGGGTCGTGGGGTCTGTAAAGTATTCTGGGTGACCTAAATCAGTCATAAAGTCACGCACAAACCTGACCAAAGGAATCTTTAAAGCCCCGTCTAATTTGAGACAGTCCTGCAGAATCTCCCTATTTAGCTGTGTCTGTTCCTTTGACCAGATACTGTGCCACAACAGTATCGGTTCTATTTTAATAAGGTCAGAAATAAAAGGAGACCCAGCTCCTCGTGGCAAACATAAGAGGAGGTACTTGGTGGAACTGATAGAATAAATCTTAAGAATGAGTTTTCGACTTGTTGCAGCAGCATAGTGTTAGCTAGGCCCCACACCCTGCTCCATACATAACAGAAGTAATGCATTTTGCTTTGTATATTTGTAGGAGCTCCTCCGAGGGTTTCCTTCCTAATTTCTTTGAAAAAGTTGCAAGGGCGGTGGATGATTGAATGAACAACAATTTTTTTCATAGTTATGGTTTGAGCCCATGAGTCATTGTGATTAAATTGTACTCAAGGTATGAGAAACTTTTAGTTGAAACTAGCTTCTGGCCATCCACAAATATATCTTTTGGTCTCATGGTCCCTTGCCCGCATCTCATTACAAACGTCTTTGATATATTGATACCAAGACCAAGATCCTTCATGAAAACTGAGAAACAGTCAAGGACCCTTTGTAGACCAATTTGGATTCTTGCCATTAAAACTGCGTCGTCCACATAAAGAAAGAACTGGAATGGGTCGAGCCAGCAACTGAGGAAATCTTGTGCACTACTGACTAATGCATCGCCCAGTCCATTGATATACAAGTTAAAAAGGAATGGGGCCAGCACGCAACCCTGCCTGACCCCACTTCTAACAGCAAAGGCAGCCGTGCGCTCACCCCTACTCCAAAGCGCACACTGGCTGATGCACCGTTATACAAGTTTCTTAAAAAACAATAATGTGTGGATCAACCCTCAAGGCCTCGAGGACCTCCCATAATCTACTCGTGTCTAACTGAATCAAACGCCGCGGTTAGGTCCACAAAGACCAGGAACAATCTACCCTTTTTTGCCCTTGTGTATTTCCCAATTAGCATGGCCAAATTTAAACACTGCTCCGTTGCGCCCAGCCCCTCTCGGAAACCATATTGTAGATCTGATAAAACCTGTGTTTCTTCTGCCCAGGCTTGCAAGCGCTCCAAAATCACACGCCCCACCACTTTAACCATAGAGTCAAGCAAGGAGATTGGTCTGTAGCAACCCGGGTTTTAGCAATCCCTTTTTAAAAATGGGGACAATTATTGACTCCCCCAGATCTTAGGGAGTCGAGTTTGGCAGCTGGCATTCATGACCTGCGTTATAATCGGCCCCCAAAGAGTGGTATTAGATTTAAACAGGTCCACGGGAACGCCATCTGGACCAGGGGCTTTGCCAAGCTGGCTTAATGCTAGTGCTCTATTTACTTCCTCTAAAGTAAATTTCAGATCGACATTAACATGATTTCTCACTACGCTGACACTGGTTGAGGGAGAGGAATTATCTAGTCCATTGTATACCTGTGAGAAGTGCCTGATCCAGTCCTCTTCCGAGATAGCAATTTCTATCGATGGGCCATCTCCTAGAAGTTAGGAACGGTGCCCTCACTGCCTCCAGAATGCTGCACTGTCTCTCAACATTGCTGCTGAGTGGAGGGATTCCATGCTTCCTCTCTCATGACGCTCTTTCTTTCCTTGATAACCTGCCTATATTCCA